>CM044015.1:28360857-28960857 GCA_024085815.1 Flaveria linearis
CAGCAGTAAATGCGGTGTTCTTATCGTCCATGTTGTCAACACTTGAGGTTACCCAAAGTCAACTACTAAAACTTGAAACACTTATGCGACTGAATCAATCGGAATGAAGAGTTCAATGGATTCAATCATACGATTCAAGTGAATCATGCAATTTAGGGATGTGACTGAGTCAGTCGGCAATTGAATTGAACAATTGGGTTTCATTCGTGTGATTGAGCCAATCGTGCGACTTAGACTGCTGAATTTCAAAAATTTGAGATTTTGAACACTTTTAGACTCAAAACGATTTTGCACAAACCCTAAACTGTTGGAAGTCAAAAAGTGAAAAACTTTTGAAGCATGCACACGTCAAAAACTGATATTGTGTCAAAAACAAGGATTTTTGAATAGAAAACATTAATTTTAACCAAAAATCCGATCGAATCCATGAAGAATCAAGAGCCAATGCTCTAATAGCACTTGTTAGGACCGTGTACATATGGAGTACTTACTGATTCAACTTGTAACCTAATCAAATAGTGCATAATCCTATTTGATTGGCGATCCAATAGTGAGAAAGAAAAAACTGAATCGATCTAATAATAGAACAACATTAAGAATGATTAGAAAATGATCTGGGATGAACTATGAACTTGGATGGGTGAGATAGAACTCTCCGGACGACTAGGGTATGAAAGAATTCGAAGTGTTACGTTTTTCCACGAATTAGGTGGTTATAGGTTTAAGTATATAGTCGTGCGACTGAGCCATTAGCATGGTTCAATTGTGCGACTGAGCCATACGATTTGTTCATGCGCACGATTGAACCATACACTTGGTCCAATCGGCGACTGAGCCAGTCTCATGACTCAGTCATGCGATTGGCCCAATCACTTGGTTCAGTCGTGCAACTGGTCCATAAGCATGGTTCATTAACATGAATAACCATAATACTAAGTCAAACACATTTCTAAATCATAATTAACTCAAAACTATGACTGACTACTACAAAACCATATATAATATTCATTCAAGTGTGTAATAATAAATGATATAAGAATAAGATACATTCAATAGTAAATAGACATTCAAACACATATCATTCTATTACAAAACTATTGTATTACACATATGTAAGAATGAAAAACATAAACATTAAAGTCCAATGAATAGGCACTTAATATATCAACACTAATCTTAGGGTTTACCTCAGTATCTAATTTACTAGGGTATTGCCTGCAAGCCTCTATCCATATAATCTGGATCTTTTCTTGAACTCTTCAAGAACACTATCTTGAATTCTCTCAGCTAACCTTCTAGCTTGTCTAGTTTGACTTGGATTGGCAAGTGGCAGATTAACTAGAGAAAATCTCTCCTAGTATCTTAGAGTTTGAAAGTTGAAGACTTGTTGTTGCCCCTGAGATCTAGAGAGTACCAAAACTCTTCTATCAGCATCATACCTCCATCCTAATATTGTATTTTAGGAGGGTAGGATGGGGTAGACATAACCCTTGGTATGCCCTTATCAAACAGTCTTTGAATCAGGGCATCCATATCAATGTAGGCCTGAGGTGGTTATTGAGTATGGACTACTGCAAGTGAGGGTGGTGAATCCTCTATGTCTATACTCTTAGTAGAACTCCTAGATTCTGTGATTGTAGGTAGGACTTTCTCCTCCTTTTTGGTAGCATCACCCTCTTTCACCGTGGAGTTAAGTGTTAGGTCCACCACATCCACAGGTTTCTATGAACCTGGTTGAGTTTGCCTGACAGGCCTCCTCGCTAACTTGCCCTTAAGATCGATGATCTAAAGTTACTGATCAATGACCTATCTTTGTAAGGTTGCCACCTGAGATTCAGGTGACTTACCTTTAAAACTAAATAGGTGCAGTTTTTTTCCAGTTTTTGTACCTATAGTTGTAGACTCCCCTCATCTTCATCAGAAGAATCATGAGGAGATAAGAGAATAGGACTAAAGTCTTCTTCCTCATAACCAGCTTAGAGTTCTTGGCTGCTAGATTTCCCCTGCACCATGACAGTTTTAAGAGAAGTGTGAATGGGTTGGGTTGCCATGGTTGAGGTCTTAATGATTTAATCACTTGCAAAGTGAGAGCCTCTTCCATATAGACTACCTGAACATGTTTAGGGAGATCCACCTCAGTTGCGGGTGGATGAGGTGGGCTAGATATAGGTTATTTAGGAGCACATTCATAGCTCCATGAGTAGGGGTAGAGAATAGAGAATCATTGTACTCACTGAACCCCATATCCTCATCATCATATAATTGTACGTCAGGAATGGGTTCATTTAAGTCTGATGGCTGGGGATGGTAGCTTTCTCCTAAAGGCTGATCACTTGCATTCTGAGACTTAGAGTGATGGCTTAAGGCTTGGGAATGAGCTCATTAGGCTACGCATGAGGAACCTTAACATTACTCAAAGGAGTAATGGGAGTGGTCTGCTCCTGAGGGGAGGTGGGAGCTCTTGTTTCCACGTTCTACTACATGGGTGGTTGTATGGGGTCCTACTCAATCTGAGTAGACAGAACAGGGGTTCGTTTAGATTTTTGGGTGTTGGTGATGGTTATTTGTGGTTGTGAGGGTGGTTCAAATGTAGAAGGTGTGGGTTCAACGTTAGCTAGTGCTTCTAAGTTGTCACCTTGAGCAGTGAGCTTTAACAATTTTGGGACCATGGCTGTTTCTACCCCTGAGAAGCTAACAGTGGTCTTTCTCATTATTTTTGAGATGTTGGGCTTCATCTATCCTAATT
Source organism: Flaveria linearis (assembly GCA_024085815.1). Classification (NCBI taxonomy): domain Eukaryota; kingdom Viridiplantae; phylum Streptophyta; class Magnoliopsida; order Asterales; family Asteraceae; genus Flaveria; species Flaveria linearis. The sequence continues at coordinate 28,363,604 of CM044015.1, forward strand.
TTAGGGTATTACCTCACCCCTGAGCCAGTTCATAGTTAAGAATGTGTTGAACATATCTAAGGAACATATAGTACACTAAGGAGTCCAAGTTAGCAAGCCATTTTGTGTAGACAATCTAGGAGTACTTGAACTTGACCCCTCGAACCATTTATGGACTATATAGGATATATGGTCCCATCCTCCATGTTTATTAGATAGAGAGGGTATAATGACATGGAGGAGGTACTTCCACTAAGAGGAAACCTTACCCATCTTGAAGGTTCTGACTGTGTAGTCCCCTTAATATCCCACCAACCGAAATGAGTCATTAATAACATAATTTAGGAAGGACAACCTGCCTTCTTCATCATCAAGTCTTAGATAAGTGTTAATTGTAACTGGAGTGATGGAAAATTTTCTCCCCTTCACTATGGCAGATAACGCCTTCTCACCATCCAAGATCACCTCTTGGCAGGTCCTTAAGAAATCTAGGAGTTGTTCTTCATACAGTGGAGGATCAATGGTGAGTGCAGTGAGGTAGTTTGCTTGAGAAAGGTAGCGGCAAACATCTGAAAAACTTGAATCTTTCTCAGATGAAAATAGAGCAACTTGATTATGTTGCATGGAAAAATCTGGTTGGTTTCGAGGTTCAGGGTTGGCCATTTTAGAAAGCTTTTGAATGAAGAAAGCTATGAACAAAGTGGCTTGTGGGTAAATTTAGGGTTAGAACTTTTGCAATATGGTTGGATTTGAGACAAATTAATGCAAAAAGGATAAACTATGAAATCTGGATGTCGGTCCCACCTCTGAGAAAGTGTCGAGAAAGGTAGTTTTCTTGAATGTCTAAAATCTTCCGAAGGTAGTTTCTCTTTGGAAGTTTTGAGAAAACTTCTGAAGCCAATTTGAAAACTAAAGATATTCCTTAACTTAATAAAAAAATTGCTTCAAAAGAAAAATACTTAGAGTATTTTGCTTCTGAAGTATATTTGGTTTCGGAAGATGTTACACTTCAAAAGTTTTTATTCAAAGGATGAATAAAGCTTCCGAGACATAATTAATTTTGGAAAAAAATTGTACTTCAAAACATATAAGTACTTAGAAGCAATTTAAGCTTCAGAAAATATATCAGAATTTCTTTAAAAGGAAAATTTCTTAGTAAGAAGTTATTAGTCTTGAAGACATAATTTGCTTCCGAAGTCAACTTAATGTCTTCCAAAAGAATATATATCTTAACTTTTTCAAAATTCTAAGCAATATCATTTTAAAAATTTCTTCAAAAGTAAACTAGGCTTATATAGGTGATTATATAGACAACTTAAGACACATATTTGAAAAAAATAACCTTGAATATAATTTATGAAATAATCTACTCAAAGTTACTCATCCTAATAGCTTATACAAGATACTTAAATCTCTGTTCATCAAAAGCTTTTGTGAATAGATTAGCATATTGTTTATTTGTTTTAACTTTGACTCGTTTAATCTATCCTTTTTCAAAATTATCTCTTATCAAATGATATCTGATGCTGACATGGTTTGTCTTTGAGTGCTTAATAGAGATAGCACTGTTGTTGTCTGTATGGATAGGAGTGCATTTGAAGTTGAATTCATAGTCCAACATCTGATTCTAAATCCAAAGCACTTGAGCATAGCAGCTTGTACCCGTAATGTATTCAACTTCAATAGTTGATATAGACACACATGATTTTTTCTTGCATTGCCATGAGAGTATCCGTCCACTAAGGAATTGATATCCCCCTGATGTAGACTTTGCAGTCATGTTACAACTACCATAGTCACTATCTCTATAAGCATACAGATGGAAGTCAGAATTCTTTGGATACAAAAGCCCCAATTTCGGAGCCCCTTTGAGGTATCTGAGAATCCTCTTGGCATCAACTAGGTGTACATCTTCAGGTTGGCTTGATATTTTGCAAATGTGCATATGGTAAACATGATATTAGGCATGCTAGCTGTAAGGTGCATAAGAGATACAATCATAGCTTTGTAGAGATGATCATCAACATAATCCCCTTCAAGATCAAGTCCTAGAGAGTGGTTTTTGTCTATAGCTGTCTTAGCAACCTTACACTTAGTTAGATGAAATCTAGTAAGTATCTCTTGCACATACATTGAATTGTTTATGAATATGCCATTGTTAACCTGCTTCACTTGAATTCCTTGAAAGAAATTTAGTTCCCCGATGACAAATATCTCAGTTGTATTCTTTATCAGCTTCTCATAGTCTTTGCGAAGCATTGGATTAGTTGACCCAGGGATGATGTCATCTATATAAACTTGAACCAACATCAAGTCATTCCATGTTCCGTTAATGAAAAGTGTGCCATCAATAGTACCCTCTTGTATCTATGCTGAACAAGGTACTATGAGAGTGTCTCATACCACTTCCTTGTAACTTGATGTAGACCATAGAGAGCATTCCCAAGCTTGCAACATAATCATAATGATCTAGGACTATAAAGCCAGGTGGTTGTTTAGCATACGCTTCCCCATCTATCACCCCATATAAGAAGGGAAACTTTATATCTAGTTGGTAGACCTTGAAATCCTTGGATGTAGCAAATGCAAGAAATATCATAACAGTTTCAAGTCTTGATACAGGAGCAAAAACATCTATGTAGTCAATACCTTTTACTTATGTGTACCCTTGAACAACTAGTCTTGCCTTATTCTTGATAACAAGTCCTTTATCATCTTTCTTATTCCTGAAAACCCACTTGGTACCTATTCTGGTCTTCCTATGAGGAAAGGGACATAGGTTCCAAACCTTTTGCCTTTTGAATTGAAGAAGCTCATCATGCATTGCTTCAACCTAAGTTCTATCCTTTAGAGCCTCTTCAACCTTCTTTGGCTTAATTTTGGAAAGAAATAAGAGTGTAGACAAACATTTTTGTCATGCGTTTGTCCTCTTGTTCTCACCCTGTCTTAACATCTTCAATAATGCTTGTAGTGGGATGTGACTTGTGAATTCTTAGTTGAGGAATCATAACAAGTTGGTTAACAAATTTAAATTGGGGAAATTCACCTATGGTGATTGGGTAACACCCACCACATTAACATACTTATCAAGTGAAACTTGATCCAATGATTGTGTGACATCATTAATGTTGTCTTCTATGGAGTGGTTATCAACATCACGAAATTCTTGATCATGATCACCGCATCCATCTCCTCCTACGTTGGAAACCCCTTTATTTGAGTTTTGTGCCTTCGTGCTGGAATTTGTAGGGACCTTAGATGTGTCAGTTGAAGAGTTTGTTATTATTATGCTGATAGGATTTCCAACTGAAGGGTTTGTTACCACTAGAGATGAAGTTGTTTCCAAACTTGTTCTTCTCAGCTCAAATTTTAGGTCAGGATCTCTTGTTGATAAGCTACTTGTATATCCTGAAACATATTCACAATTTTTGTTAAAATAGTTGGTAACTAAATCAAGATCAAGCACCCAATCAAGACCAGAACCTTTCACACTAGATGTGTGCTCATTGAAGTTCATATTGGCTGACTCGTCAACTACTCTAGTTCTGAGATTGTATACTTTATAAGCCTTAGCTTGGGAAGAGTATTTAATAAAATGTACATCGTCTGATTCCTTAGCAAAGTTGGCTAGCTGATCTTTGCTTTTCAAGATGGTGCAAGGACATTCAAATGATACAAGGAAACCCATGAAAGGTCCCTTTTTGTGCCATAGCTTATAAGGATTCTTACCATAAGTCTGGAGTACTAAACTCTGTTTTGCACATAGCAGGCATCGTTGGCTGCCTCTACCTAGAAGGTAATCGGCATTTTATTGTAAGATAGCATGGTTCTTGAAGCTTTATTAAGTGTCCTTCTTCTCCTCTCAACAACACCATTTTACTGAGGAGTCCTAGGAGCACGACATTGTCTTGTAATACCTTTCTCATCACAATATGATACAATGTTTTGGTTCTTGAATTTAGTTACTTGATCATATCATTAGATTTTGACCTTGTGATCACATTGATTCTCAATTTTCAGAATAAAGTTCTTCAAGATCTCAAGGGTCTCATCCTTAGTTCTAAGGAAGAAGACCCAAGTGTATCTTGTGAAGTCATCTGTGGTCATCAAACAATATGAGGTCCTTCCAAGACTCATTACACCCCCAGGGCCAATGAGATCCATATGTAAAAACCGGAGGGGAGTAGTGATAGAGTTCCTTTCCATAGGCTTGTGAAACACTTTTTGTTGCTTCCCTTTAGGACATGCAACACAACGGCCATCACTCTTTCTTTGGCATTCTAGTTACCAAATTATTCTTAATTAATTTATACACATTCCTAAAATTTACATGGCATATTGTTCTATGCAAGAGGAAAGACTCATCACTATTTACTTTAGATAGAAAGCAAGAAACTTGTCCTGATGGGGATGTTTCTTACAAATCCATCTTATACATGTTCCTTTTCCTGGGGGCTCTGAGCAAGATATGCTCTTAAGGAATGACCACGCTAGGCTTGAGAACAATGCACTCATGCTCAGTAAAGAGCATGTTATATATCTAGTCACAAAACTGGGACACACTCAAGAGATTGTACCCAAGCTCCTTAACATAGTTTACTTTCTAAATATTGAGCTTAACATTTGTGACTCTACCCGTTCTAGTGATTTAACCACTTGATACTCCTCTAAAAGCAACTGGCCCTCCATCAATTCTATCAAAGTTTTGAAGCAAATAGCCATTACCTATCATATTCCTAGAACATACACTATCAATTATCCATGCATTTCCTTTGATCTTCAGCTGTTCCTACACAGAAAGAGATGGTTAGTTACATTTGGAAATCCAAGCTTTGTTGGTCTTGTGCTTGTCAAAATGATCTGAAGATAATTCAACAGTAATTGATCCTATATGCAAGCTCTGAGGATCATTTGTTGTTGTTGATGAAGAACTTTCAGTGACATGGCCTTCCTTCATCTTCCACACCATCTTTGAAAGACTAGACTTGGCCTTTAATACTGCAAAAGTTTTGATGACTTCAGACGTTTTGGAGACGCGACCTTCGAAAGCTTTTGCATCCACGGCAGTAGACTTCAGTACTAGGAAGTGTTCCTTTCTTCCGAGACCAAATATTCTTTTGAAGGTAGTTTTTTCACTTATCTTTTTCCTCACTTTAGAGCATCTGAAAGTAAGAGATTTTCCTTCTGAAGCTATCTTCTTCTTCTTCTTCTTCTCAGATATTTTCTTCTTGATCATATGGATAGCACGTTTGGGATTGTAGATGCAAACCTTAGCAAAGTGAGAGGTACCACCATACATGATACATTCTGTTGGCATACTTCTGAGAGTCTTCTTCTGAGTAGAACGTTGAGCTTGCTCTCTTTCTACTTCCTTCTTTATCTTTACTATGATGCAGCAAGCTTCTTTGAATGAGGCTTGCTCTTGGAACTGGATGGTTCAGTCTATGCAGTAGTGGTGCACATTTAATCAGCCTTCTTCTCTTGACCAGGATAACTTGGAATGGTTGAATCTTTCGTCTTCACCACTTCAAATCCAATAGAGATAAAAACTTGCTTTTGCATGGAGTTGAATGTGGTCTTGATCTATTGGGATTTCTTTGATTTTCCTTTGGCTGCCCTTATCAAGTTCTTCCTAGTACACTTGGCCATCCTTGTTTCTTTCTTCTCTCTAGGAGAATAGTGACCCTTCTTAGGATGATCTTCTACACTTGTAGGTCCATTTGATCGGTTTTCAGTGCAGAAGAATGCTTGAATCGTTCAATACCAAACACACATAACAAACACTAAGAGATGAAGATCAAAATAACACCAAAAAGCTTTCAAATAAGGTTTCAATGATGTACAATGTTGAATGAAATGAAATAAGCTCAATGTATTCAGAAAGAACAAGCTTACAATAGCCTCTTGCAACAGTAATACACGATTAGGGTTTTTGCAAGGATGGCCAACAATTAGCAATAGGAAATCTATATATAGCTGCCATAGTTTCGCATATAGTTTCGCTGGTGGCGAAACTGTACTGGCAAAATTGTAATTTCGCTCGGCAGAAAAAAACAGTTTCGCTGGGAGAACATCTAGATGACTGTGAGCGAAACTATAGTTTCACTCACAGTTTCGCTAGACAGCAAAATATATAAATTTAAACTAAACAAACATACAAAGGAAACTAACATAGATCCTATTACAAATAAAGATAAACAAACACTAATCTAATGGTGAGTCCAACCTATCTTGACATTCAATACTCCCCCTAGGTTGGATCTCACCCATTCTGCTTGTCTTGATATCTCTAGTCAGCTCCAGCATCTCCCGTACCTGCACCTGATGTTTCTGGTTCAGCTCCTGCAGATTTCTTATCTTGAACTTGAGCACTTGATTTGCCTTGGTCACCTCCTTGCTCTGTTAGCTCCATCTGGATGAGCACTAGCTTCTGCAAATTGTTTTGTCAGATCCTGGATATCCATGTTTAAGTCATCTTCAGCTCTAATCCTTTTACCCAGCTCCTTCACCTCAGCCCTCACTCCTCTGACCTTATTTGCTACAACCATAAACAGGCGGCTTCCTTCCTTGTTTCTTCTCCCGCTCCTGCTTTAATGTGGTTCTCACACAGAACTAGTAGATCTTTATCAGCAAATCCAAACAACTCCATTGGGTCAAAGATTCGATATTCAATTTCACCCTTCACTCTAATAACAGCCTCCCCCGTCTGATTGTCATAGAACCACTTCTCAAACCCTTGCAGACGAGAGGGGGAGGGATCTGCCCATCTTACTCTTTGAACAGTCTTTGGCGGCTTTACGCTCAACACAATCTTTCCCTTCCCTGTGACCCAGTCTTTGTCTTTCTTCAATCTTTTTCTCTTATCCTTCATAAACCCAAAAGCCTCAAAGTTATCATTGAGCCCATTTTGGATTTCTTTTTCTAGAAATTTGGCTCGCTCACTCAAATGTGCTTCAAGTAAAGGCAATGATGCCAACCTCCTCAAGTCCCACTTCGGCAAGGTCTTGAATGCCTTCCTTTTGTGTAGATAAGTAATTCTATCCCCTCTCCTTTTTATCATGAACATTTTTAGGTCGGGGTTGTACTTCCAGCTCACAATCCTCTTATCCGCCTCTTTCTTTTTCAGACCTTCCATATTTTGAAATAATGGGGTTAATTCTTCAGGTTCCTTCTCCCTCACAAACCAATCATTCTTCTCCATCTCGTTAATGTCATTTTCATCTTCACCCTTCTGAATCACATAAGTCAGAGGCCTTTCGTCCACCTCATAGAACTCAGGCTCTGAGTCATAATCCACTAACTGCTCCTCATCAACCTCCTTATCCACCAGACCCTTCTCAATGGGTTGTTCAGTCATTTCAGCTTGTTTTCCCATCTGTTCCTTTCCAGTAAAATCTCCAAGATTTATCCCCAAATCAACAAATCCAGCTTCAAACACATCATTGTCTGTCTGTATATTCTCCATTTCAGGTTCTTCAGCTCTCTTGCCAGAGCCTCCTGCTTCTTCAGTTGCTGCCCCTGAGGTGCCCTCTCCTGCCCTCGATGAAGTACCCACATTCATAAATGGATACTTAGATGTGTCAGTCAGATCATCTAACTCATGTTGAGTTAGCTGATTAGGCAAGCCGGCAGCAGCTTTTAATTCTTTTACCTCCTTCAATAACCTTTTGATTAAATTATCTGATCAACCAACATTCTCTGCATACCCTTCAACACTTAATCTTTTCGTTTCTCCCTCATCTCTTGATTTATCAGCTTGGTCTTCATCATGCTTAATTCATTTGAGAGAGAGGTGTTGAGGTTTCTGATTACATCCTCGTCCAAACTGGCGTGTCTTTCAGTTTGTGGGGGCTCAGAGAATGTCTGATGCTTCTGTTTTGTCCTCCTCTCTTTCTCCCCACTATCAACCGGCTTTTTTGACCTCTTTTCTTTCTCAATTCTGGCTTTAGTTGCCATTTCAGTCACTTCTTTCTCAAAGTCATAATCTTTCTCCTTAGCATATCTTTTTCTTTTCTTTACCGCCTCCGACTGACTTGGTCAAATCTCCTCTGTTCGTCTGGCTTCAGATTGGATCACCCTCCTGATATAATCCCATCGATTAGGAGTGTACATGTTTTCCCACAAGTGAGTGATCCGACCACTGAAGTCGTGCCTGATAGCACAGCAGTCGGCAAAGATTCGGGCATTCATCGACACTAGATTCTTTACTTCTCCATGTCTTTGGATGTTGGGGATTTGATCGTCTATGATTATCTGAAGAAATCTGGGATAAAGCAGCCATTTATCCTTCTTCAGGGCCATTATGTTTTCAGCGATGCAGCTAAATATAAGATTTGCTATGTTAGCCTTCTCCCCTCTCCAACATATAACCATAGCTTTCGCCCAGTCTAAGTTCAACCCATCTGATCCACCTTTTTGGTGATCTAAGCACATTATGAAGACGTGGGCAATGTATCTCCACTCCTTGGATAGAAAGGATTTTTTTATTTCCTTTCTAGTCCCAAAAGGAGGACCTTCATATCCCATAGACAGGAAAGCATCAAACACCTCCTGATCAGTCAAATCAATGTCACCTCCAGTGTCTTCTTCTAATCTCAGCACCCGTGATATAATTGCTTCTATAATGGTCACTTGATGACCCAGAACTTTAGCTATAATACTCTCAGAATCTCCCCTTGTGTGGTACTCAGCAGTTCGCCAGAAATCTCGAATGTGTAAATCATAGATAGTAGTAGAAAGAGAGATGGCGTATGCTATCGGGGATCTCTGCAGCCATCTGATACAATCCCTAAATCTTGCTGCTTTAGGATGAGAATCATCTAGAATAGCTGTAATATTGTTCCGAACATCGAACTTGAGATTCGCCATTTAGATCTCACAGACAAACAAACCAGGTTAGAAATAAAATTAGAATTTAAGTATTTACAATCGTAATGAAAATAAACAAATGGTAATAAAAAGTGAAAATACAGATATATACATATATAATTAAAATAAACTTACAAATTAATTAATAAAAACATATATATATATATATATTTAATTTTTTTAATTTTTTTTAATTTTTTTTATTTTTTATATATATTTATTAAATGAAACAGTTTCGCATAGACGAAACTATAATTTCACGGAGATAAAATTATAGTTTCGCTCCATTTATATTAAAGTAGACAATGAAGAAATACAATTTCGACAGACAAAACATATAGTTTCGGCAAGACATGAAGATAGATTTGACCGGGCGAAACAACAGTTTCGCTAAGCGAAACTGAATTTTTCTTGACGAAACTGTTAGGTTCGCTCGGGCAGCATAACCACACAGTTTCGCTATATCATAGGAACTTTCGTTCAGTTTCGCTGGAAGATGGGTAGTTTCGCAGAATGAACTGCGAGACTACCCAATCGACATAATCCAATCCAGTCAAATGTGGGAAAGATTAGCCTATGAAAACTCATGTTCTGAGTTCGAAACTCACATTAGAAGTCCAAAATCGAGTGAAAATGCAACAGAACAAGACAGAGACGGAGATTTGAGACAAAAGTCTATGAAAAACCCTAACAGTACTTAGTTTCGACGAAATTGGATTTTTGCGAAAGTGAGTGACTTGATTCGAAACTATGTTTATGTACATAAAAGTTTCGCAGGGAAATAAAAATATAGTTTCGACTGAGCGAAACTATAGTTTTGGCGAGGTGAAACTATAGTTTCTGCAAGCTGAAACTATAATTTCTGCTTAGCGAAACAGTAGATTCATCTCAACACAGAAGTGTTAGCGAATCTGCTATTTCCCTAAGTAGAGCTGCAATTTCGCTATGCGAAATTGTAGTTTCGCAGATATTTTTAAAAAACTCTAATTAAAAAAATAAAATAAAATTAAATTAAATTAAAAAAATAAAATAAAAATAAAAATAAAATTAAAAATATAATTAATAGTAATAAAAAATTGCCTTTTGAAAACTTTCTTACCCCACGATATCAATACTCATATATAAAAATAAGATAAGACTAAAATTAACAATAAATGGTAGGAAGGGTATGGTGTCATGTTTTTCTCGAAGTTTTTCAGAGGATCATGACTTTGTGAGATTGCTGATATGTTTGTCCGCTTAAACCCATTCCCTGTTCTTTTCAACTCATGATCTGCAACTGTTTATCATGTTCTGGATTGTCTTAGTAACTCAGCAACTTGGTCCCCACTGATATTTAATAAAGATCTAGTCTCGTCCTCAAGGTTTATTGAGCATAATCATTTATTTTGCCTGATCACTATACTGAAACTACTTAATGCAACCACAATGTCTGGCATATATACATATGGGACACTATAATGTATAGATACAGACTCAACCTACAACTAAATGATGAGAGCTTCAGATCAATGCTTTTGCATAGCAGAGAAGATCATCTAGGCGTGTTGATGAGAGCTTCAGGTCAATGCTTTCGCATAGCAGAGAAGATCATCACTCCAGGTCAATGCTTTCGCATAGTAGATGAGATAAACACACATCTTTTCTTATGTAAAGTATGAATGTATATACAAGAATGGACTATTTTGAGATTATTTAATGTTTTACTTAGAGAGTGTTATCACCGAGTCACCATCCCAGTGGGAAACACCATAAGTTTCACATCGATAATCTATGTATACAATAATTGGCTATTTGAGATTATTTAATGTTTGACTTAGAGAGCGTTATTACCGAGTCACCATCCCATTGGGAAACACCATAAGCTTCACATTGATAATCTTTGACATCAATTAGCAACTCTCAACCAAGTTTTAGACAAGACTTGTATCTTTGTGCAGACCAAAATATCATGAGGATAATCCTTATTACTGAGTTATGATCTTTAATTTGGCTGCATGATCACTTGTTTACTTCGTTTTTGAGATGAGTCTATCATGCATATCCCAACGTAAGATGTCCCCTTTTTCTAACTTCATTTTCTTGAATTCCTGAGAGAATAAAAATTAAAACTTATTATTAGTATGGATCTCCCCCGAAATTTTCATTTGACAGCTTACTAAATAGAAAATTTCCTAACAACCAAAGTAAAAGAAAAATAAGAATAAAAAGTAAAGATCTATGGGACACAAGGCAGACAACAATCAAGACCAAAAAGAAAATATGTACATATTTACAGATTAAACAGTTGTGTTGCTCAGAAAAGATTTTCAGAACGATATTAATCCTAGCATAGAAATCAATTCATAAAAACATGGTGTATCAAAGGTTTTTGTGAAAAGATCTGCTTTTTGATGTTTTGTATCAATAGGAATAATATTAATGAAACCCTTTTCTTGAGCATCACGGATGGCATGAATCCGTGTCTTAATGTGCTTGGTCCGAGAATGATGAATTGGATTCTTGGCAATCCCAATGGCTGCTTCGTTATCACAAAACAATGGAGTATGAAGAAAGTTGATCCCATAATCCATCATTTGATGCTGAATCCATAGCACTTGTGAACAGCAACTAGAGGCAGCAATATATTCAACTTCTCCTATTGAGAGAGAAACTGTGGTCTGTTTCTTGCTTTGCCAAGAAACAAGGCAATTCCCCAAATACTGACAGGCTCCAGTAACTGACTTTCTGTTTAGCTTGCAGCCGTTGGAATCACTGTCAGAATAAGCATGCAAGTCAAAATTCTCACCATAAGGATACCAAAGTCCCAGACGAGAAGAACCCTTTAGATAACGAATAATTCGTTTGACTTCTTTGGCGTAGGATTCTTTAGGAGCTGATTGGTATCGAGCACAGTATCCAACAGCAAAGGTGATGTCAAGACGACTTGCTGTAAGGTACATGAGAGAGCCAATCATGGATCTTTAGAGATGAGGATCGATTGGTTTTCCGTTTTCATCAGGAGTGAGACATGTTTGAGCCGTGAATGGAGTCATCTAAGAAGAAGAGTCTTCCATTTTGAATTTCTTTAATATTTCCTTAATATACTTTTCTTGATGAATGAGAATTCCATCTGGCTTTTGTTCAACTTGCAGCCCGAGAAAGAAACGCATTTCTCCCATCATGCTCATTTCAAATCTGTTTCGCATAACCTCCTTAAACTCCCGACATAATTGAGGATTGGTAGAGCCAAAAATAATGTCATCAACATAGACTTGCACAATCAACATCTCACCGTTTACCTCTCTTTTGAACAAGGTCATGTCAATGGTGCCTCGTGTAAAACCATTGCTTAAGAGATACTGGGTCAGTATCTCTTACCAGATCCGAGGAGCTTGATGAAGTCCATAAAGTGACTTATCAAGCTTGTATACTTTGTCAGGAAAGTCTGGATCTTCAAAGCCTGGGGGTTGACACACATATATCTCTTCATCAATGTCACCATAGAGAAATGCGCATTTGACATCCATCTTATAGACTTTGAATTGCTTGTGAGCAGCGTGCGCCAAGAATATTCTAATAGCTTCAAGACGGGCGACAGGTGCAAAAACTTCTGTGTAGTCAATTCCTTCTTCTTGAGCAAAGCCTTGAACCACTAATCTGGATTTGTTTCGCACCACTATGCTCCGATCATCAGCTTTGTTCTTGAACACCCATTTTGTTCCAATGGGATACTTATTTGGTGGAAGATCGACCAGGGTCCGCACCTTGAGTTTTCTGAACTGTTGTAATTCCAACTGCATTGACTCAACCCAGCAGGGATCTTGGAGAGCTGCATGTACGTTCTTAGGAACGATTTGAGATATAAAACAAGAGAACAAGCAAACATTAATCAATCCAGATTGACTTCACGTCCGAACTCCATCAGAAATGGAACCAATTATGTTGTCATGTGGACGATCTTTCAAAGTCTTGAAATCAGCAGTCATGGAAGGAATGTCAATAGGTGGATGGTTAAATGATGAGCTGGATAGTGAGGTAGAGTGCGGTAAAGGAGATGAAGAAGGTGATGTTGATATGGGTGGAGGTGGAAGGTCAAACGAAGATGAAGAAGATGCAACATTGACTGGTGTATCATCAACTGATGTAGTGACGTGAGGCACAATAGGTTTAGCTGGTATGGGAGTAGGAGGAATGATGTTTGTTGTTGTATTAGAGATGGACACATCATCATTGAAAACTAGAAGGTTGAATGATTTGAACACCGTATCTGAGTCAAAGAACCAAGCTGGTTATGAAGGAACATCAGAGGAATTAAATTCCTGCCAATTGACATAGAAGGACTCTTGAATGATACGTGTCCTCTTGTTATATACCCGATAAGCCTTTTGGAAGAAGAATAGCCTACGAAATAACATTCATCCGACACATCACCAAATTTTGTCTTCTGTGCTTGAGTATTCAGGAGAGTGCACGAGCAACCGAATGGGCGAAAGAAATCAATCAAAGGCTTTCTCTGGTGAAATAGCTCATATGGAGTTTTCATCTTATCTTTGACTATCAACACCCTGTTGAGAACATAAGAAGCATAATTCACAGCCTCAGCCCAAAATATGATGGGTAAGGAGGATTCTATTAACATTGTATGTGCAGCTTCAATGAGGGTGCGATTCTTTCGTTCCGCGACACCATTCTATTGAGGAGTTCTCGCAGCACTGAACACAAAAGGAGTCAAAAATTTGATTTTTGAATTCAGTACCGTTGTCACTTCGAATAGCCATAACCTTCCTCTTGCTTATCGATTCAATCGAGAGAATTAACTTTTGCAACTCCTCAGTAGACTCTCCTTTTGAGCAAGAAATCTTACCCATGAATATCTGAAATAGTCATCTGTAATCACAAGACAAAAGGATTTCTTAGCAATAGATTTAACACTTATTGGGCCAAACAAATCAGTATGTAGCAACTCCAGGGGATTTGAGATGCTATTTTCAATTTTAGGTTTGTGTGGTTTCTTATGTTGCTTTCCTTTTGCACATGCCATACATTTCTCAACCACAGAAAAGTATTTTAAAGGTAATTCCTGAACGAGATTGTTTTAAATAATTTGTTTATTATTTTGAAATTAACATGGCCCAATCTACGATGCCATAAGAAAGACTCAGAGGTGGAAGCTTTAGACAAGAGGCATGTGACTATGGATGATGAGTCCTTTGAATTCATGTCAAGGAGATATGTATCATGCTTTCTGGGAGCCCGCATGAGTACCAAATTATCTGGAATATCAATCTCAGATTTCAAAAAGATACATTCATTGGACTTGAATAAGACCGGAATGCTTTTATCACAAATCTGAGAGATGCTCAACAGATTGAATGCAAGCTTAGGTACGTAATTGACTTTTTCCAAGGTGAGCAAACCATTACAAACTTCTCCTTGTCCTATTTCCTCCTTTCTTGTCTCCGGCGAAAGCAACATAACCACCATCGATTATGCGGTAGTTGGTCAATAAATCTTTAAGCCCCGTCATGTGTCTGGAGCATCCACTATCAACATGCCACACGCTATTTACAAGCTTAGTGGACGACTCCTGCAATAATATCAAGAGAGAATTAGCCAGGAGTAATGGGCACCCAAGTTTGAACAACTTTAGGTTTCGCCGAAGGAGATTTCTTGCAAAAGAACTTATAAACTAATTGATTCAATTTACTCCCAAAAGAACTTCTATTAACATGTCTATGATGTAACCGAGGATAGTGCTTAACAACATGATCATCTTTACCACATTGAAAACAATGTGATTTTAATCTAGATTCATTATGTAATGAGGTAGAGATTTAATCAATGCATATTTCTTCATCACATTCAGATAATCTTGAATCATCATCGCTGTATACTTCATTCATGTTAACAGAGCTGATTTTATTTGGAAAAGAATGATTGTGTGCTAATGACAATGAAGTGTTATCTGAAATACATGTGGTACTAGTACCACTAGTACTTGCCTCAGATGAAGATGTAATCCTGTTATTAAGCACATAAAATTTTGCAGGTATAAATGATGGAACGGGATGAGAAAAGAATTTTTCAAAAGAGTTAGTTTTTGTTTCTTCATTGCTTTTCACAGTATTATCAGACAATGGATCAACACAATCAACAGATGAATCAGAATCACGATCCATAGCATTCAAAGAACAAACAGAAACATTACTAGAATAGAGCGAAACAGAGTCTTTTACAGCGTCACTAGAAACAAAGACAGAATTTAAACTAGAGTTATGATCTAAAACAGAAAGCTGAGGTTCAGGTGTACTAAGGCTAGAGCATCCAAGCCCTCTAGTCGGTCCATAATCATAGTCCTCACGAACATGCATAGGATTCACACCTTCAAAACCTGCAGACATACTGTTAGAATCTACTTTGATCAAGTCATTAGAAGGATGGGGAATGGGCATCGGAGAGTAACAGTATGTACTAGGAGGAGGATAAACCTTAGCATTTTCATATCCCAAACCTGTTTTAATCCTAGCCCCACATTGAGATTTACATAAATCATCATGTTTCATTCCTGATATGGTCCATTTATCAAGTTTTGACTGAAGTTTGCTTGTTTCAAACTCAGCTAGGGCAACCCTTTCAGTCAAACCGTTCACCTCAACGTTTCTTTCTAAAACAATTCTTTTTAAATGATCAATTTCTTTTAGCGCTTCATTTAATTTAACAAAGTATTTTGACTCATTCATTTTAAGTTCTTCATTCATTCTTTTCAAATCTTTTTCATTATCAATTAATAAACGATTAGCCTTATAAACCCCAAATAATCTGATTTTACATGCAGATGAACACATATCTTGAATTACCTCATATGGAAGTCCCATCACCACCTTCTCAGCTGCAAGAGCTTTATCATATTGACACACCAGAGTACTCGACTTGTTTTCCTCTACGGTGGTAGCAGCATTGTCATCATTCCTTTCTAGCACTGTGGATTGAGTTCCTTGCTTTTCGTACTCCTTCATATTTTCTTCTTTCTCATACTCCTTCTCTTCAACTCCATCATTAAACTCCTTAAATGGATCAAATTCTTCCTCACCGTTCATCTTCATTTTCTCTTCCTGAATCTCAGCTACTAACGCTTGATTAACTTCTTATTTTGTCTCTTCAGCTTCTGCACATCAATCAAAGTTAGAAATTAGAGCAGTTTCTTTCTTGTGGCTTGACTCATCTTTACCCCCACTAGCAGCCAATCTTGCAATTCCAGAGTTATTAGGACCAGTGACAATTGGCAATGGACATTCACGTTTAAAGTGTCCCAATTGCTTGCAATTGAAACATCTAAGCTTAGAATTATCAAAACGCAATTTGGAGTTGGAGCTTTGACCTCCAAAGTTCTTTCTACCGGTCCTTTCCATAAATCTCCGAGCTCTAAGCGTCAGCATTGCCATTTGCCATTGAATATCGGTTTCTTCAAGATCATCTGGATCCACTTGATACATGTCCTCTATTGTCATTCCTTTACCTTTTAGATCACCTGCAACAAGTGCTTCATAACTTTGAACAAACATCCCAAAAAGTGCCATAATCTCAGCTGGAACAGTAGTTTTAGTAGATGCTTTTAAATTCCCTTGCTCTTTCCCCGGGTTAATGCCACTTCCAGAAAAATCACACAAGGTCACTGCTCCTTGACGCGATGCCTGCATTGGAGAGCTTGCAGCGGAAGACAGTAATGCAGCATTCTGTGAATAACCGGATGTTGGCATGACGGATTGATTAAACTCCCTCTTTTTCAGATCCAAATCAAAAGACTTCAGCTTGTTAATCACGTCCATCAGCTTATAATCAGCAAAGTTTCTTTCTTGTTTCAACATTCTCACTTATAAACTCCACTGGGGTGGAAGAGAGTCTAGGAGTTTATTCACTTGCTCATGATTTCCCAACTGATCATCATACTTCTTTAAGGTACTTGAAATGGACAGAAAGCGATTAGTAATGTCAGTAAGATCTTCATTCTTGTGTCCCACAAATGAATTGAACTCCTTTTGAGCTTGAGCCTTCTTATCTTTCCTTAGATCCTCATTTCCATCGTAAAATTCACACAAGGCATCGTATAAAGATTTTGCATCTTTGTGTTCAGCAAAATGATTGTAAATATCAGGTGCAAGACATAATGTCAAGGCTTCGAACGCTTTCTGATCTCTGTCAATCAGTTTTTGATCATTCTCGGTGAATGTGGAGGAGTCCGTGTTTGGAGATACAGTTCCACCGACAGTAACGGTTGGCTTGTGTGGTCCAGTGATGATTGAATCCCATTGATTGTGATCTGTGTAGAAGAAGAAAGCCTTAAGACACCTTTTCCAATCTTCAAAGTTATCTCTGTTGATGAGTCTAGGGGGTCTGTTGGGGGCAACACTCTCTAAATCAGCCAGGGTGAGAGTAGTCATTTTGGACATAATAGTTTCGCTGGAGAAAAAGTAATTTCGCTGGAATAGATTCGCTGAGAGCTAGTTTTGGCAGAGCGAAAGTGTAATTTCGGCAAGCTTAGTTTTTATAGTTTCGGCAATCAAGAGCTTAGTTTCGGCAACACTTTCGCTAGCCAGAGACTATCTAGAGCTTAGTTTCGCTGGAAATTTCGCAGGAAACAAGCTTGAACTTTCGTTCAAATCACTTTCAGCAACAAGTTCGCACAAATGTCACCCAATCAAGAATGAACTTTCGTTCAAAGACCACAGTTTCGCTCCAAATATCAAATAAGAGAAAATAGCAATTTCGCTAAAAGAAGTTACAGTTTCGCTGGAAGAAGCTGTAATTTCGCTGGAAGAACAGAAAACCCTCTTAAACACCAAAAACAGTCGAAAATCACCCAAATCTCAATGAATTTGAAAAGGAGTGATTCGAGAAGCTTCCTCAATCAGAAACACGCAATATCCAGTCAATTTTTATGACAAAAACACTCTGTTTTATGTAGAAATTGAGAAAAGAAGGTATTGAACAAAAATAACCAAAAACCTCAAACAATCAAGAACACTAAGGCTCTGATACCATATTGTAGGTCAATTTGATCGGTTTTCAGTGCAGAAGAATGCTTGAATCGTTCAATTCCAAACACACACAACAAACACTAAGAGATGAAGATCAAAATAACACGAAAAAGCTTTCAAATAAGGTTTTAATGATAAACAATATTGAATGAAATGAAATAAGCTCAATGTATTCAGAAAAACAAGCTTACAATAGCCTCTTGCAACTGTAATACACGATTAGGGTTTTTGCAAGGATGGCCAACAATTAGCAAAAGGAAATCTATATATAGCTGTCATAATTTCGCATATAGTTTCGCTGGTGGCGAAACTGTACTGGCGAAATTGTAATTTCGCCCGGCAGAAACTAACAGTTTTGCCGGGAGAACATCTAGATGACTGTGAGCGAAACTATAGTTTCGCTCATAGTTTCGCTAGACAGCAAAATATATAAATTTAAACTAAACAAACATACAAAGGAAACTAACATAGATCCTATTACAAATAAAGATAAACAAACACAAATCTAATGGTGAGTCCAACCTATCTTGATTTTCAACACTCACTTCAAATCTATCCTTCGCTATCTCCTCTTTATCATCATCCTCTTCTTGGATGGGGTCTATAAGGGACAACTCATGTTGATAAGTTTCAGACCTTGGAGGTCTTACAGATAGTAATATGTATGGAGGAGCTATCTTACTTAAACCTAATCTCTGCTTGTTTTAATAAAAAATCTTTGTAGCATGGATGACAATATGATGTTCTTGAAAGATTTCTCTTCAAGAACATACTCTTCTACCTTGGCTTTGCTGATCAAAAGCAAAGGATGTTGTTGCCAACTTTCATGTTTACTTGTTTACTTTTATGTTTGTTAGTAATAATGTGTGTGTTTGTGTTTGATTTGAATGATTACAATGGTGGAATGATTGATTTATTGACTTATAATGTTTGAATGCATGTTTTGAATGATGTGTATGCTTGAATGATTGACTATTAGTCTGATTACACATGTGTAATCAGATTACAATGTATGTTCTGATTCATATGTGTTTGTTTGTATGATATGGTACTTGCATGCTTGTAGTTCGTTGTGATTCTATGCATTCTTTACTGAATGAATGATGTTAAAATATGTTTGGTATGTCTATTATGCTTGGTTAGATATGTATGATTGTTGTTTTCTTGTTTGATTGTTAGTGAACCTTTAGGTGTGTGATGAACCAGCTTTATCAACACTCTTCTGAGCTTCTGATGTGGCCTTTAGAGACTCTTCAAAATTTTTTTCAATGATCTGATCTTTCTCAGCTTCTTTGAATTGATCAGTCAAAGGAGTGATTTTCAAAGCATTTCTATAATTGACTATGTGTTCATCAAAATATGGTACTGCATTATTTTGATCATCATATCTGCACTGGATGGAGAGATGAACCATCTATTATTGGGTTGATTATCCAAGCATTGCATATCAATGTTGCTAACCAAGATGGTTTTAAGATGATCTCCCTTTAGAACTTCAAGGTTGTTATTCTCTGAAATCCTCAATCATGTGATTCCCTTGTGTGTGTTAAAGATTGTTGATTTGTTTCAAGCCTCTATTTTAGTGTAGCAATGGCATATACTACATCCAAAGTTCTTAACATATGAATGACATAACAACAATCACCTGTGCATATAACATCTTCTATGGCATGGAATGTCTTGGTCTTCAAAAATGAAACATAAGATGGATGAAGTAGCTTAATCTCCACTGGGTCAAACAATCTTATGTCAAATGTTTCTTTACCTTCAAATTTTCTCTCTAAGACCACTTCAAAATGGGTCTCATAATAATACCATCTAGTGATAGGATGGTTGTATTGATTACCATCTATCTTCTTCATGATTAGCTTCAAATCTGATGGCCTCATAGGGTAACCTAGCATTTCCAAAATCTCAGTATCATTCTAGGTTGAGGTCTCTCCATTTTGCTTCTTCTTCTTGCTGGTTAACTGATGTTCTCTTCTTAACTTAGCCTAATGAAGTTTAACTTCTCTGTCTGCCTTTTGTCTTAGCTCATGGTCTTATCTATTCATGTAAGCCGTCGTGATATGATAGAAATCTGCTCCCCTGTGATTGTTTGTATGATTGATCATCCTCAGTTGCATCAGGTGAAGTCTATCATCATAACATAGAGATCCCAGTTGGGATATGCATGATAAGTACTGGACAAGTCTAGATACTCTCTTGAAAAGCACTGCATTTTATATTTCGTCATTCTACCAGACAACAATCTTCCTTTCTCTGTAGAGGCTGTTAGAGTTATCCTATCATATAACTTTACAAAGTTGGTGTTTTTATTTATCATCTCTCTCATCACATATCCTTTAGGCCATAGCCTATGAGTCATGAATTGCCTAGGTTCCTCAATAGGATGTTGATGTGGAGCTTGGTGATAAGTAGACAATGATGATGTTGGATGAGGTCTTGAGAACTTTGGCTTCAATGCACTAGCCAACATTCATGTAAATCACTCTAGCAAGATCCTTCATTTAAGAAAGAGACCTGCCTGCATAAGACCTATATGGCGCACGTGTGTGATGGTCCAACATGATCGAAAATTAGTGCAAATGATGAATAACACTCAATAATCCCACTATAATTAGGCTCAAGCAACAAATTAAACAATGGTTTTCAAATGTATAACAAAGATAGCCAAAACCATAATCATAAGAACAACCAAAGCCTCAAAGATGAATAACAAAGTGATTTCCAGCCAAAAAGTAAATGAGAACAGAATTGCAAAGAAGAAAATTCATCTTAAGGTTGTTCAAAACTTGCACATAATGTTTGATCATTATAATATATAGGTAGTTTATAGTTTTGCTGATAGGTTCGCTGATAGGTTCACTCGACCGTGAAACTGTCCAGACCACATCTTAGTTTCACCCTGATGCGAAACACAGTTTTACGGGTGACCTAAGTCAGCTGACTCAACTAACATTAAACCTATTACATATATAAAAAAAGGAAATTAACAACTATGGGGAGTCCAACCTACTCAAGATCTTCAATACTCCCCCAGGCTTGGACCCCACCTGGCTTGATCTTGATCTTGATCTTCCACTCCCGCCGGTTCACATCAGCTCTAGCTCTCTCTGATGTGTCTTGTTCAGCTCCAGCTTTCTCTGATGTGTCTTGTTCAGTTCAAGCTACCCTTACTTCTTTTAATTGTGTAATTGCTTGAAGTAATTGCTTTGCAAGATCCTGCACATCCGACCTGGTTCCGTCAGCTTGTATAATTTTCTTGGTTAGCTCCCCGACTTCTGCTCTCATACCCTTAGCTTTCATAGCTACCCTCATAAATAGGCTAAAATCAATTCTCGTTTCAGCTCCAGCTCCAATCTTTATGTGATTTTCACATAACACCTTTGAATCTTCATCACCAAACAGAAAGACTTCCCTCGGATCAAACAATCTGATCTCTTGTTCACCCTTTAACCTGATCACTGCTTCCTTAGTGTTGTTCTCATAAAACCATTTGACAAAGTATTATAGCATAGGGGGAAGTGGATTGGGCACTCTAACTTTATTTACTATTTTGGCAGGCTTCAACTTTAACACAATATTGCCGTTGCCAGTGACCCAATCCAAGTCCTTCTTTGACCTCCTTCTCTCTGGCTTCATATATTCGAAGGCTTCAAAGTTGTCATCTAGGCCCTTATTCTCTAGCAACATTGCCCTTTCACTCACAATCTTCCTTTTGTTGAAGTAGTATATCTTTCCTCCTTGCCTCTTGATCATGAATAACTTAAGATCGGTGTTGTACTTCCAACTGATCATCTTCTTGTCTGCCTCCTTCTTGCTTGGCTCTTGAATGTTTGGAACAAAGGAGTTAGTTCTTCAGGCTCCGTTTCCTTAGAAAACCATACTTCCTGAGCAATTTCTATCACATCTCCCTCAGTTGATCCTCTCTGAGCCACATATGTTGTTGGGCGTTCATCGACCATGTAAATTTCGGGCTCAGAGTCATAATCAACCAACTGTTCATCTTCCTCATCAGCTTCATCCTATAATCACATCTAAGCCACCTTCTATTTGCTTCCCTCTCCTTTACCAGCTATTACTTCTTCTATGGTCAGATTAGTGTCTATTTCAAGTCTTAAATCAATAAATCTAGCCTCCTTAATCACAATCTCCTCTCCTTTAGAATCTTCTACACCACCATCCTTATCGCCCTCAGTCGACTCACTAGAACCTCCTACACCACTACATCCAGCTCTGTTTCCCTCAACCTTGGTGTCTTTATCAGCAGTCCCACTTGTGCCCTCTCCTTCTTTGAAAAAAATATTTGGATGTATCACTTTTAGATTATCAAGTTCATCCTGAGTCATCTGATTAGGCAGGGCGACAGCTGCTTTCAGCTCGTTCACCTTAGTCAACAATTTCTTTATCAGTCTTTGTTGGTCCAACAACATAGATTTCATCCCTTCCATAATCATATCCTTTTCTTTTTCTCACAACTCTTGATTAATCAGCTTTGTTTTCATCATGCTTAACTCATTTTCCAAGGAGACATTAATGTTTCGAATAACATCTTGGTCCAGCTCCGACCTTGCATCTTTTTATCAAGAGTTTTAGAGAAAGCTTGTTGTTTATGCTTTGTTCTTCTCTTAGTAACATTTGCAGCTTGTCCCTGATCAGCTTTTTTTTTTGATCTCCTATCCCTTTGTTGCCTAATCTCCTCAACAACTTCATCAATCTCAGCATCCAAATCATATCCTTTCTTTTTGGCATACCTCTTTCTTTTTTTGATTGCCTCCTCCCGCTTTTCCATGTTTGCCTCAAAATTCTTGTTCTCATTCTAAATTAGCCTTCTAATATAGTTCCATCTCTCTGCTATACATTTTCTCCCATAAATGAGTTATCTTTCCACTAAAATCATGTTTAATAGCTGAACAGTCAGCAAAGATTCTTGTGTTCATCTGGGCTAGGCTTTTGATTTCTCCATGTCTTGGGACATTGGGAATCGGATCATCTATCAACATTTAGACAAACCTAGGGTACAATAGCCATTGGTCTTTATTTAGGGCCATTATATTCTCAGTCATACAGTCAAAAATCAGCTTGGTAATGTTGTCCTTTTGACCTCTGTAGAATATAATCATTGCCCTGGCCCAGTGTATATTCAGCCCGTCTGATCCTCCCTTCTGATGATCTAGACATATAATAAAGATATGGGAAATGTATCTCTATTCTTTCAAAAAAAGGGAATTCTTGATTTCCTTCTTAGATCCAAAGGCAGGCCCTTCATACCCTATACTCCTCAATGCCTCTAGAACTTATGCATCAGACAATACAACCTCTAGCCCAAAATCATTTTCTAATCTCAGCACTCTAGCTATGATTTCCACTGTAATAACCATGTCACAACCTTCAACTCTGGCAAATATATGGTTTGGCACCGATCCTATGTCATACTCCGCAGATCTCCAGAAATCTCTCATATTTGAATCATAGATAGTAGGCATATGTGAGATGGCATAGTATATGGGAGATTGCCTTAGCCATCTAATGCAGTCTCTAAAGCCCACTGCCTTTGGATTTCCGTCATCCAGTAATGCTATGATGTTGTACTTGTCATCGAATTTCAAGTTAGCCATATTTACTGAAATGGAAACAGAAGTAGGTTAGTTATTAATGTATATACATAAACAAACAACTCAAATTATACAATCAACCAAAGATTTTAAGTTTTGGCTAGTTTCGTTGGCGGCGAAACGGTAAATTCGCTGGAGAAAATTGTCAGTTTTGTTGCAGCCAAACCCTAGATTCGCTGATGCTTAGGCATAGATTCGCTGAATTTTAGGCATTGAATTATATGAACTAGTTATTAACAGTTTCCCTTATGACTAACTTAGTAAATTAGCCAAAGAGAAACTGTATTTCGCTAATAGTTTCGCTTAAGCTTTTAGACACAAGATTCTATACCAAGCGAATCTATAGTTTCGCTGACATCTTCCTAGCAAAACTGTCAATTGTGCTTGGACAGCACAACGTTACAGTTTTGCTCGAAACATTGAACTTTCGTTCAGATTCGTTGTTCTAGCTCGCAGTTTCGTTGAATGAAACTTCGACATTTTGAACTCAGCGAATCAATATCAGCCGATCATTTAACCAATATACCACCGATTAAAGTTAAGTACAAGATTCGCCTAACTAACCTAAACTATCAACAATAGTTTATTTCAATGAAAATCAACAATGTGTGATTCTCATAAAATCGCCCCGAGAGAAATTAGGTTTACTAATTTCACGCTTATGAGAAACACTTCTCACACTATGCGATATATACTACCTAGTTTCGTTGGTGGCGAAACTATAGTTTCCCCCGAGAAGTTGAGTGGCTCACCATTGAGCGTGATTGCAGACGAATCTGTAGTTTCGTTTGGCAAAACTCCCGGCAAAGCATAGTTTCGCCCGCAATGTTTTTTTAATATGTTTTATGTTTATATAAACATTTGTGAGAAACAACTTCTTCACCCCCGCAATTCCAACTCATAGAAAAAAATTACCAAACAGTTTAAACATAAAAATAAGATAGATAGATAAAACAAAATAAAATAAAATAAAAAAATTAGATAACCATAAAGGATATATATATTTTGAGTAATTTTCAGGAAAGTCGTAGTCTGTAGGGATTCTTGATATGTTTGTCCTTTTAAACCCATGCCTTATTCTTATCAACAAGCAATTAACAGCTTTTATTATCATTTTTTGATTTTAATTAACAGATGCTCTGGCAACTTGGTCCCCTCAGACATTTGACAAAAGACTTTATCCTATCCTCATGGCTTATTGAGTATGATAAACTCTGTTTGATTTTGCATGTGATTTACCAGTGATGTTAACATAGAAATGATCATTTGAGTACCATTATGAATGTTCTTCGATTGATGATTTACCAGTGATGTTAACATAGACAATGATCATTTGAGTACCATTGTGAATGTTCTTTGATATCATTTGATTGGTGGAACTTTTGAAAATAATCTTTTTTATTAAAGAAACATTGAGATATATTATTGGGGTAAGATGATAAGAGCTCCAGGTGTATACTCACGTATAACAGAGGAGATAATCATCTTATACTTGTAGATGGGAGCTTCAGGTGAATGCTTATGCATAACAGAGAAGATCACCTAAGCATGTTGATGAGAGCTTCAGGTCAATACTCACGTATAGCAGAGAAGATCATCACTCCAGGTCAATGCTCACGCATGGCAGAGGAGATAAACACACACTTTATGTTATTTGTTGTTGTACATTCTGAAAGAGTTACAAGTGACTCAAAACAGAGGCTTTTCTGAAGAGCATAACTAGAAGCGTTTGTTTTTGCTAAGTAGGTGCTCAATTCAAGGTTCGGGTGAGGGAGATTTGGGATTTTAGGAGGATCAGAACAGAGGTTTGAAACTCTCAACCAATTTTTGACAAGGATTTGTATCTTTATGCATGCCGAGATGTCATGGGAATGAACCTTATCATTGAGCTCTTTGAACTTATAGTTTGGCCACCCGATCACCTTTTACATTGTTTTCAAGCTGAGTCTACCATGCATATCCCATCACAGATCCATTTGTCCTCCTTCAACCTCTTTTTCTGTAACACCCGGAAATCTTGACAAAATGAAAGGAAGAAAAGGAATGAGAAAAGAAAACAAAAGTAATTAGAAGAAAAGAAAAGAAACATAAATGGAGGGGTTAAAAGTGAAAAAAGGACAAAATAATATTTTTATTTTGTTTAAAGTAGGCATGGCCGCCACTTCTCTGCTACACCATCTGCTCGGCAGTTTTAGAGAGAGAAAGCAGAACGATCGTCAGATTTAGAGGGAGAAAGTAGCTAAATTTAGCCAAGGTAAGAAAATTTTAGCATAATTGGTTCAATTTTTAGGGATTTTTTTACCATGAAACCGATTTCTACATGTTCTTATGTGTGTACATGTGTTTGGGTATGTGTTTTTGACATGCATAGGTGTTAGAAACTTTAGGAGAGTTCAAGTTCAAAGTAGTTGAGCTTGGAAGCAGAAAAAGTGAGTTTCTAGAGCCTAATTTTTTAATGTTTTTAAAAGTTTTTAGGGCTGAAAATGCATGTAAAACATTTAATAAATGTTATGTATGTAACTGTATGTATATGCACGTGTGTTTGAGTGTGTTATGGTGTTTGATGTTTAGAATGATAGTAACAAGCTTAGAACAAGCTAAAATAATGTTTGGGACTGAAAACAACTTAGAAATGTGTTATGTAAGTGGTCATGTGCCCAAACAGGGCCCATGCGCCTATGAAATTGACTTAGAAAGCCTAAGTAAGGATCATGCACCCAAACAGTACCCTCATGCACCCAAACAGTACCCTCATGCACCCAAAATGTGGCCTGAGAATACTAAGTATAGGCTAATGCGCCTAAATAGTAGCCCATGACCTAGAAAATACCTTAGAAATACTGTGCATATTGATGCACCTAAATAGTAGTTCATGCACCTCAGTTTGCCAACACACCTAAGTATTAAGGGTGATGCGCCCTAATAGTGTTCATGCGCCCAAGTTTTTGCTGAGGCGCCCAAGTGTAGGCTCATGCGCCTAAACAGTTCATGCACCCAGGAGTTAGTGAAAACAGCTAAGTGTAGGTCCATGCGCCCGTATAGTGATAATGCGCCTGTATAGTTCCCATGCACTCAGAACACTTAGTTTATTTTCTAAAATTTTGGGAAGTTTGAGATTTTAAGGTTTTGACCCTAGCTTGACTTGTGGCTTGTATATGCTTATTTTATGCATAGTTATGCTTTGTTCTTATGTTCTTTATGTATATTGATGTATGGTGGTGTGTTTACGATTATAAACGTAAAGTATTATCATTAAAGAAAGAGATAAGATTAATGATAATGACAGTGGAACATTAAGAATGAATGAAAGAAAGGCTTGCAAGTAGAATGAATGGAGGATCACAACACATGAGAGTTGTCAGCTCAACTGTGTGTATTATAGTGTGCGATTTTGGTTAACCCATAAAGGTTCGAACACAGGGGATCAGTCTTGGTGACTGATCCATAGTATGAAACATGATCCTTGTCACTTTACCCCGGAATGGTGGCTTCGGGCCATGGGCTTTGTGCTGTGCCTGGAATGGTGGCTTCGGGCCACGGGCTTTATGCCAAAAAGTAAAGAGGCTTTGTGCCCGGAATGGTGGCTTCGGGCATGGGGTTTCTGCCAAAAAGTAAGAAGGCTTTGTGCCCGGAATGGCGGCTTCGAGCCATCGGCTTTATGCCAGAAAGTAAAGAGGCTTTGTGCCCGAAAAGGTGGCTTCAGCCCAAGATGGGGGTAAAGGTTTGACAGGATCTACAATCCGTGAACGATAATGGTGAAGTACAAAACGAACAAAAAGATAAAGTACGAAAAGAACGAAATGATAAAGCACGAAATGAATGAATACGTGCTATAATGAATGATGAATAAGGTTACACTTTGTATGTACGATGAATGATCACATATGAAAGTAAAAAAGAGTTTTTTTCAGATATCAACCATATAAAGTATTTTAACACTTTAAAAACTAGACCTCACTCAGCAACGCTGACTTTTGTGCATTTTTAGTTGGTAGGTAATCTTGCTAAGGATGGCACATCGAGAGGCTATTTGACAGGGCAAGACTGGCATCCATTCACGCATAAATATTATTGTTGTTTTGTAATGCAATTAACAGATGTTTTCTTTTGTAACATAAACAATGTTGTATTGCATAACAATAGTAATTATCAATGAAATGAATGGCTTTTGTTAATTTAAATTCTACTACTTAATCTTATGAAATGTGTAATGTTGTAAATCTTATGTGCGATGAATGACCAACCGTGAGGTCTCCGGGAACGGGGCCTTACAAGTTGGCATCAGAACTAAGGTTTAAGTGAATTGGGTAAAATATTTACAAAAACCTAATCTTAAAATAAGAATGGGGCTAAAGGAAAAGGGTGCCAGACCGAGTAGCTACGTGTCATCAGGTATTTCTTTTTCTCAATGTTAATTGAAGTTATGTGCGTGTGCTATTTGATGATGTGCTCATAGTAGATTTAGATACTGATGTAGTCAGGATAGGAAATGCTTGGGGTGTGAAGAGTAAAGTAATTGGCTAATCACAACTGGCCACTATAATTTGGGACTTGCTAGATACCGTGTTAGTGTTTGAATTTATAGTGCTTAGAGAATGGCTGGAGGTATATCATCTAAGGCCTCTAAGGGTGGAGTATAAGGAGGATGTGGTGCTGGACCACGTGTTACTAGGAATAAGGCTAAGACGGTTGAGAGGGCTCGTGAAGAGCCCGAGGTGCATCACAAGGAAGGTGGTGATGAGAGTGTGAACTTAAGGGCCTCGGTAAAAGAAGCAGTAGTAGAGGAAGTGCACCAAGTCATGCAGATAATTCTACCATCTGTGGTGACTGAAGTGATTAAGGCAGTGAGGGACGATAAAAGGAAGGAAAAGAGGAAGACCGTTGAGAGAGGAGAAAGGGAACAACCGGAGACTGAGACAATTGTATCTAGTGAGGAGGAGGAGGAAGAAGCTGTGCCGGAAAGTGCATGGGGTTGCAACTATGGGCATTTCAAAGATGCAAGCCCCCAATGTTTGATCGAAATGGTAACGCTGCTGCAGCTCACCTCTGGGTGAGGGAGATGGAGGCAGTCCTGGAGATTAGTGAGTGCATGGAGGATCAGATGCTAAACTTTGCCACCCACTCATTTCTCAACTCTGATCTGTGTTGGTGGGATAATATTGTCCAAGCCGAGGGTAGCAGGGGCATTAGGAGGATGAGATGGAGAGAGCTGAAGAAGCTGGTGAATAAGGAATGTTGTTCTCATCAAGAACTTGACAAGATAGAGAGGGATTCCAGCAGCTAGAGGCAGGCACCATGACACACCATCAATACACCACCAAGTTTAATGAGATGGCAAGGTTGGTGCCAGATAAGGTGATGCCAGTGTCGAGGAAGATCATTAGTACATCCAAGGATTGCCACCTGACATTCGCATGTATTTGATTGCTACCCGACCATGCATTTTCAGGTCAGAAGTAGATCTTGCTGGCAGGTTATACGATGAGAGAGAGGTGGCGGTAGTTGAGGTGAAGAAGACAAGTGGGGGTGACAAAAGTTGGGGTAGGTAAGGGTTTAGATGTGGTGGTTTAACTCCAAACAATAAAAGGATGAGGGTGGATGACCGTCGGGTGGTGTCATCAAGCTCAGGAATGAAGAAATACTGTAGATGTGGGAGGGAGCACATTGCTGAATGAAAGTGGGGAATAAGTGTTACTCAAAACAAAATGTACATTGATTAATAATTTCTCGTGCTTATCTCCTCTGCTATGTGTGAACATTAACCTAGAGTGGTGGAACTTTTCTGTTATATGTGAGTATAGACCTGAAGTTTCACCAACATGTTTTGATGATCATCTCCTCTGT
Organism: Flaveria linearis; assembly: GCA_024085815.1. NCBI lineage: Eukaryota > Viridiplantae > Streptophyta > Magnoliopsida > Asterales > Asteraceae > Flaveria > Flaveria linearis. The sequence continues at coordinate 28,392,930 of CM044015.1, forward strand.
TATACGTGAGTATAGACCTGGAGCTTTCATCATCATACCCCAATAATATATAACAGTGTTTCTTTAATCAAAAAGATCATTGTCGAAAGCTCCACCAATCAAATGATATTAAAGAAAATTCACAATGGTACTCAAATGATCATTGTCTATGTTAACATCATTAGTTAATCTATTGCAAAAATCAAACCGAGTCAATCATACTCAATAAGCCCGATGACGGGATAAGTCCTTTGCCGGATGTCTGTGAGAACCAAGTTACCTGAGCTTCTTTAATCAAATAAAAAACATGATAAAATCAGTTGCAGGTCACTCGTTTGAAAAAATAAGGCATGGGTTTAAACTCGATAAACATACCGACAATCATTCTTGAACCGTTTTGGCTATCAAAACATAAAATTGTGATTAGAATCTACATTAGTGTGATCTCACTAACTCATCGATGTTTAAATACATCCTTGTGCTTAAGTATATATTGAGGATGTGATCTCATGATCGAATCAGTTCTTGGTGTAAAATGGTTATTAATAGAAAAATAATAATAAAAATATATAAGAAAACCAAAAATATATATATAATAAAAAAATTATTATTATTACTAGGTTAGAGTATTATGATTAGATTTTATTAGCATTAAATTTCTTGTTTAGTTTTTCTAAAAATTTAAAATTAAAAAAAATCCAAAAATATTTTCCATTTCAAATTATTTTTCATCTTCCATATTATGCTATTAAAATATTATCATTTTCTCATGCATTTCACGTGAAATTGCGCACACATATAACCACGAGTTTATTTTGTTAGGACCGTTTTCATACGGAGTACTAACGGATTCTGCACGAGACCAGATCAAATAGCGCAGAATTCTAATTGATTGGTGATCCAATCAGTGAGAACGAATAACCTGATCAATCTAATGATAAAACAAACATTAAGAACGGGTAGGAATCGATTAGGAATGACCTATGAACTTGGATGGATGACTTGGGATGCTCTGGACGGCTAGGGTATGATAGCATTCGATGTGTTATATTTTTCCATGAATTATGAGGTATTTATAGGTGTTCAGTGTCCATTCGTACAACTGAACCTTCAGTCGTACGACTGAGTCAATCTTATGTCTCAGTCATACGACTAATCCCGTCTCCTGGTTCAGTCGTGCGACTGGTCGATAAGTATGGTTCATTCGTGCATATGGTCCATAAGTATGGTCTATTAGCATGAATAATCACTTGACTAAATTGAACACATTTCTGAATCCATATTGACTCAGAACTATGTACAACAACCTCAAACCTATATATAATGTTCATCAATATAATTAATACCAATTACAATATGAATATGATATAAACAAAGACAATTAAACATCAAAACTCACATCATATTTCATTAAACATGTTCATTACATATGTGTAAGAAATGAAAGATATTTACATTGAAGAACATAAATTAGGAACAATGTATCAAAAAACTCCCCCTTGGACCTAGTTTATCCTATTGTCTAACATTCTTCACACATTCTTGGAATTTCTTATGCTTCTCCTCTTTTATGACTCCTACGTTTATCTCGAATGCAAAGTAGAGTCGTATCACATGTTGGAATTGGAGAGCTTGTACAATGTCCTGCGTGTCATAGAACAGAAGACAATTTAGTGAGCCACATTAGGTCAAATACCCTGATAGTCTCTATTTTACCCTCTCTGTTCAACACTATGACCGCTTCCCCTGTCCTCCAGTCGTAATACCACCATTTGAAGTGTGGAGTGAAGTCCCGAGGCATCTCCCACAATGGGATCTTAGACATTGTGCGTGGGGGACTCCACTTCAACACTACCTTAGGCTTCTCAGTGATAGGGTCAACTTCAGTCTTATGAACGAACCTCTTCGGTTGTTGACGTCTGAAGTTTACCCATCTGGTATGGTATTCTCTCTTTAGCGCCATCTCGAACCAGTCCAACATCTTCCTCGGGTTGGTATACAAAAGGTCTAAACAGGCCAACCTGTTTAGCTCAAAACCAGGAAGAGTCTTTAGATCGTGTGGGTATCTGAAGTACTCAATCCCCTTCTCCCGCTTAACAGCGTACACCTCCAGATCCTCAAAATAGGCCCAACTGATGATTTTGCTGAACACCTTCTGATGTCTCTTAACCTTGTACAGTTTGGTGTAGGCGTTTGGCTTTGGAGGTTCAAGTTGGGCTCTCGTCTCTTTCAAACAAGCTGCTCATTTAGCCTTCTTTATATCAACATCAGTGTCTATGGCTTGGGCTTTACCTTCCTCTTTTTCTTGCTCTTTCTCTTTCTCATCAAGTGTTCTAAAAGTATCACTGCTAAATGTTTCACCCAAGTCGGGGATAACATTACCCTCAGGGTCAGTGTACTCTGGATAATACTCTGATGTGACATCTTCGATCTCGATCTCATCCACGCCTTGTAGCTCCTCGTCACTAACAACGTCAACCTCAGGAGCATCTTTGACAAGCTCATTAGGATTTAGTTAGAACATATCGGCGAGCTGCTCGTCAGTCAGGTCGTGGATAATTTCACCCTCCTCTGGAGTCTAACTCACAGACCGTCTTACTATCCCTTGCAAATCAAGAATCATTGTGAGTTGCCTTGATTTGCTGAAGGGGAGCAATATCATAGTCATCGGTCTACTGAGTTGTATCTGTTCGATTACGCAACCAACAATGCATACATTAATCATTTATCAAAGACATTAAACATAAATTTTCATAAATTACATTAATGTAATAAACATTTTAAGTACAAAAGTTTCAAATACATAAACATTTACGCATTACTTTTCCCTTGGTCGTGTGTCTCTTTAGCTTGAGGAGCTGAGGAAGAGGCTCCTTGATGTTGGTTTCTCTTGGTGCGCCTCTCCCTTGTCGATGGTGTAGAGGCTTATGCAATTGCATCACCTGCCTGATCGCCATCCTCATCATCATCACCTCTCTTGTCCTTCCCGCTTCCCCCATCTTCCTCCTCATCTCCTTCATCATTCATCATCATCATCTCCATCACCCTTTATCTTTAGATGTTCACTCTTCGTACCCTTCAACCTCAGCATCATCTTCGTGTTCTGCTTCTCCAACTCATCAATCCTCTTGGCAGATACAAGCACCAGCTCATTTTGAGGTTGCAGAGCAGTGAGCTCAAACTAAGGCTCTCTCGTGAGCTTCGTTCTTCTCAGTAAGTTGGGCAATCTGCTTGCCCTGTGCTGCATTTACTGCCATCAGTTGGTTTAGCTGGTTGGCCCTCATATCATCGGTTGCCAATAGCTTTAGCACTAATCGGTTTAGGCTGGCCAACTGATCCTCTAACCCAACAGTGGGTAGGGTAGAGCTCTGTGGAGGTGGGAATTGGGAAGATGTGCCCGCTTGGGGAGTAGAGGGTGTAATGGTGGATATGGTGTAGATGGGAGTAGGAGTGGGAATGGTTGGTGGTGGAACTGTTTTGGGGAAGTAGGAGAGGTGGATGTTGATGTATGTATGGTGGATGGTATGGTAGTGGTGGTGGTTGTGGCTATGGTGGTGGCAGTGGCTGTGGTGGTGGATGTGGCTGTGGTGGTGGCAGTGGTTGTGGTGGTGGCTGTGACTGTGGTGGTAGTAGTGGTGGAAGAACTAACAAGTACAAATCTCTGCCTCTTTCCCTTCTTGCCAAAGGGTTGTGCGATTCGTTTCCTCCTGGAACCCTTGGCAATTAGGGCTCCCCCTGAGCTCATAGGCTGGTCGGGGGTGTATGAAGGATCTGTGACATCAGTGTCACCACCCTCTGAACCAGCTTGGCGTCTGTCCACGGCCTCTTTTCCCTTCTCCGTAGCAACCACCCTGCTACCTACTCTCCGAGTGAGAGGCTCATCTTAAGACTCTTCTTCTTCATCAATCAGAAAGTCCTAGTGGATAGCAGCTTGCTTAGATCCACCAGGTGCTGATGCACCACTCTGCTGAGGTGGTGGAGGAATAGTAGACGTGTCGATGGCTCATGTTTGACTAGAGCCGTCGTCTCCACCACCCTGACTATGATCTTGGTCATCATCATCGTCGTCGTCGTCTTGAACCATGAAAGGCTCAATGTCTGAATCACTGTCATCATGGCGCCACTTCTTTCGAGCAGGCGCCACGTAGTCGACGTTGGCCAGATAGCCAAATAACCTCCTAACCGGGGGCTTCACCTGCTTGCCTTGTACACCTTCATCCTCCCAAGTGTGGTGTCGTCCATTACCTCTAGAGACACCGCATCATCCTTCTCTTTGGGCAACTGAGGAAGTTTCTCGTCAATAATCATCTGGATAACCTTGGGTACAAAGAGAAGCCCTCCTTCCCCTTCGCCTCCATGTTCTCCGTCAGGTAAGTGAAGAACATCCACGAGAAACTAAATGGATGGTTCAGTACCAGTGCAGCGAATGCATTTTGGATTTGATCGCTCGTCTCGTTAAATCCTCCACGCCTGGAGGCAATGCACTTAAGGATCACATGTGCCAAATACTTGAACTGTGGGCCCATGTTACTCTAGTTTAGCACGCCGACATTGATGTTGCCAACGTACTTGATCCTCAAGAAACATCCCCGAATAGTTAGGGGATGTAGCTTGGTTGGGTAGTCTCCATCCTCACACAAGTCCAAGACCCTCCGAAAGTCATCTTCCCCTATGTCAATGTCTTGGCCGAAGATAGAACTTCAGATCCAGTATGGCTCAACTGAGCGATCTACAACAACATTCTCCCAGAATGTCTACTGCAATGAGCGATAAGGTGTGCACGGAGTAGAAATGACTCTGTAGATCCTCGATCATCGAAGAAAACGAATAATCCCAGCGAGCTCTGAAGCGTTCCGGGAAGTAGAGTCGAGATGAGCACAGATTTTGTGCTTCGTGTTCATCGTCCATCTGTCAGCCATGTTACTGCAACACAAGTAACAAACACGTTAGCTCCATTTGCAAGAAAGAACATTTGAATTTGAAGAGAATGTATCTAACTGGTTCAATCGTACGTTTGAACCATACGACTAAACTCAGTCGTACGATTGAGCCTCCGACTGAACTTAGTCGTATGTCATGCCATGCGGTTGAGTCAGTCGTGCGACTGACTCAACGATTGATTCAATTGTGCGATTCAATGGTGCGTCTGGCTCTATCGTGCGACTGAAGTTCATCCGTATGTCCTTTCGCATACCCTACTTTTGAGTCCAAAATTTTGAATCTTTTTCAAATCAGTCATTTACACATCAAGTTTTGATTCATTAGACGCGTATTGACTCGATTTTACACTTATTATCTTTTAAATGCACATTTAGGTTCATTTAAGTGTTCTATTTTAGGGTTTATTGTCTTGGTTCTTGTCTTAAGTGATTTGAACATTTCGGATTGATGTGACGTTGTTATTTAGCATGTTTTCAGTCTCCCTATGTCGGTAGAAGGATAACACTTGGTTAGTAAGGCGATATCAATGGCAATCAAGGAGAAAAATTTGAAAAAGGGTGGGTATGTAATCGGCGGTTTTGGAGAGCTGTTTGAAATCAAAAGGAAGGTCACGACCGACTGAGCACCTTTTATACTGGTTTGTGTTTCAGTCGTGCGACTGGACCCATACACATGATTCATTCGTGCGACTAAGGTTCAGTCGTATGACTGACTTAGACTTCATAAGCCAGTCATACGATCAGTTCATACTTGTGATCCAATCGTATACTTTGACCAATACGCATGGTCCAATCGTGTGATTGGCTCATACTCATGGTCCATTCGTGCGATTGGTCCATACTTATGGTCCAATTGTGCGATTTGTCGATACTTATGATCCAATCGTGCGATTGGCTCATACTTATGAGTTTGACTTCACTTTTCCCAACCTTTCAAAAACATGAATTTTATATATGAAATTATGACCATTGATCATCTCAGACATGATCCTTTTAACTGAAAACTTTTGATCACCTCAGACGTGATCGTTTAATCAAAATTGTTTGATCACCTCAGACGTGATCCTTTTTCTTGAAAACCATTTCACTATCTCAAACGTGATCCTTTTAACTTTAAAACCTTGTGATCTACTCAGACGTGATCCTTTCAACATTCTAGAAACAAGCTTTTATCAGATAACATTAGGTTTAATTTATGACATTCACAAATTTCCTCTTGTTACATAGTCTGACATCGACTCGATACAAATATAACTAAACTAAGAAAAACTTTAAACAAACTAAATTAAGAAAAACTTTCCTTAAACGATTTCTCCCCTGAGCAAAACAGCTTCATGCATTCTCATCTTATGCAGAAAGATTCTTATGGAATCATACAGGCATAAACATAATCATTTGGGACCTTTTATATCTATGTAGATACAAAGAAAATTATATTTACCAATTACAAAGTCATATTCATCTAAGAGTCATGAGCACTAATAGGAAATCATGCTAGAGCTGTTATGTAGCACACATTGATTTTGACAATCGGGGAATGCTGCCACGATGATTGGCAGTATATTTGTCCACCTAAATCCATACAAAGATTTTTGACATACATTGGTGATTATTTAGGTTTATTATTTCAACAAGCGTTTGTGGATCCCATACTTATATGGTAATCAACTTTCCTGTTGGACCAAAAGAACCAATGTACCAGATCAGAAAAACCTCTATGTCCCAGAAGACATCACAACAACTGCTGAAAGCATCATCAGCTGTTTGACAAAGCCTGAAGACTTCAACAGCTGAAGATCAAAGTATTAAAGAACAACAGCTGAAGACTTCGAGTACTGAATCCTCAAGTACTGAAGACTCAAGCACTGAAGCCTCAAGTACTGAAGAATATCAGCTGAAGACTGAAGTACTGAAGATCAACGGCTGATGTACAAAGACTGATGACAAAGACTGAAGACATCAGCTGATAACAACTACTAAAGTCATCAGGTGATGAAACATCTGAACTTAAAGTCTGAAGACAAGTACTGAAGCTTTAGAGTTTGTCACAACAGCTGAAGAAGTATTCTTCAGTTGTTGTGATGGTTTACCTTTAAGCTTTTTCTTATCAGTAGTTGTATTTTCTATTTCAGTAGTTTGTAAAATGACTGAAGAGTATGTTCTTCAATCATTGTAGTTTTTCAATAGTTTCTTTTCATTACTTGTAATGAGTTAACACTTAGGCTTTTTGTAAGAAGATGTCAGCTGTATGACATCTTCAGTAGTTGTGTTAACTCTTCAGTAGTTAAGTTAGTTTTAGTAGTTTGTTAAAATAACTGTTTGATGTCACTGTCAAGTGACATCAGCTGATGTCATTTCTCCTATAAAAGAAAGATGACCTAATTGTAATCCTTGGCGAAGCGTGTGATCTAATAGAAAACACCTTTTTGCAGAATTCTCTCTCTCTCTATAACTTACTGTTACATGCAAAATTTCTTGTGTTCTTGGTTTAATTTCTAATTCTTGTGCTAAATCCGCTGCGAATCAAACCTAATTGATCAAACTAGAGGCTGAAATCCTTTCAAATGGTATCAGAGCAGGTTAATCATTGATCGATTTAACAATTAATCATTGAAACTACTCTTTTTGCTATATACATTTGATCGAATTAGCAAATTTGCAAGAATTAGTTATAGAGATTGAGTTTCTACTGCTTCTGGCCAATTAACTTGAGGTTTATGTGGTTTTAAGCTAGATTTGTTTTGTTTACCTTGAGTTTGCTTGAAATCTGAGATGGCAACACCAACAAATGATCCTCACAATACTGGCTCCTCAACAAAGCCTCCGATGCTTGTGAGGAGTGAGTATAACATATGGCAACGTCGTATGCTCCATCACTTGTCTATCAACAGTGCTAGTTGTTAGAAGTCAGTGGTTCATGGACCATACTAGCCTATGGTAAGTGCTCCCGAATCAAATGAGATGGTTCCGAAGAAACCTGATCAATATTCGGACAAAGATCTTAAGCTGTTTGAAGTTGATGCTAAAACCCATGGAATTCTGGCCATGGCACTGCCTAATGAAATCTATTATGGGCTGATGCATCATGAAACTGCTCATGATCTCTGGGTTGCTCTGAAGAAACAATTCGGAAGAACTGATGAGGTCCTAGCAAACACTAGAGAAATCCTCGCCCAACAATATGAGACATTCTCTCATAGGAAGGGTGAGACACTGACTCAACAGTTTGAGCGATTCTCTTGTCTTATTTCTGAATTGAAAATGGTTAAACAAGAGTATTCTAATAGCCAGATGAACAACCGATTCCTCAGATCACTGCCTGAGAGATGGGACACTTATACCATTGTCCTACACTCTAGTGCAAATCTGAGCACTCTATCTCTCACCCAACTTCATGGGAAACTGCTTACTTTTTAGAGAGAGATAGAACAGAAAAGGAAGTAGTCATCATCTGGCAAGCTCACTGATGACTTTGTATCAGGCAATGCTGCCCTGATCGGTCAAGAGTCAGAATATGCTGCATCAGAGAGTGCCTATGATGAGCATATTGATTTTTCTACCAATTCTGAACATGCTTTTGTTGGTGTTGATAGTAGTTCAGAGGTAGCAGTGATAACCTGTGCTTTCTGATAGAGGACTTGATGGGCATTCCAAATGATGATCTGGAAAAGATGGATATTTTGAGTCAAATGGCAATGATAAATATCAGATCTCAAAAGTTCTACAAGAGAACTGGCAGGAAATTTCCTGGTCTCTCTGGCAAAACCAAAGTTGGTTTTGACAAGAGCAAGTTGAGGTGTCACAAGTGCCATAGGCTTGGACACTTTGCTAGAGAGTGTAGATCATGTGGATCTAACTCCTCTGCACCCTTTGTGACTTTTGCAAGCAATAGCTCACAAAACAAAGGGCAACATTCCACTAGTTCTATTCATCCATCACCAGCTCAGGCATTACCTGCATACTTTGTGCCTCAGGGTCATATGCCATACCCATACCCCTGCTACTACATGCCTCAGCCAAGTCAAGTTCAAGCACCCACTACTCAGCAATCACATGCTCTCCCTGAGCCTCAACCTTCCCAATCTCATCATCAAACCCAACCTCAACAGCACAGCTTCTTCACCCCGGGAGTTGTTGATTGGAGCAGTTTACCAGATGATCTATCAGGTAATGAACAACTATTTCCTGGTGCTGGTCAACATGGTGGTGATCATCCTTTTGGAAACCTTGCTCTCATGGCCCTGGAGTCTGCTGATGGTTCATCCTCCAATGCTTCATCACAGGTATCTTCTGAGGCCAAAGCCAAGCTATGTTCTGAATCTGGCATAGATGCATTTGCATCTATCAGAGAAGCAAATGTAGCTTTAATTGATAAAAATCCTGAGCTAGAGCAAAACCCTTCCCAAAAGAAAAGCTGAATTTGAGTCTGTGCTTAAAGATAAAAATGTTGAGATTTATAAGCTCAAATGCCAAATCAAAGATGATAAGGCTAGGGAAGATGTACTTTTAGAGAAGTACAAAGACCTCAAGGAAACACTTGTAGCTACCAGGTAGAGTGTGATCGCTGAGTACAATCCTGCAAGGGTTTTGAAATGCTTCTTAGTAAGCAATCAGCTTCCAATGTGAAGTTTGGCATTGGTTATAATCACACTGCTCCTCCTACATATTTTACTTCCAGAGCAGAAGTAGAATCTGATGGAGAAAGCAATAACCAATCCTTCTCATCATGTGACCTACTATCTGATACAGCATCATCAGAGGTTGAAGTCAGCATTAATTCCTCATAAAACCAATCAGCTGATGCTAAAACAGCTGATGGTTCAAATGCTGACTGTCACATGATCAAAAAGTTGATCAACTCAGGTATTGTTTCTAAAAGTACTGAAAGTACTGGAGAGCTAGTGATAACACCTGAAGTTCAAACTCCAACTACTGCAAGTACTGAAGGGAAGAAAACTACAAGTAGAAAGGGTTTGAAGACTACTGAAGAAGATATCAGGAAAGCAAGTACTGCAAGGAAGAAAACTGCAAGTACTAATAGCAAATTGCTAAAGAACAACTCTTCAGTTGTTTCATCTTCTTCAGTAGATGATCAATAAAAAATGAAAAGAATCCATGTGTAATATGTGCCTTGTTCAATCATCTTACTGATGATTGCTGGTACAAAATGGCTCCAAACTCAAACAAAAGGAGAAAATTAAAGAGAAAATGAATGTAATGAAAACTTAGTTTGAAACCAAGTTTGTAACAGCAACATCAAAACCTGAAACCCCTAAGTCCAAAAAGAAATCTAAAAAGAAGGAAGGGGTTAATCAGGCAACAGCTAAGGTTGCTCAAAAGAAGATAGTGCAACACAGGAATCCATCACAAGCAGGCACTAATGTGTCTGATGAGCTGAAGGCTTTATCACAAACCACAGAAAAGGATATCCAAGCCAAAGGATTCCTCTTCTACACCATCTCCTTCACCTTAGGCTGTCACACATAACAAACCTATTAGTATCACATCTGTTGATGAGAACAGACCCTAAACCAAAAAGGTTTGGGTCTCTAAAAGTAATTGATTTGTTGTGAATGCAGGGTTCTTCAACATGCCAAAGAAGCATCTGGTATGTAGACAGTGGGTAGACAGTGGAGGATCCATGCATATGATATAAAGTAGCTCACTTCTTAATGACTACTCTCAAGGAAAGAAGGGATTTGTTTCCTTTGGCAATGATGCAAAAGGTTACATCATCGGCAAAGGCTTTATTTCCAATGGGGAAATAAGGTTTGATTATGTTAACCATGTGGAGAATCTCAAGTACAATCTCTTGAGTGTCAGTCAAATGTGTGATAAAGGACATGTTGCCCTTTTCACCAGTCAGAACTATCGAATTCTGTCATCCAAAGTTCTGAGTTTGATTGACAAGGTGTTGGATGAATATACTCTCCTGAAGGCCAACAGGACAGGAAGAGTATATGCCTTATATCTTTCCAAGAAAATTGATCTAAAAGGCCATCCTTGCCTATTCTCCAAGGCTTCTTCTCAAGAATCTACTCTATGGCATAGAAGGCTGGGTCATGTGAATCTCAAAAACATGAATCAGCTGATACACCATGGATTAGAAAGAGGGTTACCTTTGAAGTAGTTCAAATATGAAGATAACTGCACTGCTTGTTTAAAGGGAAAGCAACACAAAGAGTCATTTCCTCCTATAGAAGAACCAAAGTCCAATGCCTGCTTGCAACTCCTACACATGGATCTCTTTGGTCCTGTCAGAGTGATGAGCATGGCAAAGAAGAAATATTGTCTGGTAATTATGGATGATTACTCCAGATTTGTATGGACTTTCTTCTTGCACTCCAAAGATGAAGCTGCAAAAGCTATTATGAACTTTGTGTTATATGTGGAGAAGCAGTATTCCCTTCCAGTCAAGTGTGTGAGGAGTGACAATTGCACAGAGTTTAGAAATCACACACTTGATGACTTCTATCTGTCTAACGGAATCAAAAGGCAGTTCAGCATTCCAAGAACTCCTGAACAAAATGGAGTGGTTGAGAGAAAGAACATGACTCTCATTGAAGCTGCAAGGTCAATGCTGGCTGACGCAGGATTGCCACTGAACTTTTGGGCTGAAGCTGTCAACACAGCTTGCTATGTGCAGAATAGAGTATTAGTGAATCAGAGGTTGATGAAGACTCCTTATGAAGTACTATATCATTTGGCTCCTTTGATTTCCTTCTTCAGAGCCTTTGGGTGTCCTTGTTTTATTCTCAACACAAGCCATCCACTCCAGAAGTTTGCATCAAAGGTGGATGCAGGGTATTTTGTTGGTTATTCATCAACTTGCAAGGCATACAAAGTTTTCAACTGTAGAACAGAGATGGTTGAAGAGACTTTGCATGTGAAGTTCAATGAAACTCCAAAGGACAAGATTCCACAAAACCCTGTGGAGTTATTTGATCTGGACATACTGCAATATGTTCCTTATCAACCTCCAGTTGTTGTTCCTGTCAATAGTTCACCACCTGGTGGTACTGATGATGATGTAGCCAGTACTCACCTTTTCAGGTTTAGTGACCAACTGCCTGAGTCATCTAAAGCTGATGCTCCTGTAGCTTCAGCAGCTCCATCCACAATAAATGCTGATGAGATTTCTGAATCCTCTACTTCATTTGAGTTGCCATCTCCTACTTGGTTTCAAGAATCTGTATCACCATCTGTTGCTGCTGAAGGTCCTACAAACACTTGCCAAGATCTCATTGTTTATCAAGAGCTGAAGAATCACCCAATGTCTCAAATCATTGGTGATATCAATGCTGGAGTCTCAACCAGAAGTCAATTGTCTAATTTTTGCTTCTATGCTCTCTTCATCAGTCAGCAAGAGCCAAAGAATTATCATGTTGCCTTAAAAGACAACGGATGGGTTGAGGCAATACAGCTTGAGCTTCTTCAGTTCAAAAAGCAGCAAGTGTGGGAGCTTGTTCCTTTACCCCAAGGTAAGTGTGCAATAGGCACTAAATGGGTGTTTAGGAATAAAACTTATGAATAGGGCCAAATTGTTAAGAACAAGGCCAGGCTGGTTGTATAGGGGTTTGCACAAGAAGAAGGCATCGATTATGATGAAACCTTTGCTCCTGTAGCTAGACTGGAGGCAATTAGATTGTTTTTAGCTTATGCTGCTTTTCATAATCTTAAAGTTTTTCAAATGGATGTCAAAAGTGCAGTTTTATATGGTAAAATAAAAGAAGAGGTTTATGTGTGTCAACCACCAGGTTTTGAGGACAATAGACATCCTGATTGGGTGTATAAGCTTGATAAGGCTCTTTATCGGCTGAAACAAGCTCCTAGAGCCTGGTATGAAACATTGTCTAATTTTCTTCTTCAAAATAATTTCACTAGAGGCTCCATAGATAAAACTTTATTCATTAAGAAAGTAGGGCAGCATAAGCTAGTTGTTCAAATTTATGTTGATGATATAATTTTTGCATCTTCTGATCCACAGTTGTGTGATGAATTTACAAACTTAATGCAAAAGAAGTTTAAATGAGTGCTATGGGAGAATTAGAGTTCTTTCTATGTTTGCAAATCAAACAAAGGATGATGGAATCCTCATTCATCAGTCTAAATATACAAAAGATCTGTTGAATAAGTTTGATTTACAAAACTGTAAGCCCTGTTCTACTCCCATGAGCAGCACCACACAACTGGATGCTAATCAGAAAGGTAAAGCAGTTGATGAAACCCTTTACAGATGCATGATTGGGTCCTTGATGTACCTTACAGCTTCTAGACCAGACATTATGTTTGCAACATGTGCCTGTGCTAGATTTCAGGCTGCACCTGAAGAATCCCATTTGATTGCAGTCAAAAGGATCTTTAGATATTTGCAAGGTACCCAATCACTAGGTCTTTTGTATTCTACTGGGCATTCTTGCAAATTCGTTGCTTTCTCTGATAGTGACTATGCAGGATGCAAAGTCACCAGAAAATCCACTTCTGGTGGTTGCCAATTCCTAGGCAATTGTTTAGTTTCTTGGCAGAGTAAGAAACAAACTTCAATTGCTACATCCACTGCTGAAGCTGAGTACATTGCTGCTGCAAGTTGTACATCCCAGGTACCCTGGCTTCAGAATCAACTTTTGGATTATGGCATTAAAGAGACTAAGACTACATTACTAATGGATAGTGCTTCAGCTCTTTGTATTGTTAAAAATCCAGTCCAGCACTCTAGGACCAAACATATTGAGATCAGACATCATTTTATTAGGGATTGCTATGAAAAAGGTCTGATTGATCCAAAGTTTGTGCCTAGTGCTGATGAGCTTGCAGACATATTTACTAAACCCTTAGATAGTGCCACATTTCAAAATTTGGTACTAAGGCTTGGTATGCTGCAGCTAGAATAATTTGACTACTACTGATGTTCTCAGCTCACAAGTACTGATGAGCATTAGTATGCAAAAGTCAAAATAAGTACTGATGAGTAATTTAGTCTTCAGCATTTTCATAACTATTGAAGACTGCAACTTCAAAGTACTGATAGTTACAACTACTGATGTGGTTATAACTACTGATGTATATTTTTCAAACAAATACGTACTGAAGAACAAATTTTGTTCATAAGTACTGATGTGTAATATTCCACATAATTACTGAAGGCAAAATTTGTTCACAAGCTCTGAAGAATAATTTATTTCATCAGATCTTCTGCACATTTGTTCACAAGAGCTGAAGAATAAATATTGACAAGAGCTGAAGGCCAATGAAACATCTGAAAATCAGCCAAAGAGCTGATGAGTAAATGTTGAGGTCAGAATGAAACAACTGAATTGACGACAACAGCTGATGAGTAAATTTACTCTTCAGCTGATTCCAACATATGATGTTTCATAACCAAACAACTGAAGGACAAAACCATGTCTTCAGTAGTTTACAACTACTGATGTCAGTAGTTCACAACTACTGATGACTAACACCAAGTCTTCAGTTGCTTACAATGTCTGAAGATGAAAACCATGTCCTCAGTAGTTTATAACTACTGATGACTAACAACAAGTCTTCAGTCGTTTGCAACATCTGAAGGACAAAACCAAGGGCTTAGTAGTTTCAACTACTGATGACTAACACCAAGTCCTCAGATGTTTACAACCTCTGAAGGTTAAAACCATATCATCAGTCGTTTCAACAACTGATGACTAACACCAAAACCTTCAGTCGTTTTCTTTCAGTCGTTTCCAAACCCTATAAATACCCAACCCTACCTTCAGAGTTTTTCATTCTCTCATAACCTAAAATTTCAAAAACTCTGAAACCTCTCTCATCCCATTAATGGCGACCATGCAGCTCAAGCCAAGACACAACTGCATTGCCTACCTCGAAAAATCACCATTTTGGACCAAATTTCATAACGCCATAGATCTTATGGTCGATTCACCTTACTAAACGCCTTTCTCTAAAGTCCTACCATATATGCCGATTCCCTATCCCAGTTTTGGACGAACGTCACCCTGCAAACTAGAGAGAACGATGCCGAGGTCTCTCTCCAGTCGTTCGTCAACAACCAGAAGGTGGTTATCAATCCAGCAATCATCCGCCAAACCCTAAAATTAGATGATGCCACCTTCCCAACCGAATATCCAAAAGGCACCACTAATCTTTCTTTTGCACACCATGACTATCAGGGTGACCTTCATGCCTCTACCCTGCTCAAGAAACATATCCATGATCCCGAACGTCTTATATTCCACATGGTAAATGTTTGCTTAGCCCCAAAGACCTCATCATGGGACCAAATGTCATCAAGGTGGCAGCAGGTATTATTCTCTATCCTTGAGAAACAAAACTTAAATTTTTCTGAAATACTCTTTTTGGAACTTAAGGATATGGCCACAAAACCTTTTTCTAACTGCTGGATTTTATATCCACGGTTCATAATGGCCATAATAGAGAACCAGCTACAGGCTGAGGGACTTGTTGGCCTTGGAGTCCCTGCCATGGCTGTATTGCTTGAGGTATACTCCAGGCACAACACTGACCAAACATTGAAAAAGGCTTCCAAGCTGCGAAAACCCACGCAGCTGGAACCCATAGCCTCCACCTCAAAGTCCAAAGTCCCCACCAAACCCAAACAAGAGAAACCCAAAAAGGCTACTCAGGGAGATGAGTCCCCTGAGGATGCCCCTGCACAACAAAGGCAGGAAGTAATTGCTAGCACGATTCTCCCAGCAATTACAACGACTCCACCAACCACAACTGCTCTAGCATCCTCTCAACAGGAGCCTGATGCAACCATATCAGGGGCACCTACAAATCTGGAACCTTTCTCACTTGAGGAGGTTGCCATTGAAACGCACCAATCTCCCAGGTGCATACTGCTTCTACCCCATCTCCCACTGCAACCGCCCCTCAAAGCCCTACATTAATAATTGCAAAAGTGTTGACTCATCTTAACACTCCACCCTCTCCCCAAGAACCAATCACAACTGGGAAAACTCCAACCACGAGAGGGTGGATACAAGTGTTGATGAGAGCCCATAACACAAGGAATCTAATGTCTCATCTCTAAGTGTGGCAAAGGAGATAGGACAATCTGGTGAGGCTGCCACTTCCCCTGCTTAGCACATGGGCAGGATGAAGCTAGTAACATAGCTAAGTCCTCACTAGAGGCAACTGCCGATGATGGATCCAATCCGGAGGCTGGAAGTCCCAAGTACCAAGAACAAGGGGCACATGTGATAACTGAGCCACACTCAGCACATGTACATCCTGATTCAATCAGGAGGTCAGGTGATTCAGCTACAGCTAATGATGACCTGGGCTTCTTTATGATGTTCTTGCCGAGAACACAATTCTTGAGGAGGAGGTGAGTAGACTCAAAGAGCTACTTGCTAAATTCTCCCTAGAAGACAGTCCATCTGCCACCATTAACCCACAGATGGCACCTTCACCTGAAGGTCTCACAAACACTCAGCCACTCCCGCAAACTCAGACACCTGCCCCTACTTCTGGCACTAGTTCTCAGGGACAGAACCCCCCAGAGCAATTAGTTGCTATCTTTCAAAATTCCTTGCCTCTCATCACACCCATTATCACTGATATTGTGATAAAAACCCTTGATGAGAGGCTTCCCTCTACTATACAGCCTTTGGTGGAAGCTGTTGTGATGAAGAAGCTTTCTGACAGTCAACCCCTTGCAACCAATGCAACCAAAAAGGGGGAGACTTCAGTGAAAGCTAAGAGAAAGAGAGTGGAGGAGGAAGTGAAAGAGAAAGAAGTTGAGGATGAGGTGGTTTATGAGAGGGAGTTGGTGGTGGAGACTGAGAAGGGGAAGGGAAGGAGAAGGGAGCTAAATTAGAAAAAGTGACTGAAAGTCAAAAAGACTTTCATGTCACATATATGAAGAAGAAGGGAGAGAAGGAGAAGGAGAAGGAGAAAGATCTAGATGTCCTTGTCAAGGAGGCTGATGCTGAACATAGCATGTCAATGGATAACATCATTGATCAGCTGTTCAGGCAAGGCTTTGACACTAACACTGCTGATCTAGATCAGGAGATAAGGAAGTTGGAGGTGAAAGAGATTGAGTACCGATGGTATTGTTATAGCCAAGAGGAAAAAGAGAGACTTGAGGCTATGACAAGATTCATTTCGAAGTATCTAGGGAGAGCAGTCCTGGAGATAAAATCATGGACCAGGGACAGTATCTTGGCAATAACCACCAAGATCTATTCATCTGAAGCATTTACAAAAGGGCTGGTCATAGAAGCCCTCAGTGAAGCCGGTGCTGGGAACAAGACTAAGTTAGCCAAACAAACTAAATCATCTCTCACATCCAAACTACTAGCTCAGCCTGCCCAATTTTAGACACGAAAAACCAAACCACCACCCACAAAACCAACCCCCTCTCCATCAAAACCCATAGCCGATGATGCACCCTTGAAGAGGAAGAGAAGGGTGTTGAGGCTAGAAGAAGAAGAAGAACAGGATGATGAGGAAGAAGATAGACTGCCTCTCTCTGCAGTTCTATCTTTGCCTAAAGCCAAACCTTTACCCATCACTCCCACCTCACAGATGGAAACTGTGAAGGTAAAGATTGAAGAAGAACAACAACAAAAGCTACATGATGATGAGCTGTTAAAAAGAGTAGATAAAGCTTATGTTGCTTCCCCATCAATAGTAAACATAAGGAAACAAGCTCTGAGACTATAAACTTTAAGGCATACATTTCAATATGAAAAGGATAAAGTGAGAATTTGGCCTGATCCCAGGGTGTCTCACATGATCATTAAGAAAGATATTCCACTGAGATACAAAGGCCAAGTAAAGAAGATTGTAGATGAAGTGATCACCTCGGCCATTGTAGTATCACCCTGGGAGATTATTGAAGACTTCAAGAAGGCCTATCAGGCTAACCAGCCACCACAAAAGATGTTGGAGAATAGGGTGGTTAAAAAGGAGTTAGTCTACAAGAGCCTTGATAATGTCAGGAAAAATGAGCTCCAGTTGTTCTTAGAGGGTAATCACCCTGATGAGTTCGCCTATAGGGTTATAACAACTGTGAAGCTCAAAAATGGAAAACAGGCCAAACTCATCTCAGAGTTCTATAGGCCTGAAGGATTATTTGAGGGTGAGTCAGAGGAGCTTACCATGGAGGAACAAGTTATATTTCTTGAAGCCTACACCAGAGAATCCTATAAGCTCATACATGGAAACCAGGTCTCATGGATGGGACAACAGCCCTGTGTCCAGTTCCCCAAGACAGGGTTCCCATCCATCCTTTGCCAATCAGATTCTTGAGACCTCTTCCCAGGCCAGTGCCTATATGGGTCAACTTCTGAGCTGATCCAGAAGGAAATAGACCAATCATTCTGCCACAATAAGTAGGAACAACAATAAGCTTAGAGGTTTTGGCTGCATTGGTTTAGGGGGAGATTGTTGGACCAAAAGAACCAATGAGCCAGATTAGAAAAACCTCTAAGTCCCACAAGACATCACAACAACTGCTGAAAGCATCATCAGCTGTTTGACTAAGCCTGAAGACTTCAACAGCTGAAGATCAAAGTGTTAAAGAACATCAGCTGAAGACTTCAAGTACTGAAGCCTCAAGTACTGAAGACTCAAGTACTGAAGCCTCAAGTACTGAAGAATATCACCTGATGACTGAAGTACTGAAGATCAACAGCTGATGTACAAAGACTGATGACAAAGACTGAAGACATCAGCTGATGACAACTACTAAAGTCATCAGCTGAAGAAACATCTGAAGTTAAAGTCTGAAGACAAGTACTAAAGCTTCAGAGTTTGTCACAACAGCTGAAGAAGTATTCTTCAGTAGTTGTGATGGTTTACCTTTCAGCTTTTTCTTATCAGTAGTCGTATTTTCTATTTCAGTAGTTTGTAAAACGACTGAAGAGTATCTTCTTCAGTCGTTGTAGTTTTTCAGTAGTTTCTTTTCATTACTTGTAATGAGTTAACACTTAGGCTTTTTGTAAGAAGATGTCAGCTGTTTGACATCTTCAGTAGTTGTGTTAACTCTTTAGTAGTTAAGTTAGTTTCAGTAGTTTGTTAAAATAACGGTTTGATGTCACTGTCAAGTGACATCAACTAACGTCATCTCTCCTATAAAAGGAAGATGACCTAATTGTAATCCGTGCTGAAGCGTGTGATCTAATAGAAAACACCTTTCTGCAGAATTCTCTCTCTCTCTATAACTTACTATTACACGCAAAATTTCTTGTGTTCTTGCTTTAATTTCTAATTCTTTTGCTAAATCCGCTGCGAATCAAACCTAATTGATCAAACTAGAGGCTGAGATCCTTTCATTTCCTCAGGAGAATTTTGAGCGGTATATGGGTTTTTGATAGGAAGAAACTATTCTAAGAGCTTTCAAAGAGATGCCAAGCCTCAGGTCAGTGCCATCGTATAGCAGAGAGGTGTCAACAATAATGAATTCTAGAATATTTAGATTGTGCTTATCCTCAGGTCAGTGCCATCGCACAGCAGAGAGGCACACAACCTATCTTCTTATCAGAGCAATCATAATTTACAAATAACGCACCAACAACATTTGTCATTAGTTTGATTGCGTTTCACAATTTATCATTCATTTTGCTCATTTTTATGGTCGTCCGAACAATTTATGGCGTTCATTTTGCTCTTCACACCTTATTAGAAATAAGTTGATTGTGTTAACCAGAGATAAGATAGAAACCCGCAGCCTTTTGAATGATTTAGTTTCACATTTGTTAACCAATGAAGTCTACTAGTCTATAGTGTAGAATCACTGACACATCATTTGATGGACTAGCAACCCCTAGATCTACTTTCTCTATGTAACCACAGTAGCAGACTAGCTTACTATCATTTTACAACTCATTAGCCTTTGAATTCTTAGACTTATAATTTTCTATAACTTTGAATATAACATTTTAGAACATTTAAAGCCTTTGACTTTTTTTAAGTAATTAAATATGAACTACTAAAACAAAAACTATTCTCCCCCTAAAATTCTAAAACCTAAAAATCTTTTTGTGTTTTCGAATTTTTTAAGACAGAAAAAATAAAATAAAATAAAGAAAAATAAAATTAAAAAATAAAACATAGAGACGGACTATGAACTTGATTCGTCTGGAATCACATCATCTTTCTTTTTAACGCCATTTACCTTTAATAGATAATGAAATCGAGGTTTATCAAAAGCTTTTGTGTAGAGGTCGGTGTGTTGGAAATCCGTGTTAATTTTAACGACATCGATTCATTGTTTTTCAAAACTGTCACGTATAAAGTGATATTTAATGACAATATCTTTAGTTTTGGGGTGTGGACCGGATTTTTGGTGACAGCAATAGCAGTAGAATTATCAACAAATATAAGGGTGTTAGAGAATTTCAAACCATAGTCCTGCATTTGCTGTTGAATCAAGATTATTTGTGAACAGCAACTTGCCGCAGTAACGTATTCAGCTTCACATGTTGACAGAGCAACAGACGTCTACTTCTTACACTGCCAGGTGACTAATTGTCTTCCAAAGAACTGACATCCCGCAGATGTTGACTTGTAATTCATTTTGCAACCACCATAATCTGAGTCACTATACTCTGTTAGCTCAAAGTCATCATCATGAGAATACCACAACCCAAGCGTTGGAGTACCCTTCAGATAACGAAAGATCCTTTTTACCCCAATCAGATGATTTACTTTTGGTTTTGCCTGATATCTGGAACAGAGACACGTGGCATACATAATATCAGGAAAAGAAGCTGTGAGGTACAAGAGAGATCCGATCATTCCTTGATACATAGTTGTATCAACCTAATCACCATTTTTGTCGGGTGCCATATCATGGTTCGTGGCAAGTGGAGTACCTGCAACCCTTGCATTCTCCATGTCGAACCGACTAAGGATATCTCCAACATATTTGGTCTGATGCAGGAAGATTCCATTTGGTGTCTGATCAACCTTTAAACCAAGAAAGAACTTCATCTCTCCCATGACGCTCATTTCAAAGTCAGCTTTTATCACCGATTCGAATTGTTTACATAATGCTTCGTTTTTGGAACCGAAGATTATGTCGTCCACTTATATCTGCACCATTAGTAGATCACCGTCCTTTTCCTTGATGAACAACATGCAGTCAATTACACCTCTACGAAAGCCATGTTTCAGTAGATGAGTAGAGAGTTTCTCATGCAAGGCTCGAGGGGCTTGATGGAGCCCGTACAATGCCTTGTCTCGTTTATAAACACTATCCCGATGATAAGGATCCTCGAATCCTTTAGGTTGACTGATGTAAACAGTTTCACGGATCTTATCATGAAGAAATGCACTTTTCACATCCAATTGATAAACTTTGATCTGCATAAAGGATGCATAGGCTAGGAAGATTCTAATTGCTTCCATCCTCGCTACTGGTGTAAATACTTCATTGTAGTCAACTCTTTCAACTTGCCTGAACCCTTGAACAACCAGCCTAGCCTTGTTTCTGATTATGACCCCTTGGTCATCCTTTTTACACCAAAGAACCAACTTAGTGCCAATCACTTTTGCACCTTTTGGTCTGTCGACAAGTGTCCAGACACCTAACTTCTTGAACTGTAGGAGTTCTTCTTGCATGGCAGCTACCCATGCCTCATCATTTAAGGCCTCACTTACATACTTGGGCTCAACTTGAGACACAAAACACCGATATTCCCCATCGTGTATGTACCCCTTTTCCATGACAGCAGCATAATCAGCTGAGTAGAGCTGATTTCTTGTCTAAACTCCCGAGAGAAAATCCCTGATGATGTTGTCTAGGGGATGATTGACATTAATCCTAGTTTCGAGAGTGGTGGGAACTGCTACTTCATCATCCAGGTTTGGAATAACAGGTTCAGTTTTGTGGTTGTTCCAGTTACTTCATGATCCGCTGCAGGTGTACTTTCAGAAATAGGAACTTGTTCCTCCTGGTTTACATTTCAGGTTCAGGATCTTCATCAAAGGAATCACTTATATCTAGTTCTCCCCCTGAAGAGCTAGTAGTACCTTCTAATGGAGCCGATGATGTCGAGTTTGGAGTAGGAGTGTTCAGAACATCGTACCTCATTTGAGTAGCTAATGCATCATCAGAATGGGAAGAAGGTAGATTGAAGGATTTAAAAAATCCATTATAGTCGAAGAAAAAGGAAGGACCTTTTCCCGCAGGGGGTGGTGTATCTTTGTACATCAACATTGCACCACACTTCTACCTGACAAGTTGAGTTATTGTAAACCTTTTATCTGGTAAACTGTATCCAAGGAAGATACCTTCTTCTACCTTCTCGCAGAACTTCCCAGTCTGATTTTTCTTTAGCAGCATGCAAGGTGCGCCAAATGGTTCTAGATACTCTAAATTGGGTTTATGTTGCTGGAGCAACTCATAACAAGTTTTTCTATGACGTTTGACCACTAAGACCTGATTTACAATATAACTTGAATTAGCCACCGCCTCGTTCCAGAATTTAACTGACAGTTTTGAGTCAGCTAGTGTTGGACCAAAAGAACCAATGAGCCAGATCAGAAAAACTTTTAAGTCCCATAAACATCACAACAACTGCTGAAGACTTTATCAGTTGATGATGACAACAACTTGTAACACCTCTGAAATCTAGCCCATTTAGAAAGCTTAATGTATTATAGGAACCAATAAAGGTCCAGATTGATCTGGGCTTACCAAAGAAACCTTGCAAAACGAAACTAATCTCTTGGGCCCAATAAGGGCCCGAACTTATAAAAAGGCCCATTTAAGGCCCAAATACACGTTTAGGAACTAATTAAACAAGAAACCATGAAACAATGAATTATTAGGTGATTTGAAATAACTATGGAAAGATCCAAACTATAAACAGATTCAGAACCCATACCGGGTAAAATCCGGCAATTTACCGCGTACTACGTCTGAATTCCATGAGGAATTCTTATAAGGGCTTGTCATCCAATCTAAATCATTATTAATCTCAAATAATACCATAAATAAGGCTCTGTAAAAGATTTTTCATCAAACATGCATAAACAACAGAATTTCGTAACTGAAACGCGAATACCGGTTTTCACGGCATTTAAATGTCATCCGATACGTCGACCGAGCCTCGTAGCTCCATAAACATTCGTCTAACCATTGTTTATTATCATAACATAGTAGATTTGGTGAGTGATACGCTGTCCGGAAAAATGCGTTCCGAAACGCAATAGTGACGCGAACCGGGTTACGATCACGCAAACCCGAGAATTCGTCAGATAAGGCTTTAACGCGACTAACATAGGAATTTAACGCTCAAATATCATTTAAATACTTAATTACATATATTGTGATAGCAAAATGATAATATTAACGCTCATTTGATAAAAAGCGCGTAAAACCGTTTAACGTGTTTAATACGCGATAGTTTACAACTCGTTTAATGTTCGGCATGTTCTAAAGATGATAAAATTAATAATCTCGGAATATTTTTGACATTTTTCATAATTGAATCGAACAAGAAGCGAAATCTACAACGTTGCGTGAAAACTAAATCGAACACGTCGACCGACTTTTACGAACCCATTCACTTAACCTACTATATAAACAAACATTCTTGCATTTTAGGTTTTTAAAACAAAAATTTGATAGAGAAAGAGGCGACCACAGCTCCCCCCATCGCTCCCCCTTCTCTCTCGGTCGAACTCCAGTCACCGGCCACCGGTGACGTTTTCCGGCGAGTTTCGGCGTGTGACAGGCCTCCTTCGAGTCCCCTCGACTCCCCGATCGCGGTGGTACCATTGATTTCTCACGAAACGCAACATATCCACGGGAATCGAAGACAAAATTGGCGAAAGATGGTGGTCGTACGGTGGCTCTCAGCCCCCATGGTGGTCGATTTGGTGATGGGTGTCGGTCGCCACTGCTGTTGGGTGGTCTTGAGAACCCCTATGGGAAAAGGGCTGTGATAGATGAGGTTATCGGGTTTAGGTGGTGATGAAGGCGTCGGACGATGGTGGTGTTCTGATGGTGGTCGAACTACGGTCCCTGACGACTGCCCAAGGGGCTGATGTTGCTGCTGCTTAGGGAGGGTGATTGTGATGATGGCTGTCGGAGATGGGGGAGGCCGTGATTAGTGTTGGTGATGGTTGTGACGATAGTGGTGATGCTTGCTATGGAGGTGGTGTTGGTGGCTGTCGTTTGTTGCTGGCCGAAGGTGGCCTAGGTCCGCCCCACAGCCTTCTCTCTCGCTAAGGTTCCCCTAGAACCGATTTTTCATTCATCCTTGTTTTCTTGGACTGCAAACCGCAAATTGCTATGATTTTGGGTTGCATGTGTAGATTTGTACCAGATCTGGGCTCAAGGCAGTGGTACTGGTGGATGGTGCAGGTCGCGGTTGTGGCTGTTGATTGGTTGTGCTGGTTGTTGTGATAGTTTTGAATGTTGTTAGTTGTCGATGGTCGTGGCTGTTGAATTATAGATGTTGAGTTATAGTGTGGCTGTTGTGCTAGATGTGGTTGTGGTGATGGTTGATGGCTGTAAATCATGGCTGTGGTTGGTCTAGCTTAGGTTATCGTCGTGGTGATTATTGTTGCGAGATATCGATTAGGGCGGTAAGTGTCGATAATAGTGGTGGTGTTAACGATTTTGATGATGGTTGTGATTAGGGTGGTTTTTGGGGCTGTTAATGGTAGTTAATAGCTGTGCATGTGTTAGTTATGATGGTGAATAATAGCAATGACAAAGGTGGTTCATGGTGGACAGTGGCTGCATGTGGTGGATGGTGATGGTTAAGCCTTAGTCAAAGCTAGTCAAACATGGTCAACGGGCAGTCAACAAAACGAGAACGCGATTAAATCCCATCGTAAACGAGTGGGTTAGAATACATAACCGAGTGGACGGTAATATCACACGCGCAACGCATTGAGATTGAATTATAAATTGCATACGTATTGTTGAGCTCTAATTATATAAAAGGCATAAATTATAAATATGTGAACTATAGACGAAAACGAACGTCGCTTGTTATAAATGTTTGATTTCAATGGATGGTTTGGACCTGAGATTTAAATAACAACGCTAGTTATTAGAAACCAACCAAGATAAATATATGAAGCGTTACATTTTGGGGGAATTGGTTATAACATTTTCATTGATTATACAAAGAAATTTACTTCATGTCACGTTAATTCCTTACAATACTTCGGGATGTAAAACTGCATACAAAAAGATATATTTGTACAATAGATACATTAGGTTAACCGATGTTCACGCATACTTAGTTATGACAAATGGGCTTATAATTCTATAATGATCCATTATCTTGTTGTTATTAGTAATTGGCCATCTCATTGTTATTGACATGAATATTAATTGTAACACTCTGTTTATACAAATTATCGTCAATCAAGTTAACAAATACGATATAAACGCAAGCATTATAAACATCGTTTGAAACATTATATATTACCAACATTGTTAATGCAAGTTATTTATAAAGATTTGGAATCCATGACATAAATTGATTTTTCTACATTCTTCATGCCAAGACTCAAGTTTTGATTAAATGCATTAATTAACCTAGTGTACACAAGTTAATTCATGACAATTAACGAATGCACAAGAAGCTAAGCTACATTAAGGATACTAATCACCAACTTAAATTTAACTAAAGAGCTCAACCACACGCATGTAATAACATCATGCTAATTCTAAACGTGAATCTTATATGTTCTAGTTAGGATTGCTTTGTTGATGGTCATCACTTTTCTCTATCGAGCTCTGAAATTATATAAGGACACCAGGTGAGTTCTCGTGTTCCCCCTTTTTACTTTTGTTTTGGTGATGAAGCATGCTCCTTTTAAACTGAAACTCTTATGTGTGATACTGTTTACTGTTTTGCATGATCTTTTGTTGTATGACATATGATTATGCTTACTTGATGCATGTATGTGGGACTTTTTGGATACCTGCTGATACTTTAGTCATAATCATTAGTTCTTTTGTGAACCGCTTGTTTTTACGTGAATAGATCTATTTGGGGAATCCCCCACGCACAGTGGCTCCCGCCACAGGGAGGTACCCCACTGAGATCCTGAGGGGTCGTTTGTGGCATGTAACAGGTTTTGAGTAAGATACTACGGTGAACCATCCTAGCAGGAATGGTTCACTATTCTGAGGCTTGGTCCTTTCCTACGGGAATATCCGGTTAAACACAAGTTTAGAAGAGGCCAACCGGGGACCAAGTGCAGGGTTGATTGTGATACCCCACATTGATTGATAATAAAAATGATGTTTTAAACATCAAATGAGATTTTCAGAAACTATCACACTTGATTCTAAAACCTTCACTTATGGACTCTAAGAGTTCCTTTTATTGTTTTAAACTTGAACCACTTGAACTCACCAACTTTATGTTGACACAATTTTCTTTTTGAGCATGTCTTCAGGTACAGCTAGGGAGAATAGTTGAGCTATAGAAGATACCTAAATCGAGGCAAGAAGTAAGGGTAGGTGTTATAGACAAAAGTCAAGCCTAGAAGCTTTAGTTACTGAAGCTCCAAGAAATATTTACCGAGAGATTGATCATGACACCTATAGATCACAGATTGAGGCATCTTGTGAATTGGAAATAAAGCCAATATTTTAATGTAAAATCATGTGACACTGTTTAATAAACCATTTAGTTTCCGCTGCATTTTGGTTGTTGTTTACTAATCGTGACGTCCCGCCTCTCTGGGCCCGGGGTGTGACAGATTGGTATCAGAGCCAAAGGTTGTAGCGAAGTAGGTCTGCTTCGCGAGACCTAAACTACAACCATATTGAACCTCATAGGACCACCTTAGTAAGATGACTCTTCTGAGATTTGCTGAACCAATGGTCTATAAATACGGGTTTGCTTTGCAATACCTAAGGTGTAACCATAAATAGGTTGTTTCCACGATACAGTGATCCAGGGTTTGTATCAAGAATAGGTTTCCTTAAGAACACCCTTCTTTAACCTGGATACCTTAAGGATTTCATATATCCTATTAAGAATTCTCTACCCTATAAGAAACCCTGATACATTAGGGTATTACCTATGATAGTTGCACCCGAGTAAACCATGAAGGTATGGAACCTCTTGGAGTTGACTCTTAGGACTACTGAATGTCAAGCACTAAGAATGTTAGAAACCAAAGGTGTGCATATAAATTAGGACTTAAATCCTGGAGAGATACTTATCTGATTGCATAGTTGACTTTTGTCACTATATGAAACAACTGCTGTTAGCTATACACTTGATACGACTTGTGTCGTTACCTGAGACAACTGTTATACTGATACTTGTTTGAAATGATGATGCTTGCTATTATGCCTCATTTGTAAGATGATACATGTTGGAACTTAGTGATAAGATATTAACCATGATGCCTTTTGTTTGTTCTGCTCCCTAGGATAGCATGTACCTGAATGCTCATTTATTGCTTGATTTGCTTAAACTTACTTTGAGACAATTTCTGGGTTAACTTGAATGATTAGCATAATTGGAATCTAAGTGTGCTTAATTGCAAATGATGACTAAATGAAAATTTTTAACTCCAGCACCTGAATACACAATACTTTGTACTTATGATGGGAACGACTAGAATGATAGTGTAAGGTAAATTGACGATTACAGGTGCACACGTAATGGTGAATTTACAGGTACACTTGAATTCTGGTCGGCCCTGTCATGTAAACTAATATCAATATAAAACACTTAAAGAACCAATAAATACAAGAATAAACAAAAATATTAGGAATATATTCAATAATTTCAGGTTCAAAACTTTCATGCTGGGCGAAAACCATTTGACACTTGAAGAGCTACCAAGGACGATGTTGCAGTAACTATTCCTTTCTCTTCTTCTCTTTTATTTTATTCTACTCTCCTACTGGAATTATAATACTAAGACCATCAGACTCTGAAGATCATTAAATGATGTTCTCAAACTTAACTGTTCTCGTGCTGAGTATGGCACTTCACCTCGTTATGCGTGTACTTCAGCCATACTATTTTTAGCGATGCCTGAAATTTCCTACCTACCCAACATTGAATTCGTTAAAACTTCCTCAACATAGTAGAAGACTCTCTAACAAGGCTTGTGCATCGGAGAACATACCAGAGTAATAAATTTCAGAGACACGCCTCTTGTGGTCAATGACATAGAAAACTTGTCACTTCTTTCTTTCTTAGTAGTTCACATTTCATAGGATCTTCCGGATTCTAGAATTCCTCTGAGCATTTTCTTAAATCTTTTGAGGAATATGACTTCTCTCTACTTATTCATTGTAATGGAACCACCTAACTCAAAGGAATATTCTTAATATCAGCTCCGATTGTGATTGATAATCACCTTTCTTAATACTACACTTGTGAAATCTTTCATCATCTTCAACCATCAGTCACCTAATGGCAATCTTCACACGAAACTTAGGTTGAACTATTTTAACCCTGCTTTTAACTGACCGGGCTGTTGATAAAGTTCTGAACGCCAGAATATATAGGAAATGAAACCTCGTTCTAAAAATTCAGATTCTCCAAAGATAAATGCTCAATGCCAGGGATATCTGCCGAGAAAAACTAACCTTCAAGATTCCAAAACAAAAATATGAATGTACAACTTCTTTGGATCCCTGATTTTTCCACTCGCCCTCTGTTCCCGATTTATTCTCTTAACGATTAGTGCTACTTACCTTAAGCCCTCTAGCATAACCCTCATCTTTGGAAATGTGTGATAGCCGATGCGGAAAACTTTAAAACCTTGTAAGATATCTCTACTTGGAGACCTCTACTACCTGAGTGATAAGTTCGTGATTCGAGCGCGAAAATCTGAAGTAGAATACGATCTCGAACTATACGATAAGTTATTAGAGTGGTAGTTAACCTTCATGTACTAGCGAGCAACCAAATAAAGTCCTAAACTTGTTCGAATCGATGCGGTCGATAATAATGAAGAATTCATGGGAAGAACTCATGGTCGAACTTAAATGATGGTGTTGCTCCAAAAGATGTACTAAGAAGCATAGAAGATCAGCTACAAGAAATCTCATGTGTTAAATCACTTGAGATCCAACTACAACGAAGTGATAGACATGCAGCAGATTGTAGACAAAGAAAGTCTGCATAATCATCCTTGATCGTAAGCGTTGGTGTTATTCCTCTCTAAAGTTTCAAACCTCTCCTAAAGTGATTCTCTAATATCTTACCCTAGAGCGCTCCGTACCGTTGGAAATTCAAGTTAAAAGTCTCACTCTCATATCTCGTGGAACAATCGATAAGCTTATAAGAAATTAGAATCTAAATAGAGTTACTTGCTACATGAATGGACCCTCTACAGGGCATAGTTACCTTGTAGAATATGGACCGAGGAAGAGGACATCTAGAAGGTTGACCTTAATTGGGAAGCACTATGATGAAATTAGTGGAAATGTTTGCCGCAATTCTGTAGCATAAGACAACAGTTGAGGTTGCTCTTAAGGAAATTGAGTCGGAGAATAGAAGTAAAATATATAAATGGAGGTACTGGACTAGAAGCTTATATTAAGGAGCTGGTGGGAGGAAAGCAGATCCGATAGCTATTAGATAAACAGTTCATAAGACCTAGGTCGTCTTGAGGAAACTTAATGCTCCTTGCGGAAGGAAAATAGAATGCTCCAGTTATGGATGGACTATTAAGAGTTAAATAAAGCCACCAAGGATGAGTGATATCGTCTTTCTAGAGATGATAACCTACTTAATCAATTTCAAGATGCTACCTACATCTTAATTGTTATTAGTCATGTTTATAAGGAAAACGACACTACACAAATAATAGTTGGAACTAGATATGGCAAGTACGAAGGTTGTGGTCAAGCCTGTATGGGAGGACCTACATATCTCATGTAATCAGGAGTCTCATGGATAGGAGCTGTAAGACATAATTAGACATGTCTGACACTTTGCCACTGCTACTAGGCACGAAATTCGAGACAAATCGCTATAGTGAAGCTATAAAATTTCAGGAAGAAGTAAAAACCGCATTGAGATGCGTCAATGCTTAGGCTTAGGAGAAAGTTGTAAAAGGATTACAAAAACTTGATTCGTGTAGCTATACGACTGACATTGTTATCCTCGGAGAAAAGCGGAATTCATTTGGGCGCGTATAAGAAAGTTTCAGATATGGGTTGATGCAACAGTACCAGACAATTTTCTAGTCGCCCGATGAAGCTAAAAAATGTATGGAGAGCTATATTAAGCATGAACCGGAACTTCTGTAAAATAAAAGGATGACCTGCATACATTATCGATGCGACACTACCAACTACACATCAGGATACTAGACCAAGCACATTAGGGTGATCGACAATCGGTAATGTCAACCGCGTTGGCAAGTGCGAATAGGAGGCCAACGTCCGCATTGTTCTAAGACATCCATATTTCCAAATGAAGAGAACGAGTCCTGACCGCATATGTATGTACTTACCCTCATTGATGAATGCAGATAGCCTACAGTTAGGCTTTTCTTCTATTACCTACACCGTATCATTTCTTGAACTTGTGATTCTACCAGCGTCAGTTCACGTGAATATGTATATCTAGCACATCCCATTTTGGGGAGACTCTTGTCATGCGTCAGATAAAATGAACGGATCTACTTGAAGACTGAGGTTCTGATACACATAACCGTTCCAGAAAAGGATGCATACTAGAAGAAGCACGTAGTGGAAGAATGGACTTAACCCCTTAAGATGAAATCATAGAAGGAAGAGATCGAAGAAATTTTTCAGAAGGAAGTTAAGAACTAAAAAGAAGGTTTTAAAGCGGAAGACCTTTGTGCATGACCTAATCTCTCTATTCTTAGAAATCGTGAAAACTTCTTAGTTTTAGCTTTGTAGGAATGATCGTGCGATTCCTAGATATTAATCTTACTCGTTGGGGAAACTCAAATCTTTCTTGACTTGAAACTTTTAGTCCGTTGTGACTTGATTATCCTGACTAATTGAAGGCATTCACGCTAATATCCTCTTCTTTTCAATCGTTCTTAAGATTCTCAGTGAGGACGGTAACACCGTCGGGATTTTGGGAATCGTCTCCTTGCTAGATCTATTTTGTAGGTCAGTGTATTAAACCACAGTGGAGAGTCTCTTCTTGTTAATTCTGTACGATTGATAAATGATCTGATTGTGAAGCCAAAAACCTGTTCATAGTTTGACTCACTGATCATATCAAACATGATTCTAACATTCGGATAGTTACTCCAATCCAAATCAAACCTGATTATTTGACACCTAATCATCAACATCTGTCCTGGGATGCTCAGCTAAATAACTTTATATCTTCAAGATTCATACTATGAGTGTATCACACTCGAAAACAAATATTAACGATACTAAAATTTCGAGGGCGAAATTTCTAAAAGGAGGGGAGAATGTAACACCTCTGAAATCTAGCCCATTTAGAAAGCTTAATGTATTATAGGAACCAATAAAGGTTCGGATTGATCTGGGCTTACCAAAGAAACCTTGCAAAACGAAACTAGTCTTTTGGGCCCAATAAGCCCAATAAGGGCCCGAACTTATAAAAAGGCCCATTTAAGGCCCAAATACACGTTTAGGAACTAATTAAACAAGAAACCATGAAACAATGAATTATTAGGTGATATGAAATAACTATGGAAATATCCAAACTAAAAACAGATTCAGAACCCATACCGGGTAAAATCCGGCAATTTACCGCGTACTACGTCTGAATTCCATCAGGAATTCTTATAAGGGCTTTTCATCCAATCTAAATCATTGTTAATCTCAAATAATACCATAAATAAGGCTCTGTAAAAGATTTTTCATCAAACATGCATAAACAACAGAATTTCGTAACTGAAACACGAATACCGGTTTTCACCGGCATTTAAATGTCATCCTATACGTCGACCGAGCCTCGTAGCTCCGTAAACATTCGTCTAACCATTGTTTATTATCATAACATAGTAGATTTGGTGAGTGATACGCTGTTCGGAATAAATGCGTTCCGAAACGCAACCGTGACGCGAACCGGGTTACGATCAGGTCAAACCCGAGAATTCGTCAGATAAGTCTTTAACACGACTAACATAGGAAGTTAACGCTCAAAATATCATTTAAATACTTAATTACATATATTGTGATAGCAAAATGATAATATTAACGCTCATTTGATAAAAAGCGCGTAAAACCGTTTAACGTGTTTAATACACGATAGTTTACAACTCGTTTAATGTTTCGGCATGTTCTAAAGATGATAAAATTAATAATCTCGGAATATTTTTGACATTTTGCATAATTGAATATAACGAGAAGCGAAATCTACAACGTTAAGTGAAAACTAAGTCGAACACGTTACGAACCGAACCTTTTACGAACCCATTCACTTAACCTACTATATAAACAAACATTCTTGCATTTTAGGTCTTTAAAACAAAAATTTGAGAGAGAAAGAGGTGACCGCAGCTCCCCCCATCTCTCCCCCCTTCTCTCTCGGTTGAACTCCAGTCACCGGCCACCGGTGACGTTTTCCGGCGAGTGCCGGCGTGTGACAGGCCACCTTCGAGTCCCCTCGACTCCCCGATCGCGGTGGTACCCTTGATTTCTCGTGAAACACAACATATCCATGGGAATCGAAGACAAAATTGGCGGAAGATGGTGGTCGTACGGTGGCTCTCAGCCCCCATGGTGGTCGATTTAGTGATGGGTGTCGGTCGCCACTGCTGTTGGGTGGTCTTGAGAACCCCTATGGTGAAAAGGGGCTGCGATAGATGAGGTTATCAAGTTTAGGTGGTGATGAAGGCGTCAAACTACGGTCCCCGACGACTGCCCAAGGGGCTGATGTTGCTGCTGTTTAGGGAGGGTGATTGTGATGATGGCTGTCGGAGATGGGGGAGGCCGTGATTAGTGTTGGTGATGGTTGTGACGACAGTGGTGATGCTTGCTATGGAGGTGGTGTTGGTGGCTGTCGTTTGTTGCTGGCCGAAGGTGGCCTAGGCCCGCCCCACAGCCTTCTCTCTCGGTAAGGTTCCCCTAGAACCGATTAGTCCATTCATCCTTGTTTTCTTAGACTACAAGCCGCAAATTGCTATGATTTTGGGTTGCATGTGTAGATCTGTACCAGATCTGGGCTCAAGGCAGTGGTACTGGTGGATGGTGCAGGTCGCGGTTGTGGCTGTTGATTGGTTGTGCTGGTTGTTGTGATAGTTGTGAATGTTGTTGGTTGTCGATGGTCGTGGCTGTTGAGTTATAGATGTTGAGTTATAGTGTGGTTGTTGTGCTAGATGTGGTTGTGGTGATGGTTGATGGCTGTAAATCATGGCTGTGGTTGGTCTAGCTTAGGTTATCATCGTGGTGATTATTGTTGTAAGTTATCGATTAGGGCAGTAAGTGTCGATAATAGTGGTGGTGTTTACGATTGTGATGATGGTTGTGATTAGGGTGGTGTTTGGGGCTGTTAATGGTAGTTAATAGCTGTGCATGTGTTAGTTATGATGGTGAATAATAGCAATGACAAAGGTGGTTCATAGTGGACAGTGGCTGCATGTGGTGGATGGTGATGGTTAAACCTTAGTCAAAGCTGGTCAAAGTTGGTCAACGGGCAGTCAACGGAATGAGAACGTGATTAAATCCCGTCGTAAACGAGTGGGTTAGAATACATAACCGAGTGGAAGGTAATATCGCACGCGCAAGGCATTGAGATTGAATTATAAATTGCATACGTATTGTTGAGCTCTAATTATATAAAAGGCATAAATTATAAATATGTGAACTATAGACGAAAACGAACATCGCTTGTTATAAATGTTTGATTTAAATGGATGGTTTGGACCCGAGATTTAAATAACAACGCTAGTTATTAGAAACCAACCAAGATAAATATATGAAGCATTACATTTTGGGGGAATTGGTTATAACATTTTCATTGATTATACAAAGAAATTTACATCATGTCACGTTAATTCCTTACAATACTTCGGGATGTAAAACTGCATACAAAAAGATATATTTGTACAATAGATACATTAGGTTAACCGATGTTCATGCATACTTAATTATGACAAATGGGCTTATAATTCTATAATGATCCATTATCTTGTCGTTATTAGTAATTGGCCATCTCATTGTTATTGACATGAATATTAATTGTAACACTCTGTTTATACAAATTATCATCAATCAAGTTAACAAATACGATATAAACGCAAGCATTATAAACATCGTTTGAAACATTATATATTACCTACATTGTTAATGCAAGTTATTTATAAAGATTTGGAATCCACGACATAAATTGATTTTTCTACATTCTTCACGCTAAGACTCAAGTTTTGATTAAATGCATTAATTAACCTAGTGTACACAAGTTAATTCATGACAATTAACGAATACACAAGAAGCTAAGCTACATTAAGGATACTAATCACCAACTTAAATTTAACTAAAGAGCTCGACCGCACGCATGTAATAACATCATGCTAATTCTAAACGTGAATCTGATATGTTCTAGTTAGGATTGCTTTGTTGATGGTCATCACTTTTCTCTATCGAGCTCTGAAATTATATAAGGACACCAGGTGAGTTCTCGTGTTCCCCCTTTTTACTTTTGTTTTGGGGATGAAGCATGCTCCTTTTAAACTGAAACTCTTATGTGCGATACTGTTTACTGTTTTGCATGATCTTTTGTTTTATGAAATATGATTATGCTTACTTGATGCATGTATGTGAGACTTTTTGGATACCTGCTGATACTTTAGTCATAATCATTATTTCTTTTGTGAACCGCTTGTTTTTACGTGAATAGATCTATTTGGGGAATCCCCCACGCACAGTGGCTCCCGCCACAGGGAGGTACCCCACTGAGATCCTGAGGGGTCGTTTGTGGCATGTAACAGGTTTTGAGTAAGATACTATGGTGAACCATCCTAGCAGGAATGGTTCACTATTCTGAGGCTTGGTCCTTTCCTACGGGAATATCCGGTTAAACACAAGTTTAGAAGAGGCCAACCGGGGACCAAGTGCAGGGTTGATTGTGATACCCCACAATGACTGATACTAAAAATGATGTTTTAAACATCAAATGAGATTTTCAGAAACTATCACACTTGATTCTAAAACCTTCACTTGTGGACTCTAAGAGTTCCTTTTATTGTTTTGAAACTTGAACCACTTGAACTCACTAACTTTATGTTGACACAATTTTCTTTTTGAGCATGTCTTCAGGTACAGCTAGGGAGAATAGTTGAGCTATAGAAGATACCTAAATCCGAGGCAAGAAGTAAGGGTAGGTGTTGAAGACAAAAGTCGAGCCTAGAAGCTTTAGTTACTGAAGCTCCAAGAAATATTTACCGAGAGATTGATCACGACACTTATAGATCATACATTGAGGCACCTTGTGAATTGGAAATAAAGCAAATATTTTAATGTAAATATCATGTGACACTGTTGAATAAACCATTTAGTTTCCGCTGCATTTTGGTTGTTGTTTACTAATCGTGACGTCCCGCCTCTCTGGGCCCGGGGTGCGACACAACTGAAGACTTCATCAGCTGAAGTACAAAGGCTAAAGATATTAGTTGATGCACAAAGTCTGAAGACATCTGCTGAAGTACAACAACTGAAGACATCTCCTGATGTATAACAACTTAAGACATCAGCTGATGTACAAAGTCTGAAGACATCAGATGAAGTACAAGGACTGAAGACAACAACTGAAGATATCAGCTGAAGACATCAGCTGATGACAACAGCTGAATTTCAAAGTTCAAGTACTAAAGACTTCAGAGGTTGTCACAACAGCTGAAGAAGTATTCTTTAGTTGTTGTGATGGTTTTCCTTTCAGTAGTTTCTTATTGGTAGTTTTATTTTATGTTTCAGTACTTTGTAAAACGTCTGAAGAGCAAGTTCTTCAGACGTTGTAGTTTCAGTAGTTTCTTTTCAGTAGTTGTAGTAGTTTACACTTGTATTTTGTAAAAAGATGTCAGCTATTAGACATCTTCAGTAGTTTAGTCTCTTTCAGTAGTTTGTTGTAATAACGGTTAGATGTCAATGTCAAGTGACATCAGCTGACGTCATCTTTCCTATAAAAGGAAAGATGACCTAATTGTAAAAGTGCCGAAGGGCGTGTTGAATGAACATATACCTTTTGATAGAAATTCTCTCTCTCTATAACCATACTGTTTCATTGATATATCGTGTGTGTTCTTGCTATAGTTTGTTCTAATTCGTGTACAATTCCACTACAAATCCAATCTAATTGATCAAACTAGATGCTAAGATCCTTTCAAATGGTATCAGAGCTGATTAATCATTGATCGATTTAATAATTGATCATTGAAACTGCTCTTTAGACAACTACGTTTGATCGAATTAGCAAATTTGCAAGAATCAGTTATAGAGATTGAGTTTCTGTTGCTTTTGGTCATTCAATTTGAGGTTCTAAGTGGTTTTGAGCTAGATTTACTGAAATTACTTGAATTTGTTTGAATTTGTTCAATGGCGACACCAAAAAATGATCCTCACAATACTGGCTCCTCAACAAAGCCTCCGATGCTTGTTAGGAGTGAGTATAACATATGGCAACGACGTATGCTCCATCACCTGTCTGCAATAGCGCTGGTTGTTGGAAATCTATGGTGCGTGGACCATACAAGCCTATGGTGAGTACTCCGGAAAAAAATGAGAGGGTTCCGAAGAAACCTGATCAGTATTCGGATGAAGATATGAAGATGTTCAAAATTGATGCTAAAGCCCATGGAATTCTGGCCATGGCACTGCCTAATGAAATCTATTCAGGGCTTATGCATCATGAAACTGCTCATGACCTCTGGGTTGCTCTGAAGGAACAATTTAGAGGAACTGATGAGGTCTTAGCAAACACTAGGGAAATCCTTGCCCAACAATATGAGACATTCTCTCATAGGAAGGGTGAGACTCTGACTCAACAGTTTGAGCGATTCTCATGTTTGATTTCTGAGCTGATAATGGTTAAACAAGAGTATTCAAACACCAAGATGAACAACCGATTCCTCAGATCCCTGCCTGAGAGATGGGACACATACACTATTGTCCTACGCTCTAGTGCAAATCTGAGCACTCTATCTCTCACCCAACTTTATGGGAAACTGCTTACATTTGAAAGAGAGATAGAACAAAAAAGGAAGTTGTCCACATCTAGAAAGCTCACTGATGACTTTATATCAGGTAATACTGCACTGATAGGTCAAGAGTCAGGGTATGCTGCATCAGAAAGTGCCTATGATGAGCATATTGATTTCTCCACTAATGCAGAACATGCTTTTATTGGTGTGGATGGTAGTTCAGGTGGCAGCAGTGATAACTGGTACTTTTTGATGGAAGATTTAAAGGGCATACCAGATGATGATCTGGAAGAGATGGATATTTTGAGCCAAATGGCAATGATCAATATCAGATCTCAAAAGTTCTACAAAAGAACTGGTAGGAAATTCCCAGGTCTCTCTGGCAAAACCAAAGTTGGTTTTGACAAGAGCAAGTTGAGGTGTCACAAGTGCCATAGGCTTGGACACTTTGCTAGAGAGTGTAGATCATCTGGATCTAACTCATCTGCACCCTTTGTGACCTTTCCAATCAATAGCTCACAAAACAAAGGGCAACATTCGACCAGTTCTGGTCATCCATCATAAGCTCCGTCATCACCTGCATATTTTGTCCCTTAAGGTCATATGCCATATCCTTACCCCTGCTATTACATGCCTCAGCCAAACCAAGTTCAAGCACCCATTGCTCAACAACCACATGCCCTTCCTGAGCCTCAACCATCACAATCTCATCAACAATCTCAACCTCAACAATACAGCTTTTTCACCCTAGGAGTTGTTGACTGGAGCAGTTTACTAGATGATATGTCTGGTCATGAACAACTGTTTCCTGGTGCTGGTCAACATGGTGGTGACAATCCCTTTGGAAACCTTGCTCTCATGGCCCTGGAGTCTGCTGATGGTTTATCTTCAAATACTTCATCACAGGCATCACAGGTATCTTCAGAGGCCAAAGCCAAGTTATGTTCTGAATCATGCATAGCCATATTTACATCTATTAGAGAAGCAAATATAGCTTTAATTAATAAAAATCTAGAGCTAGAGCAAGCACTTTCCAAAATAAAAGCTGATTCTGAGTCTGTTTTGCATGATAAAAATAATGAGATTTATAAACTAAAATGCCAAATCACAGATGATAAGGCTAGGGAAGAGGTACTTCTAGAGAAGTATAAGGACCTCAAAGAAACACTTGCAACTACCCAAGTAGAGTGTGAACGCTGGGTAACCTCTTGCAAGGGTTTTGAAACGCTTCTCAGCAAGCAATCAGCTTCAAATGTGAAGTTTGGAATTTTCTTATAATCACACTGCTCCTCCTACAGATTTTACTCCCAGGCTAGAAGTAGAATCTGAAGGAGAAAGCAATAACCAATCCACCTCATCATGTGATTCATCTTCTGATAAAGCACCAAAGTCAGAGGATGAAGTCAGCATTAATTCCTCATAAAACCAATTAGCTAATGCTGAAACAGCTGATGGTTCAACTGCTGACAGTCATATGATCAAAGAGTTGATCACTTCAGGTGTTGTCTCACAAAGTACTGAAAGTATTGAAGCACAAGTTACAACACTGGATGAACAACCCAAACTACTGCAAGTACTGAAGGGAAGAAAACTGCAAGTAGAAAGGGTTTGAAAACTACTGAAGAAGATATCAGGAAAGCAAGTACTGAAAGGAAGAAAACTGCAAGTACTGATAGAAAACGGCTGAAGAACAAATCTTCAGTAGTTTCATCTTCTTCAGTAGATGATCAACTAAACATGAAGAAGAAGCCATATGAAATATGTGGCTTATTCAATCATCTTACTGATGATTGCTGGTATAGAAAGGGTTCCAAACTCAATCAAAATAAGAACATTAAAAAGAAGATTAATAAAATGAAAAATGAGTTTGAAACCAAGTTTGTACCAGCAACATCTCAACCTGAAACCCCAAAGTCCTTAAAGAAATCCAAAAAGAAGGAAGGGGTTCATCAGGCAACAGCTGAGGTTGTACAAAGGAAGATGGTGCAACACAGGAACCCATCACAGCCAAGAGCTGATGTGTCTGATGAGCTGAAAGCTCTAGCAAACAATCAGACACAACTTGTCATGATGGTTCAACATCTATTAGGGAGAGTCAACCAATTAGATGCTCCTGTGCTGAAACCATAGAAAAGGAAAACCAAGCCAAAGGAATCCTTTTCTACACCATCTCCACCACCTCAGACTGTCAATCATAACAACTCAGTTAATACTAAATCTGTTGATGAGAACAGACCCAAAACCAAAAAGGTTTGGGTCTCAAAAACTAACTGATTAGTTGTGATCAATGTAGGGTTCTTCAGCATGCCAAAGAAGCATCTGGTATGTAGACAGTGGAGGATCCATGCATATGACAGGGAGCAACTCTCTTCTTAATGACTACTCTCAAGGAAAGAAGGGATTTGTCTCTTTTGGCAATGATGCAAAAGGTTACATCATCGGCAAAGGTTTTGTTTTCAATGGTGAAATAAGGTTTGATGATGTTAACCATGTGTAGAATCTCAAGTACAACCTCTTGAGTGTCAATCAAATGTGTGATAAAGGCCATGTTGCACTTTTAACCAACCAGAACTGTAGGATTCTATCATCCAACGTGCTGAGTTTGATTGACAAGGTATTGGATGAACATACTCTCCTGAAGGCTAATAGGACAGGAAGAGTATATGCCTTAGATCTTTCAAATAAAATTGATCTAAAAGGCTATCCCTGCCTATTCTCCAAGGCTTCTCCTCAAGAATCTGAGCTATGGCATAGAAGGCTTGGTCATGTGAATCTTAAAAACATGAACCAGCTGATTCACCATGGTTTAGTAAGAGGGTTGCCTATGAAGGAGTTCAAATGTGATGACAACTGCACTGCCTGCTTGAAAGGGAAGCAAAACAAAGTATCATTCCCTCCAATAGAAGAGCCAAAGTCCACTGCCTGCTTGCAATTATTGCATATGGATCTTTTTGGTCTTGTCAGAGTGATGAGCATGGCAAAGAAGAAATACTGTCTAGTAATTGTGGATGATTACTCCAGATTTGTATGGAATTTCTTCTTGCACTCCAAAGATGAAGTTGCACAAGCTATTATGAACTTTGTGTTATATGTTGAGAAACAATTTTCCCTTCCAGTCAATTGTGTAAGGAGTGACAATGGCACAGAATTTAGAAATCACACACTTGATGAATTCTACTTGTCAAAGGGAATCAAGCGGCAGTTCAGCATTCCATGAACTCCTAAGCAAAATGGAGTAGTGGATAGAAAGAACAGGACACTGGTTGAAGCTTCCTGGTCAATATTGGCTGATTCAAGCTTGCCATTGATATTTTGGGCTGAAGCTATCAACACAGCTTGCTATGTGCAGAATAGAGTATTAGTAAATCAGAGGTTGATGAAGACTCCTTATGAAGTGCTACATAATTTGGCCTATTTGATTTCATTGTTTAGAGCATTTGGGTGTCCCTGTTACATTCTCAACACAAAGAATCTAGTCCAGAAGTTTGAATCAAAGGTGGATGTAGGGTATTTTGTTTGTTATTCATCTACTTGCAAGGCATATAGAGTTTTCAACTGCAAAACAAAGATGGTTGAAGAAACTTTGGATGTGAAGTTTAATGAATCTCCAAAGGACAAGATTCCACAAAACCATGTGGAGTTATTTGATTTGGACATACTGTAATATGTTCCTGATCAGTCTCCAGCTGTTGTTCCTATCAATAGTTCTCCACCTGGTGGTACTGATGATGATGCTGAAGTACTCGCCTTCTCAGGTTTAGTGATCAACTGCCTGAGTAATCTAAACCTGATGCTCCTGTAGCCTTAGCAGCTCCATCTATAACAAATGCTGATGAGATTTCTGAATCATCTACTTCATTTGAGTTGCCATATCCTATAGGGTTTCAAAAATCTCTATCAACATCTGTTGCTGCTGAATCTCCTACAAACACTTGCACAGACCTCATTGTTTATCAAGAGCTAAAGGATCACCCAATGTCTCAAATCATTGGTGATATCAATGCTGGAGTCTCAACCAGAAGTCAATTGTCCAATTTCTTCTTGTATGCTCTCTTCATCAGCCAGCAAGAGCCAAAGAACTATCATGTTGCATTAAGAGACAATGGATGGGTTGAAGCAATGCTGGTTGAGCTTCTTCAGTTCAAAAAGCAGCAAGTGTGGGAGCTTGTTCCTTTACCCCAAGGTAAGTGTGCAATAGGCACTAAATGGGTGTTTAGGAATAAAACAGATGAAAAGGGCCAAATTGTTAAGAACAAGGCCAGACTGGTTGTACAGGGGTTTACACAAGAAGAAGGTATTGATTATGATGAAACCTTTGCCCCTATAGCCAGACTAGAGGCAATTAGATTGTTCTTAGCTTATGCTGCTTTTCTTAATTTTAAAGTTTTTCAAATGGATGTCAAAAGTGCATTTTTATATGGTAAAATAAAAGAAGAGGTTTATGTGTGTCAACCACCAGGTTTTGAGGATAATAAACATCCAGATTGGGTGTATAAGCTTGATAAGGCTCTATATGGGTTGAAACAAGCTCCTAGATCCTGGTATGAAACATTGTCTAACTTTCTTCTTCAAAATAATTTCACTAGAGGCTCCATAGATAAAACTTTATTCATTAAGAAAGTAGGGCAGCATAAGCTAATTTTTCAAATTTATGTTGATGATATTATTTTTGCATCCTCTGATTCATAGTTGTGTGATGACGTTACAAACTTAATGCAAAAGAAGTTTGAAATGAGTGCCAAGGGAGAATTAGAGTTCTTTCTGGGTTTGCAAATCAAACAAAGGACTGATGGAAGCTTCACTCATCAGTCCAAATATATAAAAGATCTTTTGAATAAGTTTGATTTACAAAAATATAAGCCCTGTTCTACTCCCATGAGCAGCACCACACAACTGGATGTTGATCAGAAAGGGAAAGCGGTTGATGAAACCCTTTACAGATGTATAATTGGGTCCTTGATGTACCTTATAGCTTCTAGACCAGACATTATGTTTGCAACATGTGTCTATGCTAGATTTCAGGCTGCACCTCAAGAATCCCATTTGATTGCAGTCAAAAGGATCTTTAGATACTTGTAAGGTACTCAATCTCTAGGACTTTGGTATTCCACTGGGCACTCTTGCAAATTAGTTGCTTTCTTAGATAGTGACTATGCAGGGTGCAAAGTCACCAGAAAATCAACTTCTGGTGGATGCCAATTTCTAGGCAATTGTTTAGTTTCATGGCAGAGTAAGAAACAAACTTCAATTGCTACATCAACTACTGAAGCAGAGTACATTGTTGCTGCAAGTTGTACATCCCAGGTACTCTGGCTTCAGAATCAATTGTTGGATTATGGCATTATAGAGACTAAGACTCCATTACTCATGGATAGTGCTTCAGATCTTTGTATTGTTAAGAATCCAGTCCAGCATTCTAGGACCAAAAATATTGATATCAGACATCATTTTATTAGGGATTGTTATGAAAAAGGTCTGATTGATCCAAAGTTTGTTCCTAGTGCTGATGAGCTTGCAGATATCTTTACTAAGCCTTTAGACAGTGCAACTTTTTAAAATCTGGTACTAAGGCTTGGTATGCTGCAGCTGGAATAATTGACTAATACTGATGTTCTCAGGTCACAAGTACTGATGAGCATTAGTATACAAAAGTCAAAAATAAGTACTGATGAGTTATTTTGTCTTCAATATTTTTCATATCTACTGATGTGTTATAACTATTGAAGGCTAAAATAATTCAAAGTACTGAAGTACATTATTTATTGAAAAGAACT
Source organism: Flaveria linearis (assembly GCA_024085815.1). Taxonomy (NCBI): domain Eukaryota; kingdom Viridiplantae; phylum Streptophyta; class Magnoliopsida; order Asterales; family Asteraceae; genus Flaveria; species Flaveria linearis. The sequence continues at coordinate 28,435,702 of CM044015.1, forward strand.
GATGAAGTTACAACTACTGATGTGGTTATAACTACTAATGTTTATTTCTACCAAATAAGTACTGAAGAACAAATTTTGTCCACAAGTACTGATGTGCGATCTTACACATAAGTACTGAAGACAACATTTGTTCACAAGTTTTGAAGAATATATATTCACAAGAGCTGATGACCAATGAAACGTCTGAAAAGTCAGACAAAATCTGATGAGTAAGTGTTGAGGTCAGAATGAAACAACTAAATTGACGACAACAACTGATGAGTAACTTTACTCTTCAGCTGATTCAAACAACTGATGTTTTATTTCACAACCTCTGAAGGACAAAACCAAGTCTTCAGTAGTTTCACCTACTGATGACTAACACCAAGTCCTCAGACGTTTATAACAACTGAAGCCAAAACCAAGTCTTTAGTAGTTTATAACTACTGCTGACTAATACCAAGTTTTCTGTTGTTTACAACCTCTAAAGGTTAAAACCATGTCATCAGTCGTTTAAAACAACTAATGACTAACACCAAAACCTTTAGTCGTTTTCTTTCACCCGTTTCATACCCATATCCTATAAATACCTAACCCTAACTTCAGAGTTTTTCATTCTCTCATAAACCTAACGTTCAAAAACACTGAAACCTCTCTCCTCACATTAATGGCGACCATGCAGCTCAAACCAAGACACAACTGTGTTGCCTACCTTACCGAATCACCCTTCTGGACCAAGTTTGATACTGCCATTGATCTAATGGTCCATTCTCCATACAAAACGGCATTTCTTCTTAATCCTACCATCTACGCCGAATCCCTAAACCAGTTCTTGATGAACGTCACCCTTACCACTAGGGAGAATGACACTGAGGTCTCTCTCCAGTCGTTCGTCAACAACCAAAAGGTGGTCATCATTTCTGCGATCATTCGCCAAACCCTAAATTTGGATGATGCCACCTTCATCACTGAGTATCCAAAGGGTACAACCGATCTATCTTTTGCCCACCATGGATACGAGGGTGACCTTAGTGCTTCCACCATCCTTAAGAAGCACTTCCATGATGCTGAACGATTGATCTTTCACATGGTCAATGTCTGTCTTGCCCCTAAAACTTCCTCATGGGATCAAATGTCATCCAGGTGGCAACAGGTATTGTTTTCTATCCTTGAGCAACAAACTCTTAATTTTTGTCAAAGAATATTTTTAAAATTAAAAGATATGGTTGTTAAACCTTTGGCTAACTGATGGATATTGTATCCACGGTTCATCATGCCATCATAGAAAGCCACCTTCAAGCTAAGGGACTTGTTGGCCTTGAGTCCCTGCTCTCGTAGTATTGCCTGAGGTATACTCCAGGCACAACTCAGACCAAACTCTCAAACAGGCTGCCAGGCTGCTAAAACCCAAACAGCAGGAAACCACAGCCTCCACCTCCAAATCCAAAGTCCCCTCCAAACCCAAAACCAAAAAGCCCAAAACGGCTACTCAGGGAGATGAGTCCCCTGAGGATGCCCCTGCAACACAAAGGCAGGAAGTAATTACTGGTATTAATCCCCTAGTAATTACAAGGACTCAACCAGCCTCAACCGCTCATGCATCCTCTCAACAGGAGCCTGAAGCAACCACTTCCGGGGCAGCCACATCTCTAGAACCTTTCTCACTTGAGAAGGTTACCATTGAAGAGCACCACTCTCCCCAGGTGCACACAGATTCACCCAAATCTCCTACTGCCACCACCCCAAAAAGCCCTACATTTATCATAGCAGAAGTGCTGACTCAGCTCAACACTCCACCCTCTCCCCAGGCACCTATTACAACTGGAAAACCCCAACCAATGAGAGGGAGGAACCAAGTATTATTGAGAACCCCCAGCACAGGGATTATGTTCTATCTTCTAGTGTGGCAAAGGAGATAGGAACATCTGGTGAGGCTGCCACTCTTCCTGATTCAGTACATGAATAGGAAGCAGCTGGTAACATCTCTAAGTCCTCACCAGAGGAAACTACAGATGAAGGATCCTCTCCTGAGGCAGGAAGTCCCCAGTTCCAAGACCAAGGGGCACATGTGATTACGGAGCCACACTCAGCACATGTACATCCTGACTAATTACGAGGTCAGGTGATTCAGTTAACACTGATGATGTCCTGGGCTTCTTTTATAATGTTCTTTCCCAGAACACTATTCTTGAGAATGAGGTAAATAGACTCAAAGAGCTACTTGCCAAAATGACTCAAGAATTAAGTGCATCTGCCACCACTCACCAACAAATGGCACCTTCCTTTGAAGCTCTCCCAAACATAAAGCCACTCCCTAAATCTCAGCCACCAGCCCCTGCTTTCAGCACTATTTCTCAGGGACAGAACCCCCCTGAGCAAATGGTTGCTGTCTTTAAAAATTCTCTGCCTCTCATCACACTCATCATCACTGATATAGTGAATAAAACCCTTAATGAGAGGCTTGCCTCAAACATACAAACCTTGGTGGATGATGCTGTGGCTAAAAAGCTTTCTGACAGTCAAACCCCTGCAACCAATGCAACCAAAAAGGGGGAGACTCAGTCAGTGAAAGCAATCAAGAGAAAGAGAATAGATGAAGAGAAAGAGGTAGAGAAGGATGTGGAAATGGAGAGGGAGATGGTAGAGGAGACTGGGAAGGAGAGTGAGAAGTGAAAAGAAAAGGAAAAAGTGACTGAAAGTGAAAAAGACTTTCATGTCACATATAAAAAGAAGAAGGATGGAGAAAAGGAGAAGAAGAAGGAGCTAGCAGTGCTTGTCAAGGAAGCTGATGCCTAACACAGCAGGTCAATGGTTAAAATCATTGATTAGCTGTTTAGGCAAGGCTTTGACACTGGTGAGCTAGATACTAAGATAGGGAAATTGGAGGTACAAGAGATTGAAAGCCGATGGTCTAGTCATAGTGAACAAGAGAAGGAGAGATTAGAAGCTATGGCCAGATTCATTTCGAAGTATCTGGGGAGATCAGTCCTGGAAGTCAAATCTTGGTCAAGGGACAGCATCTTAGCAATAACCACCAAGATCTGTTCGTCTGAGGCATTCACCAAACGGCTGATCTTAGAAGCCCTAAGTGAAGTAGGTGCCGGGAGCAGGACTGAACTAGCCAAGCAAACCAAAACCTCACTAACATCCAAATTACTAGAACAGCCTGCCCAATCTCCCACACCAAAACAATCCACATCACAACCCACAAAACCAACTCCCTTACCCACAAAACCAACAGCCGATGATGCACCCAAGAAGAGGAAGAGAAGGGTGTCGAGGCTTGAAGAAGAAGAAGAAGATGATGATGAAGATGAGGACAGGCTGCCAATTTCAGCTGTCATTCCATTGCCAAAGGCCAAAGTCACCCTTCAACAATTACTCCTGAGGTCCAAAGGCAAATTGTTAAAGTGAAGCTAGAAGAAGAAGAGCTTCACAAATAACATGATGAGGAATTGTTGAAGAGGGTTAACAAAGCTGATGCTGCCACTTCATCAATCATAAACATGAAGAAACATGCTCAGAGACTATACACTCTCAGACAAACATTTCAATATCAAAAAGAGAGAGTGAGGATTTTGCCTGATCCCAGGGTGCCTCATAGGATTCATAAGAAATACATTCCACAGAGATACAAGGGCCAGGTAAAGAAGATCGTAGATGAAGTGATCACACCAGCCATTGTAATATCACCTTGGGAGATCCTTGAAGACTTCAAGAAAGCCTATAAAGCTAATACGCCCCCACAAAAGATGCTGGAGAATAGAGTGGTTAAAAAAGGGCTAGTGTATAAGAGGCTTGAGGAAGTCAGGAAGAATGAGCTCCAGTTGTTCCTAGAGGGTAATCACCCTGATGAATTTACTTACAGAGTAATAACAACTGTGGAGCTCAAAAATGGGAAACAGGTCAAATACTTCTCTGAGTATTATGGGCCGGAGTCACTCTTTGAGGGAGAAGCAGAAGAGCTTACCATGGAGGAACAAATAGTCTTCCTTGAGGCCTACACAAGAGAGTCTTATAGACTCATAGTTGGGAAGTAGGCTTCATGGATGGGGTAACAGCTCTGTGTCCAGTTCCCCAGGACAAAGTTCCCATCCATCCTTTGATGATCATACTTTTTGAAACCTCTTCCCCGGCCTGTGCTGATATGGGTCATTTCTGAGCTGACCCAGAAGACAATGACCAATCTTTCTGCCAAATAAGTGGGACATCAAATAAGCTTAAAGGTTTTGGCTGCATTGGTTCAGCAGGAGTTTGTTGGACCAAAAGAACCAATGAGCCAGATCAGAAGAACCTTTAAGTCCTACAGACATCATAACAACTGCTGAAGACTTTATCAGCTGATGATGACAACAACTGAAGACTTCATCAACGGAAGTACAAAGACTGAAGATATCAGCTGATGTACAAAGTCTGAAGACATCAGCTGAAGTACAACAACTAAAGACATCAGCTGATGTACAACAACTGAAGACATTAGTTGATGTACAAAGTCTGAAGACATCAGCTGAAGTACAAGGACTGAAGACAACAACTGAAGACATCAGTTGAAGACATTAGCTGATGACAACAGCTGAAGTTCAAAGTTCAAGTACTGAAGACTTCAGAGGTTGTCACAACAGCTGAAGAAGTATTCTTCAGTTGTTGTGATGGTTTTCCTTTCAGTAGTTTCTTATCAGTAGTTTTATTTTATGTTTCAATACTTTGTAAAACGTCTGAGGAGCATGTTCTTCAGACGTTGTAGTTTCAGTAGTTTCTTTTAAGTAGTTGTAGTAGTTTACACTTGTCTTTTGTAAGAAGATGTCAGCTGTTAGACATCTTCAGTAGTTTAGTCTCTTTCAGTAGTTTGTTGTAATAACGGTTAGATGTCACTGTCAAGTGACATCAGCTGACGTCATCTTTCCTATAGAAGGAAAGATGACCTAATTGTAAAAGTGCCAAAGCGTGTGTTGAATGAATATATACCTTTTGACAGAAATTCTCTCTCTCTCTATAACCATACTGTTTCATTGATATATTGTGTGTGTTCTTGCTATAGTTTGTTCTAATTCGTGTACAATTCCACTGCAAATCCAATCTAATTGATCAAACTAGATGCTGAGATCCTTTCAGCTAGCATTGTCCTAGCTATTTCTATCAAGCTCCAATTCTTCCGTTTAGCAACTCCATTCATCTGTGGAGTGTAGGCAGAAGAGAATTGATGAACAATCCCTTTCTCATGATAGAACACCTCCATCCATTGATTCTTGAATTCTGTCCTGTTGTCTGAACGTATTTTCCATACTTTTAGCTTGTAAAGTGACTCCAGTGTGGTAACAAGATGTTTGAATGATTAAATGTCTCTGACTTCGCTTTTAGAAACATCACCTAAGAGAATCTTGAGTAATCATCTGTCACCATAAAACAGTACAAACCACTAGCAGTGCTCTTTATGATGAAAGGGCCAAATCCATATGTAGAAGCTCAAAAGGAATCTTGATAGAATGAACTTTCTTAGATTTATGAGACTTCTTTGTCTGTTTCCTTTTCTTGCATGCCGTGCAGAAGTCTTGAAGCTAGAAGTTCTTGATAGTAACTCCGTCCACCAGATCATTCAGAACCGGATGGTTCATCTTCTTGGTGTAACACCCGAAAGTTTGACTTCTCAGCATGTGGTGCGACTGAGCTTCAGTCGCCTGTGATTTATGCGACTGAAGTTCAACCGCATGACTATTCGGCCGATTGGAGCTCAACCACACGATTGGAGTTCAATCGCCCGAATGGAGTATGAGTCGCATGGAACATGTACGACTGAGGTCCAATCGCACAGTGTTGATGCGACTGAAGGTCCAGTCGCCCTGGACCAGATGCGACTGAGAAGTGGGTATAAAAAGGAGCAGCTCCATTCTCCTCCCCATTTTTCAGTCGGGGAGAGAGAGAGCAGAGGCGACAAAGAGCAGAAAGAGACCGAGAAGAGAAAGAAAGAAGGGAAAGTGCTGCCCGATTGTCGTGAAGCTAGTCAAGTCGAAGTTCATCTACTTCTACCTGACAATGTGAGTTCTAGGACCCCTCATTTACATGTTTCTAACTGATTTTGGGGCTGGAATCACATATAAACCCTAGTTTTGTAAAAGTGTAAGTTTGACCCATTTGAGTAAATTTTGAGTAATGCGTTTATAGTAAGAAGTAGGACTTGTATATGCTTGTATGACGTCCTTGTATGAATCCCTGAGCTTTGGGAGGGTCAATTTGGGCTAAAAATGGGTTTTGACGAGTTTGGGTGCGGGGGTTCGCGACTGCTGTTGTGAAGAACTCCAGTCGCTGCCCAGTTAGGGTTATGCGACTGAAGGGCCATTCGGCCGAATGAGTAATAATTGATGTCCAGTCGCCCGACTGAGGCTCAGACGCCCGATTGAGCCTCAATCGCGCGATAGGTGATGCGACTGAGAGTTTCGGTCGCATGAGTTCAGTCGCAGAGTAGTTGAGTCGTACGGTTAAGAGTTAGTCGCATATAACCCAGTCGCATAATGTCTAGTCGTATGGAAGGAAGTTCAATCGTACGTATGAGTACCCATTCGCATGATAGCCCAATCGCATGGCCCAGTCGCATGGAGGACATGCGACTGGTGATAGTTCAGTCGCCCGAACAGGGCTGATGTGAGTGAATGTAGTAGTGTATGTATGATGTATGTATGTTAGTATGATGTATGTATGTAGTATGATGTTGCCATAATAAATGGTGAATACTGATGATATGTAAGTATATATGTTCCTTATGCATATGTGTTTTATCCTTGATAACTTTACGTGAATGAATGAATGAAAGAAATGAATGTATTAAGAACGTAAAGTGGAAGATAATGAAAGAAGGAACATGATGAATGAATGCATGCATTAACAAATGAATGAATGTAATAAAGCCTTGCAAGCAAAATGAAGGAGGTGCACACCCCTGGCAGGTGTTAGCTCAACGGTGTGCGGGTTAGCTACCCCGAAGGATGCACATCGGGGTCAGTCTTTGTGATTGACCAGAAGTATGTATGGGATCCTTGCCGCTTGCCCTAGGTGACTGGATCAGCATTAGTGCACAACGTTCGTGATTGATCATCACAGGTCCAGCACCCGCATTTGTGCACAACGTTCGGGGTATAGCATATGGCATTGATCCAGAAGTAAAGTGAAAGATAAGTGGTGCTTGTACCTACCCTAGGTGACTGGATCAGCATTTGTGCACAACGTTCGTGGCTAACCACCACAGGTCCAGCACCAGTAGTATGTATGATGAAAGGGGGTAGTGTACCTGTCACCGAATGTAATGAACGTTCGAACGAAAGTAATAAATGAATGAATGAACAGAATGAAGGTTCGAACGTATGAAGTGAAAGTATGAATGAAAGTAAAGACATACGAAAGTATGTGAAGTATGTAAAGTATGTATGTATGAAAGTAAACGAGAATGAGAAAGTGTACACGAATGAAAGTAAGTAATGAACGATAAGATAATAATAATATTATCTGCGTGTACGTATGATGTGTGAACACGTGTATGAAAGAATGGTTAATAAGAATGAAAGTATGTTTTATTATAAAACTAGAACTCACTCAGCAACGCTGACTTTTATGTGTTTTCCAGTTCGCAGGTAGAGTTGCTGAGGATGGCACGAGGCGGCTACTCAGCTCTTTTGGGAGGGCATTCTCCATTGTGTAATGCTGCAACGTCACGTGTTGCGGGCCCTAACGCACGCAACAAGTCACGTTGCCTGCCATTACGAGATTTCTTGAGGATCTGAATCAACGAGATTACTCAAGAAATCTCCTTTATATATTTTTGAATTTAATATCTTCTTTATGAAGAAAAATATATTTTCTTATTTTGGTAGAGGTCGCTATACGACCCTATGATTGCTGAGGAATATTCATCAGCAGCAGTCATAGTATAGTTAAGCCCCTATAGTTGTTGAGCATTCTCATAAAAGAGATTACTAGGTAATCTCGGGTTTCTATGTGTCTCCTCAGCAACTATAGTAAAGTTAGAAAGTTGTATTTTGTAATCGTGTCGATGATGTAATGACTTTTATGAATGAATGAGAATGTATTTATGTTTTCTTTATTAATTCCGCTGCGTATGTTATGATCATGTATTAAAAGTATGTTTATACATTGTTTATCTAAAATATATGCAATGAAGAACCAACCGTAAGGTGCCCGGTGAGCGGGGCCTTACAAGTTGGTATCAGAGCAAAAGTTTAAGTAAAATGGGTAAATTTTCATAATAAACCTAAACTTAAACTGAGAATGGGACAGGGAGAATGAGAATGCCATCTGAGTAGACGCGTGCCATCAGGTATTTTCTTAAAGATTAACTGGTTATTATGTGCGCTTGTTATGTGAATGATGTGTACTGTTAGACTGAGATACTAATGTAGTCAGGATAGGTGATGCTCGGGGTACGAAGAGTAGAGTAAGTGGCTAATCACAACTGGCCACTGTAATTAGGGACTTACTATACTTGACATAAACTGAGCTATTTCCTTGAATGACCGTGTTGGTGTTTTAATCTTTCAGTGAGATAGAAGATGGTCGGTGATAGATCATCTGATGCTTCCCGTGATGGTGAACGTGGTGATGAGCCGCGTATCACGCGAGGAAGACTTAGAAAAGAGAAAGTAGTTCGTGAGGAGAACGAGGTTCCTCACCAGGAAGAGACAGACGAAAGCGCCAAGTTGAGAGCCTCGGTAAAAGAGGCAGTGGTTGAGGAAGTGCACCAGGTTATGCAGACGATCTTACCGTCTGTAATGACAGAAGTGATGAAAGCAGTACGTGAGGATGATAGACGAGGGAGGAATCGGTCCTCAGGTAGGCAACAACAGGCAGGGGTAGAAACAGTATTGTCGGACGATGAAGAGGAAGAAGAGGAAGAGCAGGTACGGGAGACAGCCCGGGGTTGTGATTATGGGAAATTCATGAGGTGCAAGCCTCCAACTTTTGATGGCTCCGGTACTGCTACTGATGCTCACCAATGGGTGATGGAAATGGAAGCTGTCCTCGATATTAGTGACTGTCAGGAGGACAAGAAGGTGAAGTTTGCTACCCACTCTTTCACAGGGTCGGCCTTATGTTGGTGGAAGAATATAGTCCAAGCTGAGGGTACCAGGGCTATAGGGAAGATGAAGTGGGCTGAGCTGAAAAGGCTGGTGATCGAGGAATTCAGTCCTCGCCGGGAAATGGATAGAATAGAAAGGGAGTTCCTGCAGCTGGAGGCGGGGACGATGACCCATCAGCAGTACACGACTAAGTTTAACGAGTTGGCACTGTTGGTGCCAGAGCAAGTGACGCCGGTGTCTCGAAAGATTAACCGGTATATTCAGGGGCTGCCATCTGAGATTCGTTGGCATTTGATTTCCGCCCGACCGAGTACTTTCAGGTCGGCGGTGGATTTAGCTGGGAGGTTGTATGATGAACGAGCTGCTTTGGTGAAATCTGAGGGCAGTAAGAAGGGAAGTGATGAGAAGAAGTGGCAGGGAAAGAGGTTTGGTCGGGGTGATACTTCGACGAGTGGTAAAAAGGCACGGGTTGATGATCGCCGTGTGGTTGTGACAAGTGCAGGGTCGAGAAAGTGTGAAAAGTGTGGGCGAGAGCACGGTGGTGAATGCAGATGGGGGCTGAATGTATGTTTTAAGTGTGGAAAGCCCGGTCATATGGCTAAGGAGTGTAGGGCGATGAAGTGCTTTAACTGCGGGGAAAGTGGTCATATGAACAAAGATTGCAAGAAGCCGAGGTCTGGGAGTTCCGGCGGGAAGAAGGCAGTGGGTGAAGGGTCGAAGGCAAGCGCCAGAGCGTTCACGATGACGCAGGAAGAGGCTAGGACGGACCCTGATGTAGTGTCCGGTACGTTTCTGGTGAACCAAACTTTAGCCTCAGTATTATTTGATTCAGGCGCCAGTAGGAGTTTTATTTCTGCTGCTTTTAGTGCCAAATTGCCTGTTAGTAGTAGGCGTGTGGATGTGCCGTTTGATGTCGAGACCGCTATAGGTAAAACCACCAGGATCTCTGAGGTAATTGAGGGTTGCGATGTAGAACTGGAGGGTCACAAATTCCCAGTTAAACCCTTTACGATGACGTTAGGTGGGTTCGATTTGGTGCTTGGAATGGATTGGTTGGCAGACTTCGAGGCGAACATTGTGTGTCGCAAGAAGATGATCAGTTTGACAGCGCCTGATGGTAGTCCAGTGGTAGTTTATGGGGATCGGGTTACTACGATTCCGAAAGTGATCTCAATGGCAGTGGCGGGGAAATGTATGAGGCGTGGATGTAACGCCTATTTATGTTATGTGAAAGATGTAGAGAAGCCAGCACCACAACTGTCTGATGTTCCGGTTGTGTGTGAGTTCCCAGACGTGTTCCCGGAAGACTTATCGGGATTGCCACCTGACAGAGAGATCGAGTTCCAGATTGATTTAGTACCAGGCGCCCAACCTGTTGCCAAGGCACCATACCGATTGGCCCCGACAGAGATGAAAGAGTTGATGGAACAGTTACAAGAGCTACTGGATAAGGGGTTTATTAGACCAAGTATCTCACCTTGGGGTGCTCCGGTCCTGTTTGTAAAGAAGAAGGACGGTAGTATGAGGATGTGCATCGACTACCGAGAGCTGAATAAGCTGACAGTAAAGAACAGATACCCCTTGCCGAGGATCGACGACTTGTTTGATCAACTTCAGGGTGCTAGTTGGTTTTCACGTATAGATCTTCGATCAGGCTACCATCAACTAAGGTGAAGGAGCAGGATATCCCTAAAACAGCTTTTCGTACGCGTTACGGTCATTATGAGTTCCTCGTTATGTCATTTGGTTTGACCAACGCGCCAGCTGCTTTTATGGACCTGATGAATAGGGTGTGCGGCCGATGCTGGATAAATCAGTGATTGTATTCATTGATGATATCCTGATTTATTCAAGGAGTGAGACTGAGCATGCCGGTCACATTCGTGAAGTTTTGGAGACGTTGAGAAGGGAGAAGTTGTATGCAAAGTTCTCCAAGTGCGCATTCTGGTTGCGTGAAGTTCAATTCTTGGGTCACATGGTAAATCCGGATGGAATTATGGTCGATCCGGCGAAAGTGGAAGCAGTAATGCAATGGAAGTCTCCGAAGACGCCGTCCGAGATCCGTAGTTTCTTGGGCTTGGCGGGCTACTACCGAAGGTTTATCCAGGACTTTTCCAAAATTGCTTCTCCACTGACCAAGTTGACCCGGAAGGATGTGAAGTTTGTATGGGGTCAGCACAGGAGAAAGCATTCGAAGAACTGAAGACAAGACTGACCCAAGCTCCAGTATTGGCATTACCCGAAGGGAGTGAAGATTTGGTAGTTTATTCTGATGCCTCCTACTCGGGGTTGGGATGTGTATTGATGCAGAGGGGAAAGGTGATAGCTTATGCATCCCGACAGCTGAAAGTTCATGAGGTTAATTACCCTACTCATGACTTGGAGCTAGCAGCTGTGGTTTTCGCGTTGAAGATCTGGCGGCACTATCTGTACGGGACGAAGTGCACCATCTTCACGGATCACAAAAGCTTGAAGTACTTCTTCGAGCAAAAAGATTTGAACATGAGGCAACGGCGATGGTTGGAGCTTATAAAAGACTATGATTGTGAGATCCATTACCATCCGGGCAAAGCCAACGTTGTGGCGGATGCCCTTAGCCGAAAAGAGAGGCCCGAGCCAATTCGAGTGAAGGCGTACCAGTTAATCATGACCTCCGACGTGATGAAACAGGTCAAAGAGTTCCAAGATGAAGCCTTGAAAGACGAACATCTTAACTCGGAACGCATGAGAGGTCTGGTCGCGGAGTTGGGTGAGAACGCGACGGGTGTTAGAACTCGATTTGGGCGTATGTGGATTCCTCGTCTAGGGGATCTGCGAATGAAGATTCTGGATGAAGCCCATAAGTCTCGATACTCCATTCATCCCGGTGCCACCAAAATGTACCAAGATATGAAGAAAGATTATTGGTGGCCGGGTATGAAACGCGATGTGGTGGAGTATGTGAGTAAATGCCTCACGTGTTTGCAAGTGAAGGCGGAGCACCAGAAGCCGTATGGAAAGATTCAACCTTTGGACATCCCGGAGTGGAAGTGGGAACACATCACCATGGATTTCATCACAAAGCTGCCACGTACCCCTAAAGGGTATGATACGATCTGGGTGATTGTGGATCGATTGACGAAGAGTGCTCACTTCTTACCGATGCGGGAGACATATTCGTCCGAAAGGTTGGCCGATCTTTTCATTAAAGAGATCGTAACTCGTCATGGTGTACCGGTGTCGATTGTGTCTGATCGCGACACCCGGTTTACATCCAAATTTTGGAAGAAATTCCATGATGCCATGGGGACGAGGTTGCATATTAGCACGGCTTATCATCCTCAAACTGATGGTCAGTCAGAGAGGACCATTCAGACCCTGGAGGACATGCTTCGGGCATGTGTTATTGATTTCGGAGGAAGTTGGGATGACCATCTACCGTTAGCTGAGTTCTCGTACAACAACAGTTATCATGCTAGCATTGGCATGCCACCCTACGAGATGTTATACGGTAGAAGATGCAGGACCCCCGTCTGTTGGGGTGAAATTGGTCAGCAAGAATTGGGAAGCGTCGAAGTGGTAGAGGCTACGAATGAAAAGCTCGAAAGAATTAAAGCGTATATGAAGGCAGCCAAAGACCGACAGAAGTCGTATGCCGACAAACGACGCAGACCAATTGAGTTCCAAGTGGGAGACCGGGTTATGTTGAAGGTCTCACCTTGGAAAGGGATCATTCGATTCCGGAAGCGGGGTAAGTTGAGTCCGCGATATGTAGGCCCTTTCCGAATCGTTGCTCGAGTAGGGGAGGTGGCCTATAGGTTAGATCTGCCAGACGAAGTAAGTGGAATCCACCCGACTTTCCACGTGTCTCATCTGAGGAAATGTTTGGCAGACGAGGACATGGTCGTTCCACTGGATGATATCGAGGTAGACGAAAAGCTCAACTATGTAGGGCAACCAGTGGCGATCATAGATCGCAAAGAGAGAGGTTGAGAAATAAAGTGGTTCCCCTGGTGCGTGTACAGTGGCAGCACAGGAAGGGATCAGAGTCGACGTGGGAAACCGAAGAAGAAATGAGGCAGCATTACCCACGATTGTTCGAAGAATGACAGGTTTCGGGGACGAAACCTAAAATAAGGGGGGTGGACTTGTAACACCCGAAAGTTTGACTTCTCAGCATGTGGTGCGACTGAGCTTCAGTCGCCTGTGATTTATGCGACTGAAGTTCAACCGCATGACTATTCGGCCGATTGGAGCTCAACCACACGATTGGAGTTCAATCGCCCGAATGGAGTATGAGTCGCATGGAACATGTACGACTGAGGTCCAATCGCACAGTGTTGATGCGACTGAAGGTCCAGTCGCCCCTGGACCAGATGCGACTGAGAAGTGGGTATAAAAAGGAGCAGCTCCATTCTCCTCCCCATTTTTCAGTCGGGGAGAGAGAGAGAGCAGAGGCGACAAAGAGCAGAAAGAGACCGAGAAGAGAAAGAAAGAAGGGAAAGTGCTGCCCGATTGTCGTGAAGCTAGTCAAGTCGAAGTTCATCTACTTCTACCTGACAATGTGAGTTCTAGGACCCCTCATTTACATGTTTCTAACTGATTTTGGGGCTGGAATCACATATAAACCCTAGTTTTGTAAAAGTGTAAGTTTGACCCATTTGAGTAAATTTTGAGTAATGCGTTTATAGTAAGAAGTAGGACTTGTATATGCTTGTATGACGTCCTTGTATGAATCCCTGAGCTTTGGGAGGGTCAATTTGGGCTAAAAATGGGTTTTGACGAGTTTGGGTGCGGGGGTTCGCGACTGCTGTTTGTGAAGAACTCCAGTCGCTGCCCAGTTAGGGTTATGCGACTGAAGGGCCATTCGGCCGAATGAGTAATAATTGATGTCCAGTCGCCCGACTGAGGCTCAGACGCCCGATTGAGCCTCAATCGCGCGATAGGTGATGCGACTGAGAGTTTCGGTCGCATGAGTTCAGTCGCAGAGTAGTTGAGTCGTACGGTTAAGAGTTAGTCGCATATAACCCAGTCGCATAATGTCTAGTCGTACGGAAGGAAGTTCAATCGTACGTATGAGTACCCATTCGCATGATAGCCCAATCGCATGGCCCAGTCGCATGGAGGACATGCGACTGGTGATAGTTCAGTCGCCCGAACAGGGCTGATGTGAGTGAATGTAGTAGTGTATGTATGATGTATGTATGTTAGTATGATGTATGTATGTAGTATGATGTTGCCATAATAAATGGTGAATACTGATGATATGTAAGTATATATGTTCCTTATGCATATGTGTTTTATCCTTGATAACTTTACGTGAATGAATGAATGAAAGAAATGAATGTATTAAGAACGTAAAGTGGAAGATAATGAAAGAAGGAACATGATGAATGAATGCATGCATTAACAAATGAATGAATGTAATAAAGCCTTGCAAGCAAAATGAAGGAGGTGCACACCCCTGGCAGGTGTTAGCTCAACGGTGTGCGGGTTAGCTACCCCGAAGGATGCACATCGGGGTCAGTCTTTGTGATTGACCAGAAGTATGTATGGGATCCTTGCCGCTTGCCCTAGGTGACTGGATCAGCATTAGTGCACAACGTTCGTGATTGATCATCACAGGTCCAGCACCCGCATTTGTGCACAACGTTCGGGGTATAGCATATGGCATTGATCCAGAAGTAAAGTGAAAGATAAGTGGTGCTTGTACCTACCCTAGGTGACTGGATCAGCATTTGTGCACAACGTTCGTGGCTAACCACCACAGGTCCAGCACCAGTAGTATGTATGATGAAAGGGGGTAGTGTACCTGTCACCGAATGTAATGAACGTTCGAACGAAAGTAATAAATGAATGAATGAACAGAATGAAGGTTCGAACGTATGAAGTGAAAGTATGAATGAAAGTAAAGACATACGAAAGTATGTGAAGCATGTAAAGTATGTATGTATGAAAGTAAACGAGAATGAGAAAGTGTACACGAATGAGAGTAAGTAATGAACGATAAGATAATAATAATATTATCTGCGTGTACGTATGATGTGTGAACACGTGTATGAAAGAATGGTTAATAAGAATGAAAGTATGTTTTATTATAAAACTAGAACTCACTCAGCAACGCTGACTTTTATGTGTTTTCCAGTTCGCAGGTAGAGTTGCTGAGGATGGCACGAGGCGGCTACTCAGCTCTTTTGGGAGGGCATTCTCCATTGTGTAATGCTGCAACGTCACGTGTTGCGGGCCCGTAACGCACGCAACAAGTCACGTTGCCTGCCATTACGAGATTTCTTGAGGATCTGAATCAACGAGATTACTCAAGAAATCTCCTTTATATATTTTTGAATTTAATATCTTCTTTATGAAGAAAAATATATTTTCTTATTTTGGTAGAGGTCGCTATACGACCCTATGATTGCTGAGGAATATTCATCAGCAGCAGTCATAGTATAGTTAAGCCCCTATAGTTGTTGAGCATTCTCATAAAAGAGATTACTAGGTAATCTCGGGTTTCTATGTGTCTCCTCAGCAACTATAGTAAAGTTAGAAAGTTGTATTTTGTAATCGTGTCGATGATGTAATGACTTTTATGAATGAATGAGAATGTATTTATGTTTTCTTTATTAATTCCGCTGCGTATGTTATGATCATGTATTAAAAGTATGTTTATACATTGTTTATCTAAAATATATGCAATGAAGAACCAACCGTAAGGTGCCCGGTGAGCGGGGCCTTACACTTGGGATTGATGTTGTTGGGTTGTTAGAACACTAAAACATAGTTTAACCTTTTAAACTTTCAGAAAATGCAGCGGATGTAAAGGATTATAACATGTTTATAATCTGAAAATTTCGTGTTCTAAATGTGTTTCAAGATGAAAAACAAAACCCAAAACAATAGGACCTTAAATATGTGAATGGACAAGCTATAAGACATGTAAAACAACATAAAATCACAGCCACAATAAGCTGTGATTTCTACCTTTTGAGCAGCAAGAAATCGACCAAAAGAGGGGTTGTTAGATGCTCCAAGATGGCCAAAACTTCAAGGTGGAATGTCTTTAAATGTTGGCTCCCACAAAGCTCCAAGTAAGCTTCACACTTGCTTGGATTTGGACATCAAAACACCAAGATATGAGCTGCCAGAACACCTTCCAAAACGTGGACTTTCAGCAGCTTGTAGATGAGCTTGGATGTCACATAAAACGGCCAAGACTCCAAAATAGGAACCCTCAAGTGTTTATACCCGTAGCCCTTTGCAAACACCTTTCTTGCTAGGTAAAAACACCAAAGAATTCAAAGCAAGAACCCCCAAAACCTGCTGCCAAATCCGAGATGTTGAGAGAGAGTTTTAGAGGTTTTTGGTTCTTGATTGCATGCAAGAATGAGGAGAAAGAAGGAGTGTATCTTTGATAGTTAATGTGTGTGTTTTTTCAAGACCTAAAGGTCCAATGAGAGCAAAGGGGGGGGGGGGGCGGCCAAAGGCTATTCAAAATCACATTTTCCCCCTTTTAAAACAACTAACTTAACACATTAAAATGTCACATCTAGACAAATGTTTAAATGTGACATATGTCTCCCTTAATTAAACAATTTAATTAAGGTACACTCAAATATTATTATTGTTATTTAAATCCCTTTTAAATAACAAGAATTACAATAAATTCTTCAACAAATTATCCTTATAATTTTCTTCATCTCTCATGCAAATTATTTAGAAAACCCATTTCCTAAACTTGGTGTAAATATTTAATTGTATGATCATATCATCAATTAAATATCAATTTGTGTTTGCTAAGCTTTTATTGGGTATAACCCGACTTGGATCATAACGTACTAACCACATCAATATTCTAAGTGTCTTGGGCACACAGAATCCTACAATCTCCCACTTGCCCAAGATTCATAGAAGATTGATGCAAGCAGTAAATACCGCCTAACAACGATTTACTACCCTTAATACGCATGACTTATAGCCATTCAATAACATCATCACTTTCAAGTACCCTACTTGAAATAATTTAGGTGAATCAATCATCTATCCTTTTGTTACAGATGTCATGTTAAATCCAAGGATACAGAATGATCATTCCTTGTTGATTTAACTTAATCAGGCCTTAGACATCTAACTCTCAACGAATAAGAGGAACAAATTCCATCTTGACTACATACGTTTCTCACAAACACCTTGTGTTATACCTGAACATACCCTTATGTACTGTCCACTATTTCAGGACAGTAAAGAATTAGCTCAAGGTATAATACTTGGTGAGTATCAAAACCCAATATTATCTCAGGTCGGAGGATACCAAATGATATTCGCCTTTACTCAAATTTACTTATGATCAATCAATAAGATTCCATGTAGTAAAATTTGAGATGCAGGTTAGTCCAATATTTGTATCCCACAAATATCTATGAACCTTGGTAGCAACCCATTGCTCTATATTCATCCTTATGAATATCAACCAATCCTAGTTCATAATAGTCTTACCTTCAAACTTGTTCCCACAAGTTTGAACGACTAAGGACATTTAGAGTAAACAATTTACCCATGGATTAAACATGCTAAATTGGAACATTAATTGAAACATTATAACCAAATAATTTTATTCAAATAATAAAGAGTTCCATATAACCAAATACAAAATTTACAGATCAAATCCAATCACTAGAATATCGAAGTCCCATGGCACAAGTATGACCTTCATGCTTTCCAAATAGTAGTATGTCAAATCCAATCACTAGAATATCGAAGTCCCAAGCCAGGTTTTTACACATTCCAAGGTTGGAATGTCATTTCCAAATAGTAGTATGTCATCAACATACAATACTAGGAAAGTTATTATGCTCCCACTAGCCTTTTTATACACGCAAGCCTCATCAGCGTTTTTGATGAAGCCAAATTTCTTGACCTCCACATCAAAACGATGATTCCAGCTTCTCGATGCTTGTTTCAATCCATAGATTGATTTCTTTAACTTGCATACTTTATTAGGATGTTTTAGATCAACAAAACCTTCAGGCTGAACCATATAGACATCTTCCTCAAGATATCCATTTAGGTAAGCGGTTTTGACATCCATTTGCCAAATCTCATAATCATAATGAGCAGCTATGGCAAATAATATCCTTATAGACTTTAGCATCGCAACAGGTGAGAAGGTTTCATCATAATCAACCCCTTGAGTTTGAGTGAAACCCTTTGCTACAAGTCTAGCTTTATAAGTATCCAAGTTTCCATGCATATCGGTTTTCTTCTTGAAAACCCACTTACTTCCAACTACCTTGGAATTAAGAGGTGGTACAACAAGTTCCCAAACTTGGTTGTCATACATGGATTGCATCTCAACGTTCATGGCTTCTAGCCATTTGTCATAATCCAAATTGGACATTGCATTATGGTATGTGGTTGGTTCATCAGAATCTACCACATAGCATCCATCCATGAAAAATCATATCTTTCAGGTGGATTACTAGTTCTACCACTTCTGCGAACGTCTTGTGTGTATTGATCAACCCCTTGATCTTCCTCAACATCCTCATGTTGAGTGCTAGTTTCAACCAAACGTGTATCGGGTTGTGGTTCTTGATCCTCTTCAAGATCCACTGTTCTACTGCTAGCTCCTTCCATAAGGAACTTTGCTTCTAAGAACTCACCCTTTCTAGCAACAAACACCTTTTGTTCCAGTGGATTGTAGAAATAATATCCCATAGAATCTTTAGGATATCCAACAAAGATACACTTGGTGGATAGGACTTCCCCAAACCCTTAAGTATGATAGGGATGGAACTCTTCCATGCCATATCTCAAAAGGTGTCCTTTCCACCCTTTTGGTTGGGGCCATATTTAAAATACGGGCCGCAGAGAGCAAAGCGAAACCCCAAAATGATAGAGGTAATGTGCTTCTAGCCATCATAGATCGGACCATATCCAATAAGGTTCGATTCCTCCTCTCAAACACACCATTATGTTGTGGTGTTCCAGGTGGAGTGAGTTGTGAGACAATCCCACAACTCCTAAGATGATCTTGAAAAGCATCACTTAGGTATTCACCTCCTCTATCAGTACGGAGAATTTTAATTGACTTATTGAGTTGATTTTCTACTTCATTCTTGAAGATTTTGAACATTTCAAAAGCTTCATCTTTGTGCCTTAATAAGTACACATACCCATAGCGACTATAGTCGTCGGTAAAGGTAATGAAGTATCTTTCAGTATTCCTAGTCATTGGCTTAAAAGGACCACATACATCCGAATGTATGATTCCTAATAAATCTTTTGCCCTTTCGGTAGTTCCACTAAAGGGCGCCTTAGTCATCTTTCCTTGTAAACAAGATTCACAAACATCAAATGAATCACTTTCATTTGTTTTTAAAAGACCATTCTTTTGAAGTGTTTGTAAACGTTTCTTGTTTATATGACCAAGACGACAATGCCAAAGATAGGTATCACTCAAGTCCAACTTGAGTTTCTTGGTGTTAGTTTGGTATAATGAACTATTTAAAGTATTTTCATGAACCAATTCATAAATACCATTAATTGGAATAGCTTTAAAATAGAACATACCATTTAAAGAAACATGAATATCATTTTCAATAAAAGATAATACATAATCATAATGTCTTAGTTGAGATACAGAAATAATGTTCCTAGTCAAACTAGGAGCATACAAAACATTCTTCAAAATAACTTCCAAACCACTTGGAAGTCTTAGGATGTAGTCCCCACGAGCTTCAACTAAGACTTTAGTTCCATTGCCCATGAAGAGGCTAACATCCCCTTTCTTGAAGTCCCTACTTCTTGTGAACCCCTGCAACAAATTGCAAATATGAGTTCCACATCCGGTATCCAATACCCATGTGTTTGAAGATGTAACATTAAGATCAATATGAATCATGTATATTGTACCTGAGGTCTGCCCGGCATCCCTCTTGGCTTTCATCTCTTGGAGATGGACAGGACAATTCCTTGCCCAATGTCCTATCTCCCCACACTTGAAGCATGGGTCATTAGTAGCAACCTTTGCTTTTTCTCTTGTGGTTTGGGTGGTACCCTTACCACCCCTTTCCCCTTTCCCCAAACAGGTCCCTTACCCTTGGCAACCTTTGCCTTGGGTGCGGGATGAGGCCTTTTGTTGTTCCCGCCTTCATTGATGGTGAGAACGGGTAAAACCCTTTTACCCATGGCCGCCTCAGCCGTTTTGAGCATTGAGTGAAGTTCACCAATGTTTTTGTCCCATGCATTCATGTTGTAGTTCAACACGAATGTCTCGAACTTCTTGGTTAGGCCATTTAGGATCAAATCCGTGGCCAATTCCTTCGAGACTGGGCAGTTTAGCCTCTCGAGGCGGTCAATATGACTTTTCATCTTAAGTACATAAGACGAAACAGATTGGTTGTCGTCCATACGACATGCATGGAGTGCTCGAACCGTTTCGAAGCGCTCAACCCTTGCTTGCTGATGGAACGTTTCCTTCAGCTGGGTTATCATGTCGTAAGCTCCGTGATGTTCATACTCCTTTTGGAGATCCGGAGTCATGCTCGCTAGCATGAGACAAGACACTTGGACGGAGTCCTCAGTGTATTTCAGCCAATCGTTAAAGGCCTCCTCATCATCCTCGCTAGGTTGATCGGGGATAGGGTCGTCTAAAACATATGATCTTCTCTCTTGCTTGAGAACAATTCTCAAGTTTCGATACCAATCAATAAAGTTGTTATGGTTTAGACGTTCCTTTTGGAGGATCGCTCGTAGTGATTGGTTTGACGCGGATAAGATATCGTGATTTTCATTATTGGTGGCCATCTACAAAATTTAACAAAGATCAATTTTAGTATTTTCGATATTGCTAATTTTAATAATTAATGCCTTTTAAGGTCAATTTTATATTAAAATCTAGAACCTAACATTACATTTAAATTGTGGTTAGGTGACCTTTATCCCACGATTTAAATTAATAAGGTGGTCAACGATTGACGATTGCAACCATTTGCAACTTCTAGAGGTATGGGATCGACTTTAAACATCATATGCAAAGTCGGCATGTTAATCCCATCAACACCATTTGGAAACCATATTGTAGGTGATCCATTTAACATGGTTTGCAAATCAAGACATCCTACTTACACACACGTGTGAGTTTGCCAAAATGAGTGGTTAGGTGACCTTTATCCCACAAATTTTGCATTCTCACCTTAAGTCATAAGTTCCCTCAAAGTGGTTAGGTGATCTTTATCCCACTAAGAGTTCCAAAGTGATTAAGTGTTGTGTAAAAGGACGGTGTTGATCTTGTTTGTTAAATGTTTAGAGGTTTCATAATTCTAGTTTTGAAAACTCTATGTACTTGTAATTGCATGCTTTCAAATACAAGGTACCCTATGGTTCTTTGATTAAAACCTATTTTAATCTTTTAAAATCATTAAACCATTTTAATAACATTATATAAACTTTTAGAACCATCAATTTTCAGCTTGTTAAGATGTTAATGAGTTTGTTATTCATGTCAAAACATCAACCATTCAAACAAACAACAAACATTTAAACAAGCATAAACATTAACAATCATATGTGCATAACCATAGCCCTTATGTTGACAACACTTGTTTGCCATCACAAGTGTTGTCATTTGGTCTTTCTAAGGGTCAAACACATCATAAAAGTTCCAAGAACCTCCCACTAGAAACCGCATCCAAATGCTCCATGTTTCTTGTGTCTTCTCTTTGTGCATTTGTCACGTACTTCTTCATATTTCAAGAAATAATGTCCTAATACAAGATTTCTAGAAATATGAAAATGACTAATCTATTTATTACAACCCAATAATAAATAAATTACACTTGGAACAAAACACAAATAATAGATTATACAACCAAATTGAATGAATGAATACAACCATCACAAACATCCAAACAATCACAAGGTCAATGGCTAGGTTATGCACTAAAACATCCAATGATCAAATCATCAAAATATATAATGAAACCCCTCTTAAAACCTTCAAATTTCAGCCAACATAAACTGAAATTTTGGTTTTAAATATTGTCCAAACAATCAACATATCAACATACATATCTTTCAAGGTTTAATCACAAGCATGTGTAATGTAACCTTGAAAGTTGGGGATTCAACAAGACATAATATACCAGCCCAAAACCAGCCTATAACATGTCTAAAATCATCTTTTAAAACCAATTTCAAAAGATAAAACAAGCAAGTCATCCACATAACCGGCTCTTGATGCCATTGTTGGGTTTGTTAGAACACTAAAACATAGTTTAACCTTTTAAACTTTCAGAAAACGCAGCGGATGTAAAGGATTATAACATGTTTATAATCTGAAAATTTCGTGTTCTAAATGTGTTTTAAGATGAAAAACAAAACCCAAAACAATAGGACCTTCAATATGTGAATGGACAAGCTATAAGACATGTAAAACAACATAAAATCACAGCCACAATGAGCTGTGATTTCTACCTTTTGAGCAGCAAGAAATCGACCAAAAGAGGGGTTGTTAGATGCTCCAAGATGGCCAAAACTTCAAGGTGGAATGTCTTTAAACGTTGGCTCCCACAAAGCTCCAAGTAAGCTTCACACTTGCTTGGATTTGGACATCAGAACACCAAGATATGAGCTGCCAGAACACCTTCCAAAACGTGGACTTTAAGCAGCTTGTAGATGAGCTTGGATGTCACATAAAACGGCCAAGACTCCAAAATAGGAACCCTCAAGTGTTTATACCCGTAGCCCTTTGCAAACACCTTTCTTGCTAGGTAAAAACACCAAAGAATTCAAAGCAAGAACCCCCAAAACCTGCTGCCAAATCCGAGATGTTGAGAGAGAGTTTTAGAGGTTTTTGGTTCTTGATTGCATGCAAGAATGAGGAGAAAGAAGGAGTGTATCTTTGATAGTTAATGTGTGTGTTTTTTCAAGACCTAAAGGTCCAATGAGAGCAAAGGGGGGGGGCGGCAAAGGCTATTCAAATCACATTTTCCCCCATTTAAAACAACTAGCATAACACATTAAAATGTCACATCTAGACAAATGTTTAAATATGACATATGTCTCCCTTAATTAAACAATTTAATTATATGTCTCCCTTAATTAAACAATTTAATTAAGGTACACTCAAATATTATTATTGTTATTTAAATCCCTTTTAAATAACAAGAATAACAATAAATTCTTCAACAAATTATCCTTATAATTTGCTTCATCTCTCATGCAAATTATTTAGAAAACTCATTTCCTAAACTTGGTGTAAATATTTAATTGTATGATCATATCATCAATTAAATATCAATTTGTGTTTGCTAAGCTTTTATTGGGTATAACCCGACTTGGATCATAACGTACTAACCACATCAATATTCTAAGTGTCTTGGGCACACAGAATCCTACAGATGTGTCTCATTCTCTTGTGCTGGGAAACTGAATCCCTTTCAGTTGCTTTTGACAAGAAACACTGAGCAGTAGACTCAGTAGTGGAGGCTTTTTAAAGATCCAAGACATACAACTCGTTATATCTTGAAGCTGACATTAGAACTTGCTCCTCCGGGATAACATACTCCTTCTTGAGTATGTAACACTTCTTATTGTCAGACATAACCTTAAAGCGCTTATCACAAATTTGGGAGACAGAAAGAAGGTTGTTTTGCAATTGCTAAACGTAGTTTACCTTGTCAAACTCTACCTACTCGTTTCCCACTTCTCCTTGTGCAGTGATATAACCTCCTTTCTTGCTTGCGAACAATACATGTCCTCCTTTAATTTGCTTGACCTTGAAAAGGAGAGACGAATTCCTAGTCATGTGCCTGGAAGCCCCACTATCAATAATCCATGTACTAGTGATAGCGCTGTAGCGGACAACCTGCACAAAGAAAGGAAATTATTAGTTCAGGTTGGGGACCCAAGCCTTTACTAGCTTTGGTTTCCTAGGGATATCACACATCATGAACTCAACCCACTGACCTTCAGAGGATGAGGAAACATCTTTCTTCTTCGTGTCCTCACTGTCAGACACGTTACTTGATTTTTCTTTCCATAAGCAGTTTGTGTATGGCCTGTTTGTGGTAAACAGATGAGTGGCTTATGGTATGAACTTTTGGTTCACTAATAATCCTAGGTTTAGCCTTAGGCAACACAGCTTCACTTTGAGCTTGTCTGTGTTGATTTTGGTGTCTTGGAGGAGTAATAGTTCTATTTTTGAAAAATCTTGGCTTTTCATCAAAAAGTTCAATTTTTCTTTTGGGTGTCCGATGATAAGGACAATTTGGAGAAATATGTCCTCGTTTTCCATAGTTATAGTAGGATCTCCCTTCGATAGGTGGAGGGGATCTTCTGTGAGGGGTTGAGTCTTGTCGAGAGCTGGTCTATGTCTTGTCCTTCTTAGACGCTTCACCTTCTTTAACAAATTTAATTGTTTTGACATTTTGAACACATTTTTCTTTCTTTTTATCAGGATTTTGGTGAATTAGACATTTAGGGTTTGTTAGTTTAGCATTTTTTAGGTTCTAACGTAGATGTCTGTGAACCCGACCTAACACTATCCTTTTCAACTTACACTTGTTAGGAACGTTTTCGTACGGAGTACTAACGGATTCTGCGTGAGACCAGATCAAATAGCGCGGAATTCTATTTGATTGGTGATCCAATCAGTGAGAATGAACAACCTGATCGATCTAACGATGAAACAAACGTTAAAAATGAGTTGGAATCGATCAAGAACGAACTATGAACTTGGATGGATGACTTGGGACACTCTGGATAGCTAGGGTATGATAGTATTCGAAGTGTTATATTTTTCCACGAATTATGTGGTATTTATAGGTTTTCAGTGTCCATTCGTACTACTGAAACATTAGCATGGTTCAGTATCATTCAGTCGTGCGACTGACTCATGCCTTTGACTCATACGCACGACTGAAGGTTTAGTCCTGTGACTGAGATAATCTTATGTCTCAGTCATACGACTGATCCAGTCTCCTGGTTCAGTCGTGCGACTGGTCCATAAGTATGGTTCATTCATGCGTATGGTCCATAAGTATGGTCCATTAGCATAAATAACCACTTGACTAAATTGAACACATTTCTAAATCAATATTTACTCAGAACTATGTACAACAACCTCAAACCTATCTATAATGTTCATCAATAGAAGTAATACCAATTACAATATGAATATGATATAAACAAAGATAATTAAACATCAAAACTCACATCATATTTCATTAACATGTTCATTATATTTGTGTAAGAAATAAAAGACATTTACATTGAAGAACATAAACTAGGAACAATGTATCAACATATTTGTATTGTTGAAATGATCTAACAAGAAATGTGTAGAATATGTTTGTGTTTGTGTTGCATGCTTTGCTGCAAGTGATGGCCGATCATCACCTGAGTAATGAACCAGACCAGAGAACCCGTTCTTCAAGTTTGTAGAACATTCCGAGCTAGGATTACTCCTTCTATATCTTCTGAAGCACTCAAGTACAGAGAGTTGGTAAAGTTGTTCCTAATCATGCAAATGATGCACACGAAGAGTGGTAGCGTACAAAAATGGGGAGCCTGTGAGATGAAAGATCTTCAGCAACAGACATCAATCTAGGGGGAGATTAAAGATCATTATATGGTTGACATATTGGAGCTAAAGATGATACAAGACGTTGATAATGATAGACTAAGGGGGAGTATTGTTGGGTCTGAAAAGGATAGTCCAAATTATCAACACAGTCAAAGTCAACAAAAGTCATAGTCACGGTCAAAGTCATCGAAAAAGTAAAACAAACATGTTCGTGACAAAGAATCAAGACAAGACAGTGAAGAAGTTATAGACTAAGGGATTTTAATGTAATAATATATTTTGTGTCAACAAAATATATTTAGTATTTTATTAGTCTTTTATTGTTTTGTTTGTTAATTTCTAGTTTAAGAGTCAAGGGGGCTAAATGTCATTAAGTCTAATTCTCATTAGACTATAAATAGCTAGAGTAATTAGCTAGAAGGGAAGCTTGCAAGAGCTAGATTTGAGGGTTTCCACTTTGTCACATCAGATTCAAATCATATAAGATCAAACAAGGGTTTTTCATTGTGTTGTTAAGGTGTTCATCATTTGTTCACCCATATTTTGTGTTTGATCCAACAATTTTCACAAAACTCATTGATTCAAGTGTTGTTTGTGACCAATAATAAGTGTGTACTTAAAGTGGGGAAGACCCGGTCATGTGGAGAAGATGTGTGGAGTTATCGGTGTTATAACTGTGCCGAGGAAGGCCATGTGAGCAGGGACTGCAAGAAGCCACGAGCCGACGGTTCCGGGATGAAGAAGAAGCCAGAAGAAGTAGGATAGGGGGCAAGTGCTAGAGCCTTCATGATGACCATAGAGGAGGCCAGGGTAGACGCCGATGTCGTGTCTGGTATGTTTCTAGTAAAACAAACTTGTGCCTCTATGTTATTTGATTCTGGTGCTAGTAGGAGTTTTATTTTTACTTCTTTCTGTGCGAAGTTGCCTGTTAGTAGTAGAAGTACTGGTGAGCCATTCTATGTAGAAACTGCTATTGGTAAACCTACTAGAATTACTGATATGATAGAGGACTGTGCCATAGAACTAGAAGGTCATAGGTTTTCTGCAAGTTTGCATATGATGCCCCTAGGCGGATTCGATGTAGTACTAGGGATGGATTGGTTAGCAAACTATGAGGAAAACATCATGTGTCGTAAGAAGATGATTCGATTAATTGCGCCCGATGAAAGTTTGGTGACGATCTAATGTGATTGCTTCACTGCAGTCCCAAAGGTGATTTCAATGGCGGTGGTGAAGAAATGCATAAAAAATGGATGTAATGCCAACCTGGCTTATGTGAAAGGTGTGGATGTGTCAGTACCACAATTATCTGATGTGCCAGTGGTATGTGACTTTTTGGACGTGTTCCCAGAAAATTCCCAGTTGTGCTCGCGAGATTGAGTTTCAAATTGATCTGATACCCAGTGCTCAACCTGTTGCCAAAGCACCGTACTGATTAGCGCCAACCGAGATGAAGGAACTAATGGCTCAACTACTGGAGTTTATGAATAAAGGGTTTATTCGACCAAGCATCTCTCCTTGGGGTGCTCCGGTATTGTTTGTGAAGAAGAAGGACGGTAGTATGCGGATGTGCATCGACTACCCAAAGATTACTAACTTAACGGTGCAAAATCGGTATCCGTTATCGAGAATTGACGAGTTGTTTGATCAGCTCCAAGGTGCTAGTTGGTTCTCAAGGATAGACCTTCGATCTGGCTACCATCAGGTGAAGGTGAAGGAGCAGGATATTCCTAAGGCAGCGTTTCGCACGCTTTATGGACACTACGAGTTTCTCATTATGTCTTTCGGTTTGATAAACGCGCCAGCTGCCTTTATGGATTTGATGAATCGAGTGTGTCGGCTGAAGTTAGATAAATCGGTGATTGTATTTATTGATGATATCCTGATTTATTTGAAGAGCGAGGAAAAACATGCCGACCACATACGTGAAGTATTGGGGACACTTAGAAGAGAAAAATTGTACGCTAAATTCTCTAAGTGTAATTGTTGGTTGCATGAGGTGCAATTTTTGGGTCATGTGGTAAATGCTGAAGGATTCATGGTGGACCCGGCAAAGGTTGAGGCGGTGATGCAATAGAAGTCTCCAAAGACGCTATCCGAGATTCACAGTTTCTTGGGTTTTACGTGCTATTACAGAATATATATTCAAGACTTTTCCAAGATAGCCTCACCTTTGACTAAATTGACCCGCAAGGACGTGAAATTTATGTGGGGTCGAGAACTGGAGGATGCTTTCGAGAAGTTAAAGACATGATTGACTCAAGCTCCTATCTTGACAATACCTAAAGGGAATGAAGACTTTGTGGTTTATTCGGATGCTTCTTATTCGGGGGAGGTTACGTGTTAATGCAACGTGGAAGGGTAATATCCTACGCATCCCGACAGCTGAAAACCCACAAAGTCAATTATCCCACCCATGATTTGGAGTTAGCGGTTGTGGTCTTTGCGTTGAAAATTTGGAGGCACTACTTATATGGGACGAAGTGCACCGTCTTCATCGACCACAAAAGCTTGAAGTACTTCTTCGAGCAAAAGGATCTCAACATGAGACAGAGGAGATGGTTAGAGCTCATCAAAGATTATGACTGTGAGATCCATTATCATCCGGGTAAGGCCAACATTATAGCTGACGCCCTTAGCCAAAAAGAGAGACCCGAGCAGATTCGGGTGAAGTCTTATCAGTTGGTTATGGCCTCAGACGTGATGACGCAAGTCAAAGGATTTCAATATGAAGCGTTGAAAGAATATCGCCTTAACTTTGAAAGTATGAGAGGTCTAGTCATGAAGTTGTGAGAAAGCACTCATGGGGTGAGTACCCGCTTCGGAAGTATGTAGTGAAGGGGTGAAGTTGTGAAAATTTAGACGCACTACTTATACGGAGATCTAAGGGATGAATTATGGATGAAACTCTTAAGACTCGATACTCCAATCATCTAGGCACCACCAAGTTGTATTAAGACATGAAGAAGGACTACTGGTGGCCGGGTATGAAATATGACGTGGCGGAGTATGTGAGTAAGTGGACTTGTCTACTAGTGAAGGTGGAACATTAGAAACCATACGGGAGGATCCAACCATTGGATACACCCGAGTGGAAGTGGGAGCACATCACCATGGACTTTATTAGTAAGCTACCTTGTACGACGAAGGGGTGGGATACCATTTGGATGATTGTTGATTGTCTGACCAAGCGTGCTCACTTCTTACCGATCCGCGAGACGTATTCATCCGAGAGACTGGCGAATCTATTTATCAAGGAGATTGTAGCTTGTCATGGCATTCCGGTGTCTATCGTGTCTGATCGTGACACTCGGTTGACATCCAAGTTCTGGAAAAGATTAGATGATGCAATAGGGACGAGGCTACACATTAGCACGGCTAATCATCCTCAGACAGATGGTCAGTCTGAGAGGACGATTCAGACGCTCAAGGATATGCTCTGAGCATGCGTAATTGATTTTGGAGGAAGTTGGGATGATCACTTACCGTTAGCAGAATTCTCATACAACAAATATCATGCCAGCATTGGTATGCCTCTTTATGAGATGCTATATGGTAGAAGGTGTAGGACGCCCGTGTGTTGGGGTGACCTTGGACAGAAAGCGTTGGGAAGCCTTGAGGTGATCGAGGCTACAACACCAAAGTTAGAAAAGATCAAAACCTTGATGAAGCTAGCCAAGGATAGACAGAAGTCGTATTATGACAAGAGGCATAGACCATTTGAGATTGTCAAACGGGTTGGCCCCGTGGCCTGTCAGCTGAACCTACCCGAAGAACTCCATGGAGTACACGATGTGTTCCATGTGTCAAACCTGAGAAAAAGCCTTGCATACAAGACTCTTATCATTCCGTTAGACGAGATACATGTGGACGAACAACTACATTTCGTCGAGGAACCGGTGGAAGTCATGGACCGAGAGGTCAAGACGCTCAAACATAGTCGTATCCCTATCGTCAAAGTCCGTTGGAACTCAAAGCGTGGACCAGAATTTACCTGGGAACGCGAGGATCAGATGAAGAAGAAGTACCCACAACTGTTCCAAAACCAAGCATCTACCTCTTAGATACGCAGAAACTCTATTCGACATACGTTACAAACCGTTGAGCCATGTATTCCCCGTTGAACCTCGTAACATGATGTTCTAATTTTCAGGACGAAAATTCCTACAACAGGGGGATAATGTGACACACCGTAACTTCAGGTTAACACCATTCAGACTGTTGTCATTATCATTGTTACATTCTCATTACTACCCGAAAAGTATACAAGCATCACAACCTACATCGTTAAATAAAATGTGATATATAATACTAACATTGGTGTTTGTAGAGGATTCAAATAAACGGATTATTTAAGGAATCCCCCTAATTAACATAGCACGCCCATTTACATCGTTATCAACCGAAACAAATTCGGGAACTCGGGGACAAATTGCGAGGACCAAACGTGACAAATTGTCAAACTAGGTCTGGGTATATAAACCCCTTACCAGCTCAAAATTTTCATTTCACTCCCATTTCTTCTTCTTCTTCACCATCTACTCCTCCACCTCTCTACCACCTCCTAGCACCAACAATCACCTTGTTTGAGCTCATTTTCGCCGGCTAAGCTACACTACAGCTGAGATAACACGTTTCCAACAGGTAGGCGACCTTGGTAGTCTATTTTGTTACCCGTTTCACTTCTGCAAATCTAGGGTTCGGGTGCTCGGGTTCAACCCGAATGCATGTGGTCGTGGGGGTGCGTGTGGGGTCAATCAGCATGTGCATATTACTTAGACATGTTAGGAAGGTGTTTCTGGAAGTCCCTGATGTGTGAAAACCGTGCACCGAACAGCCCAAGGCTGTTCAGCCCCACCAGCAGTCGCGATCTGCTGCAGTTCGCGACTGTACCAGTCGTACGACTGAGCCGTACGACTGGGAGTGTCGTGCGACTGAGTGGTGCGACTGGGGTGAGTCGTACGGCTGAGTCCAGGCGTATGGGCTTGTCGTGCGACTGAATGCATGCGATTGAGAGTGTGTGCGATTGAGTCAATCGGATGAATGTGTGCGACTGAGTATCACACGACTGAAGGTCCAATCGTACGAATGAAGGTTCAGTTGTGCGATTGGCCGTTGAGTCGTGTGAATGGGTGATGTGTGGTACGACTGAATGCTGAGTCGTACGACTGAGTATTCAATGGTACGAGTGAGGTTATTCGTACAATTGAAGGCCCATTCATGCGAATGAGGTGTCCAGCCGTGCGTCTAGCCTTGTTATGCGATTGGAGTCATTGTGAGTGAATTCTCCTTGTGTGCGGTGTGCCTATCGTGTGATGATAAGGTAACCATCAATAAAGTGTCATTTCTTGACCACAAAGATTAAGGTCAATGCAATCAACAAGCACATACTTTTTCAATCTAAAATAACCTAATCGTTTGCAATTAACGACAACTCAATTGGGATCTCCATAAGGTTTGATATGCGTATGCCTGCTTGTGTGTATCACCCACGACCGAGCCAATGCGACCCGACCTGACTAAACATTTCTATTAACACTAGACATAACATTAACGCTTAACATAACTGTCAATAGGTGTTTGACAGTCCATTGTAACAACACTTAGGAGGCTTCCATCCTACATACTACATCATCAGTGAGTCTTCACGGCCCCTATTTTACTTTCTTTCCTTTTGGGGGAGAAAACATGCAAAAAGATTTACATAAATGGTTGTAGTATTATTGATATCGCATGTTACGTTAGTGCAAACACACATAACAGTCCTGACACTCTCGAACCGTTAGTAATATGTAGCGAGGTAATTCTGAGTAGTACTACTGGGTCTGACAAACCCCGCTCGGGCTAGTCGCGCTAGCTTGATTGGAGGTCAAACAGGTGCAAAATTGACCTAACATTTGTCACTGTCTGGTGAGACGTGACGGGGATACAACAAACATATAGGACGTAAACAGTCAGCTTCGGTTCGAAACGCTAAGTAACATGAACACAGGCTAGCTACCTAACGATATGCTTTATATACTAAACCATTGAAACGCTTTCAGACACATTTTCTTGTTGATTAAACCTGTGAACTCACCAACTTTATGTTGACACATTTTAGCATGTTTTTCTCAGGTCACAGGAACGCATAAGCTCATGATGCACGCTTCAAGAACACACTCAAGACATGCATTCATTGATCTTATTTTCATGCATTCAACATTTTGTTTAGACTTAGCACTTGTAACTTTTATGTAATGGATTCACATATCATGTATACGCTTCCGCAATGTTGTTAATGCCGTTTATGTTCCGTTGAATGAAGTCAAATGTTTATTTTCAAATTCATATAGTGTCGTTCGATATGACTGTGTCTGAGATCCTGGTATGTCACATGCCTAACGGTAAAACCCCATTTATGGAAATTGAGGGTGTGACAAAAACCTTTATGAAGCTAGCCAGGGATAGACAGAAGTCGTATTATGACAAGAGGCATAGACCGATCAAATTCAAGGTGGGCGACCAAGTTATGTTAAAGGTCTCACCTTGGAAAGGAATCATCTGGTTTCGGAAGAGGGGCAAGCTAAGCCCAAGGTACATAGGCCATTTCCGAATCATTGCTCGAGTAGGAGAGGTGGCCTATCGATTAGAACTGCCTAATGAGTTAAGTGGAATTCATCCGACATTTCATATATCTCATCTAAGAAAGTGCTTAGCTGATGAAAATATGATTGTACCACTGGATGATATTAAAATGGATGGACAGCTCAATTATATGGAGCAACCAGTGGCAATCATCGATCGAAAGGAGAAGAGGTTGCGGAATAAAATGGTTCCACTTGTGTTGTGCAGTGGAAACACCGAAAGGGTTCACAGTCTACGTGGGAGACTGAAGAAAATTTAAGACAACACTACCCACAGTTATTTGAAGAGTGATGGTTTTCGGGGACGAAACCTCTTTAAGGGGGTGGACTTGTAACACCCGAAAATCTTGACAAAATAAAATAAGGAAAAGTAAAAAGATAAGGAATGAGAAAAGAAAACAAAAGTAATTAGAAGAAAAGGAAAGAAACATAAGTGAAGGGGATCAAAGTGTAAAAAGGACAAAATAGTATTATTATTTTGTTTAAAGTGGGCATGGCCGCCCACTTCTCTGCTACACCAACTGCTCGGTAGTTTTAGAGAGGGAAAGTAGAAAGATCTTCAGCTTTAGAGGGAGAATGTAGCTGAATTTAGCCAAGGTAAGAAAATTTTAGCATAACTGGTTTGGTTTTATGGATTTTTGACCATGAAACCGATTTCTACATGTTCTTATGTGTGTACATGTGTTCGGGTATGTGTTTTTGACATGTTTAGATGTTAAAAACTTTTGGAAAGTTCAAGTTCAGTGATGTTGAGCTTGGAAGCTGAAAAGGTAAGTTTCTAGACCCTATTTTTAATATGTTTTTAAAATTTTTTGGGGCTGAAAATGCGTGTAGAACATTTTATAAATTTGTATGTAGCCGTATGTATATGTGCATGTGTTTGAGCGTGTTACGATTTAAATGCTTGTTTGATGTTTAGAATGATAGTAACAAGCTTAGAACAGGCTAAAATAATGTTTGGGACTGAAAACGACTTAGAAAGATGTTATCTAGGTGGTCATGCGCCCAAATAGGGCCCATGCGCCTAAGAAATTGACTTAGAAAGCCTAAGTAAGGCTCATATGCCCAAACAGTACCCTCATGCACCCAAAATATGGTCTGAGGATACTAAGAATAGGCTAATGCACCTAAATAGTAGCCCATGCGCCCAGAAAATGCCTTAAAAATACTTTGAATATTGATGCACCTGAACAGTAGTTCATGCGCCTAAGTTTGCCAAAACGCCTAATTATTAGGGGTGATGTGCCCTAATAGTGTTCATGCGCCCATGTTTTTGCTCAGGCGCCTAAGTGTAGGCTCATGCGCCTGAACAGTTCATGCGCCCATGAGTTAGTGAAAACAACTAAGTGTAGGGCCACGCGCCCGTATAATGATAATGCGCCTAAGCAGGGCTCATGCGCCAGCATAGTTCCCATGCGGCCAGCAAACTTTGTTTATTTTCTAAAATTTTGGGAAGTTTGAGATTTTAGGGTTTTGACCCTAGCTTGACTTGTGGCTTGTATATTCTTAATTTATGCATGGTTATGCTTTGTTCTTATATTCCATATGTATATTGATGTATGACTTTACGTGGTGTGTTTATGATTATAAACGTAAAATATTATCATTAAAGAAACAGATAAGATTAATGATAATGACAGTGGGACATTAAGAACGAATAAAAGAAAGGCTTGTAAGCAGAATGAAAGGAGGATCACAACTCATGAGAGTTGTCCGCTCAACTGTGTGTATTATAGTGTGCGATTTTGGCTAACCAATGAGGGTTCACACAGGGGGATCAGTCTTGGTGACTGATCCATAGTATGAAACGGGATCCTTGACATTTACCCTGGAATGGTGGCTTCGGGCCACGGGCTTCATGCCAAAAAGAAAAGAGGCTTTGTGCCCGGAATGGTGGCTCTGGGCCACGGGGTTTGTGCCAAAAAGTAAAAAGGCTTTGTGCCCGGAATGGTGGCTTCGGCCCACGGGCTTTGTGCCAGGAATGGTGCCTTTGGGCCACGGGCTTTGTGCAAGATAGTAAAGAGGCTTTGTGTCCAGAATGGTGGTTTCGGGCCACG
Source organism: Flaveria linearis (assembly GCA_024085815.1). Lineage (NCBI taxonomy): Eukaryota > Viridiplantae > Streptophyta > Magnoliopsida > Asterales > Asteraceae > Flaveria > Flaveria linearis. The sequence goes on from CM044015.1 coordinate 28,470,011, forward strand.
ATGGGGGTAAAGTTTTGACAGGATCTAGAATCAGTGAAAGATAATGGTAAAGTACGAAATGAATGAAAAGATAAAGTAAAAAATGAACGAAATGATAAAGTACGAAATGAACGAATACATGCATTAATGAATGATGAATAAGGTTACACCTTGTTGTATGTATGATGAATGATCAAGTACGATAGTAAGAAAGAGTATTTTCAGATATGAACCGTATAAAGTATTTTAAGACTTTAAAAACTAGAACTCACTCAGCAACACTGACTTTTATGCATTTTTAGTTGGCAGGTAATGTTGCTGAGGATGGCATATGGAGAGGCTACTCGGCAGGCCAAGACTGGCATCCATTCGCGCATAATATTATTGTTGTTTTTTAATGCAACTAACGGATGTTTTCTTTTGTAACTTAAAGAGTTTTGTATTGCATAACAACAATAATTATCAATGAAATGAATGGCTTTTGTTGATTTAAATTCCGCTTCTTAATCTTATGAAATGTGTAATGTTGTAAATCTTATGTTCGATGAATAACCAACTGTGAGGTCTCCGGGAACAGGGCCGTTCATTTTCTATCAAATTCCTTGCATTCCTGACAAAACTGAAAGTTGAAAAACTTAAAGTTTAAACTTTATTCTCCTTTGAAATTTCTATTTGATTGCTATCTACAAGGAAATTTATGTTTGTCATGAAAGGAAATAAGTGATGGAACATGGGACTCAAAGTTTCAAAAGATTTTATAAACATAAGATGTAAAAGATAAAAAATATTGATAACTGACTATTCATTGAATTATGAAAAGAGTTTTTCAAAAAAATATTAAACCCAACATGAGACTAGTTCATAAAAACAAAGTTTATTGAATGTTTTTGTGAAAAGATCTACTATTTAATTATTAGTGTCAATTAGAATAATATCTATGAAAGCCTTTTTCTGAGCATCTCGAATTGCATGAAACCTTCTTTCAATATGCTTGGTACGAGTGTGATGGATTGGATTTTTGGCAATTCCAATAGCGGCTTCATTGTCAGAGAAGAGTGGTGTATAAAGAAAATTGATGCCATAATTCATCAATTGATGTTGGATCCAAAGCACTTGGCAGTAGCAACTTGATGCAGCAACGTATTCAGCTTCACCTAAAGATAAGGATACGGTTGTCTTCTTTTTTGCTTTGCCATGAAACAAGACGATCCCCAAGATACTGGCATCCACCGGTGACATGTTTCTAGTTCATCTTGCAATCTCCGTGATCACTATCAGAATAGACATGCAAATCAAAGTTTCCTCCTTTTGGATACCAAAGACCTAAACGAGAGGCCCCTTTAAAATATTGAAAGGTATGTTTAACAGCCTTTTCATGAGATTCCTTTGGATTTTCTTGATAACGGGCACAGTAGCACACGACAAATGTAATATCTGAATGACTCGTAGCAAGATACATAAGAGATCCAATCATGGACCGATAACCATGAGCATCCACAGATTTCCTATTATTATCAGGAGTTAAACAAGTTTGACTAGTGAAAGGAGTGAGTTCTATAGAGGCATCATGTCACACCCCGGGCCCAGGTAGGGTGGGACGTCACAGACTAGAATATATGGTAGCGGAAACAAACCAATACAAGAGCTCAAAGGAGAGAATATCACATGGCATTTAATGTTTTCAAAGTTACTAGGGCTAGAAACAGATCTGGCCCCCAAATTAGTTATACAGTCAACATAAAAATAGATTGTATTGTTTAACATAAGTTTTCAATCATTCAAATCGTTCAATAAGCAAAATTAAGCCAATGCCATGGTCTTGGGGATAGGTCTAGGTCTTCAATAGTAGCTAAGATCTCTTCATGGATTACCTGAAACATGGTTAAAAAGAAATTTATGTCAACTAAAAAGTTGGTGAATTCAAGTGCTTAAAGATTAAAACAATTATACTTAACAAAATTTTCATTTGATAAGAAGGAAAGAATCATAGTTCATTTTCATGGGAGTATCACAATCAACCCTGCACTCAATCCCGGTTAGCCTCTTCGAAAGTTGTGTTTAACCGGTTAACCCCTAAAAAAGGGAGAATTAAGCCCAAAACCAGTGAACCGTACCTGCCCGGATGGTTCACCCTAGATTCTTAGCAAAACCCGTCACATGCCACAAACGACCCCTCAGGATCTCAGTGGGGTACCTCCTTGTGGCGGGAGCCACTGTGTGTGGGGGTTTCTCCAAATAGATCTATCCACATAAAACAAGCGGTTCACAAAAGAATTAATGATCATGATGTAAGTATCAGCAGGTATACATAAATCCCACATACAAGAATCAAGTAAAGCATAATTACAGTTCATAAAATAACAGAGCTTGTTTCATCCCAAAACAGTAGTAAAAAGGGATCACTAGAACTCACCTTAGGTGTTAAGCGAAAGTACTCTTTGTGTGCCGGGAATGTCTCAAGCTAGCACCCTAACATCAATATTAAGTGATAAGCAACTGCTCTAAACTCAATCAAGGTGTATATAAAATGCGCCAAAGAGTTAGTTATCGGTTTCTGCTTTGATTCAATTAGGGTTTGTGTAAAAGGTTTCCTTTTATGGAAAGTCAGGTTTCTTATGTAATTTAGGATGTTACACCGTTAGACTAATGATATAGGCTAAATAATGTTGCACAAGTGATTATTAACATCATATGAGTTGGTTATGAACTTTGACAAAATTTTACAGTATAGCCCCTAAAGTTTCAAGATTGACAGTTTCTACCCTCAAGTTTGGTTTCTTGTATTAGATGACTTTTATGACCAAAAATCAGGTTCATGACCTTAAACTAACTTATTTTTAAGAAAATGTACACAAATTTTCAGATTACAGGATCGGTTTAATACTTACGTGTTTAACGTTCCCGGTTACAGTATAACCAAAGGGTTTTAACGGTTAAGTATAAGCTTTTATTTTTTGAGTCTTGGACCAGTAGCTAACATTTTAGAGATTTTTTATAATTTCCATCCTTTATAATCACAAAAATTTACCTCTAATAGTTGAAAGACTCGTTTTTACGTTTAACCCATTAAAACGCGTTTTTAACCGAATTTGACCATTTAAAAGCTCGTTTGACCAACATTTCAAATCCTTTAGGTCTTTTAACACTTAAATTACTGGAATTACATGGATTTTATAGATCTTAACTCTACACTCATGTTTCTTAGATTTTTCCACAAAATCGTCTCCCGGTTAGTACCCGTTTTTAACTAAAAATCCATTTAACTTACCTTTTGACCACATAACTTACCCATAAACTCCAGAACACTTTATTAACTCTTAATGAACCTGTAATTCTCTTTAAGAAGTTTAAAGTATAAGCTTTCTTGTTTTAAAGTTGCTTTACCATGTTTTCGGGTCCCGAAAGTGACTAAAATGGGTCTAATCTCAACATGTCCTTCATTTCCAGAGAATAACCATTATTTACACTCTTAATATTCATCAAAACCTTTTGAAATTTCAGTCCCAAAGTCGGCCTAGTGTTCAACATATCAACAAACTATAAACTTAGTGTTTATGCTCTAACCGACCATTACACATGTGTAAATCATTGTAACTTGAGTTTAAACATTACCAAAACCTCATTTAAATTTAAAATAAGATTATTGAGGTGTTTAAAAGTCATTCTTGTGCATGTCATGACCCTTGTTTGAGAGGGTTTTTAACCAAGTGTTTAAGTAGTGTTATTTCATGTAAAATGGAGGGTTTTCTTAGGTGTAATTCATGTTATAACCACATGTAGGTGGTGTATACTCTTTGAGAATTTAAAAGAAGGTTATTAGTAGTGTTAAAATCCATTAATATGCAGGTTACATTTTTGTTTTGAAGGGTTACAAGATACACAAGTTAGATGGTGCAAAAACACCAAAAAAATAGGGTTTTCAAGGTGAAAATCGAGTTCCATCTTAAGAATGACCAATATAACATGTAGGATACCGTTAGTGAAGTTAAAATCTCCTCAAGAACAAGATGATGGCAAGAAGTGTCTGCTACAACAAGGAAGGGTAAGGTTTTTAAGAGAAAAGTGAAGAAATCTCAAGATATAGCTTGTTTCGGGGGAGATGAACCTTACTCTTTGTGTGGTTTACGATTTGGAGGGTGTAGATAGGCAAGAATGGTGTGGAACTCCTTGACAAGGATGTAGAAGTCGAACAAAGGCTGGAAACCACAAGTCTTGCAAGTTCCAAGTACCAAAAGCTCACAAAATGGACCCTTTCTTTGCGGTTTGATGTTGGCCGATGGATGTATGCTTGTTCTTCAAGATTTTGTAGCTGGAATGAGAGGGATTTCGAATGTGTGTGTGTGTTTTCTGGTAGGGATAATCCAAGAGAGAGAGGAGAAGGATTGAAGGTGGAGTGTAGGTTTGTAAAAATGCATGTAAAGTGTATGATGAGATGTGTTGGTGGTGTAGGAGGTAGGGGTGTTCATTTTCGGATATCCGAATTTCGGATATCCAAAATATCGGATAGTGAATTTCACTATCCGAATCCGAATCGGAAATTTCAGATATCCGAATTTTGGATATCCGAAATTTCGGATTCGGATTCGGATATCCGTTCGGATATCCGAATTCAAAGAAATTTTGTACTATTTAATAAATTTTATAAAAATATAATAATTTTTATTAAAGTTTTTATCGGATATTCGATGTTTTTTTATTAAAATGTCCAAAATATCTAAAAATATCCAAAATATATAATTAATATTTTTTTTAAATTTTTATAAAAATATTTTGAAAATTCCGGATATTTCGGATATCCGAAATATCTGAAAATTCTGAAAATCGCTATCCAAATCCGAATCCGAAATTTCGGAAATTCGAAGTTCGGATATCCGAATTTTCGGATATCCGAAATTTCGGATATCCCAATTTCGGATTTTCGGATATTTCGGATTCGGTTTCGGATTCGGATATTTTGAACACCCCTAGTAGGAGGCAATGCATTGGCCAAGAGGGGGCGGCCGAGATTTGGCCTCTTGTGAGGCTTTTTGATTTAAATTTTAATGTAAATTAATATTATGTAGTATTAATTTGTTGTGTAGTGTAGTATTGTGGATGGTAAAAGTTTTTAGTTATTTGTTAAGTATTGTGCATGCACATGCATGTCTTAGGCCGAAAATTAAGTATGTGTATGCACATATTTTAATTGTTTCAATAATAAATTGATTTCATTGTAACGGTGACTAATTGACTTTACCGGGACACTAATTTAAAAAGGTAAAACTTAACTAACTAAAATTCACAAAAATCATATAAAATCATAGAAATGTAAATAATAGAAGTTGATGATTCTAAATTCACTACTAAGAGTTGATTGTTTCTATTATTAGTACTCATAAGACGGGTGATGATGTAAGCAGTTAGGGTTAGAAAAGTGACCTTGAGGCCGGTTGTCACATTCTCCCACCGTTTAGGAAATTTCGTCCCGAAATTTTAGCTTCGATTAGAATCTTTACGGGTGGGTTGGAAGAGGTGTGGATAATTCTTCCTCATCTCATCTTCACGTTCCCAAGTGAATTCCGTCCTCGTTTTGAGTTCCATCTAACTTTGACCTTGGGTATTCGGCTTCGCCTGAGTTGCTTGACTAGGCGGTCTGTGATCTCTATGGGCACTTCCACGAAATTCAACTTGTCATTGATCCTTGCTTCTTCCAATGGTAGCTCCAGGGTTTTGTCCACCATGTACTTCTTCAGGTATGACACATGGAAGATGTCATGTATACAACTCAGTTTCTGAGGCAGTTTCAATTTGTACGCCACCGGGCCAATTCTTGCAAGTATTTCGAATGGTCCAATGTATCTCGGACTTAACTTTCCTCTCTTTTTGAACCTCACGGTTCCCTTCCATGGTGCTACCTTCTGCATTACCCTGTCGCCCACTTGAAACTCTAATGGTTTTCGTCTCCTGTCAGCATATTTCTTCTGACGGTCCCTTGCTGCCCGTAGAGGCTCCTTGATTTGGAAAATCTTATCGGTGGTCTCCAACACGATGTCGGGTCCCAATACTTGGCTATCACCAATTTCATTCCAACTCAATGGTGACCGGCATTTCCTAACATAGAGAGCCTCATACGAAGCTGCCTTGATACTTGTGTGGTAACTGTTATAAAGGAAAAGTCTACCAAAGGGAGATGGTTATCCCAGTTCCCACCAAAGTCAATCACGCAAGCTCGCAGCATATCTTCCAAAGTTTGAATGGTCCTTTCTCTCTGGCCGTCAGTTTGTGGGTGGTAAGCAGTGATTTAGTCCAAACAGGTTCCTAAGGCCTGCTGGAGTGATTTCCAGAAACGAGAAGTGAACGACTATCACGGTCGGAGATTATCGATAGTGGCAAACCATGCCTAGTCACTATTTCATCTGTAAGACCCTGTTCCCGGGCACCTCACAGCTGGTCATTCATCACACATAAGCATTTTAAATCGTTCATCTATTTTGCAGCGGAATTTAAAACTTTCATTAACAACTAAAAACATGTTATTTCATTACCAAACATAGTTTGCTCGTATTACAATACAAGAGTGTTCATATAAATGGATGTCATCCTCAAGAGAGTTGAGTAGCCGCCTCGTGCCATCCTCAGCAACATACCTGCCAACTGGAAACACATCAAAGTCAGCGTTGCTGAGTGAGTTCTAGTTTTATAATAAAACATACTTTTCTTTCGTTAAAACCGTTCTTTACATACACGCGAGCACACATCATACGTACACACAGATAACTTCATTATTATCTTTCTGTGTTCTCATTAATTCTTTAACTTAACTTTCATTCGTTCTCTGTCTGTCATTCGTTCATTACCTACCTTTAACTTTCATACAATTCTTGTCTCTTACTTCTTTCTGGAACCGGTCACACTTTACCCTTTTCATGGCATACAGCCATGATTACTGAGGTCGAGTGATAAGGATCCCATTTCATATGTTATCATTATGTTCCTTCCGTTCGTTATTTCATTCGTTTGTTCTTTAACTTTCATTACTTTCATTAACGTTCATTCGTTTCATACTTCCTTCCATAATTCTCTTTCTCATCTAGATCTTGTCTCATGCAATATCCCCGACTTATGTCGAAGACTGATACTGCGCCAGGGCTTGACAAACAAACCGCGACTCATGTTCAAAGACTGATACAGTACCGGGATATGCGACAAAGATCCCGTCGAGTCAATCATCCAGATTGAACTCCATTCGAGTCTGTTGTAACACAAAGTTGCTCACCTCACTATCTCGTCTCATGCAATATCCCCGACTCATGTCCGAAGACTGATACTGTGCTGGGGCTTGACAAACAAACCCCCGACTCATGTCTGAAGACCGACACAGTACCGGGATATGCGACAAAGATCCTCCTTCGAGTCTGTTGCGACACAAAGTCGCTCACCTCATACATACACTCTTTAGCTTTACGTTCGTTCATTCGTTCATTAATGCATGCGTTCATTCATTACGTTCCTGTTTCATTATCTTTAACTTTACGTTACATAATACTATTCATTCATTCATACACGTATACGTAAAGATACGAAAAGATAATCATACATTAACACAAGGAACATCGATATTCAGAAATCATCAATCGTCAACATAATATAGGGTCACCTCATACATAACCCACATGCACATGCAATACTATCGTCATCGTGCCCAACGTAACTTCTAAGCCTCGACAGTTGTCACACATGCACCTACGGGAGCTATCACATCATTACTTACCCCCTGCTATTTTCCTGAAGGCCCGTAATTGAACTATATCTCTCCATATACTCAACAGCCCTACTTGGGCGATTAGGCACCCTTCGGTCGCACAGCCTCCATGCGACTGAACATCATGCGACCGAACAAATGCGGATGAACATCTATGCGACTGGACCTCAGTCGCATGACTCCCATGCGACTGGATCCCAGCCGTGCATTTGGACACTATGTGAATGGACCTATGCGACTGAGCTCCCTTTCGTGCGAATGAACACCTACGCGACTGAGCATCTATGCGACTGAGCTCTCAGTCGTATGACCTGTCGTGCGACTGGATCCCCAGTCGTGCGATTGAGCCTCAGTCGTACGATTGAACCTCAGTCGTCCCTCTGTCGTGCGATTGGCCCTCCAGTCACCTAGCCCTAACTGGGCAGTGAGTGCAGTTCATCCCGAACTCCTGCCGCGAATTTCGGCCTACCAAACCCTTCCAGACCTCATTTGAGCGCAAATCAACACTTCTAATCCATAGGGAAACATACCTCGACCCCATTCAAGCCTTTCCAAGCCCAAAATTGAGCCCTAACTGTACCATACACATACACATACATACATACACAGATTAAACACCCAAAAACCCAAAATATTTTGCAGATGTGTTGCAGCCCCAAAAATCAGTTGAAAACAAGTAAATGAGGGGTCCTAGAACTCACATGAACTATCCCGTCGAGTAGAGCTTCGATTCAACTCACTACATGTCGATTTTGCACTCTTGAACTCGCTTGAACCAAGCTTTCTTCTCCTCTTTTCCTTTTTCTCTTCTTTCTCTCTGGTTTCGCAAGTGTGGGGAGAGGGTAAGGGCTGCCCTCTCCCTTAAATACTACAGTCCAATGGGCCAAGATTCTATGCGACTGAACCTTCAGCCGCATGAGCTCCATGCGATTGGACACTCCAATCGTGCGACTATCATGCGTATGGAGCTCCAGTCGTGCGACTATCATACGATTGGATGCTCCAGTCGCATGACACTTCAATCCGAAATTTCCGGGTGTTACAAGTCCACCCCCCTTAAACGGGTTTCGTCCTCGAAACCTGTTGTTCCTTAAACCTTCTCTGGCAATACTGTCCCATCTTTTTTCCATTCTATCACTTGGAATCCTATCACTCCATATCGTTTGTCAACATTCAACTTCTGGTCTATCTTGGACTATCGCCATCGGTAACCCATGCATACTGATCAATGTTCATTTGACCAGCACCTGCGACTTCAAACATGCCATGTAGGGTGTGGTTACTATAATTAAAAGAAACATCACAATATTTGAGCAAAGGCTCGGCGTCATAATCATTGAGCTTTAGAGCATCACGGAGAACCTTCAGCTTTAGTGCTTGAAGAACACGGCCATCAACATGCGAAAAGTTACTAGCGCTTGTTTGATGTTCTTTATGTATGAATACTGACCCTCTGGCAAACCAAACAACTAACAAGAAAGGCATTCATTAATCGTGCCATGTGTTGTTCCAAATATAGCTACATCAAAATCGGTTTTTCTTAGGTTCCTTGTAGGTATACTGTGATAGAAATGGCAAATCGGCTTCCTTAGCAGTCCAGCCAAATCTATCTTTTTATTTTGCTTCCGATCTCCCATTCTACCTATTTGCTCCAACATCGAAACTAGGTGTACGTTTCCGTTCGATGAACCATTCAGAGGCCGAAACTGTTCCTCAGACAACGGGTGGTACAACCTTCTCAATTGCATCATGCAATCCTCTAGGGCATCATGTAACCTAGTGAATCGACTAATAGTAGTCTCTATATCGAAGGGCTCCTAGACGTTTATTCTCCTACCATGCAACTCATAACAGAAGGCAGTACGAACGAACTACTACTAGCATCGCATTCAAGGCGTAAGGGAACAAACTTAAATTACCAGAAACATACTTGTCGTCAGGTCAAAGTCCGCTCTTGCCTTCACCCTCTATCTTCCTTCCTCGCATCGGAGCTTCCTGCCCTTGACTTCCTACAATCCTTGCTCAGATGTCCCGTCTCACCACAGCTGTAGCACTTAGCCGCGCGGCATTCCCTTGCCCTGTGGCCTTCCTTTCCACATTGAAAACAAACACTCATCCCCATTTGCACTCCCCCTCGTGACCTCTACCACACTTCTTGCATACCTCATTCCTCCTTGTTATCCTCTCTCAATCATCAATCCTCATCACCTTACCTTCGGCCACCATTCCGTCATCACTATCTCGCCTTCCTCTCACTTTCTTAATATAGGCTCGATCCCCACTTCACCGGTTATTGTCATCGCCTCCCGCTCGTCATACAACCTTCCCGCTAGATCAACCGTCGACCTGAACGTGCTGGGTTGGGCCGCAATCATGTGCCTACGGATATCCACAGGCAAGCCTTGAATATACCTCTTGATTTTCTGTGAAAGAGGTGTCACCTGATCCAGCACCAGCCGTGCCATCTCGTTGAATTTGGTGGTGTACTGCTGATGCGTCATCATCCCCACTTCCAACTGTAGGAACTCCCATTCAACCTTATCCATCTCATGGTGTGGACAGAAATCCTCAATCACCAACCTTTTCAACTCTGTCCATCTCATCCTTCCGATAGCCCAGCTACCCTCAACTTAGACTATGTTGTCCCACCAGCACAAAGCTGAGTCCACGAAAGAGTGGGTGGCAAACTTCACCTTCTATCCTCCCGACACTCGCTGATATTCAGCACGACTTCCATTTCCCTCACCCACCGGTGAGCAGCAGCAGCAGTGCCAATACCATCAAAAATTGGGGGCTTGCATTGTTGAAATGCCCCGTAGTTACAGCCTCGTGCCACCCCCTGCACAGGCTCCTCCTCCTTTTCCTCCTCATCGAAGAAAACCGTTTCAGTCTCCGTCCGTCTCCTTCCGCCCGAAGGTCTACCCCTTTCTATCTCTCCTCATCCCTAACAGCCTTTATCACTTCAGTCACCACAGACGGTAAGATCGTCTGCATGGCCTGGTGCATTTCTTCCGCAACCGCCTCTCTCATCGAGGCCCTCAAGTTAGCACTCTCATCCCCACCCTCTGGGTGAGGGGTTTTGGGTTCTTCATGAACCACTTTTTCAGCTCTAGGCCTTCCTCTGGTGACCCGTGGTTCAGCGCCACGTCCCCCACCACCTCCACCACTTGAAGCCTTAGAAGATCTACCACCGACCATCCTCTACAATACAGTGAAAGATTCCAACACCAACATGGTCATTCAAGGGAATAGCTCGGTTCATGTCAAGTAAGTAAGTCTCTACTTACAGTGATCAGTTGTGATTAGCCACTTACCTTACAATTCATACCCCGAGCATTACCTGTCCTGACTATAGTAGCATCTAAATCTAACAGTAGCACATAAACACATAACATGCGCACACAATACCGGTTAACTTTAAGAAAATACCTGATGGCACACAGCTACTCAGATTGGCATCCCATCCCTTTTCATCCCATTCTCAGTTTAAGTTAAGGTTTATTTTGAAAATTACCCATTTCACTTAAACTTTGGCTCTGATACCAACTTGTAAGGCCCCGTTCCCGGGCACCTCACAGTTGGTCATTCATCGCACATAAACATTTTAAATCGTTCATCTATTTTGCAGCGGAATTTAAAATTTTCATTAATAACTAAAAATATGTTATTTCATTACAAAACATAGTTTGCTAGCATTACAATACAAGAGTGTTCATATAAATGGATGCCATCCTCAAGAGAGCTGAGTAGCCGCCTCGTGCCATCCTCAGCAACATACCTGCCAACTGGAAACACATCAAAGTCAGCGTTGCTAAGTGAGTTCTAGTTTTATAATAAAACATACTTTTCTTTCGTTAAAACCGTTCTTTACATACATGCGAGCACACATCATACGTACACATAGATAACTTCATTATTATCTGTTGGACCAAAAGAACCAATGAGCCAAGATCAGGAAAACCTCTAAGTCCCACATGACATCACAACAACTGCTGAAGACTCCCATCGCCTATTGTGTTCTCTTGCTTGAATGTCAGACTCAAGAGCATCTTAGCTCCAACCATCAGCTGTTCTGACAAAGTCTGAAGAACAAAGTATGAAGATCAAAGAACTGAAGAACAACAGCTGAAAAAGACTCCAAAGTACTGAAGACCAAGTACTGAAGTCTGAAGTACTGATCTTACAAGTACTGAACACTTCCAAGTACTGAAGACAAGTACTGAAGAATCAAAAGCTGAAGAACTGAAGACCTTCTACTGAAGCACAAAGTCTGAAGACAAAGACTGAAGACAACAACTGATATCTACTGAAGTCATCAGTTGTTACATCATCTGAAGCCAAGTCTGAAGACCAAGTACTGAAGACTCAGAGTTTGTCACAACAGCTGAAGAAGTCTTCTTCAGTTGTTGTGTTGGTTTTTCCTTTTCAGTAGTTTATTTTGTTTCAGTAGTTGTACAACAACTGAAGAGCATGTTCTTCAGTTGTTATAGTATCAGTAGTTATAAACGACTGAAGAGTTTGTTCTTCAGTCGTTTTAGGATTTCAGTAGTTTTACTTTTGTCAGTACTTAGGAAACTTTTGTAAGAAGATGTCAGCTGTTGACATCTTGAATAGTTTTATGTTTTGTCAGTTGTAATTTTAATATTCAGTGATGTCAGAGAAAGGACATCACCACCATCCTTTTGCCGCCTATAAAAGGATGGTGAACCATACTGTTTTAATGGCCGAAACGTGCGAAGCAATTGAGCATTTATTATTTCGCAGAACTCTTTTCTCTCTCTATGCTTGTGCTTTTACATGCAATATCTTTTATGTTCTTGCATTAATCGCTAATTAATGTGCTAAATCCGCTGCAAACATAATCTGATTGATCAAACGAGAGGCTGAGATCATGTCAAATGGTATCAGAGCAGGTTAATCATTGATCGATTTCACTATTGATCATTTGAAACTGCTCTTTTGATCTCTCTATTTGATCGAATTAGCAATTTGCAAGAATTAGGCATCGAGAGTGAGTTTCTACTGTTTGTGGCCAAAAACTTGAGGTCTTTTGGTGGTTTCGAGTTACATTTGTCGTGTTTAAACTTGTTTTTGACTAAAACCTGAGATGACAACACCAACTAATGATCCTCACAATACTGGTTCCGCAACCAAGCCTCCGATGCTGGTTAGGAACGAGTATAACATATGGCAAAGACGTATGCTACACCACTTGGCTGTCAACAGTGCTGGTTGTTGGAAGTCAGTGGTGCATGGGCCATACAAGCCGATGGTGAGCGTCCCTGAATCTAATGAACAGGTTGCGAAGAAACCTGAACAATATTTGGACGAAGATCTAAAGCTGTTCGAAATTGATGCTAAAGCCCAAGAGTACTCCAAAAGCCAGATGAACAACAGGTTCCTCAGGTCATTGCCTGAGAGATGGGACGCATATACCATTGTCCTACGCTCCAGTGCTGACCTGGACACTCTATCTCTCACCCAACTTCATGGGAAATTGCTCACTTTTGAGAGAGAGGTAGAGCAAAAGAGGAAGTTGTCATCTTCTGGCAAACTTGCTGATGACTTTGTCCAAGGTAACGCTGCCTTGATAAGTCATGAGTCAGAATATGCTTCATCAGAAAGTTCTTATGATGAACATATTGATTTCTCTACCAACTCAGAACAAGCTTTTGTTGGTGTTAGTAGTTCAGGAGGTGGTGGTGGTGACAACTTGTGTTTTCTGATGGAAGACTTGAAGGGCATTCCAGATGATGATCTGGAAGAGATGGATATTTTGAACCAAATGGCAATGATAAATATCCGCTCTCAAAAGTTCTACAAGAGAACTGGTAGGAAATTCCCAGGACTCTCTGGCAAAACCAAAGTTGGTTTTGACAAGAGCAAGTTGAGGTGTCACAAGTGCTCAACAACACCCCCGGCTCAACCACCTCATGCTCTTCCAGAGCCTCATTCTTCCTAATCTCATCACCACACACAACCTCAACAACAAAGCTTTTTCACCCCAACTGTTGTTGACTGGAGTAGTCTACCAGAAGAGCTATCTGGTCAGGATCAACTACTTCAAGGTGCTGGTCAACATGGTGGTGACCAACCTTTTGGAAATATTGCTCTGATGGCCCTTGATTCTGCTGAAGGGTCATCATCCAATGCCTCATCTCAGGTATCCATTGAGGCAAAAGCCATGCTTTGCTCAGAATCATGCATAGCAGCATTTGCTTCTATTAGAGAAGCAAATGTAGCTTTAATAGATAAAAATCTTGAGCTTGAGCAAACAATTTCCAAAAGAAAAGCTGATTTTGAGGTTGTTCTAAAAGATAAAAATGATAAGATTTACAAGCTTAAATGCCAAATCAAAGATGATAAAGCTAGGGAAGATGTACTTCTAGAGAAGTACAAAGACCTCAAGGAAACTCTTGCAACCACCCAAGTTGAGTGTGATCGATGGGTGCAATCATGCAAGGGTTTTGAAATGCTTCTTAGCAAGCAGTCAGCTTCCAATGTGAAGTTTGGCATTGGTTATAATCACACTGCTCCTCCCACAGATTTCACTTCAAGAGCAGAAGTTGAATCTGATGGGGAGAGCAATAACCAATCCTTCTCATCATGTGACTTACTATCCTATGAATCAATATCATCAGAGATAGATGTCAGCATTTACTCCTGCCAAAACCAATCAGCTGATGCTACAACAGCTGATGGTTTAAATGCTGACTGTCACATGACCAAAAGGCTGATCAACTCAGGTGTTGTCACTAGAAGTACTGAAGGTACTGGAGAGCAAGTGACAACATCTGAAGTTCAAACCTCAAATACTGTTAGCACTAAAGAGAAGAAAACTAACATTAGGAAAGGTTTGAAGACAGCTAGAGAGGATACCAGGAAAGCAGGCAGTTGGAAGAAAACTGCTAGTACTGATAACAAACAGCTGAAGAACAAGTCTTCAGCAATTAAATCCTCTTCAGCTGATGATCAGCATAAGATGAAAAGGCCATGTGAGATATGTGGCTTGTTCAATCATCTTACTGATGATTGCTGGTACAAAAGGGGTTCCAAACTCAAACAGAAGGAGAAAATTAATGAGAGCATCAATAAAATGAAGAATGAGTTTGAAACCAAGTTTGTACTAGCAATATCCAAGCCTGAAATCCCTAAGCCCAAAGTTAAATCTAAAAAGAAGGTGGGGATTACTCAGGCAACAACTGAGGTTGCTCAGAGATAGATGGTACAACATAGGAACTCATCATCAGCAAACTCCAATGTGTCTGAAGAGCTGAAGGCCTTATCACAGAATCAGACACAATTGGTGATGATGGTTCAGCACCTAGTGGGAAGAGTCAACCACTTGGATGCTCCTGTGTTGAAACCACAGAAAAGGAAGTCCAAGCCAAAGGGTTCCTCTTCTGTACCATCTTCTTCACCTCAAGCTGTGACACACAATACACCTGTTAGTGCTGCACCTGTAGCTAAGAACAGACCCAAAACCAAGCAGGTTTGGGTCTCCAAGACAAACTAACACATGGTTGTGTTTGCAGGGTTCCTCAACATGCCATAGAAGCATCTGGTATGTAGACAGTGGAGGATCCATGCACATGACAGGAAGCAGCTCCCTTCTTAATGACTACTCTCAAGGAAAGAAGGGATTTGTTTCATTTGGCAATGATGCAAAGGGTTACATCATTGGTAAAGGCTTTGTTTCTAATGGGGAAATAAGGTTTGATGATGTTAACCATGTGGAGAATCTCAAGTACAACCTCTTGAGTGTCAGTCAAATGTGTGACAAAGGCCATGTTGCCCTTTTCACAAGCCAGAACTGTCGGATTCTGTCATCAAAAGTTCTGAGTTTGATTGACAAGGCATTGGATGAACACATTCTCCTGAAGGCCAACAGGACAGGAAGAGTGTATGCCTTAGATCTCTCCAAAAAGATGGATCTAAAAGGCCATCCTTGCCTATTCTCCAAGGCATCTCCTCAAGAGTCTACACTATGGCATAAAAGGCTGGGTCATGTTAATTTCAAGAACATGAATCAGCTTATAAGCCATGGTTTAGTAAGAGGATTGCCTCAGAAGGAGTTCAAATGTGAAGATGACTGCACTGCTTGCGTGAAAGAAAAACAACACAAAGTTTCATTCTCTTCAATAGAATAACCAAAGTCCACTGCCTGCTTACAACTTCTGCACATGGATCTCTTTGGTCCTGTCAGAGTAATGAGCATGGCAAAGCAGAAATACTGCCTAGTAATTGTGGATGTTTATTCCAGGTTTGTATGGACTTTCTTCTTGCACTCCAAGGATGAAGCAGTAAAGACAATAATGAACTTTGTGTTACATGTAGAAAAGCAGTATTCCCTACAGGTCAAGTGTGTGAGAAGTGACAATGGAACAGAGTTTAGAAACCACACACTTGATGACTTCTACCTATCCAAGGGAATTAGAAGGCAGTTTAGCATTCCTAGAACTCCTGAGCAGAATGGAGTGGTGGAGAGAAAGAACAGGACCCTCATTGAAGCTGCAAGGTCAATGTTGGCTGACTCAGGGTTGCCACTGACCTTTTGGGCTGAAGCTGTCAATACAACTTGCTATGTACAGAATAGAGCTTTAGTGAATAAGAGGTTGATGAAGACTCCATATGAAGTTCTTCATCATTTGGCCCCTCTTATTTCATTCTTTAGAGCCTTTGGGTGTCCTTGTTTTATTCTCAACACTAGCAACCCACTCCAGAAGTTTGCTAGTAAGGTGGATGCAGGGTATTTTGTTGGTTATTCAACAACTTGCAAGGCATACAGAGTCTTCAAATGTAGAACTAAGGGGTTGAAGAAACTCTGCATGTTAAGTTCAATGAATCTCCAAAGGACAAGATTCCACAAAACCCTGTGGAGTTGTTTGATCTGGACATACTGCAATATGTTCCTTATCAACCTCCATCTGTTGAGCCTGTCAGCAGATCTCCACCTGGTGGTACTGATGATGATGTAGTCAGTACTCACCTCTTCAGGATCAGTGACAACCTGCCTAAGTCCACAGAACCTGATGCTCCTGTAGCCTCAGCAGCTCCATCCACTACAAATGCTGATGAGATTTCTGCTTGCTCTACTTCGTTTGAGCTGCCATCCTCTACATGGTTTCAGGAATCTCCATCACCATCTGTTGCTGCTGATGGGTCTACAAACACATGCACAGATATCATAATCTATCAAGAGCTCAAGAATCACCCCACATCACAGATCATTGGTGATATCCATGCTGGAGTTTCAACCAGGAATCAATTGTCTAACTTCTGCTTCTATGCTCTCTTCATCAGTCAGCAAGAGCCAAAGAACTATCATATTGCCTTAAGAGACAATGGATGGGTGGAAGCTATGCAGCTTGAGCTTCTTCAATTTAAGAAACAGCAAGTGTGGGAGCTTGTTCCATTACCCAAAGATAAGTGTGCTATAGGCACCAAGTGGGTATTCAGGAACAAAACAGATGAGAAGTGCCAAATTGTCAAGAACAAGGCCAGACTGGTTGTCCAAGGATTTGCACAGGAGGAAGGCATCGATTATGATGAGACCTTTGCACCTGTGGCCAGACTGGAAGCAATCAGACTGTTCTTAGCTTATGCTGCCTTTCACATTCTTAAGGTTTATCAAATGGATTTCAAAAGTGCCTTCCTATATGGGAAAATAAAAGAAGAGGTTTATGTGTGTCAACCACCAGGCTTTGAGGACAATAAACATCCTGATTGGGTGTACAAGCTTGATAAGGCTCTCTATGGGCTGAAGCAAGCACCTAGGGCCTGGTATGAGACACTCTCAACCTTTCTTCTAGAGAGTAAATTCACTAGAGGCACCATTGATAAAACCTTATTCATCAAGACTGTGGGACAACATAAGCTCCTTGTTCAGATTTATGTTGATGACATCATCTTTGCATCCTCTGATCCAAACTTGTGTTATGAATTTACAAAGCTTATGAAGCTAAGATTTGAAATGAGTGCTATGGGAGAATTACAATACTTTCTGGGTTTGCAAATCAAACAACAGGATGATGGAATTTTCATCCATCAGTCCAAGTATAACAAAGAGTTGTTGAGTAAGTTTGATTTACAAACCTGTAAGCCCTGTTCTACTCCCATGAGCAGCATCACCCAACTAGATGTAGATCAGAAAGGTAAAGCGGTTGATGAAACCCTTTACAGATGTATGATTGGGTCTTTGATGTACCTTACAGCTTCTAGACCAGACATCATGTTTTCAACATGTGCTTGTGCTAGATTTCAGGCTGCACCTAAAGAATCCCATTTGATTGCAGTCAAAAGGATCTTTAGATATCTGCAAGGTACCCAATCACTAGGTCTTTGGTATTCGGCTGGGCATTCTTGAAAATTAGTTGCTTTCTCTGATAGTGACTATGCAGGATGCAAAGTCACCAGAAAATCCACTTCTGGTGGTTGCCAATTCCTAGGCAATTGTTTAGTTTCTTGGCAGAGTAAGAAACAAACATCAATTGCTACATCCACTACTGAAGCTGAGTACATTGCTGCTGCAAGTTGTACATCTCAGATACTCTGGCTTCAGAACCAACTCTTGGATTATGGCATTACAGAGACTAAGACTCCATTATTAATGGATAGTGCTTCAGCTCTTTGCATTGTCAAAAATCCAGTCCAGCACTCTAGAACCAAACATATTGAGATCAGACATCATTTTATTAGAGATTGCTATGAGAAAGGTCTGATTGATCCTAAGTTTGTGCCTAGGGCTGATGAGCTTGCAGACATTTTTACTAAGCCTTTAGATAGTGCCACATTCCAAAATTTGGTACTAAGGCTTGGTATGCTGCAGCTTGACTGATTTGACCTTTGCTGATGCTTTTACTTCACAACTACTGATGAGCATTAGGTCAAATACAAGTACTGATGAGTAATTTAGTCTTCAGCTCTTTCACAACTACTGAAGACTAAAATGACTCAAAGTACTGATGTACATTATTTATTGAAAACAACTGAAGTAGTGAGGTGGATTACAACTACTGATGTATGATTTTCACATAAATAAGTACTAAAGAACAAATTTTGTTTACAAGTACTGATGTGTGATTTTACACAAGTACTAAACACAAAATTTGTTCACCAGCTCTGAAGAATGTCATCAGCACTTGTGAACATCTGATCACAAAAGCTGAAGGCATAAATACTCACAAGAGCTGAAGGGTCAATGAAACATCTGAAAGTCAGCCAAAGAGCTGATGAGTAAATGTGGAGGCTAGTATGAAACAACTGATTTGACGGAAATAGCTGAAAAGTAATTTCTCATCAGCTGATGACAACAGCTGCTGTTTCATACCCAAACAACTGAAGGACAAAACCATGTCTTCAGTAGTTTCACAACTACTGATGACTAACACCACGTCCTCAGTTGTTTACAACAACTGAAGCAACACCATGTCTTCAGTAGTTCATAACTATTGATATCAGTAGTTCACAACTACTAAAGGCTAACACCAAGTCTTCAGTTGTTACAAAGTCTGAAGAAGAATATTAGGTCATCAGTAGTTCATAACTACTGAAGACTGACAGTAACTCTTCAGACGTTTACAACATCTGAAGGACAAAACCAAAGTCTCAGTAGTTTCAACTACTGAAGACCAACACCAAGTCCTCAGATGTTATAACCACTGAAGGTTAAAACCACGTCATCAGTTGTTACAACAACTGATAACTAACACCAAAACCTTCAGTAGTTTTCTTTCAACCTTTTACCTACCCTATAAATACCCCACTTTCAGAGCATTTACTCCTCACTTGACCTAATCCTTCCAAACCTCTGAAATTCCCATACACCAGTAATGACGACCATGCAGCTGAAACCTCGACACAACTGTGTCTCCCATCTTACAAAATCGGCATTATGGGCTAAGTTTCACCAAGGCGTCGATCTTATGAACGACTCACCCTACAAAACGGCTTTTCTCCTGAATCCCACCATATACACCGACTCCTTGGCGGAGTTTTGGACAAATGTAACCGTCCAAACCGGAGAGTAGGATGGCGAGGTCTCTCTCCGATCCTCCGTCAACGGCAAACCCGTGGTTATCACTCCAGCTACCCTACGCCAAACCCTAGAGCTGGAGGATGCCACCCATCCAACTTCCTACCCCAAAGGTTCCCTGGATCTCTCATTCACATCCCACAACTACCAGGGTAACTTATCCGCCTCCACCTTGTTGAAGAAACACTTCCCTGACCCTCAACGATTGATCTTCCACATGGTGAACGTGTGTCTGGCTCCCAAAACCTCTTCATGGGACCAGATGTCCACACGGTGGCAACAGGTATTGTTCTCTATCCTTGAAAAACAACCATTAAACATAACTGATATACTATTTCTGGAAATAAAGGATATGGCCACAAAACCAATTTCTAACCGATGGATCTTGTATCCTCGGTTCATTATGGCCATAATAGAGAACCAGCTTCAGGCTGAGGGACTAGTTGGCACTGGGGTCCCTGCCATGGCTGTTTTAGCCGAGGTATACTCCAGGCACAACACTAACCAAACACTCAAACAGGCTGGCCGGCTGCGAAAACCCACGCAGCTGGAACCCACAGCCTCCACTTCCAAATCCAAAGTCCCCACCAAACCAAAAGCCAAAAGAAGCCCAAAAAGGCTACTCAGGGAGATGAGTCCCCTGAGGATGCCCCTGCAACATAAAGTGTAACACCCGTAATTTCTTATTAAAGAAATTAAAAGAATGAAATAGAAAGAAAGGAGAAGGAAATAAAAAGTCTGCTTATGTGGAAGGACCAAAAGTGTAAAATAATAAAAAATCTTATAAAGTTGGTAAAAAGGTGGCATGGCCGCCCATTACCTTCTGCATAACATTTTTATTCGACTTTTAGAGAGAGAAAGCAGCAGGAGCAGAAAACCATCGGGATTTTTGAAAAAGGACCTGAGAAATTCGAAGTTTTTGGTAAGAAATCTCGAATTTATGATGTTAGGACGATTCTAGAACCATATATGAGCTAATAAATGTAACTAGTGTGTTCGGGTTGCACTGTGTGTGTGTGTTTTAGGCGTATAAAAGACTGAGAAGTTCAAGGAAAGGGCATCCAAAACCCGAAGACAAATTAAGGTGAGTTCTAGACCCCTTTTTACTGATTTTTAAACGTTTTGGGGCTGGAAATGCATATATATGTTTTTATAAAATTTATGCTGATACCCGTATGAACTGAATGTATGTATGTTTATGTTTATGTTAGATTTATGCCTAGAATCATATGTATATGTTTAGAACTAGGCATTATGATGTTTGGGACTTGGATTATGAATTATACACATGAACAGGGTGCTAATATGTCTGAAATTGGGACTTAGAATAAATAATTACAGGTTGATGAGTCCACCAGTGCTCATACGACCAACAGTGTGGTCGTATGACCAGGAGAATTTTCTAAGTGTTGATGAGTCTAATAGGACTCATACGACCAACAGTGTGGTCGTATGACCAAGTAATTTGTCTAAGTGTTGAGCCCAATAGGACTCATACGACCAACAGTATGGTCGTATGACTAAGTAAATTTTCTAAGTATGTTGAAGAGTCCAATAGGACTCATACGACCAACAGTATGGTCGTATGACTAAGTAAATTTTCTAAGTATGTTGAAGAGTCCAACAGGACTCATACGACCAACAGTAGTCGTATGATCAGAACATGTTTCTAAGTCTAGGGAATGGTACGACCAATAGTGCTCATACGACCAACAGTGTGGTCGTATGACCAAGATGAAAATTTCTAAGTATAAGATGAAAAGTCCAGCAGTGCTCATACGGCTAACAGGGCTTATACGGCCAGAGGGCTTATACGCCCAACAGGGCTCAAACACCTAGGACACTTGGAATTTTTTAGAAACTTCCTGCAATACCGAAGTTCGAGGTTTGACCAGGGTTGACTAGGGTTAACAAATGATGATGTTTCATGCATGTAATGATGATTATGGTTAACCCTTATTGTTACTGATATTATTATCAATGTATTATTGTTAACAATATTATTAAAATATTGTTAAGTATGTTATGATGCTATGTATGATGATGAATGTATGATGACGAACGTATGATGAGTATGTATGATGAGTGTGTATGTTCCTTGTAATTGTGTATGCTTATCTTTCTGAAACTTTACGAATAATGAGAATGAACTAATGAAGTATTATGTATCGTAAAGTGAAAGATAATGAAAGAGGAACATGATGATGAATGCATGTATTAACGAATGAACGAAAAGAAGAATGATGATGAATACATGCATTAATGAACGAACGAATTATGTCTTGCAAGCATTGAATAACACGATTGGTCCTTCTATGTGATTGACCATGGTCATGGTACCTCTACCGCTTACCTCTAGTACCGTGGCATACGATTTTCCGTCATATGTTGACTACGACCCGGTAGCTAATAACGATCGGGGTGTAGCATATGGTATTGGTACAATTCACCTTTCAATGCGTGCAAGTAAGTATGAACGGGATTCTTGTCATTCGACCACAGTAATCATAGCCAAGTGCTATGAAGTGGGTAAAGCTTGATGGAATCCATACGAGAAGTTAAAGATAACGATGAATAACGAATGATGAAGATAATAACGAATATTATCTCTGTGTACGTATGATGTATGAACGCACGCACGAAAGGATACTTTTAAATAAGTAAAAGTATGTTTTATTACAAAACTAGAACTCACTCAGCAACGCTGACTTTTATGTATTTTCCAGTTGGCAGGTAGTGTTGCTGAGGATGGCACGAGGCGGCTACTCAGCTCTTTTGGGATGGCATTCTTTTGTTAATGTTTTTGTATTGTAATGCAAACAAACGATATTTTGTAACGGGTGTTGTATTACTTTGCAAAAGCATTTATAGTAAATTTAAAGTTTCCGCTGCATGGTTTTTATTAAATTGCATTAAATGTATGTTTTATGGGTAATGACGACCAACTGTGAGGTGCCCGGGAACGGGGCCTTACACAAAGGCAGGATGTGCCTGCTGGTTCGATTCTCCCAGCAGGTACCACGACTCCACCCACCACATCCGCACAGGCTTCCTCTCAACAGGAGCCTGATGCAACCAGTTTTGGGGCAACCACATTAATGGGGTCTTTCTCACTTGAGAAGACTGCCATTGAAGAGCACAGTCCTCCCCATGTGCACACTGCTTCGAGCCCATCTCTTGATAAGACCGCCCCACACAGCTCTACATTGGTTATCGCCAAAGTGCTGACCCATCTGAGCACTCCACCCTCTCCCCAGAAACCTATTATAACTGGGGAGACTCCAACCGAAGAGGGGGTGGATACAAGTGCCGGTGGGAGCCCACAGCACAGAGAATCAGTCCAATCTCCCAGTGTGGCTAGGGAGATAGGACAATCTGGTGAGGCTGCTACTTCCCCTGCATCAACATCTGAGCAGGGTGAAGCTGGTAACATCAATAAGACCTCACCAGAGGCAACTGCCGATGATGGATCCAATCCGGAGGCTAGAAGTCCCCAGTACCATGAACAAGGGCACATGCTATTACTGAGCCACACTCAGGGCATGTACATCCTGAAATTGTCAGGAGGTCAGGTGATTCAGCTCATGCTGATGATGACCTGAGCTTCTTCTACGATGTAGTAGCTCAAAACACTATCCTAGAGGATGAGATAAGCAGACTCAAAGAGCTGCTTGCTCAAATGACTCAGGATAGAAGTCCATCTGCCACCACTACCCCACAAATGGCACCTTCACCCGAAGGTCTCATAAACACTGAGCCACTCCCACAAACTTGGCCACCAACCCCTGCTTCTGGCACTAGCTCTCAGGGTCAGAACCCCCTGAGTAGTTGGATGCTATCCTCCAGAAATCCCTACCACTCATCACACCCATGCTTAAAGACTTAGTCATTCAAACCCTTGATGAGAGGCTTCCCACATACATACAACCCATGGTGGAGGTTGCCATTTCTAAGGCACTTGCTGATAGTCAAAACCCAACCAATGCACCCAAAAAGGGGGAGACATCAGTGCAAGTCAAGAGGAAGAGAGGTGAGGAGGAGGTAGAGGTAGAGAAAGAGGTGGTGGTTGAGAGGGAGTTGGTTGAGGAGACTAGGAAGGTGAGGGAGAAAGGGAAGAGGAAAGAGAGGGAGGTTGAGCAAATAGAAGTGGCTGACATCCAAAAGGATTTTAGTTTCACTGATAAGAAAAAGGGAGAGGAGGGAAAGAAGGTGGCTGACCCTGATCTAGCAGCCCTTGTCAAGGAGGCTGATGCTGAACAAAGCAGATCAATGGACTCTGCCATTGGTCAGCTGTTCAGGCAAGGCTTTGACAAGGACACAGCATTGCTAGATCAGGAGCTCAGAAAGATGGAGACTAGGGAGATCGAATACCGATGGTCTACTTATAGCCAAGAGTATAAAAAGAGACTCGAGGCTATGAGTAGATTCATTTCGAAGTATCTGGGCAGGCCAGTCCTTGATGTCAAAGCATGGACCAGGGACAGGATCTTGGCTATAGCCACCAAGATATGTTCAGCTGGTGACTTCACAAAGGGACTGGTCACTGAGGCCCTCTCTGAAGCCGGTGCTGGGAACAGGACACTGCTAGTAAAACAGACCAAACCAGCCCTTATCTCTAGGTTACTAGCAGTGCCCGCCAACATTCCCACACCAACAACCCAACCACAACCCACTAAACCAACCCCTTCACCATCAAAACCCGCAGCCAATGATCCACCCTTGAAGAAGAAGAGAAGGGTGTTGAGGCTGCAAGAAGAAGAAGAAGAAGAGGGTGATGAGGAGGATAGTCTGCCTCTTTCAGCAGTCATCCCTCTACCAAAAGCCAAATCCCAAACCATCACTCCCACCTCACAGATGGAAACTGTGAAGGTGAAGATAGAGGAAGAGGCACAGCAGCTTCATGATGCTGAGATGCTTAAGTCTGTTGACCAAGCATATGCTGCCTCTACCTCTATCATGAATATGAAGAAAGAAGCTCTGAGACTCTTCACTCTCAAACAAACCTTCCAATATAACAAGGAGAGAGTGATGACTTGGCCTGATCCTAGGGTGGCTTACAGGATTACAAAGAATAATATTCCTGTGAAATACAAGAGCCAGATGAAGAGGATTGTAGATGAAGTAATCACAGTGGCTCTTGTAATAACACCCTGGGAAATTGTGGATGAGTTCAAGAAAGCTTATAAAGCTAAGCTACCTCCTGAAATGATGTTGGAGGACAGGATGGTGAGGAAAGGCTTAGTTTATAAGAAGCTTTAGAACTTCCACAGAAATGAGCTCAACTTGTTGCTAGAAGGCAGACATCCAGATGAATTTGCTTAAAAGCAAATCACAACAGTTGAGCTCAAAAATGGGAAACAGGTCAAGTATGTCTCAGAGATGTACGGCCGTGAAGGATTGTTCGATGGTGGGGATGAGGGCATGCCAAAGAAGAACAAATGATCTTTGTCCGAGCCTACACCCGAGAATCCTACCGGCTTGTACATGGGAGGTAGATCTCATGGATGGGACAACAGCTCTGTGTCCATTTCCCCAAGACAGAGCTCCCATCCATACTTAGCCAAACAAACACTACAGACTACCTCTCAGGCCAGTGCTTATCTGGGTCAACTTCTAGTCTGATCTAGAAGGAAATAGACCAATCATAATGCCACCAATAAGTGGGATAACCAATAATTAGAGGTTTTGGCTGCATTGGTTCAGGGGGAGTTTGTTGGACCAAAAACCAATGAGCCAAGATCAGGAAAACCTCTAAGTCCCACATGACATCACAACAACTGCTGAAGACTCCCATCGGCTATTGTGTTCTCTTGCTTGAATGTCAGACTCGAGAGCATCTTTGCTCCAACCATCAGCTGTTCTGACAAAGTCTGAAGAACAAAGTATGAAGATCAAAGAACTGAAGAACAACAGCTGAAGAAGACTCCAAAGTACTGAAGACCAAGTACTGAAGTCCGAAGTACTGATCTTACAAGTACTGAAGACTTCCAAGTACTGAAGACAAGTACTGAAGAATCAAAAGCTGAAGAACTGAAGAACTGAAGACCTTCTACTGAAGCACAAAGTCTGAAGACAAAGACTGAAGACAACAACTGATATCTACTAAAGTCATCAGTTGTTACATCATCTGAAGCCATGTCTGAAGACCAAGTACTGAAGACTCAGAGTTTGTCACAAAGCTGAAGAAGTCTTCTTCAGTTGTTGTATTGGTTTTCCTTTTCAGTAGTTTATTTTGTTTCAGTAGTTGTACAACAACTGAAGAGCATGTTCTTCAGTTGTTATAGTATCAGTAGTTATAAACGACTGAAGAGTTTGTTCTTCAGTCGTTGTAGGATTTCAGTAGTTTTACTTTTGTCAGTACTTAGGAAACTTTTGTAAGAAGATGTCAGCTGTTGACATCTTCAGTAGTTTTATGTTCTGTCTGTTGTAATTTTAATATTCAGTGACGTCAGAGAAAGGACATCACCACCATCCTTTTGCCGCCTATAAAAGGATGGTGAACCATACTGTTTTAATGGCCAAAACGTGCGAAGCAATTGAGCATTTATTATTTCGCAGAACTCTTTTCTCTCTCTATGCTTGTGCTTTTACATGCAATATCTTTTATGTTCTTGCATTAATCGCTAATTATGTGCTAAATCCGCTGCAAACATAATCTGATTGATCAAACGAGAGGCTGAGATCCTGTCATTATCTTTTTGTGTTCTCATTCATTCTTTAACTTTACATTCGTTCGTACTCTATCTGTCATTCGTTCATTACCTATCTTTAACTTTTATACATTTCTTTCTCTTACTTCTTTCTGGAGTCGGTCACACTTTACCCTCTTCATGGCACACAACCATAATTACTGAGGTCGAGTGACAAGGATCCCATTTCATACGTTATTATTATGTTCCTTCCGTTCGTTACTTTCATTCGTTCGTTCTTTAACTTTCATTACTTTCATTAACATTCATTCGTTCGTACTTCCTTTCATAATTCCCTTTCTCATTTAGATCTTGTCACATGCAATATCTCCGACTCATGTCCGAAGACTGATACTGTGCCGGGGCTTGACAAACAAACCCCCGACTCATGTCCGAAGACTGGCACAGTACCGAGATACGTGACAAGATCCCGTCAAGTCAATCATCTAGATTGAACTACATCCAAGTCTGTTGCAACACAAAGTTGCTCACCTCACTATCTCATCTCATGCAATATCCCCGACTCATGTCCGAAGACTGATACTGTGCCGGGGCTTGACAAACAACCCCCGACTCATGTCCGAAGACTGTCATAGTACCGGGATACACGACAAAGATCCTCCTTCGAGTCTGTTGCGACACAAAGTCGCTCACCTCATACATACACTCTTTAGCTTTACGTTCGTTCATTCGTTCATTAATGCATGCGTTCATTCATTACGTTCCTCTTTCATTATCTTTCACTTTACGTTACATAATACTTTTCATTCATTCATACATGTATACGTAAAGATACGAAAAGATAAACATAAGTCAACACAAGGAACATCGACATTCACAAATCATCAATCGTCAACATAATACAGGGCCTCCTCACACTTAACCCACATGCATATGCAATACTATTCGTCATCGTGCGCAATGTAACTTCTAAACCTCGACAGTTGTCACACATGCACCTACGGGAGCTATCACATCATTACTTACCCCCTGCTGTTTCCCGAAGGCCCGTAATTGAACTATATCTCTCCTTATACAAAACAGCCCTACTTCGGCGATTGGGCACTCTTCGGTCGCATAGCCTCCATGCGACTGAACATCATGCGACTGAACAAATGCGGATGAACATCTATGTGACTGGACCTCAGTCGCATGACTCCCATGTGACTGGATCCCCATCGTGCATTTGGACACTATGCGAATGGACCTATGCGACTGAGCTCCCTATCGTGCGAATGAACACCTACGCGACTGAGCATCTATGCGACTGAGCTCTCAGTCGTATGACCTGTTATGCGACTGGATCCCCAGCCATGCGATTGAGCCTCAGTCGTGCGATTGAACCTTAGTCGTCCCTCAGTCGTGCGATTGGCCCTCCAGTCGCCTAGCCCTAACTGGGCAGTGAGTGCAGTTCATCCCGAACTGCAGCCGCGACTTTCAGCCTCCCAAACCCTCCAGACCTCATTTGAGTTCAAATCAACCCTTCTAATCCATAGGGAAGCATACCTCCACCCTATTCAAGCCTATCCAAGCCCGAAATCGAGCCCTAAACGCACCATACATATACACATACATACATACATAGGTTAAACACCCAAAAACCCAAAATAGTTTGCAGATGTGTTCCAGCCCCAAAATCGGTTGAAAACAAGTAAATGAGGGGTCCTAGAACTCACATGAACTATCCCGTCGAGTAGAGCTTCGATTCAACTCACTACACGTCGATTTGCACTCTTGAACTCGCTTGAACCAAGCTTTCTTCTCCTCTTTTCCTTTTTCTCTTCTTTCTCTCTGGTTTCGCAAGTGTGGGGAGAGGGTAAGGGCTGCCCTCTCCCTTAAATACTACAGTCCAGTCGGCTGAGATTCTATGCGACTGAACCTTCAGCCGCATGAGCTCCATGCGATTGGACACTACAATCGTGCGACTATCATGCGTATGGAGCTCCAGTCGTGCGACTATCGTGCAATTGGACGCTCCAGTCGCATGACACTTCAAACCGAAATTTCCCGGTGTTACATCATCGATGTATAGTTGAGCCAGCTTGGACAGGTCGTATCTTCTTGAGTTGGCAAGACGTGAGCTGATTTATTTAGTCTATCTACTATTACCCAAATAGCATCATGACCTCTAAACGTTCTAGGTAACTTTGTAACAAAATCCATCGCGACGTTATCCCATTTCCATTATGGGATTTCGGGCTGTTCCAACGTCCCTGACGGTTTTTGGTTTTCAGCTTTTACCATGGCATAGGTTAGACACTTCCTGACATACATAGCGATTGTTTTCTTGATTCCAGGCCACCAGAATAGTGCCTTTAGGTCCTGGTACATTTTGTCGCTTCCAGGGTGAACCGAGTACCTGGATTTGTGTGCTTCATCGAGGATCACCTCTCTAATTCCTCCGTACTTTGGCACCCATGTTCTCCCCTCATATTTATATGTACCATCATCATTCCTCTCTAACCGCTTTTCCATTCCTGTCAAGGCTTCTCCTGCTAAAATTTCCCCCTTTAATGCTTCGCCTTGAGCTTTTTTTAGCCTTGCAATCAGGTCAGTGTACACACTCATCCATAAGGCTCGTACGAGAAGAGGCTTTTCCCTCTCCTTTCTGCTTAAAGCATCTGCGACAACATTGGCTTTACCGGGATGACAACGGATTTCACACTCATAGTCATTTAACAGCTCAACCCATCTTCTCTGATGCATGTTTAGCATCTTCTGGTCAAGAATGTGTTGCAAACTTCTATGGTCAGTGTAGATGATGCATTTCGTGCGATAGAGGTAGTGCCTCCACATTTTAAGAGCAAACACCACGCACCTAATTCCAGATCGTGCGTAGTATAGTTCTTCTCGTGATCGTTTAGCAGTCTAGATGCATAGGCAATGACGTTGTTGCGTTGCATTAGCACGCACCCCAGTCCTTGACGCGAGGCGTCACAAAAGACAACGAAATCTTCGACTCCTTCTGGGAGGGCAAGAACAGGTGCACTGCATAACTTTTCCTTAAGCGTCTCAAATGCTTCATCTTGCTCTTGTTCCCACACAAAGGTTTTGTTCTTCTTAGTCAGTGCGGTGAAGTGTTGCACAATGTGTGAGAAGTCCTTTATGAATCTTCGGTAGTGTCCGGCCAATCCTAGGAATTGCCTAATCTCAGTGGGAGTTTCAGGAATCTTCCAATTCTTTATGGCCTCAATCTTGGAAGGGTCAACTTGAATCCCATTCTCATTCACTACATGCCCTACAAACTAGATCTTTTGCATCCAAAATTCACATTTAGAAATTTGGCATATAGTTGCTCATTCTTGAGTAACTCAAGAATTAGTCTGAAATGCTTCTCGTGCTCTTCCTTACTACCGGAGTAGATTAGGATGTCGTCTATGAACATGATCACAAATTTGTCGAGATAAGAGCGGCATACACGGTTCATGAGATCCATGAATGCTGCTGGTGCATTAGTCAGTCCAAAGGGCATGACTAAGTACTCATAGTGTCCGTACCTAGTTCAAAAGGCCGTCTTGGGTATGTCTTCTTCTTTTATCTTCAGTTGGTGGTAACCGGATCTCAAATCTATCTTGGAGAAGTAGCTTGCTCCTTATAGTTGGTCGAATAGGTCGTCTATCCTCAGAAGAGGGTAACGGTTCTTTATGGTCGGTTTATTTAACTCCTGGTAGTCAGTGCACATGCGTAAGGTTCCATCCTTCTTCTTCACAAATAACAACGGGCACCCCATGGAGAGACACTCGGACGTATGAATACTTTGTCCAATAGTTCTTGAATTTGCATCATCAGTTCCATCATTTTAGGAGGGGCGAGTCCATACGGCGCCTTGGCTAGTGGTGCAGCACCAGGCAGCAAATCTATTTGTAACTCAATTTGTCGATTCGGGGGAAGTCCCGGTAGGTCTTCCAGAAACACTTCTGGGTATTCAGAAACTACTAGGATATCTGCAATCTTCTTCTCCTCTTTGGTCTTCAACACGTAGATTATGAAAGCTGAGCATCCCTTCCTTAAGCTCTTGGTAGCTTTTAAATGGGATATCATGGGACATAAAGTATTACTCCTTTCTCCTTGCACCACTAACTCTTCCTTGTCATTCAACGGTACCTTGAGTAGGCGTTCATCGCATACAATTTCGACTCTATTCTTAGCTAGCCAGTCCATACCAACCACCACGTCAAACCCTCCTAGCTTAATGGGCATCAGATCTATTCTAAATGTGTTTCCCTAAGATTGAACAAGCAATCCTTGATGATCTCATTAGTTTCTAAAATGTTACCATCAGCTAATTCAACGGTAAACATGTCGGTTAAGGTACACGCATCTAAGTCAATCAAAGATCTAAAAGCTCTAGAGATAAAACTAGCAGTCGCTCCAGTATCGATCAAAACAGTAGCAGGATGGTTGTTTACAAGGAACTTACCATTAACCACATCAGGTTCCTTTCGAGCTCCAGCCGGATCCATCACGAATGCTCTTCCCTTAGGCTTATTGGGCTTCGCATCCTTATCTCTACCCAGCTTAGGAATTTGCTCCTCATGTGTCCTGGATCCCCACATTCATAGCATTACTTTCCTAGTGTGTAAGTACAATCCCTGATTAAATGACCTGTCCTCTTGCATCTGAAACATGGCATCGAATTACATTCCCCTTGATGGTGTAGTTTGTACTTGTTGCAAAACGGGTTTGTCCCCGAGTACAGTTTCGGGTCTTGCCTCCCTGATCTTCGCGTCTCGCACCTTCGATACTCTTCCTTCCTGACCCGCTACTACTCCCAACTACTTCCTTTGCTTCAAACCACCTTCTTTTATCACCAACAGACTTTCTATTTCATCAGTCCTAGTTTGCTCGGTCCATCCAGCCCTAACTATCTCATCAGTCAAACTACTGGTAAGGACAACTGCAGATTGTAGAGTCAAGGGCTTGGAGGAGCGGACAATTCCCCTAACTCTAGGATGTAGCCCCCATATGAAACGTGCTACGCCTTTAGATTCAGGTGTCACCAGATGAGGAACCAGTCAAGATAGGGCTAAGAATCGATTGATGTACTCAGTGTAATTGGAACCTTTCATTTCCAGACCTAAGAATTCTACTCTAGCTGCTCAAGTTGATTGATGGGGCAATACTTGTTGGTTAACTGCTCTCTGAATTCTACCCAGCTTATTCGACTTGCAGCATTCCTTCCACGTGCTTGAGTGATCGACTTCCACAACTCTAATGCCGATCCTTTCAGTGATTGAGAAGTGAATTTCACCACAAGGTCCATTTTGCATTCACAGATATCCAAAACAGCTTCCATCTCGTCAATCCATCTGTAAGTCTCTATAGCACCCTCGGTGCCGTAGAAATCCTTGGGTTTACATGCCATAAAGGTCTTATAGGAGCACCCATTCCTTATCGCTTCAGCTTCTTCGTTGCGGTCTTCGTGGTTCTCAGGTCCATCATTCCCATTTGTATTACTTCGATCAGCATTGGTCTGAGCGATAATTGTTGGCATGGCGTTAGCAATTTGTTGTGCTACTAGGTTAGCCATCCTCTCATCATATTCTTGATTAGCATTTTCCCTGCGGGAGTTCCTGGTGGGGTAGGTTGGGTTCTCGTTTGCCTGGCCTTCTCATGGCCTCTTGTAGCTCCTTGCCTCCCAAATGGTGTTCCCCTCCTAGTTGGCATTCTGATAGTATCACAGATAAATTCGTTTAGCATCTCAAAGTTTGTTTCGAATAGTTCATGAATCATTACCCTATTATACCTAGCCTCAGGAGGAGAGATCGTGGTGTGTATACATAATTGTTTATATACAACCCACTATGTGATCCTTACAAGGTTTAATTCAAAGTATGGCATAGCAGTTTAGGCAATCAATAAAAATGGGCACAAACGAATTTCAAAGCATAAATTAATACAATGCAAGTTAATATAAATAGTCCAATAACTTAATTCTAAACAAGCAATTTCATAGTAAAATAGTGATAGTAGTGTCGGCAAGCCAGTTGAATCAGAGTCATGCTCTTATAATTTGGAAGCTGCCATTACCCCCATAATAGTAATAATAATAGTATCAAACATTAATCAAGATTGTTTCCTTCAACTGTCTAAAGACAGATAGTCCCATTTCTCATACCTACTCTCACATCCACCTTTTTTCATCCATCCAAGCCATCCAGAGTTCTTCATCTTCTGTTCCTATTCCAACCACTGCACCCCATGTGAAGCCATCATAGCCTAGAATTGAGCAGACTGCGAGGTCCGGGTAACATGCTGAAGAGTCAGCTCGTGGCGGCGGACGGTCTTTATGATCTCCTCCAGTGCTGCATCAGAGGGTCCTACGTCACTTGCTCGGTGGCTGGACTGGGAGTACCTATCACCTGCCAGTATGCTAGGGCCGTCGTAAATACTATGCCTCGGTGGCATCCAGGGCTCATCATGTGGGTGGTGTCGGAGTGGGTCAAACGACGGTGGTGCAGGTATAGAAGTCCTAACAGGTGGTGGAGGAGGAGGTGGCATCCTAAACGAGACTGAAGGTCTAGGCCTAGCACTCTTGCGTGGATGAGTGACAACACGTGCTCCCCTATTCCCGATAGGTAGGATAGGCGAGTGAGCTGAAGCAGCAACGTGGGGAGAGTGGGAGCGTGTCCGGCTCCTGGAAGGTGTGGTTGAGGAAGAGTCCTCAGAAGCTTCGGTGTCGTCCGATGTGACGGATATCCATCCTGGGTGTCCGCATATCCGGAGGTATGCCTCGTATTCAGTCTGAGGCTTCGCTCGTCTAAGGGTTCCAGTAGGGGTAGACTTATTGTCTAGGTGTGCAGGCGCCTTACCTTTATCTGCCATAGTCCTTGTGCCCTGTATAGAAACATCATGAGTAATTTGGTTTCTCGTAGCTCATGATTATAATATTAATAGTACTAGTAATAGTAGTAATGGCAGTAGTATCGGACATTTCAATATATCATTTGTCAATGATATAAGAATCAATAGTCTCTTTAAATAGTATCAGACAACACAGTTTACCATAAAAATCATTTAAATCTCCCTTTTTCTTTTAAAATAAGTTTCAAAGTCATCAATGTTAATCAGAAAAGTCCAAACATTACCTAAAGGTTTGTGTTGGAAATTACACGTCTGATAAATTCATGATAATGTTGATCAAGTGTAATAATCAATTTATCCAACCCGGTCATTCCAACACTTCCCACAAGGACAGTCCTAGGGTCTCAGGGTTGTAGCCTTAGGTCTACTATGGTATTCCTGATTTCTCTACAACCTTTGACTCTGATACCAATCTGCCACAACCCGGGCCCAGGTAGGGTGGGACGTCACAGACTAGCAACAATATATGGCAGCGGAAACAAATCTATACAAGAGCTCAAAGGAGAGAATATCAGATGGCATTTAATGTTTTCAAAGTTACTGGGGCTAGAAACAGATCTAGCCCCCAAATTAGTTATACAGTCAACATAAAAACAAATTGTATTGTTTGGCAGAAGTTTTCAATCATTCAAATCGTTCAATAAGCGGAATTAAGCCAATGCCATGGTCTCGGGGATAGGTCTAGGCCTTCAACAATAGCTAAGATCTCTTCATGGATTACCTGAAACATGCTCAAAAAGAAATTTATATCAACTAAAAAGTTAGTGAATTCAAGTGCTTAAAGATTAAAACAAATGTACTTAACAAAATTTCATTTGATAAGAAGGAAAGAATCATAGTTCATTTTCATGGGAGTATCACAATCAACCCTGCACTCAATCCCGGTTAGCTTCTTCGAAAGTTGTGTTTAACCGGTTAACCCCGAAAAAGGGGAGAATTGAGCCCCAAACCAGTGAACCATACTTGCCCGGATGGTTCACCCTAGATTCTTAGCAAAACCTGTCACATGCTATAAACGACCCCTCAGGATCTCAGTGGGGTACCTCCTTGTGGCGGGGGCCACTGTGTGTGGGGGTTTCCCCAAATAGATCTATCCACATGAAACAAGCGGTTCACAAATGAATTAATGATCATGATGTAAGTATCAGCAGGCATCCATAAATCCCACATACAAGAATCAAGTAAAGCACGATTACAGTTCATAAAATAACAGAGCATGTTTCATCCCAAAACAGTAGTAAAAAGGGATCACTAGAACTCACCTTAGGTGTTAAGCAAAAGTACTCTTCGTGTGACGGGAATGTCCCAAGTCTAGAACCCTAACATCAATATTAAGTGATAAGCTACTTCTCTAATCTCAATCAAGGTGTATATAAAATGCGCCAAAGAGTTAGTTGTCGGTTTCGGCTTTGCTTCAATTAGGGTTTGTGTAAAAAGTTTCCTTTTATGGAAAGTCTTGGTTTCTTATGTAATTTAGGATGTTACACCATTAGACTAATGATCTAGGCAAAATAATGTTGCACAAGTGATTATTAACCTCATATGAGTTGGTTATGAAGTTTGGCAAAATTTTACAGTTTAGCCCCTAAAGTTTCAAGATTGACAGTTTCTACCCTCAAGTTTGGTTCTTGTATTAGATGAATTTTGTAACCAAAATCAGGTTCATGACCTTAAAATAACTTATTTTTAAGAAAATATACACAAATTTTCAGATTACAGGTTCGGTTTAATACTTACGTGTCTAACGTTCCCGGTTACGGTAAAACCGAAAGGTTTTAATGGTTAAGTATGAGCTTTCATGTTTTTGAGTTTTGGACCAGTAGCTAACATTTTAAAGACATTTTTATAATTTTCCATCCCTTTTAATCACAAAAAGTTTCCTCTAATAGTTGAAAGACTCGTTTTTACGTTTAACCCGTTAAGACACGTTTTTAACCGAATTTGACCATTTAAAAGCTCGTTTGACCAACATTCAAATCCTCTAGGTATTTTAACACTTAACTTACTGGAATTACATGGATTTTATAGATCTTAACTCTACACTCATGTTTCATAGATTTTTCCTCAAAAACGTCTCCCGGTTAGTACCCGTTTTTAACTAAAAATCCATTTAACTTACCTTTTGACCACATAACTTACCCATAAACTCCAGAAAACTTTATTAACTCTTAATGAACCTTTAATGCTCTTTAAAAAGTTTAAAGTCTAAGCTTTCTTGTTTTTAAGTTGTTTTACCATGTTTTCGGCTCCCGAAAGTGACTAAAATGGGTCTAATCTCAACATGTCCTTCATTTCCAGAGATTAACCATTATTTACACTCTTAATATTCATCAGAACCTTATGAAATTTCAGTCCCAAAGTCGTCCTAGTGTTCAACATATCAACAAACTATAAACTTAGTGTTTATGCTCTAACCAACCATTACACATGTGTAAATTATTGTAACTTGAGTTTAAACATTATTAAAACCTCATTTAACTTTAAAATCAGATTATTGAGGGGTTTAAAAGTCATTCTTGTGCAGGTCATGACCCTTGTTTGAGAGGGTTTTTCAACCAAGTGTTTAAGTCGTGTTATTTCATGTATAATGGAGAGTTTTCTTAGGTGTAATTCATGTTATAACGACATGTAGGTGATGTATACTCTTTGAGACATTAAAATCATTTTATTAGTAGTCTTAAAACCCATTAATATGCAGGTTACACGTTTTGTTTTGAAGGGTTACAAGATACACAAGTTACATGGTGCAAAAACACTAAAAAAATAGGGTTTTCAAGGTGGAAATCGAGTTCCATCTTAAGAATGACCAATCTCACATGTAAGATACCTTTAGTGAAGTTAAAATCTCCTCAAGAACAAGATGATAGCGAAAGTTTCTGCTACAAAAAGGAAAGGTAAGGTTTTTAAGAGAAAAGTGAAGAAAACTCAAGATATAGCTTGTTTCGGGTGAGATGAACCTTACTCTTTGTGTGGTTCATGATTTGGAGGGTGTAGAGAGGAAAGAATGGTCTGGAACTCCTTGGACAAGGCTCTATAAGTCAAACAAAGGCTGGAAACCACAAGTCTTGCATGTTCCAAGCACCAAAAGCTCACAAAATGGACCCTTTCTTTGCGGTTTGATGTTGGCCGATGGATGTATGCTTGTTCTTCGAGATTTTGCAGCTAGAATGAGAGGGATTTCGAATGTGTGTGTGTGTGTGTTTTCTTGTAAGGATAATCCGAGAGAGAGAGAGAAGAAGGGTTGAAGGTGGAGTGTGGGTTTGTAAGAAGCATGTAAAGTGTATGGTGAGATGTGTTGGTGGTGTAGGAGGCAATGCATTGGCCAAGAGGGGGCGGCCGAGATTTGGCCTCTTGTGAGGCTTTTTGATTTAAATTTTAATGTAAATTAATATCATGTAGTATTAATTTGTTGTGCAGTGTAGTATTTTGGATGGTAAAAGTTTTTAGTTATTTGTTAAGTGTTGTGCATGCACATGCATGTCTAAGGCCAAAAATTAAGTATGTGTATGCATACATTTTAATTGTTTCAATAATGAATTGTTTTCATTGTAACGGTGACTAATTGACTTTCCCGTGACACTAATTTAAAAAGGTAAAACTTAACTAACTAAAATTCATAAAAATAACATAAAATCATAGAAATGTAAATAATAGAAGTTGATGATTCTAAATTCACTACTAGGAGTTGATTGTTTCTATTATTAGTACTCATAAGACGGGTGATGATGTAAGCAGTTAGGGTTAGAAAAGTGACCTTGAGGCCGGTTGTCACACATCATCCATCTTGAACTTCTTGAGAATATCCAGAATGTACTTTTCTTGATGAATTAGGATGCCATTAGGCTTTTGCTTGACTTGCAATCCCAAGGAAAAGCACAACTACCCCTTCATACCTATTTCAAAGTGATCCTTCATTACCTCTTCAAACTCTCTACACAGTTTCTTATTTATTGAACCAAAAATGATGTCATCCACATACACTAGAACAATCAATATTTCACATCAACTTCCTTCTTGAAAAGAGTTATATCTATAGTTCCACAAGAGAAACCCTTGCTGAGTAGATATTGTGTTATGGTTTTATACCAGATACAAAGATCTTGATGTAATCCATATAAGGGTTTATCAAGTTTATAAACTTCGTCAGGAATATCAGGATCCTTGAAACTTGGTCGCTCACAGACATAAATATCCTCATCAATGTTCCTGTAAAGAAATGTGCACTTTGCGTCCATTTGATAGACTTCAAAGACCTTATGAGCAGCGTGAGCAAGAAAGATTCTGATGGCTTCAATGTGACAACTGGAGCAAACACTTCAGTGTAGTCAATTCCCTCCTCCTGACCAAATCCCAAAACAACCAACCTTGATTTGTTTCTGATTACAACCCCTCGATCATCTGGTTTGTTCCTGTATACCTATTTAGTACTGATGGGAAACTTCTTTGGAGGAAGATCAACTAATTGCTAAACTTTCAGTTTCCTGAATTGTTGAAGCTCCATTTGCATAGATTTAACCCAACTTGGGTCTTAAAGAACTGAAGAGACATTTTTTGGAACAATATGAGATAAGAAACAAGCACAAAGACATTCATTTATCAATCCTAATTGACTCCTTGTCCTCAGACCATCTGTAACAGAACAAATGATGTAATCATGTGGATAATCTTTTAATATCTTAAAATTGGTATTTAGGGTTAAAAGATTTGAATGAGATGGGGATTCGGTTTGTGATGGTTGGGAGGGTAAGGATGGTCGTGATGAAGGAGTTGGTTGTGGTGAAGGTATGGGTGGAACATCAAATGGAGGTGGAGGTGGAGGGTCACGGAGGATCTGCTTGAGGTTCAGGTTGTGGAGGAGTTTATGGTTGAGGTTCCTGATCGAGTGGAGGAATGATCTGAATAGTGGTTTTAGGAGCAACATCATCGTTAAATATTGGAAGATTAAATAAATTGAAGATTGTATTAGAGTCATAAAACCATTCTGGGTCTGATCCCATATATGGTGAATTTGACTCTTGCCAATTAACATAGAAAGAATCCTGCACAATACGCGTCCTTTTATTGTACACCCGATACACCTTTTGTGAGGAGGAATAGTCAACAAAGAAGCATGCATCGGAAACAGCACCAAACTTTGACTTTTGAGCTTGAGTATTCAGTAGAGTACATGAGCATCCAAATGGACGAAAGAAGTCAATCAAGGGCTTCCATTTATGAAGTAGATCATATGGAGTCTTCATCTTGTCTTTCATGATTAGAACCCAGTTCAGTACATAAGATGCACCATTGACCGCTTCTGCCGGAAAATGATTGGAAGCTTTGACTCAATTAGCATAGTTCTTGCTATTTCAATAAGGGTTCGATTCTTCCTTTCAGCGACACCATTTTGCTGAGGTGTCCTAGTAGCACTGAACTGTCTGATAATACCTTTGCTCACACAGAAAGAGTCAAAGATGTGATTTTTGAATTTAGTTCCATTGTCATTTCTGATGGCCATAACCTTTCTTTTGTTGATGCTTTCAATTGAGAGGATCAGCTTCTGTAACTCTTCTAAGGTGTGTCCTTTATGAGCTAGAAATCTTACCCATTAATATCTTGAGTAATCATCTATAACAACCAGACAATAAGATTTCTTAGCAATAGATTTAACACTGCTAGGACCAAATAAGTTAGTATGTAACAATTCAAGGGGGTTTGAAATTGAATTTGCAAGCATAAGCTTGTGTGGCCTTTTGTGCTACTTTCCTTGAGCACAGGCCTTGTACTTTTCTACCACTGAGAAATCCATAAGTGGTAGTCCCCTCACAAGATTAATTTTAACAAACTTATTTATGTTTTCAAAATTAACATGTCCTAATCTTCTATGTGATAGAAGGATTCAGATGATGCAGCTTTTGACATGAGACAGGTCACTATAGAGGTTGATTCTTTTGATCCCGTATCTAGCAGATAGGTATCATTCTTTCTTGGAGCACGCATGATCACTCACTCATCTAGAACAGTGAACTCTAGTTTCAAGAACATGCATTCATTGGACTTAAATAAAACTGGTATGTTTTTATCAGAAATGTATGATACACTCAATAGATTGAATGCAAGTTCTGGAACATAGTTCATTTTCTCCAAAGTTAAAGAACCATTTGAGACTTCTCCTTGACCAATCATCTTTCCACCTTTCTGGCCTCTGTCAAAGGCCTCATATCCTCCATTTATTATTTGATAATTGGTGAGTAGGTCCTTCAACCCGGTCATATGCCGGGAACATCCACTATCAACATGCAAGAGACTGTTGACAGTTTTTCTTGAATGATCCTAGCATTTGAAGAAAAGAATTTCATAGATTTAGAAATCGAGACCCAAGTTTGAACAAACATTGGTCTTGTAACCAAGGAATTTTGCCAAAAGAAATTATTTTCAAGGTGATTTAATCTACTTCCTAAAGAACTATTATGTACAGTTTTATCAACATGCTTAGGACAGTGTTTGATTACATGATCATCCTTTCCACATTCAAAACAATTGGATTTTACACCTTTTATCTTATAAGCTAAAACAGGAGCTTGATCAATTACAATTTCTTCCTCACATTTAGATACTTATGAATCTGAATTGCTGCAAGAATCAGATACTTCCTTTAACCTTTCTTTTATGGGCTTAATTTTATCTGATTCTTATTTACATGAATATTTTTTACAACTGAGGAAGTTGGCTCTGTTTCATTAGGTGTTGAAATCCGAATTGGTGTAAAAGATGGGACAGGATGAGACAGGAACTTTTCAAAACAATTTCAGTTTGTACGTCTGTGTGAAGCTTCATTTCAACAATTATTTTCTCATTAACATAAGCATTAGAAACATCATGAGTTAATTTTGAAATAGCTGATGACGGACAAGTTGGACTAGAACTAGAACTATACATGGCCTTGTCTATAATAGACTTTTAGACACAAATCTACTCAAACTAATGTCTATCAAAGACTTTTTGGAATCATAAATGCTACTACTAGAGCTTCCGAAACCAGTACTAGCACCATAACCGTATTCCTCTCGAATCACTTTATGGTTTGCTCCTAGTTGGTCCATTGATGATCGCAACACACTTCAAATGATGCAATATAAAGTCAAATCCCACTGAAATACAATCCAAACAATAATCTATGAAAATGCTTCAATATAAAAGAATTTGGAAATCAAACAACAATCAAACGAGGCTTAAGGATGATAAACAGATGATTCCAGCCAAACAAACGCAATAATATGAGTAATACGAAAGTATATTTTGAATTAGGGTTGTACAAAACTTGCATAAACTGATTACAAGTTACATATATATAGATATGCTAGTTTCACTGACAGTTTCGCCGGGTAGCAAAACTGTCCTGACCAACAGCATAGATTCACCCGGCTATGAAACATAGTTTCGCCGGGTGACCTAAGTCAGCTGACTACCAGCGAAACTATAGTTTCGCTGGGTCAGTGAAGCTATTATAAAAACTAAAACTAATTACTAATTACATAAAAAGGATAAACTAACATTAAACCTATTACAAATAAACAAATAAACAAACTAACTAAGGTGAGTCCAACCTATACTTGATCTTCAATACTCCCCCAAGGTTGGATCTCATTGGCTTGCTCTTGATTCTCCATTTAAGCTCCATTCTGGTCTCCCCCTTGACCTTCATCTTCATTGGCTTTCTGATCTGCTTGTATATCAGCTCCAGCCTCTTCAATCACATCATCCTCAGCATGTGTACTTTCTTGTAAAAATTGCATAGCTAAGTCCTACACGTCCATTCTTGTTTCGTCAGCTTGGATCACCATTTGTGTTAGCTCCTTGACTTCAGCCCTTACCCCTCTAGCCTTGTTGGCCACTCTCATAAAGAAACTGGACTTAGTTCTGGTGTCAGCTGTGGCTCCTGCCTTGATGTGATTTTCACATAGGATCTTCAAATCTTCATCCCCAAACAAGAACATTTCCATTGGATCAAACAATCTGATCTCTTGATCCTCTTTTATCCTAATGAGAGCTTCCACAGTATTATTGTCATAAAACCACTTGACAAAGTCTTTCAGCATAGGGGGAAGTGGATTGGGCACACGTACCTGATTGAAGTCTTTGTAGGCTTTAGTATTAACATGATCTTTCCTTTGGCTGTGGCCTAATCCAGGTCCTTCTTGGACCTCCTTCTCTCGGGCTTCATATAGCCAAACGCTTCAAAGTTATCTTTCATCCCCTTCTGAATCTCCTTCTCTAACATCATTGCCCATTCACTAGCATCAACATCTGTCAATGTGATCTCAGCTAGTCTTCT
The DNA here is from genome assembly GCA_024085815.1 of Flaveria linearis. Lineage (NCBI taxonomy): Eukaryota > Viridiplantae > Streptophyta > Magnoliopsida > Asterales > Asteraceae > Flaveria > Flaveria linearis. Next base: position 28,511,632 of record CM044015.1, read on the forward strand.
CAAGTCCCATCTGGGCAAGGTCTTGAATGCCTTCCTCTTATTCAAGTAGTATATCTTTCCACCCCTCCTCTTAATCATAAACAGTTTAAGCTCAGCATTGTACTTCCAACTAATGCTCTTTTTATCAGCATCCTTCTTGTTCGCTTCTTGTATGCTTTGGAATAAGGGTTTTATCTCCTCAGGCTCCTTCTCCTTCTCAAACCAATCTTGCTGATCCAACTCAATGACATCACCTTCTGTTGACCCTAGCTAGCCATATAGGTTACCGGCCTCTCATCTACTTCATAGTATTCCGGCTCAGAGCTATAGTCAACTAGCTGCTTATCATCTTCTTCTTCCTCATAAACCAACCTCCTATCCTATTCTTTTTCCTTATCTTTTTCACTTAAATCGACATGTACTTCCTCTCCTATCGGATCTTTCTCCACATCAAATCTTAAATTAAATTCAGCTTCAGAAATTTTAACTCTACTAACATCCACCTCCTTTTCAACACCACTTCCTCCTAGCTGCTCATCATCTTTTTCTTTAATCCATCAATCACAGCATCCTCCTCCTTCTCCCGTATCCCATAATTGACCAGCTCGGCCTTAATCATGCTCAGCTCATTCGCCAAAGATGCAATTACATCTTCATCAAGATCAGACGGGGCAGCTTTCCTTCCGGCTTGTTCTGTGAAAGTCTGCTGTCTATGTTTTGTTCTTCTCTCAGACACATTAGCAGCTTCACTTTCCTCCTCAACCCCTCTCTTACTTCTCTTTTTGTTTTGAACCATCACCTCCTCAGCCGTCTCATTAACATCATCTTCAAAGTTATATTCCTTCTCTTTAGCATACCTTTTCCTATTCTTTATTGATTCCTCTAGCCTCACACTATTTTCTTCAATCTTTTTGTTCTCAGTTTCAATCACCCTCCTGATGTAGTTCCACCTCTCAGATGGGTACATATTCTCCCATAGATATGTGATCTTCCCACTGAAATCATGTCTGATTGTAGAGCAATTAGCAAAAATTATCAGGTTTGTTAGTACTTCTTTAAAGATTAACATTTTGTCTTTATGTGTCTTTTTATGTTTTTGTCATAGTATAGGGACTAGTCTTGTAATTAGTTAGTTCTTTTTTGTTTATTGATAGTATACATAGCTTAGTCTTGTGTAGGTTAGAGATATAGAGGAATCTGCTACTTACACATTGTAACTGTCTTTGCTATTATCAATAAACTCTATGAATTTTGTTGATATTGTGCTTTGATTTGATTACTTTGTTTGTATTTTCATTGAATTGTTCACTAATATCATCACAGATCTATACATTTGATCCTATCAAATGGTATCAAAGCTGTTGGTTGAATGAATTGAGTTTTGTCGAACTTTGAAAACTCAAATTTCACTTAATTCTGTGATTGATAAGCAATTCAATTTAAGTATTTTGGATTTCAGTTGTGTTTAATCATCAGAATCATGAATTCAACCATAATTAGCAGTAAAATTTATCAAATTTCAGAGAATTAGTCGAAATTTGGTTCGAAAAGTGTTCATCTTTGTCGAACTGAAATTTGAGAGATTCACTAATTTGTTGTTGATAATCAAAGAAATTGAAGCTAGAAGATTGTTTATCAGCATTAAATCTACTTAATTGGAAGATTTCAATCAAATTCATCAAGTTTTGACTGATTTCAGAAAAATTGAGTTCGTTACATTCATAAGAACATGATGAATGTGACGCACGAGGTTGAAAATCACTGAAAATTGCCCAAGGATATAGGCGCTTGACCACTGTGTAGGCGCTTTACCACTGTGTAGGCGGTTTTCAGGCTAGACGGTTTACAACTGTTGAGAAGTATTTCTACTGTTTGAGCTTAAGTAATTTCAGACGCATCAAAACTGTTGAGCTACTCAGAACTGCTTGGGTGTGTGTAACTCCCAGACGTCTGAGAACTGTTCAGACATATTGCAACTGTTCGGGCGCTTCAACTTTAGGCGGTTTTGCAAATTTTTCTTAGGCAATCCCTGAGACGGTTCTTGTTCAAATTCAGAAGTTCCATAACTGTTGGGACGTTTCTAGACTGTTCAGGCGCATCATTACTTAATAGTTAGAATTTGTTTTATAAAAATTGAAATATCCAAAAGTATTTTGATTCATTTCTTTAACTCAAAAAATAAAAAATCAATAAAAATATAAGAATGGTGAAATCAGAAGACTCAGAAAATAGAGTTCCTAAACATAAAAACGGAGCTGATTTCAATAATTGGTCACTTAGATTAAAACATCATTTGCATTCCATTGACACTGATATTTAGAAATCTATTGAAAAAGGACCGTACATTCCAATAACCACTGATGGGCCTGACAGGGGTTTTGTATATACTAAAGATTCACAAGAACGCTACCCTTAAGATGGTTTCCAAGGAGATGATTTGAAAAAGGTCAAGAATGATATCAAAGCATACTCTTTGATGTGTAAAGGACTACCTTTGAAAGTTCTAGCAAGGCTTGATGGATATCAGACTAGATATACCATGTACAAAGCCTTAAAAACCATCTGTGAAGGAGGAAAAGAGATTCAAAACCTCAAGAAACAAAAGTTGAAAATGAAGTTAGAATTGTTTCAACATTTATCTGGTGAAATAGTAAACCAGATGATGAACAGATTTGTTCAGCTTACAACTGAGATTTCAACAGCTGGTATTAAGCATGATCTTGAAGATCTAAATCTTAGACTACTTAATGCTTTACCCTCATCATGGAAACAAACAGTAACATTGCTAAAGCATACTGAGAAGTTGCCATGGATTTAGGTTTGCTTATTGCCAAGATATAGGTTGTTGAAATTGATGAAAGCTCAAGGAACAATGATAGAGCAGCATCAATGTCACAGTATCAGTTTGTTGCATCTCCTACAAATTCTGTTGAAAATGCATTCATGGCAAAGAGTGAGAATGTTCTAGACGAAGAGGAAGACTTAATTGTTGGAGCAGGATTATTCACTGATTCATCATTCACTAGTGTGCCTATGTATACAACATAGTCTCATCCTCAATCTCCTCCTAAATCTCAAAGTTCAAATGTTCAAACAGAGACTCCATCAACTAACTCTGCTAAATCTAGCAAAGTTAAAGATGTTATAAACATCCTATTAGAGGATGAAGAGTCTACAACTGCTTTCACTGCATTCATGGCTAGTTTTCAAGCATATCAAGGTAGCCATTTAACTCAGTTAGACCTTGTTTTGTAGGATTTGTTTGAAATGGATCCTGAAGATGTTGAAGAGATGGATCTGAATTGGCAGATGGTGATGATTGCCTATAGAACACAAAAACACTCATATGTCAATAGGAAGTACAAGCCTAGTACTAGCTAGACTGTTGGTTTTGACAAGTCAAAGTCAAGATGTTTTAACTGCAACAGTTATGGACATTTCTCCAGAGAATGCAAAGCTCCACGGAATAATAGAGCAAATGCTCAATCAAGTTCTGACAATCAAAGGTTTCAATCAGCTCAAAAGACTTTCCAAAAGCCTTATCAAAGTCTTCCTATGCCTGAGCTTAAAGATGAATCAAAATCATCTGAAGAGCCCAAGAAAGCACTTGTAGTCAGCATTAAAGATGGTTATGATTGGAGTGCATATGTTGAATAATTCACAAATGATCTAACCTCAAGTTTATCTCTTATTGCAGAAATTCAGGGGAGGATTGGTCAGAGAATAGTGATCCAAAAGTGGAAGGTGAGAATGAAGAAGATGACTATGATTGGAGTGACAAATCTGATCCTAAGAAGGATGCAGGTGAAGTAGCTCTAATTGCACAATCTAATCAACCCAAGGTTGACACTTCATCCTCAAACTCTGAAACCTCATCTCCAAAATTTCCTAAAATACCACTAAAGTGAGAGAGAAACTGTGCACTAAATCATGCTTCGAACATGTTGAATACTATCAAAGCTGTTCATATAAAATCTGTGAGAAATTGAAACAAGAAGAGTCAATGCATAACAAATTCAAATCTGACCATAAAATAGCAGATCAAAAGATCATTTCTCTTCAAACATCATGGAACAAAACGATAAAAGAAATAGAAATTGTGTCTAAACAATTGGAAAAGATGACCAAAAATCATGAACAGGAGAAGATAGCACATGCTGCTACCCAAATGGATCTTGCTAAAGTTAAAAGTTCAAAAATGATAGTTGAAAAACTGGTGTGTGAGAGAAAAGATAAACAGAAATCAGGATTAGGATTCACTCATGAACCTATGCCTGAATCAATAACAAACACTTTACCAGAGAACTTTAATACGCATGATCATTCTCCTGAGAATAAGGCTAAACTCCAAGCCTTTCAGAACAAAAACAAGAATTCTGAATGTGAAGAAGAAAAAGATAATGTAAAAGTTTTTGTTGAAAATGATCAAGAAAAGATTAAAAATGGTCATACAATCAAGATAAAATCTTATGAATCTAAACACACAAATCAGAACACTTCTAATCAAATTCATTCTGTATTGGAAGAAGTGAAAGTCAAAAGCAAAGATAAAGCTTAACATCAAGAAGAAACATCAGAAGATTCAAACTCTGTTAATCTAAAACAAAAGATAATGAAAAAGAATCTTCACCTGAAGGTGTTTAATCTGAAAGTAAACCAAGTTCTTCCAAAACAAAGAATTGAAGAAGAAGAAAGAAATCATCAAAAACCAAAACTGAACAAAACAAAAGTTCAGAAAATCTGATCAAACCAGCAAATCAGGCGACTAAACTCAAACCTATAAAATTTGTGTCAGTTGGTTTGTTAAATATAAACTCTCTTCAACAAAACAAGATAAGTCCTATGAACAAATCTCACTCTGATCTGAAAACGGGTTTAGATTCTAAGACTTCCGCTGTTACAAAAAGATTTGTTCCTAAGGAATTAAAGAAGGAAGTTCATGAACAAAAGATGAATATTGAATTGTCAAAGAATAAAGTGTCAACTCAAATGCAAAAATTAACAACTGAAAAACAAAAATTTAACTTTTGATGCCAAAATATAAAAATGAATCAAATATAGCGTCAACATTAAAAGTTAACAAGCAGTTGTTTAAACCTCCACAAAAGTACTGTGAAATATGTGATATGAAAAATCATAATACTGTTGAGTGCTATTTCAATAACTACTGTCACATATGTGACATGAGAAATCATCCTACAGCATATTGTTATTTTAACAAATACTGTACTTATTGTGATGAGAAAACTCACAATACTGAGAATTGTTATTTTAGAAAGAGGTCACCTAATAGAGGATTTACCAATTCAAACATGAGCAAAAGTTATGTTAATCCTCAGTATATGAGAAATCAAACTGATTAATTTCAACAATTAACTAACCAACCCTCTTTAGGTCTGAGAACTTTTTAAAAGAACAATTATAAGAACAATTCATACCAAGATCTGTAAGAATGACTATCAAACATGTTGGTCATCAATACTTTTCAAAAATTGAGCACTCAAATGGTATAAATATTCACAGAAATGATTCATAACAATTTCATAACAAGATTGGTAAATTCATTAAGAATAAACCTAATTTAAATAATCTTCATTTCAAATAATTTACCATTATTGATAAATATGGAAAATCCAAGACCATCTCGGCTTGGGTAGATATCTCAACTTAATTTCTTGTTGTGCAGGTATGCCCGAGAAGACCACTCGATACATGGTATGTGGATAGCAGGTGTTGTCGGCACATGACATGCAATCCTGTCTTGTTACAAGACTTCAAGTTAAAGGATGGAACGCATGTCACCTTTGGTGGTGATGTGGGTGGCAAAATAACAAGAGAAGGAACAGTAACAAATACGATAATAAGCTTCAAGAAAGTCAACTTCTGTTCACAGTTGAACTTTAATCTTTTAAATGTATCCCAAATATGTGATAAATCATACTCTGTTCTATTTGATGATTCTTTCTGTTATGTTTTGAAGCCAGGTTTTCAGATAAGCAAGGATTGGGTAATTGTTAAAGCTGAAAGGGATAGAGATATATACAAGCTGGATACGTCTCAAGTCGATCCTTCAACAGAAACAACTTGCCTAATTGCTAAAACATCAAATAATGAATGCCAGCTTTGGCATAGACGTCTCGGATCATTCAAACTTCAAGAACATGAACAAGCTTGTAGCAGGAAATCATGTCATTAGACTTCCATCCAAGAAGTTTGCAACAACTGATCACTGCTCAGCATGTTTGAAGGGAAAACAACACAGAGCGTCTTCTAAGACCATGCTGATAAACTCAAATTCCAAACCTCTACAGATGTTACACATAGACCTCTTTGGACCATCAAATGTCAAGAGTATTGGAAGAAAATCATATTGTCTAGTTATCATTGATGATTATACAAGATTTTCATGGGTTTATTTTTACATGCTAAATCTGAAATGGCTGAATTACTAAAAGAATTTATCATTAAAGTTGAAAATCAAGTAGAACACAAAGTGAAAATAATAAGAAGTGATAATGGTACGAAATTCAAAAATACTAACATTGAAATGTTTTATGCAGAGAAAGGAATAGCTCATTAGTTTAGTGCTCCCAGAACTCCTCAACAAAATGGAGTTGCTGAAAGGAAGAATAGAACACTGATTGAAGCTGCTCGTTCTATGTTAGCCGATGCAAAGATTCCTATCACTTTCTGGGATGAAGTTATATCAACTGCGTGCTTCATCCAGAATAGAACTTTAATTGTGAAAGATAAAATGAAAACTCCTTATGTGTTAATGTTTGGCAGGAAACTAAATATAAATTTTCTAAAATCATTTGGTTGTCTGGTCATGATTCTTAATTCAAGTGATCAGTTAGGAAAATTTGAAGCAAAATCTGATAATGGATTTTTCATTGGATACACATATGTTTCAAAAGCCTATCTAGTTTATAACTCTAGGATAAATATAATTCTTGAAACATTCAACGTTAAATTTTTGGAAAATTCTTTTCCATCAGTTTCAAATGGCCTTGCTTGGTTATTTGATTTAGATTCACTGTCAAACTCTCATCAATCTAACTTGTTTAATCCATCGAACTTTCTTGACTCTACAGGTAAGAAAAGCTCTAGAGGAGATCTTGGATCTTTCAGTGAGGATTCGGATTCTGACGACCCATATGATTCAAGCCCAGATTACCCATTCTTCTCATTTATCAAGGACTCAACAATTAGATTCAATGACAATAATCAAGCTAATCAAGCTTTAGATCATTCAGTTTCATATGATCAAGAGGGATTACAACCACTTCCTAATGATGGTAATGAGTTTGTGCAACCTGAGTCAGGGACATCATCTATCTCTGGTGATGCAGTTGATACTGGTAACTTTGATTACTTTATCAACTCTCCGTCTCAAGTTTCAAACTTCAATCCACATTCTTCTAACATACTGCATCAGCTCTCCAACTTGAATCAAACAAATCTGGATGTTAATGTTCAAAGTGATGAGATTCCAACATCTTGTATTCACAAGAACCATCCAACATCACAGATTATTGGTCCATTAGAACAGCAAGGAGTAAATCAGAACAAGCAAACCAGTGTTTATACTCATGTTTTCTTTCTCAAATTGTTCCTAAAAAATTACCGTAGCGTTAAAAGACAATGGTTGGATTGAAGCCATGATAGAAGAATTACTTCAATTCCGCAAAAAAGAAGTGTGGAATTTGGTGGAATTACCTGAAGGAGAAAATGAAATAAGAACAAAATGGTTGTTTAGAAATAAAACTGATAATCGAGGGATAGTCATAAGAAACAAGGCAAGACTAGTAACAAGGATACACACAGGAAGAAGGAATTGACTATAATGAGGTATTTGCTCTTGTTGCAAGACTCGAATCCATTGGTGTCTTCCTTGCTTATGCATCATTCATGCAATTCAAGGTGTATCAAATGGGTGTCAAAGATGCATTCTTATATGGTCCAATCACTGATGATGTGTATGCGAAGCAACCTCTGGGCTTTGAGGATGCAAAATTTCCACATCGAGTGTACAAGTTTAGCAAAGCTTTGTATGGACTACATCAAGAACGTAGAATCTGGTATAAGACATTATCACAACACTTGATCCAACATGGATACACAAGAGGGAAAATCGATCCAACTTTATTCATAAAGAAGGTTAATGATGATCTCTTATGTGTGCAAGTATATGTTGATGATATCATATTTGGTTCTATAAGTCCAAAACTGTGCAATGAATTTGAAGAAATCATGAAGTCTTGTTTCCAGATGAGTTCTATGGGAGAAATCAATTTCTTCTTTGGGCTGCAAGTTCAACAATCTACGGATGGTATACTTATCAAGAAAGAGAAGTTTGTTGACAAACTCTTGAAGAAATTCAAACTACATGATTGTCAGTCCATAAGAACTCCAGCTGACGTAAACACCAAGATTTAGCCTGATCCCAAAGGAAAATCACTTGACCAAACTTTATACAGATCTATGATTGGTTCTTTGACGTATCTTACTGCATCAAGACTAGACATAATGTACGCTATTTGTGTCTGTTCCGGGTATCATCAGACCCGAAAGAATCCCACTTAATTGCTGTCAAGAGGATATTCAGGTATCTCAAAGGTAAACTAGCTTTAGGGCTTTGGTATCCTTACGAGGGTAACTTTGAGCTTCATGGATATACAGATAGTGATTATGGTGGATGTTGCCAAGATAGAAAATCTACAACGGGTGGTTGTCAGTTTCTTGGTCCCCGATTAGTCTCGTGGCAATGCAAGAAACAAATGAATGTCTGTGTTTCAGAAGCTGAGTACATAGCTGCATCAGCAGGATGTTCTCAAATCCTTTGGTTGCAAAACCAACTGCAGGATTATGGGTTCAATTTTCTTAAAACACCCATTTACATTGATAACACTGCTTCTATGTTCATTACAGCTAATCCAGTTCAACAATCAAAAACAAAACATATCAAAATTCGATATCATTTTCTCAGAGATAACTCTGAAAAAGGTTTAATCATTTTGATTCAAATTGCAACTGAAAGTTAGTTAGCAGATCTATTTACTAAAGTCTTCCTACCAGGACGGTTTAAGTACTTAGTGGAATCAATTGGTCTTATTAACCATGTGTAAACCTGGTTTCTAAGTTCTTATTTCAGTTCTTTGAATCATATCATGATGAGAACCCACCCTAAACCAAAAGGTCATCATAAGTGAACCTTTCAAAGTTTTTTGCCTCATTGTACTTTGTGTGTGTGTGTGTGTGTGTGTGTGTTTTCTTTTATAGAAAAACAAAATGCAAAAGTAGAAAACTCAAAAATTAAAGACAAAAAAAATAAAACAAAAACTCAAAAAATAGAGTCTTACTTTATTTGTCATTTCATTTTTAGGAATGAATCTGTTTTTGCAACATGTGAGAAATGATAGTACATTAGTGAGATCAGTTGCATACTTCACTCGCTAATAAAGTCTGACATGATCAGATATGATGTGTAGACAATATCATACTAGTATACTGAAAAAGTAAATTCTTGTGATTAAACTAAATCTCTATGATTGTATGTGTATTCATCTGAGTACTTTTGAGTTGTATTAGCTTATCAGATTGATTGTTTGTTAAGTTACAACACTCACACCTGATGGAGATGTGACTAATCATGAGATCTGTTACAAGCATCATCTTACTTCTTTGTAATGAGTCATCATAGACCTGAAGTGCTAAAATATCCTCTGTTTTAAGTGATTGCAGACCTGGATATTCTCCTTTGATGCAAAAGATGCCAATGTGCACAACCCATTCAAATGGATGGTTAGAGTTGATCAAATGGTTATCCATGATCATTCTCTGTTAAGTTAAGTAACAATAACTCTTGTTATGCATATTTATCAGGTAATAAGTTGAGAATGTGCGCTTACCTGTATGTCTTGATGATAGTTGATCTCTCTAAGTGTGACAACCGGTCCCAAGGTCACTATTCTAAACCCTAATTTAATTGCATCATATCCCATCTTATGAGTACTAATAATAGAAACAATTTAATTATATCAATAATGTTAGAATCACCATTTGTTATTTGAACCATTTTTATGATTCTATGTGATTTTTGTGAATTTAGTTATTTTTAAGTCTTGTCTTTTAGAAAAATTAGTACCCGGGAATATTAATTAGTCATGCTAGCTAGAATTTAGAACCTTAATTGAAACAATTTAAAAGTGTGCATACACACACACACTTGGAAATTTCGGATCATGCATGAATGATCATACACATGATATCAACTAACATCATCTACTAACTAATAATTATATACTACACTACAAAATAATACTACTAAATATTATACTAGATTAAAATTTAAATGAAAAAACCCCTCCCACTAGAGTCCAAATTCGGCGCCCTTGTCCACCAATGAGTGCCCTTGCACACCACTACACTCCACCACCATCTCTTAACCATTTTCCTTTCATGCATTGCAAGACTCACTCCCTCATTCTCTCTACGCCCTCTCTTGAACTCAGCTTCTGAAACCCATCTCCCCCTCTCAAAATTCTCTCCATTTCAGCCTCATTTCCAACTCCAAAATCGCGACCCACAACAATAACAACATCGGCCAGCAACAAACCGCGAGTAGCATGATCTTTTGGTGAAGTTTTGAAGCTTGAAAATTGCACGACTTGTGGTTCCAGCTCTTGCTCGAGGTTCTACAGTCAAGTCCAAGAAGATTCCAGCCATTCACGACCATCCACACCTTCCAAATCGCGAGTTACATCAAGTGTAAGCTCCATGTGTCGGTTTTGGTCATTTGTCAAGATTGTCTTCATTTTTCACCTAAAAACCTATCTTTTTCTTGTTGTAGCAGAAACTTCTCACCATCACTTTGTTCTTGAGGAGTTCTTAACGTTCTTGAAGGTATATCACATGATATAATGCTCATTCTAAGGGGTAGAACCCGATTTACCCCTTGAAAACCCTCTTTTTGGTGTTTTTGGCACAATCTAACTTGTGTATCTTGTAACCCTTCAAAAAAAACGTGTAACCTGCATAATAATGGGTTTTAAGACTACTAACAACCTGTTTTTAAAGTCTCAAATAGTATACACCACCTACATGTGGTAAGAAAAAAAATGCATTACACCTTGAACAACCCCTCTTTCTACTAGTAACAACCTCTTTTAGACACTTGTTGAAAACCCTCTCAAACAAGGTTCATAACCTGCTCAAAAATAATTTTTAGGCACCCCAACAATCTGATTTCTAAGTTAGATGAAGTTTTGGTAATGTTTAAACTCAAGTTACAATGATTTACACATGTATAATGATCGATTATGACATTTTCTCTATATTTGAAGTCCATGGATGGGTAGAACAACTAGGCCACGATTTGGGACTGTTATTTCAGTAGGTTTTCATAAATATTAAGAGTGTTAATAATGTTTAATCTCTGGAATAAAGGACATGTTGTGTTTAGACCCATTTTAGTCACTTTCGGGACCCAAAAACATGGTAAAATCACTTAAAAACAAGAAAACTTGGGCTATAAACTTTTTAAAGAGAATTCCGGGTTCAATAAGGATTAATAAAGTGTTCTGGAGTCAATGGGAATTTTTAGTGGTCAAAAGGTAATTTAAATGGATTTTTAAGTGAAAACGGGTGCTAACCGAGAGACGTTTTAAGGAAAATCTAAAAAAATGAATATAAGGTTAGAAATTATAGAAATCATGTTATTCCAGTAGGCTAAATGATAAAATAACTTAAAAAGTAGAATGGTTGGTCAAACAAGCTTTTAAAATGGTCAAACCCGGTTAAAAACGTGTTTTAACGGTTTAAACGTAAAAACGAGTCTTTCCACTACTAGAGGCAAATTTTGTGATTTAAAAGGTTGGAAACATATAAAAATGACTTTAAAAAGTTAGCTACTGGTCCTAGACTCAAAAACATGAAAACTCATAGGTAACCATCTTAAACCCTTCGGTTTTACCGTAACCGGCAACGTTAAACGCGTAATTTATAAACCGAGTCCATAAACTGAAAATTTGGGTATATGTTCTTAAAATTATGTTATATTAAGGTCATGAACCTGATTTTTGGTTATAAAGGTCATCTAATACAAGAAACCAAACTTAAGGGTAGAAACTATCAATTTTGAAACTTTAGGGGCTAAACTGTAGAATTTGGTTAAACATCATAATCGACTCAAATGACCCCTTTAGTCACTTGAATAGCATATTTAACATATATTCTTGACTTAGTAATGTAGAAACCCTTGATTGTATGAGAAACCTTGATTTTCCATAAAAGGGAACTTTTTATGCAAACCCTAACCGAATCAAAGCCGAATCCGACAAACTAAGACATAGATACTCTTGTTGCACCTTAAATAGGTTTAGAGCAGTAGCTAATCACTTAATATATATTCATGTTAGGGTTCTAGACTTGAGATATTCCAGACGCACGAAGGATTTCTTTCCTTAATATCTAAGGTGAGTTCTACTGATCCCTTTTTACTTACTGTTTTTGGGATGAAACATGCTCTTTTGTTTTATGAACTATGATTGTGCTTTACTTGATGCTTGTATGTGGTATTTTTGGAAACCTGCTGACACTTATATCATGATCATTAATTCTTTTGTGAACCGCTTGCTTTATATGGATAGATCTATTTGGGGAATCCCACCACACACAGTGGCTCCTGCTACAGGGAGGTACCCCACTGAGATCCTGAGTGATCGTATGTGGAATGTAACAATTTTTGATTAAGAAACTATGGTGAACCATCCTAGCAGGTATGGTTCACTGATTTTGAGGCTTGGTTCCTTCCTTCGGGAATATCCGGTTAAACACAAGTTTAGAAGAGGCCAACCGGGACCAAGTACAGGGTTGATTGTGATACCCCACGATGACTGATACTAAAAATGATGCTTTTAAAATCAAATGAGATTTTTCATAAACATTCACACTTGATTCTAAAGCCTTTACTGTGGACTTTAAGAGTTCCTTTTATTGTTTTTGAAACTTTAAGCACTTGAATTCACCAAATTTTTAGTTGACACTATTTTCTTTTGAGCATGTTTCGGTAACCCGTGAAGACTCTTAGCTATTATGGAAGGCTTAGACTCAAACCCGAGACTATGGCATTTGCTTGTGTGACCAAAATCATGACTTGAACAATTTAATCCAATGACTATTTTTATTTTGTTAAACTATGTAAACATTTGGGGCTGGATCTGTTTCCAGCCCGGTGTCTTTTTAAACTTTAAATGCCATGTAAGGTTCTCTCCCTTTGAGCTCCTATATTAGTTTGTTTCCGCTGCCATGTATGTGTTGCTAATCTGTGACGTCCCACCCTACCTGGGCCCGGGGGTGTGACACTAAGTCTTTGTATGAGCCATATCATGTCATATCTAACTCTACTCTAATCAATCCAAGAATTGAAAAAGTAAGTGAGCTGATTCTTTTGTCAAAAACAATCATTTTCTGTCCTTAGATCTTGTGTCTCCTTTGCTGTGAAATCACTGACCTGGAACACACTTGATCAGGATTTATTCATTGTCTATGACTACTCACACTTTATTTTATTTTAATGTGCTGATCTTCACTGATATGATCTCACTGCAGACAATGATTCTATTGTAAATATTAGATTTTGATTCTGCTTTAATTTTGATTTTGTGCATGTTTCTGTGTGCAGGCAATTTAAAAATGATTAGAGTGATCTTATTGTGTTACCTTGGGAAACTTCTAAGTTTTTAAAACTTAAAAGTTTAGGGGGAGTAATAAATGTAAGAGTTTTCTCAAAAATCAAAATTAAAATGTTGAATGGAAAGGATGATGCTATATGTTCAAAGTATGTGTTTGTTTGATGATGTAAAATTTTGATGATGATAAAATGAACCTATAAATTTGCATATGGAAAAGCTTCTTACAAATGTTAAAAATAAGACAATTTGTTAATTTTGAGACTAAAATGAAGGGAAAATTAATTTTGAAAATTTTAAATTAAAGTAAAGGGGTTAAAATGTCAAAAGTGAAAATTGAGGGTCAAAATGTAATTTTTGTGGGAAAAATTCAAAATTCTAAAAATTGTTTGAATATTAGTACGTGAATTGTGCCAATAAGTCTAAACAGTGTTGAGATGAAAGATGTGAAAAATGTAAGTATATTGAACCTCATGCGTCTAAACAGTGACCATAAGTCCATTTAGGTGTATGATGAGATTTCAGAATTTTTTCAAGTGTTTAGGCGGTTCTCATAACCCATGCGCCTGAATAGTTGACAACCGTCTGAGAAATTTTGTAAATTTGGTAAAGCGTTAGACGGTTCATCATTCCCATGCGTCTACACAAGACGGTTTGTGTAAAATTGACCAAGTGTTGGATGTTTTTATAGATACATATGGCTAAACAGTGCTCAACCGGCTGAACAGTTCAGAACCGTCTGAACAGTTCTCATGCGGCTGAATAGTTGTCTTGCGTCTAACCTCAAACGCCTAAATAGTGCTCATGCATCTAAAATTTTACACTTAGTATATTAAGAGCACTTCTCATTTTTTCACACATTCACAACCCATAACCTCAAACACTTAAACGCAGTCGATTCCTTTTCACCCATTTCTCTCAAATTGTTATTTGTTTCTAAAAAATTCTTATTCAAAAGTGTATATATGTGATTTACGAATGTAAGTTCACTGAATAAATCATTCATTTCAAGTTTTAGATTAAAAATAGGTCAAACAGTTCTAATCTGTTCAGACGTTTGAACCCTAAAACTTGAAATTTTCGAAAATGATGAATCAAAATGAATCAAAGAACTGAAGTTGATCACATATTGTTGATGTACACTGAATTTCAAACATTTTGACATACAAAACCGTTGTTTTCCTGAACATTGAGTTCATGGTGTTCATCTTCGTTCGAATGAAGAAGATGAACAGTTCAAAATTTGAAAATATTTGTCTAATAAAAAAATTAATTAAATAATTCATAAGAACTTAAATTGAAAAATAACGTTGATCAATGATAAGTGAATTAATGTGTTTTAAAACAATGATACAACAAAGTGTAATCAATATGATTTTGATAGAATTGTAAATAATTAAAGAAAATGATTAAGTACAGTTGATGTTAAATAAAACCTTTGTGTTTTAAAACATAATAATTCCTTTATATTAATTCAAAGTTTAACACAATCAAATCATTTCAAATTCATCAATATATCTAAATTTGTGTGTTTATTTGTGAAGATGGCTGAACTAAAATTTGAGCCAAAGCACAATGTGGCTGCTTTCTTGGATGAAGATAATAGAGAGGCCACTGGCTATGAAGAAATGATTAGATTCTTGCTGAGGACTAAATATGTATATGCCATTTGTGCAAGGCCTCTAATTCATGCAAGACTGATCAAAAGATTCTGGAGAACAACAGAGGTTGAAAGAGATGAGGCTGGAAATAAAGTTGTGAGAGCATTTATTACTAATGATTGAATGCTTGAAGTCTCTGAGCAAGCAATAAGGATAGCTCTTAGACTAGGAGAAAATGACCTTGAAGATTTATCAGAGTATACATTCAATGAATGTACGGATGTATTCATACAAATGGGTCACCCTGATCATTTCCCCAAGAAGCAATTCTTTAGGGCTAGGGTGTACAACCACTGGAAATTACTCTGCTATATCTTTCAACAATGCATGTCCAAGAGAACTGCTGGTTGGGATTCATTCCTAGTGGACATTTCATCCCCCATTATAGCCTTAGCCACCAATACAAAATTCAATATCGCTAAGTGGATCATGAATGGATTTATCTTCAATTTAGAAAGAAGAAGAAGAAACAAATACTTGATGTACCCAAGGTTTCTTCATATGCTTATTAATGAAGATAATCCTGATTTATATGTTGTTGATGTTGAAGGTGATAAACGGCAGTTGGAGCATATGTTTGAAGTTGTTTACAAAAGACTTGCAGTTATCACAGGTGCTCCAAACATTCCTCTTTTTGACTACATGAGAAATGTAGCAATGGATAATGTCGATATCAATCAACAACATTTCCACTTATCTGAAAATGAGCCAATAGATCCAAATGATCTAATTGAAGATGTTGTTGATGAGATGGTTGAAGATGATGATGATGAAGATGAAGATAATGATGATGATAAAGCTACTGAAAGCTCATCAGATGAAGGTGATGATAGTGATGATGATGCTGCTGCTAATGGTGCTACTGAAGCACATGAATCAGTCAGTAGTGAAAGAACTGCTTCTGATCATGCTGCTGAGGCTCATGATATAGGTGAGGGAACATCTGGTGATGTTATTCTTGAGGAAACTCTGAATGAAGCTCAAGATGATGAAGCAGATGTTAATGTGCATGATGAAACTACTGTGCATGAAGAAGATATTCAAAATTAATCCTTTGATTTTGATTTTATGGAAGCAATACTTCCTGAGCCTGTTTTTCAAGGCACATCTCATGGAGAATGTGAAGATATGCCAGTCATTACAACATAAAATGTGTCTGTACAGACTGATGACATTTTAGACGTTAATGAGCTGGAAAAATTGAAAGACGAAAATCTTGCTCAAGAAAGAATAATAGATGAATTGAAAGCTGAAAATGAAAAAAATAATGAAAGAGATAAACATGTCTCTTGAAAATGAAATGAATAAGTTGAAAGAAGAGAATGAAAAGCTAAATGAAGAAAGTCAAAGCAAAGATGAAAAACTGGTGGTGTTTGGAAAAGACAAAGAAGATGTCATAAAGAACTTTGAAGTTATGATCAGAGACTATGATCTTCTTGAAGAAAAATACAAGAAATTATCTGAAGAGAATGAAATGTGTTAGGACTGTGTACGTACGGAGTACTAACGGATTCTGCATGAGACCAGATCAAATAGCGCGGAATTCTATTTGATTGGCGATCCAATAAGTGAGAACGGACAACCTGATCGATCTAACGATGAAACAAATGTTAAGAACGAGTTGGAATCGATCAGGAAAGAACTATGAACTTGGATTGGCGACTTAGAACGCTCTGGACGGCTAGGGTATGAAAGTATTCGAAGTGTTGTTTTTTAATGAATTATGTGGTATTTATAGGTTTTCAGTGTCCATTCGTATGACTGAACCATTAGCATGGTTCAGTCGTGTGACTGAATCATGCGTCTGACACATATGCACGATTGAAGGTTCAGTTGTGCGACTGAATCAATCTTATGTCTCAATCATACGACTGGTCCAGTCACCAGGTTCAGTAGTGCGACTAGTCCATAAGTATGGTTCATTCATGCGTATGGGCCATAAGTATGGTCCATTAGCATGAAATACCATATGACCAAGTTCTTATTGTCTTAGAACAATGTAAAACAACATCAAACCTATATATTAAGTTCATACATGAGAATCACATTCAATATAATGATAATATAACATAATCAATCACAAATAAACATCACAATGCATTTCATATATTATTAATATCATCACATTACATCAAATTACAGCAGTGTAAGACATTAAAGACTTTTACATTTGAGATCATAAACTAGGTACATCAAGATGTATCAACAAACTCCCCCTTAAAATACTAAAACCGAAAATCTTTTTGTGTTTTTGGATTTTTAAAGACAGGAAAATAAAATAAAGAAAAATTTTTAAAAAATAAATAAAAAAGAAAGACGGACTAAGAACTCGATTCTTCTGTAATCACATCACTTTTCTTTTTAACGCCATTGACCTCTAAGAGATATAAAAACCGAGGTTTATCAAACGCTTTTGTGTAGAGGTCGGCGCATTTAAAATCCGTATTAGTTTTGACATTGATTAATTGCTTTTCATAACAGTCACGTATAAAGTGATATTTAATACCGATGTGTTTAGTCTTTGGGTGTTGGACTGGATTTTTAGTGACAACAATCGCAGCAGAATTATCAACAAAAATAGGGGTTGTAAAAATTGCAAACCATAGTCTCACATTTACTGTTGAATCCAGATGATTTGTGAACAGCAACTTGCAGTGGCAACGTATTCGGCTTCACATGTCGATAGAGCAACCGACGACTGCTTCTTACACTGCCAGGTGACTAATCGCCTTCCAAAGAACTGACAACCCGCTGATGTTGACTTGTAATTCATCTTACAACCACTTTAATCTGAGTCACTATATGCTGTAAGCTCAAAGTCATCATCATGAGGATACCACAACCCAAGTGTTGAAGTACCCTTCAGATAGCGAAATATCCTCTTTACCATAATCAGGTGATTTACTTTTTCTTTTGCCTGATATCTACAACAAAGACACGTGGCATACATAATATCAAGACGAGAAGTCGTGAGATACATGAGAGATCTGATCATTCCTCGGTACATAGTGGCATCAACCAAGTCATCATTTTCGTCGGGTGCCACATAATGGTTCGTGGCAAGTGGAGTACCTGCAATTGTTGCATTCACCATGTCGAACCGACTCAGGATATCTCCAAGATATTTAGTCTGATGCATAGGCTAGGAAGATTCTAATTGCTTCCATCCTTGCCACATGTGCAATCAATTCATTGTAGTAAACTCCTTCGACTTGCCGGAACCCTTGAACGACAAGCCGAGTCTTGTTTCTGATTATGACCCCTTGGTCATCCTTCTTACACCGAAGAACCCATTTTGTGCCAATCACCTTTGCACCTTTTGGTCTGTCCACAAGTGTCTAGACTCCTAACTTCTTGAACTGAAGGAGTTATTCTTGCATAGCACTAACCCATGCCTCATCTTTTAAAGCCTCGCTGACATACTTTGGTACAACTTGAGACACAAAGCATCAATAAGCACCATCATGTAAGTATCCCTTTTCCATGACTGTAGCATAATCAGCTGAGTATAGCTGATTTTTTGTCTGAACTCCCGATAGAATATCCTCGATGATGTTGTCCAGGGGATGATGTAGGATTCTATATGCCCGAGACACGTAGAATATTGACGCGGTTAGTACGTTATGATCCAAGTCGGGTTATACCCAATAACAAGCTTAGCAAAGACCTATTAATATTTAATTGATGATATGATCATGCAATTAAATATTTACACCAAATTTAGAAAATGGGTTTCTAAATAAGTTACATATGAGATGCAACAACTTATTAGTATATTTTGTTCAATGATATTATTTGTAATGTTATTTAAGTAAGTTAAATAACATCACAAATTAATAATAGGAGTGTATGGATTATACAATTAAAAGGTTAATTGTATTTCTATGTAGAAGACTAGTTAAAAATAATGTGTTGTTAGTTTAAAGGGGGAACACTTTTTTAAAACCCATTTTCAGCCGCCCCCTTGTTCTCATTGGCTAACTTGCTTTCTTGAGAAGACACACATATTAACTTGTCTAACACTCATTTTTCTCTCATATCAATACACGCAATAGACTCAAAAAACTCTCCTCTCTCTCTCTCATTGTTTACGGAAACAAGCAGCAAAGAAGAAGGGGTTTAGGAGCTTTCTTTGTGGTGTTTCTTCCTAACAAGAAGGTGCTTTTGCAAAGAGCTTAAGGTATACAAGTGTAACACCTCTGAAATCTAGCCCAACTAGAAAATTTAATATATTATAGGACCCAATAAAGATCCGGATTGCTTTGGGCATACTAAAGAAATCTTGCAAAACGAAACTAGCCTTTTTGGGCCCAATAAGCCCAATAAGGGCCCGAACTTATAAAAAAATCCATTTAAGGCCCAAATACACGTTTAGGAACTAATTAAACAAGAAAACCATGAAACAATGAATTATTAGGTGATTTGAAATAACTATGGAAAGATCCAAGCTAAAAACAGATTCAGAACCCATACCGGGTAAAATCCGGCAATTTAACGCGTACTAACGTCCGAATTCTATTAGAAATTCTTATAATGGCTCGTCATCCAATCCAAATCATTTTTAATCTCAACTAATATCATAAATAAGGCTCTCTAAAAGATTTTTCATCAATCATGCATGAACAACGGAATTTCGTAACTGAAACGCGAATACCGGTTTTCACCGGCATTTAAACGTCATCTGATATGTCGACCGAGCCTCTTAACTCCGTAAACAATTATCTAATCATTTTTTATTTTCATATCATATTAAATTTGGTGAGTGATACGTTGTCCGGAATAAATGCATTCCAAAATGCGACCGTAACGTGAACCGGATCTAGAATTAGGTCAAAACCCGAGAATTCGACAGATAAGGTTTTAACATGACCAACGTGGGAAGTTAACGCACAAATATTAGTTTAATACTTAATCGCATGTATTTTTATAGCAAAATGATAATATTAACGCTCATTCGATTGTGGTGAGTGTGGTCGCGAGGTCGATGGTCATGGTTTTGGTGGTGGTAGCCGACCCCGAATGCAATTGTGGCTATGGTCATTGTGGTTGTGGAGGTCGAATGCGGCTATGGTTGCAATGGGGATGGTGAAGGTGACAGTAGCAGTGGTGCATGTCGGCTGTGGCTGAAATGTTGACGGTTGTGGTCGGTCTAGGGCACCCAAAGGGCTGCCCAAGGCGACTGGGGCCCGATGACCTCACGGTCCTTGACCGTAGAGGCAGTGATGGTGAAGGTGATCATTGTAAGTTAGTGGCTGAGTTCAATGGTGAGGTAATCTGTGATTGTGGTTGTGTTGGTCGGTTGTGGTGAATATTGGCTGTTGATGGTTGTGGGCTGTGACTGTGGCTGGGTTGTTATTGGTCGTGGTGATGGTGTCATGTGGTTGTTGTCGATGAGGGCCAATACAGTAGACGACGGTGGTAGTGATAGTGGTTGTTTGATGATGGTTGTGGCTGTAGGTGCTGATGGTTGTGGTATAGTTATGCATGTGAGGGTTGTGGTATTGGATGTCGGTTATAATGGCTGCATGTAGCGGGTAGTAATTGCAAAAGTCATAACCGAGGGGTATGGTGACGGTAAAAGTTATAACCGATGGTGGTGATGTTGGAAAAGGCTAGTAGTGGTAATCTAGGGCTGTGATTGTGGTTGCATGCTGTGACTAATGGTGGTAAGTGCTGCGACGAGGTTGTTTGGTAACGTGCCTTGCGATTTTGGTTGCGTTTAGGTAAAAGTCTATGTTGTTTAGTGCTTATAAATGATTTTGGTACGTTTTGGTTAGGTAAAACATCGGTCAAAGATGGTCAAACTTGGTCAACGAGTGGACAACGGAACGCGAACGCGATTAGATCAAGAGCAATTCGAGTGGGTCAGTGAACGTAACCGAGTGAAAGGTATAATCGCACGCGTTACGCATTAGAAAATGAATTATAAGCTACATGCGTATTATTTGAGCTCTAATTATATAAAAGGCATAAATTATAAAATATGTGAGTTAAGCGAGAATGAACGTCACTTGTTATAAATATTTGATTTAAATGGATGGCTTGGGCTGAGATTTGATTAGCAACGATACTTTATTAGAAATCAACCTAGATAAAAGATATGAAACATTAGTTTTGGGAAGTGGTTATAACATGTCATTGATTAAACAAATAAGTTGATTTCATGCCACGTTAAATCGTTACAAGAATTAGAGATGTAAAATACATTCAAATACGATTGTGCATTTGAATATATATATATATACATACAATAGATATTTAGGTCAACCGGTATCTACAAGTTTTATCTAAGATTAAAGACCTAAAATGCTATAATGATCCATCATCGTGTTGTTATTAATTGTCGGTCATTTCATTGTTATTGAAATAAATATTATGTGTAACACTCTTTCTATTCAAAATATCGTCAACAATTATCAATAATTGGATTAGTTAGCGGCAACCAAGTTAACAAATATGATATAAACGCGAACATTATAAATATCAATTGAGACATTATATATTACTTACAGTGTCAATGCGAGTTATTTTGAAGATTTGGAATTCATGACATAAATTGATTTTCTACCTTATTTATGCTAAGACTCAATTTTTGATTAAGTGCATTAACTAACCTATGTACACGAGTTAATTCATTACAAATAACCAATATATAAGAAGCTAGGATACACTAAGGAGACTAATCACCAACCTTAAGTCAACTAAAGAGCTCAAGTGCACGCATGTAATATCATCATGCTAATTTTAAACGTGAATAGTTAGGATTGCTTTGTTGATGATCATCACATTTCTTTATCGAGCTCTGAATTTATATAAGGATACCAGGTGAGTTCTCGTGTTCCCATTTTTACATTGGTTTTGGGGATGAAGCATGCTCTTTTAAACCGGAACTTTTATTTTTGATACTACTTACTGTTTTTGGGATGAAACATGCCCTGTTGTTTTATGAACTATGATTGTGCTTTACTTGATGCTTGTATGTGGGACTTTTGGATACCTGCTGACACTTATATCATGATCATTAATTCTTTTGTGAACCGCTTGCTTTATATGGATAAATCTATTTGGGGAATCCCCCACACACAGTGGCTCCCGCTACAGGGAGGTACCCCACTGAGATCCTGAGAGATTGTATGTGGCATGTAACAAGTTTTGATTAAGAAACTATGGTGAACCATCCTAGCAGGTATGGTTCACTGATTTGAGGCTTGGTTCCTTCCTTCGGGAATATCCGGTTAAACACAAGTTTAGAAGAGGCCAACCGGGGACCAAGTGCAGGGTTGATCGTGATACCCCACGATGATTGATACTATAATGATGCTTTTAAAATCAAATGAGATATTTTTCATATGCTTTTACACTTGATTCTAAACTTTTAAATGTGGGCTTCCAGAGTCCCTTTTGTTTTAAGATTTAAAGCACTTATGTTTTGAAATTCAACTAACGGATTCTAAAGAGACTTTTGTTTTCTGGAACTTTAACCACTTGAACTCACCAAGTTTATGTTGACACAAAATCTTTTTGAGCATGTCTTTAGGTACAGCTAGGGAGAATAGTTGTGCTATAGAAGTTACCCAAATCTGAAGCAAGATATGACGGTAGGCCTTGAAGACAAAAGTCGAGTCTGGAAGCCTTAGATACTAAAGCATCAAGAAACATTTACCAAGAGATTGAACATGACACCTATAGACAGTAGATTTAGGCCCCCTGTGAATCAAAACTAAGCCAATATTCTGATGTAAATGTTGAATGTTGTATTGTATTAAACCATATAGTTTCCGCTGTATTTTGATTGTTGTTTACTAATCGTGACATCCCGCCTCTTTGGGCCCGGGGTGTGACAAATTGGTATCAGAGCCAAAGGTTGTAGAGAAGTAGGTCTGCTTTGCGAGACCTAAACTACAACCATATGAACCTCATAGGACCGCCCTAGTAAGATGACTTTTCCGAGCTTTGTTGAACCAAGGTGTAGAAATGTGGGTTTGCTTTGCAATACCTAAGCTGTAACTGTAAATAGGACCAACCTAGTAGGTTGTTTCCACGATACAGTGATCCAAAGTTTGCAGAAAGAATAGGTTTCCTTAAGAACTCCCATCTTTAACTTGTATACCTTAAGGATTACATATACCCCATTAAGAATTCTCTACCCCATAAGAAACCTTGATACATTAGGGTATTACCTATGATAGGTGCACCCGAGTAAACCATGAAAGTATGGAATCTTTTGGAGTTGACTATTAGGACTACTGAATGTCAAGTACTAAGAATGTTAGAAACCAATGGTGTGCATATAAATTAGGACTTAAATCCTGGAGAGACACCTATATAATTGCAAAGTTGACTTTTGTCACTATATGAAACAACTGTTGTTAGCTATACACTCAATACGACTTGTGTCGTTACATGAGACAACTGCTATAATGATACTTGTTGAAATGATGATACTTGCTTATATGCCTCATTTGTAAGATGATACATGTTGGAATTTAGTGATAAGATGTTAACCATGATGCCTTTTGTTTGTTCTGCTCCCTAGAATAGCATGTACCTGAATGCTCATTTATTGCTTGATTTGCTAAAACTTACTTTGAAACAATTTCTGGGTTAACTTGAATGATTAGCATAATTGGAATATAAGTGTGCTTAATTGCAGATGATGACAAAATGAAAATTTTTAACTCTAGGACCTAAATACACAAAACTTGGAACTTATGATAGGAATGACTAGAATGATACTGTAAGGTAAATTGATGATTACGGGTGCACACGTAATGGTGAATTTACAGGTACACTTGAATTTTGATGGGCCCTGTCATGTAAACTAATATCTATGAATAACACTTAAAGAACCAATAAATACAAGAATAAACAAAAATATTTGGAATATATTCAATGATTTCAGGTTCAAAACTTTCATGCTGGGCGAAAACCATTTGACACTTGAAGAGCTACCAAGGACGATGTTGCAGTAACTATTCCTTTCTCTTCTTCTCTTTTCTTTTATTCTACTCTCCTATTGGAATTATAATGATACGACCATCAGACTCTGAAGTTTATTAAATGATGTTCTCAAACTCAACTAGTCTCGTGTTGAGTATGGCACTTCACCTCGTTATGCGGATACTTTAGCCATACTATTTTTGGTGTCATCTGAAAATTCCTTCCTACCCAACAGTGTATTCATAAAAAAAGTAAAAAAAAGCTTCCTCGACGTAGTAGGAGACTCTCTAACTACACTTGTGCAACGAAGAACAGACCAGAGTAATAGATTTCCGAGGAGCACTCTGGTGATCGATGACATAGAAGACTTGTCGCTTCCTTCTTTCTTAGTAGTTAACACTTCATAGGACCATCCGGAGTCTAGAATTCCTCTGATCATTTTCTCAAAGTCTTTGAGGAATATGACTTCTCTCTACCTATTCATTGTAATTGAACCACTTAGCCCTAAGGAATATTCTTAATATCAACTCTGATTGTGATTGATAATCACCTTTCCAAATACTACGCTTGTGAAATCTTTCATCATCTTATACCGTTAGTCATCTAATGACAATCTTCACACAAAACTTAGGTTGAACTATTTTGACCCTGCTTTTAACTGATCGTGCTGTTGATAAAGTTCTGAGCGCCAGAATATATAGGAAATGAAACCTCCTTCTAAAATCCAGATTCTCCAGACATAAAGATCCAAGTGCCAGGGTTAATTGCCGATAAAAGCTAACTATCGAGATTCAAGACAAAAATCTGAACTTACAACTTCTTTGGATCCCCGATTTTTCCACTCACCATCTGTTCTCGATTTATTCTCTTAACGAGTAGTGTTACTCACCGTAAGCCCTATAGCATAACCGTCATCTTTGGAAACGCGTGATAGCCGATGCGGAAAACTTTAAAACGTTGTAAGTTATCTCTACTCGAAGATCTCTACTATTTGAGTGATAAGTTCATGATTTGAGCGCGAAGATCTAAAGTAGGATACGATCTCGAACTATACGATAAGTTATTAGAGTGGTAGTTAACTTTCTTGTGCTAGCGAGCACCTTGATAAAGTCCTAAACTTGTTCGAATCGATGCGTTCGATAATAATGAAGAATTCATGGTTAGAACTCATGGTCGAACTTAAAGAATGGTATTGCTCCAAAAGATGTACTAAGAAGCATAGAAGATCAGCTACAAGAAATCTCATGTGTTAAATCACTTGAGATCCAACTACAACGAAGTAATAGACATGGAGCTGATTATAGACAAAGAAAGTCTGCATAATCATCCCCAATCATAAGCGTTGGTGTTAATCCTCTTTAAATTTTAAACCTCTCCTAAAGTGATTCTCTAATACCTTACCCTAGAATGCTCCGTACCATCGGAAATTCGAGCAAAAGTCCAACTCCCTCTATCTCGTTGAAACAATCGATATGCTTATAAGGAAATAGAATCTAAATAGAGTTACTTGCTTCACGGATGGACCCTCTACAAGGCACAGTTACCTTGAAGAATGTGGGCTAAGGAAGAGGTCATCCAGAAGGTTGACCTTAATTGGGAAGCACTATGAAGGAATTAGTGGAAACGGTTGCAACAATTATGTAGCTTAAGACAACAGTTGAGGTTGCTCTTAAGGGAATTGAGTCGGAAAAAAGAAGTAATATATGTATGGAGGTGTTGGACTTGAAACTTATATTAAGGAGCTAGTGGAAGGAAAACAGAATGCTCCAAGTATTGATAGACTATCGAGAGCTAAATAAAGTCAATAAGGATAAGTGATACCCTTTTCCTAGAGATGTTAACCTGTATAATCAATTACAAGATGCTACCTACATCTTAATTGCTATCAGCCGTGGATATAAGGAAACGACATTACAAACGTAGCATTTAAAACAATATATGGCAAGTACGAAGGTTGTGGTCAAGCCCATGTGCGAGGACCTACACAATTCACGGAACTCATGAGGCTCATGGATAGGATTTTGCAGGACATTCTTAGACATGTATGTAATTTTGTCACTACTACTAAGCACGAAATTCGAGACGAGTTGCTATAATTTGAAGCTATAAAATTCTGGGAGAAGTAGAACCCCATTGAGATGCGTCAATGCTTAGGGTTAGGGGAAATTTGTAGAAGGATTTATAAAAACTTGATTGGTGTAGCTATACGACTGGCATCGTTATCCTTGGACAAATGCAGAATTCGTTTGGGCGCGAATAAGAAAGTTTCGGAGGTGTGTTATGCAACAGTACAAGACAATTTTCTAGTCGCCAGATGAATCAAAAAAAATATATGGAGGGCTACATTAGGCATGAACTGGAAATTTCCATAAAATAAAAGGATGCACCTGGATACATTATCGGCGTGACACTACCAACTACACATCAGAATACTAGACCACGCACAATAGAGTGATCGACAATCGGTAATGTCAACCGCATTGACAAGTGTGGATAGCAGGCCATCATCTGCATTGTACTAAGACATCCGTATTTCCTAATGCGAGAGAACTAGTCTTGACCGCAATTATATCTGCTTACCCTCTTTGATGAATGCAGATAGCCTACGGTTAGGGTTTTCTTCTATTGCCTTCGCTGTATCATTTCTTGAACTTGTAAATTCTCCTAGCGATGGTTCCCGAGAGTTTATGGCACATCCTATATCGGGAAACTCTTGACATGCATCTGATAAGATGAATGGATCTACTCGAAGACTGATATTATGATACAGAACCATTCCGAAAAATAAGCATACTCGAAGAAGCACATAGTGGAAGAAAAGACTTAACCCCTTAAGAAGAAATAATGGAAGGAAGATATCAAAGAAATCTTTCGGAAGAAAGTTGAGAACTAAGAAGGAGGCCTTGAAAGATGAAGACCATCATGTGTGGCCTAACCTCTTCATTTTTAGCAATCGGGAAAACTTCTTAGTTTTAGCTTGGTACTTTCGAATCCTCAAGACTCATACTATGATTGTATCACGCTCGAAAACAATGTTAGCAATACTAAAATTTCAAGGACGAAATTTCTTAAAGGAAGGGAGAATGTAACACCTCTGAAATCTAGCCCAATTAGAAAACTTAATGTATTATAGGACCCGATAAAGGTCCGGATTGATTTGGGCTTACCAAAGAAATCTTGCAAAACGAAACTAGCCTTTTTAGGCCCAATAAGCCTAATAAGGGCCCGGACTTAGAAAAAAGCCCATTTAAGGACCAAATACACGTTTAGGAACTAATTAAACAATAAAACCATGAAACAATGAATTATTAGATGATTTGAAATAACTATGGAAAGATCCAAGCTAAAAACAGATTCAGAACCCATACCGGGTAAAATCCGGCAATTTAACGCGTACTAACGTCCGAATTCTATCAGAAATTCTTATAATGGCTTGTCATCCAATCCAAATCATTGTTAATCTCAACTAATATCATAAATAAGGCTCTCTAAAAGATTTTTCATCAATCATGCATGAACAACGGAATTTCGTAACTGAAACGCGAATACCGGTTTTAACCGGCATTTAAATGTCATCTGATACGTCAACCGAGCCTCTTAACTCCGTAAACAATTATCTAATCATTTTTTATTTTCATATTATATTAAATTTGTTGAGTGATACGTTGTCCAGAATAAATGCATTCCGAAATGCGACCGTGACGTGAACCGGATCTAGAATTAGGTCAAAACCCGAGAATTCGACAGATAAGGTTTTAACGTGACCAACGTGGGAAGTTAACGAACAAACTATTAGTTTAATACTTAATTGCATGTATTTTGATAGCAAAATGATAATATTAACGCTCATTCGATAAAAACGCGTAAAACCGCGGAACGTGTTAAACACGCGGTAATTTACAAACTCGTTTAATTAATCAGCATGTTTTAAAAATGATAAAATCAATAATATCAGAATATTTATAACGTTTTGTATAATTGTATCTAACGGGAAGTGAAATTTAACGATACGTGAAAACCAATTCGAACGCGTTACGAACCGAACCGTTAATGAACCCATCACTTAACCCTACTATATAAACAAGTGTTCTCTCATTTTTAGGGTTTTAAAGAAAATTTAGAAAGAGAGAGAAAGAGGCGGACACAGCCGCGACTTCCCCCCTTCTTCGAATCCGGTCGGTTTTCCGGCCACAGGCGACGCCCTCTAGCGAGTGGTGGCGAGTGCCACACCGTACCGGTCTCCCCTCGATGCCCCGATCACTGCAGTGGCCTTGATTTCTCACAAAACCCAACAGAGCGACGGTAATCGAAGGAAGAAGCGACGGCTGCAGGTCGGTCTCGGAAGTGGTGGTCGTGGTGGTTGCTTCGGGCGCTAAAGAAAGCAACGGAAATCGATTGTGGTGAGTGTGGTCGCGAGGTCGATGGTCGTGGTTTCGGTGGTGGTAGCCGACCCTGAATACGATTGTGGCTGTGGTTATTGTGGTTGTGGAGGTCGACCGCGGCTATTGTTGCGATGGCGATGGTGAAGGTGACAGTATCAGTGGTGCATGTCGGCTGTGGCTGAAATGTTGATGGTTGTGGTCGATCTAAGGCACCCAAAGGGCTGCCCAAGGCGACTGGTGCCCGGTGACCTCACGGTCCTTGACCGCAGAGGCAGTGATGGTGAAGGCGATCGTTGTAAGTCAGTGGCTGAGTTCGATGGTGAGGTAATCTGTGATTGTGGTTGTGTTGGTCGATTGTGGTGAATTATGGCTGTTGATGGTTGTGGGCTGTGACTGTGGCTGGGTTGTTATTGGTCGTGGTGATGGTTTCGTGCGGTGGCTGTCAATGAGGGCCATTACAGTAGACGATGGTGGTATGATAGTGGTTGTTTGATGATGGTTGTGGCTGTAGGTGCTGATGGTTGTGGTATAGTTGTGCATGTGAGGGTTGTGGTATTGGATGTCGGTTGTAATGGCTGCATGTAGCGGGTAGTGATTGTAAAAGTCATAACCGAGGGGTATGGTGATGTTAAAAGTTATAACCGATGGTGGTGATGTTGGAAAGGGCTAGTAGTGGTAATCTAGGGCTGTGATTGTGGTTGCATGTGGTGACTAATGGTGGTAAGTGCTGCGACAAGGTTGTTTGGTAACGTGCCTTGTGATTTTGGTTGCGTTTAGGTAAAAGTCTATGTTGTTTTAGTGCTTATAAATGATTTTGGTATTTTGGTACGTTTTGGTTAGGTAAAACATCGGTCAAAGCTGGTCAAACTTGGTCAACGAGTGGACAACGAAACGCGAACATGATTAGATCAAGAGCAATTCGAGTGGGTTAGTGAATGTAACTGAGTGAAAGGTATAATCGCACGCGTTATGCATTAGAAATTTAATTATAAGTTACATATGCATTATTTGAGATCTAATTATATAAAAGGCATAAATTATAAAATATGTGAGTTAAGCGCGAATGAACGTCACTTGATATAAATATTTGATTTAAATGGATGGCTTGGGCCGAGATTTGACTAGCAATTATACTTTATTAGAAAACAACCTAGATAAAAGATATGAAACACTAGTTTTGGGAAGTGGTTTGACATGTCATTGATTAAACAAATAAGTTGATTTCATGCCACATTAAATCGTTACAAGAATTAGTGATGTAAAATACATTCAAATATGATTGTGCATTTGTATATATATATATATATATATATATATATATATATATATATATATATATATATATATATATATATATATATATATATATATATACATACAATAGATATTTAGGTTAACCGGTATATACAAGTTTTATCTATGATAAAAGACCTAAAATGCTATAATGATCCATCATCGTGTTGTTATTAATTGTAGGTCATCTCATTGTTATTGAAATAAATATTATGTGTAACACTCTTTCTATTCAAACTATCATCAACTGTTATCAATAATTGGATTAGTTAGTGTCAACCGAGTTAACAAATATGATATAAACGTGAACATTATAAACATCGTTTGAGACATTATATATTACTTACATTGTCAATGCGAGTTATTTTTGAAGATTTGGAATCCATGACATAAATTGATTTTCTACCTTATTTATGCTAAGACTCAATTTTTGATTAAGTGCATTAACTAACCTATGCACACGAGTTAATTCATGACAAATAACCAATATACAAGAAGCTAGGATACACTAAGGAGACTAATCACCAACCTTAAGTCAACTAAAGAGCTCAACTGCACGCATGTGATAACGTCATGCTAATTCTAAACATGAATCTTATATGTTCTAGTTAGGATTGCTTTGTTGATGATCATCACTTTTCTTTATCGAGCTCTGAATTTATATAAGGATACCAGGTGAGTTCTCGTGTTCCCCTTTTTACTTTGGTTTTGGGGATGAAGCATGCTCTTTTAAACTGAAACTTTTATTTGTGATACTACTTACTGTTTTTGGGATGAAACATGCCCTGTTGTTTTATGAACTATGATTGTGCTTTACTTGATGCTTGTATGTGGGACTTTTGGATACCTGGTGACACTTATATCATGATCATTAATTCTTTTATGAACCGCTTGCTTTATATGGATAGATCTATTTGGGGAATCCCCCACACATAGTGGCTCCCGCTATAGGGAGGTACCCCACTAAGATCCTGAGAGATCGTATGTGGCATGTAACAAGTTTTGATTAAGAAACTATGGTGAACCATCCTAGCAGGTATGGTTCACTGATTTGAGGCTTGGTTCCTTCCTTTGGGAATATCCGGTTAAACACAAGTTTAGAAGAGGCCAACCGGGGACCAAGTGCAGGGTTGATCGTGATACCCCACGATGATTGATACTATAATGATGCTTTTAAAATCAAATGAGAATTTTTTCATAAGCTTTTACACTTGATTCTAAACTTTTAAATATGGACTTCCAGAGTCCCTTTTGTTTTAAGATTTAAAGAACTTATGTTTTGAAATTCAACTAATGGATTCTAAAGAGACTTTTGTTTTCTGAAACTTTAACCACTTGAACTCACCAACTTTATGTTGACACAAAATCTTTTTGAGCATGTCTTTAGGTACAGCTAGGGAGAATAGTTGAGCTATAGAAGTTACAGAAATCTGAAGCAAGATATGAGGTTAGGCGTTGAAGACAAAAGTCGAGCCTAGAAGCCTTAGATACTAAAGCATCAAGAAACATTTACCAAGAGATTGATCATGACACCTATAGACAGTAGATTTAGGCACCTTGTGAATCAAAACTAAGCCAATATTCTGATGTAAATGTTGAATGTTGTATTGTATTAAACCATATAGTTTCCGCTGCATTTTGGTTGTTGTTTACTAATCGTGACTTCCCGCCACTCCGGGCCCGGGATGTGACAACAAGCTTGAGGGATCCTTTCCTTGGAGCCTTGGCTGAAATTTCATCTTCCAACATCCATTTTCTATCGACCTTTTGCTGCTGGGAAGGTAGTTTTTCACAGCTCATTGTAGCTGTGATTTCATGTACTTTTACATGTGTTCATAGCTTACTTATTCACATAAAAGATCCCCTTTGTCCTTGGGTTTGTTTACACTTTAAAACATCAAATATAACATGAAATTTTCCGCTTGTGAACAATGTTATAAAGCTATACTTCCGCTGCGTTTTACAAAGTTTAAGTGGTTAAACTATGTCTTGTGTTTTAACAAACCCCAACAATGGCATCTAGAGCCGGTTATGTGGATAGCTAGCTTGTATTGTCCTTTAAAAATTCGTTTTATGGACTTTAAAACCACTTTAGGGGCTGCTATGTTTTGTATGTTGAATCGCCAAACTTTCAAGGTTATATCACACATGCTTGTGATTAACCTTGAAAGATATGTATGATGATATGTATATTGTTTGGACAATGTTTAAAACCCGAATTTCAGTTTATGTTGGCTAAAAAGCGTGGGTTTTAGTGGGGATCCTTTGTTATATTTGGATGATATGATGAATGTTCATATTGGTGCATAACCTAGCATTTGGCCTTGTGTTGTTTGGATGTTTGCAATGGTTGTTTTGGTTTATTCAATGAGGTTGTATATTATTTTATTTGTGCTTTGTTTAAAAGATGTAATTTATTTATTATTGGGTTATAATAAATAGATTAGGTGTATTTTTCATTTTACTAGATATCATGTATTAGTACTTTATATCTTGTAATATGAAGACATACGCATTGGAAGCACAATGGAAAGACACAAGAGAAACATGGAGCATTTTGGATGCGGTTTCAAGAGGGAGGCTTTTGGAAGCTTTCTATGTCTTTTGTTATGACCTTAAGAAAGCCCAAATGACAACACTTTTGATGGCAAACAAGTGTTGTCAACATAGTGGCTATGGTTATGCACATGTGGTTGTTTATGTTTATGCTTGTTTGAATGTTTTTGTTTGATTGTATGGTTGATATTTGTACATGCATTACAAACTAATTAACACACTTAACAAGCTGAAAATTGATGGCTCTTAATCATTAAAAGGTAATAAAAGGTTATTAAAATGATTTAATGAATTTAAAGACTAAAATAGGTTTTAATCAAAGGACCATAGGGTGTCATGTATTTGAAAGCATGCAAATATAAGTACATAGAGTTTTCTAAACTAGAATTATGAAACCTCTAAATATTTTAATACAAGATCAACACCGTACCTTTACACAACACTTAAGTCACTTGGGAACTCTTAGTGGGATAAAGGTCACCTAACAATTTTGAGGGAACTTATGACTTGAGGTGAGAATGCCATATTCGTGAGATAAAGGTCACCTAACCACTCTTTTTGGCAAACTCACACGTGTATGTAAGTAGGATGTCTTGATTTGCAAACCATGTTAAATGGATCACCTACAATATGGTTTGAAAATGGTGTTGATGGGATTAACATGCCGACTTTACATATGATGTTTAAAGTCGATCCATACCTCTAGAAGTTGCAAATGGTTGCAACCGTCAATCGTTGACCACCTTATTAATTTAAATCGTGGGATAAAGGTCACCTAACCATAATTTAAATGTAATGTTGGGTTCTACATTTAATATGATAATAACCTTAAAAGGTATTAATTATAAAAAAAATAGCAATATCGAAAATACTAAAATAGATCTTTGTTAAATTTTGTAGCTGACCACCAATAATGATAATCATGACAACTCATCTACGTCGACCCAATATTTACGAGTGATTCTCCAAAAGGAACGTCTAAATCATAACAATTTCATAGATTGGTATCGAAACTTGAGAATCGTTCTCAAGCAAGAGAGACGATCATATGTTTTAGACGACCCTATCCCCGATCAACCTACTGAGGATGATGAGGAGGCCTATAATGATTGGCTGAAGTACACTGAGGACTCCGTCCAAGTGTCTTCTCTCATGCTAGCAAGCATGACTCCGGATCTCCAAAAGGAGTATGAACATCACGGAGCTTATGACATGATAACCCAGCTGAAGGAAACGTTCCAACAGCAAGCAAGGGTTGAGCGCTTCGAAACGGTTGAGCGCTTCGAAACGGTTCGAGCACTCCATGCATGTCATATGGACGACAACCAATCAGTTTCATCTTATGTACTTAAGATGAAAAGCCACATTGACCGCCTCGAAAGGCTTAATTTTCCTGTCTCAAAGGAATTGGCCACGGATTTGATCCTTAATGTCCTTACTAAGAAGTTCGAGAAATTCGTGTTGAACTACAACATGAATGCTTGGGGCAAAAGTGTTGGATCTAGGAAGGATAGGACTAGATCATTTTGTATAGGCTTAGAACTTTAATCAAGTCTTGTAATTAATAATTGTAACTGTCAAGTATATATATATATGTGCATTAAATCTATAGGTTAACCCATATATATGTATGTCGCATTGTGATTGTTCACAGGCAAAATCAATATACTTGGTAGGATTCCTGAAATTGACAAGTGTAAGAAACATCTACGGATGAACATCATTGTTAATTCGTAGATATGTTTCTTACAACACCACATCACAAGTGAAGATTCCTGCGGATGATCAAGGATTGCATGAAGTGAAGACTTCTACGGAAGACAGAGTTCCTACGGAAAAACAACACGTCTACGGAAAACCAAGACATCTACGGAAGAGCAAAACTCCTGCGGAAGACAAGGCTCCTGTGGAAGTTCAGAACACTTGTATGATTACAATATCAACAAGTCAAACAAGTCAACCAATCAATATCAAATCCCAAGAGATCCGGTGTTTCCTTAACTGACTCCAACCATTATAAATATGAGTCCTAGCTTTCACATCTCGCGGAACACAATCGAGCAATATTACGGCTGTCAAGCATCACATCATCGTACAACCCTAGCCGCCGTCACATCAACAACAACATTATTTCGATTCACAGAAATCATTGTTCATAGTCATTCATAATTATTCTTTTGTAATCATTACTCGATAATTAATGAAATACTTTTGAATAATTATTGCCTTCGCATTTACTGTGTTTTTGTGTTTGTGTTCTTCGATAATCATTAAAACAATTAAACGTCAGTTAATGATAATTCCATGATCATTGATTTGAGTTTATTTTAATACTGATAATTCCTGAATTGAGATCCTTGGATTCACAGGTGGTATCAGAGCCAAGTGCTCATTGATTTAGATCAATTGATCTATCAGTATTAAAATTGTTTAATTGTCTTTTAAACAATTAATTCTACGACTTATCATTCAACAAGCTTTCTCTAATTGTTTGATTGATTTAGATCTATATTCAAATTAATTGAATACTAGATCTGAGTCTTTGATTGATTTGTCTAATTCAACATTCAAAGCTTGTTTCATAACTCTCAATTAAATATGAGTACTTTTGGTGGATCGTATCAACCACCAAAGTTGGAAACAAAAGCCGATTTCAAGTCCTGGAAAATCAAGTTCAGGAATCATGTGAACTACACAGATTCTGACTTGTGGGAGTCCATCACTGAAGGTCCTTATATTCCACCCACCCTTGGGCCAGATTATAGTGACAAGAATTAGCCTATTAGCACAAAAGACTTGTCACCTGATGATGTCAAGAAGGTTAAAGTCGATATTAAAGCATAAAGTTTGCTTAGTATGGCTTTGCCAGAAGAGATATTAATCAGGTGTGAGAACTATAAAACAACAAACTCCTTGTGGAAGATACTCCACACACTCTGTGAAGGGAGTGATGAGATCAGTAGCATCAGGAAAGACACCCTCAGATCACAATATGAAACCTTTCATCATATTGAGGGTGAATCAATTCCTCAACAACTCCATAGATTTATGCAACTCGTTACTGAGATGAACATCTTGGAGTTGAAGTATACTATTGAGGAACTCAACAAGAAAATGCTCCACACTTTGCCTGAAAGTTGGAAGCAGATAGTGTCCATGTTCAAGAACACCATAGATCTTAAGACAACTGGTCTAGATACTCTGGTTGCTAAAGTAGAAGCTCTTGAAATGGATAAACAATCAAGAAACAAGAGTGCGAGAACACATGTCTCACCTTATCACTTCAAAGAAACTAAAAATGCTGGAAGTGCATTTATCTCAAATCATGATGGTGATAACTCTTGTACTTTGAGTGATGATGAAGAGGAAGTTAGTTTTTATGCCTCTAAACCCTCTAAGAAATCATCTCAAAGTAAGAACCAAAAGGAAAAAGGAAGATCTGCTGAGAAAAGAGATACAACTACAGCAACTGCAAAATCTTCTCAACAAAACAATCAATCAGAACCAATTACTCTGATATTGGATTCTAAAGAACAAAAAGCAGCCTTCGCAGCTTTTAGTTCTAGCTTTTAAGCATATCTGGGAAGCTCACTAACATCAGCAAACATTTGCCAACAAGACTTGGAA
The DNA here is from genome assembly GCA_024085815.1 of Flaveria linearis. Classification (NCBI taxonomy): domain Eukaryota; kingdom Viridiplantae; phylum Streptophyta; class Magnoliopsida; order Asterales; family Asteraceae; genus Flaveria; species Flaveria linearis. The sequence continues at coordinate 28,547,761 of CM044015.1, forward strand.
GAACTACCTCCTGATGTAGTGGAAGAGATGGATCTACAATGGCAGATGGCAATGATTGCTTACAGAGCTAAGCAATATCTGAGGAGAAAGAATCTGGCTGCAGCTAGTAAAACATCAAATGTTGGGGTTGACAAGTCCAAAGTCAGATGTTTCAAGTGCAATCTCTATGGACACTTCTCTAGAGAATGCAATCAACAATCATCTCAGCAGCATCAGCAGCAGCAGCATCAGCAGCATCAACATCAGCAGTATCATCATCAGCAATCAACCTCTCAAAAATCTTGCTCAGACAACCTCAGCTGACAAATACATCCCCACCAGCCACAAATGAATCAACAGGACCAAGTAATTCAAAGGAGTCTGGACTGATCATACTTCAAGATGGAACATATGACTGGAGTATGTATGAGAAGGAAGTCTTGGAAGAGAATCAAGCATTGATGGCTCATATGGAAAACAAAGTTCCTCCAATGGACAGAGAGGTAAGGGAAAGGTTATGTTCATCAACATGTGTTGAGGAAGTTGAACGTTATAGAGTCCATGCTCAGCAGTTGGCTGACAAAGTAAAAGAAACAATGATTTTAAATGAATCCCATTTAAGAGAACATAAATTATATCAAATCAAAATTAGTTCTTTGCAAAAGGATTTAGAAAAATATGTTTCTAAAAATTACAGCCTTAAAGCTCAAGTTGAGCATCTGACCACTTCCTTAACCAAATCCATGGCTGATCATGCATCTACTGAAGTGAAACTTCAGAAGTTTCAACTATCATCTCAGCAATATGAGAAGTTGTTAAACTCTCATATTGAATCAAAGAATAGGTATGGGTTGGGTTATAATGCCGTTGCACCACCTATTAATGATAATTACACAACTCTACCCGAAACAATGATAAACACTTTGTCAAATCATTTCGTGCCAAGCACCAAAATTGACATAAAAACAAGTCAAATAAACATTAACAATGAAGCTGAGGTGAGTGAAATTGAATCTTCTGAATCATAATCACTAAAACATAATGACTCAAATTTTGATTATGATAAATGTGATGACTTGGATGATTCTGATGAATATGACATTGATCAACTGAACATTGGTAAGAATGTTAAAGTTGAAACTGGTCTTCCAAAATTTCTTGAAGAATCAAAGCTGCAGTATCCTCCAAAGCAACGAAACATGCTGAAGACTATCTGCAAGAGGATTGCTAAACAGAATGAAGGAATTGAAGAACTGAACCTTCACAAAAGTAAGGAGATACCTTTACCCCACTCAGATAAAGGTAAGAAGCACCAAACTTCAACCAAGCACAAGAAAAACTCAAATGTTGAAGATCTGCGGAAGTCAAAATCTGATGAGCCCGTAGAACATCTGCAGAAGGCAAATCAGCCAAGTCCGTAGAACATCTGCGGAAGGGAAAAACTGCTGAATCCGTAGAGAAGCCGCGGAAGAGTAAAGCCGAATCTCCAGATGAGGTCAAAAGGACTGCCAACAAACAACAAAAAGCAGTCAAAGGTAAACAAGTATCAGCTGATGATGTTCATAGCAAAAGCAAGAAGAAATCAAGTGATCCATTAGGAAAGGAGTTGAAGCCCAACAAGCTGAACAAGAAAAAGAAGTCTGAATCTGAAAACTCAGAAGATAAATATTGCAAATGGTGTGATATGAAGAATCATAATGCAGATGAATGCTACTTCAGCAGCTACTATTCCATATGCAATATGAACAATCACATGACTTCTGATTGCTACTTCAACAAACACTATGCAATATGTGACAAAAATAATCATTCCACCTAGGAATGTTATTTCAATAAGAAGAACAAGAAAAAGAGCAAAAAGAAGTCACATGATGAATCATCTGAATCAGATTCATCTTCAGAAAGTGACAAAGAATCAAAGCTGAAGAAAGAACAACAAAAATCAAAGCAAAGATCCTCTGCTGCGGATAAACCTTTGAAGAAGAAAGCACCAATTCAGTCTAAAACACCTCACAAAAAGGTGGATCTGTCAGATGAGAAGACTGAAGTGATTGATGGTTTCTTTGATAATTTTGAAAAAGGAACTCCTGTGCCTCAATCAAAGTTGAAAGATGAAGTAACTTTCAGCAATTCAGGGGCATACTCAAAATCAAAATATTAATCAAAACAAGAAAAGTTGAAGAAAGAATCAGATAAGCAAGAAGACATCCAAAAACCTGAATCATCTTCAACAGAATCATCCTCACCACCATCAAATCAAAAAGAATCAAGTAATATTGAAACTTCAAGATTAATTCATGAAGGAGTAACTATTATAGACACATCTGGCAAACCCAAGAAAATTAAGGCTTGGGTTGTCAATTCTAACTGATTTCTTTTTCTGTGCAGGAACAATCATTGAGAGCTGACAACAAGTGGTATGTTGACAGTGGTTGTTCGACACATATGACAAGAAACTGTGCTCTTCTCCATGACTTCAAACATAAACATGCCTCTTATGTGGCATTTAGTGGGGATAAGAAGGGAGTTAAAATAGTTGGTGAAGGAATGGTAACAAATGGTGTGTTAACATTTGAAAAAGTGAATTACTGTGAAAATTTGCAGTACAATTTACTTAGTGTATCTCAAATTTGTGATCAAAATTACACAACACTATTTGATAACACTAATTGTTACATTCTTAAGCCAGGTTTTATAGTTCCAGAAGACTGGATCCTTCTTAAAGCATCAAGAAAAGGAAACATATATGTTTTGGATATGAACAACACATCACTCACAAGCCATGAGACATGCCTGTTATCTAAATCTTCAGAAGATGAATCACAATTGTGGCATAGAAGGCTTGTTCATTCCAACATGAAAAACATGAATAATTGGTGAAAAATGACTTGGTATTGGATTACCAAAGAAAGAATTTCATTGTTCAAATCATTGTTCTTCATGTTACAAATAAAAACAACATAGAGTGTCTCATAAATCCAAATTAATCAATACTAACACTACACAACTCAAATTACTTCACATGGACCTTTTGGTCAAACCGATGTGATGAGCATTGGAAAAAGGCAATATTGCTTGGTGATAGTAGATGATTTCACTAGATTCACATGGGTATTTTTCTTAAAACATAAGAGTGAAACATCTGAAACATTAATGGACTTTATGATCTAGATTGAGAATCAACTTGATTTAAAAGTTAAAATTTTCAGGAGTGATAATGGGACTGAATTTGTTAATGCTGATCTGGATTCTTTTTGCAGGAATAAAGGCATAGCAAGGCAATTCAGTGCACCAAGAACTCCACAACAAAGTGGAGTGGCTGAAAGAAGAAATAGAACTCTCATAGAAGCAGCCAGAACAATGCTAGTTGACTCTCAGTTGCCCATCACATTCTGGGCAGAAGCTGTGAATACAACATGCAATGTTCAAAATAGGACATTAATTGTCAAAGAACATAATAAAACTCCTTATGAGCTCTTATTTAAAAGGAAACCTTTTATAGGATATCTTAGAGCTTTGGGTGTCATGTGTCTGTATTAAATAGCAAAGAACAATTTGGAAAATTTTCTGAAAAAGCCTATGATGGTTTCTTTGTTGGATATTCATCCACTTCTAAATCATATAGGGTCTATATTCCAGAACATAATATTCTTGAAGAGACTCCCAATGTTTCTTTGATGAATTCATATTACAACAACTGTAAAAGGATCATCTTGGTTATTTGATATAGATGCATTAACAGAATCATTTAACTCTAGATATTTGATCAATGCAGGTTCTGCTGATACATGCTATCCATTTGTTCCTCCAAGTTTGAATGAAGTGCCACTGACAGCTGACCCACCAAGGGCACAACCTTCAACTGCACCACATCAAGAATAAGTCAGCAACATGAAGATGCATCAAGAGAAGCAAATCCTTCATCCGCAGCTCATGTAAATATATCCGCAGATGCACCATCATCCGTAGATGTAAATACTGTTTCAACCACTGATCCTAGGGATGGAGAGGATGTGTTGAATCCACAAAACTTGCCTGCTGATCAACAATGTCCATCCATAGATGGTGCTGTAACTTCTACGGAAGAACAAAATGCTTCCGTAGATGTTGCTGTTAGTCCTACGGAACAACAAAATGCTTCCGTAGAACTTCCTGCTGAAGGAGAACATGCAGCAACTGAAGCTCAAGCTGATCCTGTTGACCATGAACCCCTTGATTACTTCATAGATTTAACATCACAGCTGAATCCATCTGCTTCAATAGGTTTCTCAAACTTAGAGTCAACAATCCCAGTTGATGCTATTTCAACAAGCAGAATTCGCAAGTCTCATCCATCAGATAATATCATCGGAGAACTGAATGCAAGAACTACAAGAAGCAAAGGAGAGTGGCAAACATTTGCTTGTTTACCTGCTTCTTGTCTCAGACAGTTCCTGCAAACATTACAGCTGCTCTAAAGGACAATAGCTGGATTGAGGCTATGCAAGAAGAACTACAACAATTCAGAAAACAAAAGGTGTGGAACCTTGTAGACTTGCCTCAAGGTCAGCATCTAATTGGAACAAGGTGGCTTTTTAAAAACAAGTTGGATGAGAGGGGTATAATTGTGAGAAACAAAGCAAGACTTATAGCTCAAGGATATACTCAAGAAGAAGGAATAGACTATGATGAAGTTTTTGCACCATGCAAGAATTAAAGCTATCAGGGTCTTTCTAGCTTATGCTTCATTCAAGAAGTTCACAGTGTATCAAATGGATGTGAAGTGTGCTTTCCTTTATGGGAAAATTGATGAAGAAGTATATGTGGCTCAACCCCCTGGATTTGAGAATCCTGACTATCCACATAGAGTATACAAGCTAGACAAAGCTTTGTATGGTCTTCATCAAGCACCAAGGAAGTGGTATGACATATTGTCATCTTGCCTGCTGAAGAATGGTTAAAAAAGAGGGACCATTGATCAGACACTCTTCCTCAAACAAGAACATCAAGATCTTTTGGTGGTTCAAATATATATAGATGACATAATATTTGGATCCACCAACAAGAAACTGTGTTAAAGCTTTGAAGAGTTAATGAAATCTGAATTCCAGATGAGCTCCATGGGAGAATTGACATTCTTCCTTGGCTTACAAGTTCATCAGAAAACAGATGGCATTTTCATCAATCAAGAAAAGTACATTCATCAAATTCTGAAGAAGTAAAATCTTGCTGATACAACTTCATGCAAGACACCTGCCTCAACAATAGACAAGATTGTGCCTGACCCTGCTGGAAAATCAGTAGATCAGAGATTGTATAGATCAATGATCGGATCCTTAATGTATTTAACTACCAGTAGGCCTGACATAATGTTTGTTGTATGTGTTTGTGCCAGGTATTAATTAGATCCAAAGGAGTCTCATCTGAATGCGATCAACAGAATATTCAGATATCTGAAAGGAAAACCAGCTCTAGGACTGTGGTATCCAAAAGATGGAGATTTCAGTCTTTTCTCATATTTAGATAGTGACTATGGAGGATGCAACAATAACAGAAAATCCACAACTGGTGGATGTCAATTTTGGGACCAAGGCTTGTTTCATGGCAGTGCAAAAAGCAAACTAATGTATCTGTATCCATAGCTGAAGTTGAGTACATAGCTACTTCAGCTGGTTGCTCTCAAGTTTTTTGGTTGCAAAACCAATTACTTGATTATGGTTACAATTTCCTTCAAACACCAATTCATATTGATAATTCAGCTGCTATGTTTATAACTGCTAACCCAGTTCAACATAGTAAAACAAAACATATTGAAATCAGATATCATTTTTTGAGAGACTATTCAGAAAAGGGTTTAATCAAGTTAATCAAAGTGGACACAACAAATCAGCTTACTGTTTGTTCACTAAAGCCTTTGATTCTATTAGATTTAACTTTCTGATAGAATCTTTGGGGATGATTAACTTAGATTAAATCATTAAAAGCATATGACTATCCTTATGTAGAGTAATAGTTGGGGATGATTTAATTGTCCGATATAATGTATGTGCATGTCATATGTATGGGAAATGATAGAACACTATGCTTGGCTTTCTTTAACTACAATTCAAACTGACCTGTCACATTTTGATATGTGAGTAGGTTCATCTTGAGTGGAAACTAAGCTAAGAGCATGCCAAACTAAATGAAACAGGTAACTGTATGTGGGATCTCCATTTTGAGGATCAGGAAAGTAAGTCATCTCCTGATGTGATCAAATCACTTACAAAAGCACACTATGTAAAATACTTTATAATTTTTCTATCTTTGCAAATTCATTCTCCCTCTGTTTTGTGTGAACAAAGACCTGGGAATATGATTCACGAGTGTGATCTTCATTCTCCCTCTGTTTTGTGTAAACAAAGACCTGGGTTAAGTTCACCTTTGTTTTATGAAAGTAAAGACCTGGTGACTATGAAGATCATATCTTTGCTCTTAAAAGAATCACTTGTGATCAACTGTATATCAATTTAAAGAGCTTCAACATCAAAGCATCAATGAGACTGTAATATGTCTCAAGATAGAACTTATAACTTAATGTACATAGTCTATAAGTGTGAAAAAGTGGTGATTTGCCTCACCTACGGAGGACAAACTTAAATGAGAATTGAATGTGGAGCACACAACATTTACTGATTAACAAACTTCAAAACATGATAAACAGCATGCCTAGTTGATACATTGCTCATGTATGAATTTAAGTTGCCATATATACTTACAATCAGGTGTGAAATAGATCAACACATATTCAAAGAATCAACATCAGCAGAGGCCTAGCGTCATAGTATGATCCCTCTATATATATGCATGCTTGTATTGTTTAAGTCAGTTGTTTAATGTCCCCTTCACTGATTTAGACTGTCATGTGCCTTTCATGCCTATTTCCAACAAAAATTTATGATGAATGCCACAGTTTAACATTAATCACAAATTTAGGGGAGTAGTTCATGTATGAAAAATCAATAAAAAGCTGCTAATTCACTTTGAAGGAATTAGAACTTAAGCACTAACTTGAATGCAGGATACAGGAAACTTGCTTTCTTGTACATAATTGCCATGCAAACAAAGTCCACAATGTCCAATATCAACACATGATTCTACTTACTAGATATCATACATTTAAAGTTTTTAACAAAACTTTAATTTCCGCAGAAGTTTCAGTAATATTTCTCATCCGTAGAAGTAACATTGAAATTTCTACATCCGCAGAAGTTTCAGTAATATTTCTCATCCGCAGAAGTAACAGTGAAATTTCTGCTTTAGCAGAAGTAACAGTAACAGTGTAACTGCATAATCGTAGGATTGGTAAACTACGGATGTGCTAGTAACGAGGTATGGCATTTGAGCTAAGGCATTCGCAGATGTTTAGGTTTCGCAGATGTTCTGCGAAAGATGTGGTACATCCGGAATAAACTTGATAAACGGAAAGGGATAAAGGGGAAGTGGGCCCAACATAATTAATAAAAGAAATTAATGTGTTTGCTTATAAATAAGGTTTTTGACTTTAAGAATTCATTAATCACTTTTTCAGAGCACTTTTTCAGTTTTCTAACCTAGAAAAACGCACACTTTCCCCCTCATTCAAACTTTCAATAATCCGTTCCAAACATCATAAACATCATCATTCAGAAATCGATTATTATTGTCGCGAAGGTAAATCATGTTCTAATCTTCAGTTCGGAACTGATTAATCCTTGATTGTCATTAAAACGATTCGAATTCATGTGAGTGACACTAATGCTAAACTGACTTTCGTTTCTATTTACAGATGACAAACAGATTCGCAAAGGAGCACAACGTGTGTGCATTCTTAAATGTTGATGATCCTGCTACTGAAGGATGTCGAGATATCATCAGATTTCTTCGACGGTCCAGGCTATTCTATGCCTTTACGGCTGGTCCTGTGATTCATCAATCACACATTGTCGATTTATGGAATTTGGCACGAGTAGAACAAGCTGGAGATGATGAAGTGATTGTTGCTCAGATCCTTTCTGAACGATTACGGATCAATGAAAGCACAATCAGATGATCACTTGAGTTGGGTGATCGAGAAGTAGGGCACCCTGATGTATTCGAGAATGAATACATTGAGAAGGTGTTCAACATAATGGGGTATGATGGAGATTATGAGAAAGGCGTAATCAAGAAGGGAAGGCTATGCAAGCCCTATCGGTTCCTGTGCCACACTTACCTGAAGTGCATCTCCAACAGGAAGGCAGGGCTAGATAGGTTCTCTCGACACATCTCATCAGGAATCATTGGGATCTTTGAGGGTAGACCATATAACTACTCTAAGTACATTTTCAACTGCCTCTGTGATCAAGTTAAACTATAAAGGAATGACAAGATGTTTATGTTCCCAAGATTCCTGCAACTGATCATCAATGCAGAACTCCCTAGAATTGCAAGGGAAGGGTAAGTGTTTATTCAAGCCCACTTGGGAAGATCAGTGCTAAACAAAATCAGTGGCAAATATCAGGGTGAAGACATGCCCATGTTTGCACATGTTGTGGATGCTCAGGCTGACATACCACAAGGATTACTATGGATAGATGATGAAGCAGAGACATCTGCTGAATCTGAACAAGCTCCTCACCAACACCAATCACCCAGCCAAACACCCCCTCACCAATACCAATCACCTAGCCAAACACACCCTCAGCAACACCAATCACCAGCCAGTATAAACACCCAACCCATCTCTCCCATTCATCACCATGACTCCCCACAACTAATATCTTCATCTTCCACCAACAACACCCAGCCGATCTCACCAGTACAACACCAATCACCATCACCTTCTCATTCATTCTCATATAACACCCAACCTCTCTATCCAATCCAAATCCAATATCCTATTCAACTACTCCCAGACACACCAATACAACCATCCCCGGAAAGTGAAAACACTGAACAAATCAACATAACTGAGTCTTTGAATTCTGTTCACACAGGAGAGACTGAGTTGATGTCTCAAGCAAGCACTGTTCCCTTTTCAGCCACAAACTCTGAGAACCAATTTCCATCAGAGCACACTAAACCAATATCTCCAACTACTATTGATAAACATGCTGATGAGCAAATAGAAGTAGAACAAGAGATTGAGAAGGATGTGATTGCCTATCATGAGGATGACCTAAGTGATAGTGATATCCCTGTCAGCAAAAGCTATTTGGTTGCTGAGTACAACAAATTAGTACTCAAATCAAACAAGCGAAAACAAAGAATCCAACAGCTTAAAGGAGTCATTAAAGAGAAGGATGAAGAGTTGATGAGGCAAGAAGCCAGATTGAAAAGGCTTAGAGATGATGACAAAAGCAACAATGAAGTAATTGTAGCACTTCTTCAAAATGAACAAGAGTTGCAGGTATCATTAAGAAATGAGAAGAATGCAAAAGCTCAGCTAATCAAGGAGAAGGATGATGAGATCAATCAATTGAAAATGAAGATTTCTGCTTTGGAATCGAAGGATACTCCAAGTATTGAACAATCAAAACAATCTGCTGAAGCTTCAAAGAAACTAATTTTGTACTCTCGGAAGAGAAAATACTTGGGCTCCATCAAGAAGAAAATTGAAGATGAAGGTTCCCCTAAAAAGCAAAAGCCCACATCTCCTGAACATACACCTTCAGTAGATTTATCTACTGTGAAGTTATCTAGTGATGATGGTGAAAGTGATCAAGAATGGAATGAGCTGACTAAGATGGAGTCACCTACTAAGCAAAAAGAATCAAAGGCCAATGAACTTCTAAGCACTAAAGATATTATGGAAGAGATGCCTGAATCAAGTATGTTCATGACCCTCATCAACCATGGTTTCCCATATGACATGGTTGAGAGGATGAACTTAACTGAAATGAAGACTCTTCTGAAAGAATTTGAGCTTGCAAGATTCATACTCCCAAACTGTGATTATGAAGTTTTCACAGTCTTTCAATCAGTTGAGAAGATCAAGAAAGAGTTTGGCCATTGTGACACAGCCAAACTAAGCAAGTACAATATGACCTGCTGGTTACAAGGCCACAACTACAAGCCACATGAGCTGAAAGGAAGATCAACTGGTGAACTACAGAGGATGATGGAGCATGTCATGGCAGTGGAACTAGAAACTGGTGTCAAATTCAGAACTGCAGCTCCATATCCATCCCATGAACAACAGAGCAAACTGCCTGCTGATCCAATAACTGTTGAACCTAAGGATCAACATAAAGAAAAAGGAAAACTGATCAGAGAGCCAAGGGCAGTTATCCCCATAATGGTATGGCCTCTGGGGACAACAGTTAGGGAAATAACTGAACAGAAATCTACTCTGATCGAACTATATGACCATATCACAACTCCCAGTTCTGTGGAAGAACACAGGATTATGGCTTGGAAATATGATCCAGACTAGGATTGTGCAATCATCAAGAGGACATCTGGAAGAATTCATTACTTCCATGATGTGGAAGCACTATTGAGTCTTCCGGAGCAAGACATCAAAGATCTACAAAGCATACCCATTTCCAACTATCCAATCCATCTTAGGGGAAGAGACTTCTCTACAGCTGTGAGTGGAATGAAAACTAGATTTATTGATGATGTGCTCACACAAGCAAAGAGAGATGATATGGAGCACAAAAAGATCAAACAAAGTAAGAAAAGAAGAACAGCTGAAGTCTCATCTCTTGTAGATGATGATATGTTAAAGAGGGTTGGATGTATGAACAAAAACTCAGAGTCCATCAAAAGCTTCAAAGGAAATCAATTTACTTCTCCCATCATAGAATGGGGTTATATTGAAATAACAAAAGAGCTAGTATTGTTGAGAAATGCTGATGGAAGAAAGCTGAAAAGATAAGGATTTTTGACCCAGTAGAGATCAAAATGCTTCATCCAAGCTATACATCATATCTCCACGACAAATTCTTCCCTAGGCTAACTGATGAAAAAGCTCAGAATGATCTCTGCCTTTATGTGCATATGATTCATGTAATAGACAAATTGCATGCAAAGGCATACAAGAGAAGAAAACATGAAGTTGGGCTGCTGAAAGGATCAATAATAGAAGAAGTGTCAGAGCTCAGAATCTCAGAGGAATATGAGCTTGAAATTATGCATAACGATAGTGTAGTGGAAACACTCACTACTAAAGAAGACATTTTGGGCCTGAGCTATGAAACACTGAAGAAGATCAGCAAGATGAAGATCAAGTATAAGTACGATGATCAGAAGACTGCTGTATATTACTTCTACAACAAGTTGATAGCAAGAGTCAAAGAGCTTGCAGTTTTGAAGGACTGATTACAAGGAGCTAAGCCTAAGGGGGAGTATTGTTGGATCTAGGAGGGATAGGACTAGATCATTTTGTATAGGCTTAGATCTTTAATCAAGTCTTGTAATTAATAATTGTAACTATCAAGTATATATATATGTGTGTGCATTGAATATATAGGTTAACCCATATATATGTATGTTGCATTGTGATTGTTGACAGGCAAAATCAATATACTTGGTAGGATTCCTGAAATTGACAAGTGTAAGAAACATTTATGGATGAACGTCATTGTTAATCCGTAGATATGTTTCTTACAAGACCACATCACAAGTGAAGATTCCTGCGGATGATCAAGGATTGCATGAAGTGAAGACTTCTACGGAAGACAGAGTTCCTACAGAAGAACAACACTTCTACGGAAGACCAAGACATCTACGGAAGAGCAAAACTCATGCGGAAGACAAGGCTCCTGCGGAAGTTCAGAATACTTGTATGATTACAATATCAACAAGTCAAACAAGTCAACCAATCAATATCAAATCCCAAGAGATCCGGTGTTTCCTTAATTGACTCCAACCATCTATAAATATGAGTCCTAGGTTTCACATCTCGTGAAACACAATCGAGCAATATTACGGCTGTCAAGCATCACATCATCGTGCAACCCTAGCCGCCGTCGCATCAACAACAACATTATTTCGATTCACAGAAATCATTGTTCTTAGTCATTCATAGTTATTCTTTTGTAATCATTACTCGATAATTAATGAAATTTTTTGAATAATTATTGCCATCGCATTTACTGTGTTTTTGTGTTTGTGTTCTTCGATAATCATTAAAACAATTAAACATCAATTAATGATAATTCCGCGATCATTGATTTGAGTTTATTTTAATACTGATAATTCCTGAATTGAGATCCTTGGATTCACAAAAAGCATTGGTGAGCTTCACTCAATGCTCAAAACGGCCGAGGCGGCCATGGGTAAAAGGGTTTTACCCGTTCTCACCATCAATGAAGGTGGGAACAATAAAAGGCCTCATCCCGCACCCAAGGCAAAAGTTGCCAAAGGGTAAGGGACCCGTTTGGGGAAAGGGGAAGGGGTGGCAAGGGTGCCACCCAAACCACAAGAGAAGAAGCAAAAGGTTGCTACTAATGACCCATGCTTCGAGTGTGGGGAGATTGGACATTAGGCAAGGAATTGTCCTGTCCATCTCCTAGAGTTGAAAGCAAAGAGGGATGCCGGGCAGACCTCAGGTATAATATACATGATTGATATTGATTTTAATGTTACATCTTCTAACACATGGGTATTGGATACCGGATGTGGAACTCATATTTGCAATTTTTGCAGGGGTTCACAAGAAGTGGGGACTTCAATCAAGGGGATGTTAGCCTCTTCATGGGCAATGGAACAAAAGTCATAGTTAAAGCCCATGGGGACTACATCCTAAAACTTCCAAGTGGCTTGGATGTAATTTTGAAGAATGTTTTGTATGCTCCTATTTTGGCTAGGAACATTATTTCTGTATCCCAATTAAGACATTATGATTATGTATTATCTTTTGTTGAAATGATATTCATGTTTCTTTAAATGATATGTTCCATTTTAAAGCTATTCCCATTAATGGTATTTATGAATTGGTTCATGAAAATACTTTAAGTAGTTCATTGTACCAAACTAACACCAAGAAACTCAAGTTGGATTTGAGTGATACCTCTCTTTGGCATTGTCGTCTTGGTCATATAAACAAGAAACGTATACAAACACTTCAAAAGAATGGTCTTTTAAAAACAAATGCATGTGATTCATTTGATGTATGTGAATCTTGTTTACAAGGAAAAATGACTAAGGCACCCTTTAGTGGAACTAACAAAAGGGCAAAAGATTTATTAGGAATCATACTTTCGGATGTATGTGGTCCTTTTAAGCCAATGACTAGGAATGGTGAAAGATACTTCATTACCTTTACCGACGATTATAGTCGCTATGGGTATGTGTACTTATTAAGGCACAAAGATGAAGCTTTTGAAACGTTCAAAATCATCAGGAATGAAGTAGAAATCAACTCAACAAGTCGATTAAAGTTCTCCGCACCGGTAGAGGAGGTGAATACCTAAGTGATGCTTTTCAAGATCATCTTAGGAGTTGTGGGATTATCTCACAACTCGCTCATCTTAGAACACCATAACATAATGGTGTGTCTGAGAGGAGGAATCGAACCTTATTGGATATGGTCCGATCTATGATGGCTAGAAGCACATTGCTTCAATAATTTTGGGGTTACGCTTTGCTCTCCGCGGCCCGTATTCTAAATATGGCCCCAACCAAAAGTGTGGAAAGGACACCCTTTGAAATATGGCATGGAAGAGTTCCATCCCTATCATACTTAAGGGTCTGGGTTGTGACGCTTATGTTAAGACTCCCACCCCAAACAAATTGGAAGTCCGTTCCACCAAGTGTATTTTTGTTGGATATCCTAGAGATTCTATAGGATATTATTTCTATGATCCACTGGAACAAAAGGTATTTGTTGCCAGAAAGGGTGAGTTCTTAAAAGCAAATTTCTTATGGAAGAAACTAGCAGTAGAACAGTTGATCTTGAGGAGGATCAAGAACCACAACCTGATGCACGTTTGGTTGAAACTAGCACTCAACATGAGGATGTTGAGGATGATCAAGCGGTTGATCAATACACACAAAACGTTCACAGAAGTGTTAGAACTAGTAATCCACCTGAAAGATACGGATTTTTCATGGATGGATGCTATGTGGTAGATTCAGATGAACCAACCACATACCATAATGCAGTGTCCAATTCGGATTGTGACAAATGGCTTGAAGCCATGAACGTTGAGATGCAATCTATGTATGACAATCAAGTTTGGGAACTTGTTGTACCACCTCTTAATTCCAAGGTAGTTGGAAGTAAGTGGGTTTTCAAGAAGAAAACCGATATGCATGGAAACTTGGATACTTATAAGGCTAGACTTGTAGCAAAGGGTTTCACTCAAACTCAAGGGGTTGATTATGATGAAACCCTCTCACCTGTTGCGATGCTAAAGTCTATAAGGATATTGTTTGCCATAGCTGCTCATTATGATTATGAGATTTGGCAAATGGATGCCAAAACCGCTTTCCTAAATGGATATCTTAAGGAAGATGTCTATATGGTTCAGCCTGAAGGTCTTGTCGATCCAAAACATCCTAATAAAGTATGCAAGTCAAAGAAATCAATCTATGGATTGAAACAAGCATTGAGAAGTTGGAATCACCATTTTGATGAAGAAGTAATTAAATTTGGATTCATCAAGAACGCTGATGAAGCTTGTGTATATAAGAAAGCTAGTGGGAGCATCATCACTTTCCTAGTATTGAATGTTGATGATATACTACTATTTGGAAATGACATTCCAACCTTGAAGGTGTTAAAACCTGGCTCGAAAGTTGTTTTTCCATCAAGGATCTTGGTGAAGCCACCTATATTCTGGGAATAAAGATCTATATGGATAGATCAAGGCGGTTGATTGGGTTAAATCAAAGTGCACACATTGATAAATTCTTGAAAAGGTTCAAGATGGAGAACTCTAAGAAAGGTATGGTACCTATTCAAAGAGGAACGATATTGAGCACAACTCAATGTCTTAGCTTAAAGGATGAGCAAGATAAAATGAAGGCAATCCCATACGCATCTGCTATTGGATCCATCATGTATGCAATGATATGCACTCGGCCGGACGTGTCATACGCCTTAAGCATGACAAGACGATACCAGCAAAATCCTGGAAGCAGTCATTGGATGCCTGTTAAGAACATACTTAAGTACCTAAGGAGGATGAAAGATATGTTCCTAATCTATGTTTCTGGTGATGAGGAACTCATTGTAAAAGGTTACACGGATGCGAGTTTCCAAACCGATCGTGATGATTCACGGTCACAATCGGGATATATTTTCATTCTCAATGGAGGAGCAGTCCCTTGGAAGAGCTCCAAACAGGATGTGGTGGCTCTATCAACTATAGAATCAGAATACGTCGCCGCCTCGTTGGCAGATCAAGAAGTTGCATGGTTGAAGAAATTCATTGCCGATCTAGGGGTTGTCCCTTCCATTCAGGACCCCCTAGAGATCTTTTGTGATAACGAGGGTGTGATTGCTCAAATCAAGGAACCTCGTCCTCATCAAAAGACTAGGCACATTAAGCGGAGATTCAACTACATACGAGATGATGTTGAAAAGGGAAAGATATGTATTCGTAATGTTCACATGGATCAAAACATTGCGGATCCTCTCACGAAGCTCCTTGATAAGGCAAAGCATGAAGGTCATACTTGTGCCATGGGATTTTGATATTCTAGTGATTGGATTTGATCTATAAATTTTGTATTTGGATATATGGAACTCTTTATTATTTGAATGAAATTATTTGGTTATCATATTTCAATTAATATTCCAATTTAGCATGTTTAATCCATGAGTAAACTGTTTACTCTAAATGTCCGTAGTCGTTCAGACTTGTGGGAACAAGTGTGAGGGTAAGATTACTATGAACTTGGATTGGTTGATATTCATAAAGATGAATATAGAGCAATGGGTTGCTACCAAGGTTCATAGATATTTGTTGGATACAAATATTGGACTAACTCGCATCTCAAATTTTACTACATAGAATCTTCTAGATTGATCATAAGTAAGTTTGAGTAAAAGGCGAATATCATTTGGTATCCTCAGACCTAAGATACATATTGGGTTTTGATATTCACCAGGTGTTATACCTTGAACTAGTTCTTCACTGTCCTGAAATATTGGACAGTACATAAGGTTATGTTTAGGTGTGACACGAGGTGTTTGTGAGAAACGTATGTAGTCAAGATGGGATTTGTTCCTCTTATTCGTTGAGAGCAAGATGTCTAAGGCCTGATTAAGTTAAATCAACAAGGAATGATCATTCTGTGTCCTTGGATTTAACATGACATCTGTAACAAAAGGATAGATGATTAATTCACCTAAATCATTTCAAGTAGGGTACTTGAATGGAATGATGTTATTGAATGGCCATAATTCATGTGTATTACGGGTAGTAAACCGTTGTTAGGCGGTATTTACTGCTTGCATCAATTTTCTATGAATCTTGGGCAAGTGGGAGATTGTAGTATTCTATATGCCCAAGACACGTAGAATATTGATGTGGTTTGTACGTTATAATCCAAGTCGGGTTATACCGAATAACAAGCTTATAAAACACCTATTAATATTTAATTGATGATATGATCATGTAATTAAATATTTACACCAAATTTAGAAAATAGGTTTTCTAAATAAGTTGCATATGAGATGGAAGAACTTATTAGTATATTTTGTTCAATGGTATTATTTGTAATGTTATTTAAGTAAGTTAAATAACATCACAAATTAATAATAGGAGTGTATGGATTATACAATTAAAAGGTTAATTGTATTTCTATGTAGAAGACTAGTTAAAAATAATGTGTTGTTAGTTTAAAGGGGACCCACTTTTTTAAAACCCATTTTTGGCGGCCCCCCCTTGTTCTCATTGGCTAACTTGATTTCTTTAGAAGACACACATATTAACTAGTCTAACACTCATTTTTCTCTCATATCAATACATGCAATAGACTCAAAAAACTCTCCTCTCTCTCTCTCTCATTGTTTACGGAAACAAGCAGCAAAAAAGAAGAGGTTTAGGAGCTTTCTTTGTGGTGTTTCTTCCTAACAAGAAGGTGCTTTTACATAGAGCTTGGGGTATACAAGCTTGAGGGATCCTTTCCTTGGAGCCTTGGCCGAAATTTGAGCTTCCAACATCCATTTTCTATTGACCTTTTGCTGCTGGGAAGGTAGTTTTTCATAGCTTATTGTAGCTGTGATTTCATGTACTTTTACACGTGTTTATAGCTTGCTTATTCACATACAAGATCCCTTTTGTCCTTGGGTTTGTTTACACTTTAAAACATCAAATAGAACATGAAATCTTCAGCTTATAAGCAATGTTATAAAGCTATACTTCCGCTGCGTTTTACAATGTTTAAGTGGTTAAACTATGTCTTGTGTTTTAACAAACCCCCACAGATGATGCACATCAACTCGAGTTCCGGGAGTGGTGGGTCCTAATACTTCATTATCCAGATTCTGAACTATTAGAGTATGGGGTTCAGAAGTTCCTGTTGCATTATGAACAGGTACTGGTGTACTTTCGGTTGGGGGAACCTGCTCTTCCTGATCCACATTTGCAGTCTCAACTGCTTCATCATTAGAGGAAGACTCACTTACCTCAAGCTCTCCCCCTAAAAGGCTAGAATTATCATCTAATGGAACCGATGATGTCGAGTCTAGTGTAGGAGTATTCAGAACATCATACATCCTTCGTGCAGCTAACTCATCATCAGAATGGGAAGGAGGTAGATTGAAGGATTTAAAAATCGATCATAGTCGAAGAAAATTGAAGGTCCTTTTTTCGTAGGGGGTGGTGTATCTTTGTACATCAACGTTGCACCACACTTCTACTTGACCAGTTGAGTTATTGTAAACCTGTTTATCTGGTATACTGTATCCAAGGAAAATACCTTCTTCTACCTTCTCGCAAAACTTCCCAGTCTGATTTTTCTTTAGCAGCATGCAGGGTGCACCAAATGGTTCCAGATACTCTAAATTTGGTTTACATTGTAGGAGCAACTCATAACAAGTTTTTCCATGACGTTTGAGTACCAAGACCCGATTTAGAGTGTAGCAAGCATTAGCCACGGCCTCGTTCTAGAATTAAATAGGTAGTTTTGAGTCGGCAAGCATTGTCCTTGCTATTTCTATCAAGCTCCAATTCTTCCTTTCAGCAACACCATTCATCTGTGGAGTGTAGGCAGAAGTAAATTGACAAACAATACCTTTCTCTCTATCAATTCCCTTTGTGCCGACTAGGCCAAACAGATCCATATGTAGAAGCTCGAAAGGAATGTCGATCGAATTAACTTTCACTGACTTGTGAGACTTCTTAGTCTATTTCCCATTCTTGCATGCTATGTATAAGTATGGAAGATAGAAGTTCTTGACAGTAACTTCATCCACCAGATCATTCTAAACCAAAAGATTCATCTTCCTGGGATTGATGTGTCCCATTCTCCTATGCCAGGAAACTGAATCTCTTTTTGTTGCTTTTGACAAGAAGCACTGAGCAGTAGACTCAGTTATTGAGGCTTTTGATAGGTCCAAGTCATACAGGTCATTGTATCTTGAAGCCGACATTAGAACTTGCTCCTCCGGGATGACATACTCCTTCTTCAGTATGTAGCACTTCTTGTTGTCAAATACAACCTTGAATCCCTTATCACAGATTTGGGAGACTGAAAGCAAGTTGTTTTGCAGTTGCTGAACGTAGTTGACCTTGTCAAACATCACTTTCTCGTTTCCCACTTCGCCTTGTGTGGTGATGTAACCTCCTTTATTCCCTACGAATGTACGTGTCCCCCATTAATTTTCTTGACGTTGAAAAGGATGGATGAATTCCCGGTCATGTGCCTGGACGCCCTACTATCAATAATCTAGGTATTAGTGATAGTGCTGTAGCGGACACCCTGCACATACAAAGGAAATGATTAGTTCAGGTTTGGGACCCAAGCCTTAACTGGCTTGGGTGTCCCAGCGGTATCACACATCATGAACTCAACCCACTGACCTTCAGAGGATGAGGGCACATCTTTCTTATACTTGTCTTCACTATCAGACACATTAATTGATTTTTCCTTCCATAAACCGGTTTTGTGTAACGCCTGTTTGTGGTAAACAGACGACTGGCTTATGGTTTGAACTTTGGGTTCACTAATAATCCAAGCTTTAACCTTAGGTGGCATAGCTTCGCTTTGAGCTTGTCTGTGTTGACTTTGGTGTTTTGGAGGAGTATTAGTTCTGAAGAAGTTTTTCATCATTTCAATTTTCTGTTTAGGTGTCTGATAGTAAGGACAATTTGGTGAAATATGTCCTTGTTTTCCACAACTGTAGCGGGATCTCCCTTCGACAGTATGAGGAAAGCGTTGATGTGGGGTTGAGTTTTGTCGGGGGCTGGGTAGTCTCTCTTCCATTTTAGATGTTTCACCTTCTTTAACAAAATTAATTTTTTTGACATTTTGAACATTTTTTGCTTTCATTTTATTAAGATTTTGATGACTTACACATTTAGGGTTCACTGATTTAGACTGTTTAGGTTCTGAAATGGATGTTTTTGAACCTGACCCTAAGTTAATCTTTGCAATTTTATCCGCCGAATCTTCAATAGGCATCTTATCTTTAGATCCCAAAGTAGTTTTCGTCTGTTCAGTGACAGACTTCACAGGTTTACCAGTAGAATCTGGACCACTGACCAGAGGAGTAGACACCACATGATCCTTTACCGGGATATTATTTATTGGTCTACATTTAGTGTTCAAAAGGATAGCATGTGGTGGCGGTACTACTTTATAACCCAGACCTTCCCCGCCATTTCTTTCTTTCACTAAGTTTTGAACTATGTGTGAAGAACTTGCCAAACTGTGCAATTTTTGTTTCAAAGATTCAACTTTGACTTGCAAAACTGCTTTCTCCTTTTTAGTTTCTTCTAAAGAATTTAAATAGAACTTAATATTATTAGATTTGTTTGACACACCGAAATTTCAGGTTAACACCATCCCGACTGTTGTCGTTATCATTGTTTACATCGTTGTCACCTAAAACCTTTACAAGCATCGCCACCGTCATCGTTAAACATGTCATGCTATATAATACTAACATCAGGAATAACCCCATTTTTCAAATACAAAATGGTGTTTGTAGAGGATTCAAATAAACGGGATTACTTAGGGAATCCTCTTAATTAACATAGCTCGCCCATTTACGTCGCTAGCAACCGAAACAAATTCAAGAACTCGGGGACTAAGTGCGAGGACCAAACATGACAAATTGCCAAACTAGGGCTGGGTATATAAACCCCTTACCAGCCCTATCTTTCATTCCACAACCCTTTTCCACCTCCTTCTTCACTTCCTTCTTCTACTCCTCTCTACTACATCCTAGCACCAAAATCACCTCCTTTGGTCTCGTTTTCGTCGGTTAGACTACGCTACAGCTGAGATAGCACGTTTCCAGCAGGTAGGAGACCTTTGTCGTCCATTTTATTGCTCGTTCACTTCTATGAATTTGGGGTTTCGAGTGCTCGGGTTCAACCCGAATGCATGAGGTCGTGTGGGTGCGTGTGTTGTCCATCTGCATGTGCATTTTACTTAGACATGTTAGAAAATTGTTTCTGCAAGTCCTTGACGTGAGAAACCCGCGCACGGAATGGCCGAAGGCTGTTCAGCCCCACCAGCAGTCACGATCTGCTGCAGTTCGTGACTGGGTCAGTCGTGGGCGTGTCGTGCGACTGAGTTCATGCGTCTGACTCTATCGTGTGACTGAGTGGTGCAACTGGGGTGAGTCGTGCGACTGGGGTGAGTCGTGCAACTGAGTCCATATGTATGTGCGTGTCGTGCGATTAAATGCATGCTAATGAGTATTGCATGCGATTGAGTCAATGCGGATGAATGTGTGCGACTGTGTGTACCGCACGACTGAGGGTCCAATCGTACGAATGAAGGTTCAGTTGTATGAATGAAGCTGATTCGTACGAATGAAGGTTGAATCGTGTGAATGGTTGTTGAGTCGTGCGAATGGGTGTTGTGTGGTACGACTGAATGTCGAGTCGCACGAATGAGGGTTCGATTGTACAAGTGAAGCTAATTCGTATGATTGAAGCTCATTCATGCGGATGGAGTGTCTAGTCGTGCGTCTAGTCCTGTTATGCGATTGGAGTCATTGTGAGTGAGTTCTTCTTATGTACAGTGTGCCTAACATGTGATGATATGGTAACATCAACAAAGTGTCATTGCTTGACCATAAAGATTAAAGTCAACGCTATCAACAAGCACATACTATTTCTATTAAAAATAACCTAACCTTTTACAATTATCAGCAACCCATTTGGGAATACTCTTAATACTTGGATCTACATAAGGTCTGATATGTGTATGCCTGCTTGTGTGTGTCACCCACGACCGAACCAATGCGACCCGACCTGACTAAACATTTCTATTAACACTAGACATAACATTAATGCTTAACATAACAATCAATAGGTGTTTGACTGTTCATTGTGAACAACATTTGGGAGGCTTCCATCCTACATACTTACTACATCATCTGTGAGTCTTCACGGCCCCTATTTTACTTTATTTCCTTTTGGGGGAGAAAATATGCAAACATATTTCATAAATGGTTTTAGTATTATTGATATCACCTGTTACGTTAGTGCAAACATACACAACCGTCCTTACATTCTCGAACCGTTAGTAATGTGCATTACTGTCTGGTGAGATGTGACGGGGAAACAACAAACATATAGGACATGCAAACAGTCAGCTTCAGTTCGAAACGCTAAGTAACTTGACTATAGGCTAGCTACCTATCGATATGCTTTATGTCACACCCCCAGGCCCAGGTAGGGTGGGACGTCACAGATTAGCAACAACTTACATGGCAGCAGAAACAAACTAATATAAGAGCTCAAAGGAAGAGAACATCACATGGCATTTCAAGTTTTCAAAAGACACCAGGCTGGAAACAGACCCAGCCCCAAATGTTACATGTTCAACATAAATTACATAGTCATTGTATCAAATTTGTTAAAGTCACAAATCGATCACACACAAACAATGCCACGGTCTCAGGATTGAGTCTAAGTCATCCATAAGCTAAGAGTCTTCACGGGTTACCTGAAACATGCTCAAAAGAAAAGAGTGTCAACTGAAAAGTTGGTGAATTCAAGTGCTTAAAGTTTCAAAACAATAAAAGGAACTCTTAAAGTCCACAATAAAGGTTTTAGAATCAAGTGTGCAAGTTTATAAAAATCTCATTTGATTTTAAAAACATCATTATTAGTATCATTCATCGTGGGGTATTACAATCAACCCTGCGCTTGGTCCCCGGTTGGCCTCTTCTAAACTTGTGTTTAACCGGATATTCCCGTAGGAAAGAACCAAGCCTCAGAATAGTGAACCATTCCTGCTAGGATGATTCACCATAATTTCTTATTCAAAACCTGTTACATTCCACAAACGACCCCTCAGTATCTTAGTGGGGTACCTCCCTGTAGCGGGAGCCACTGTGCATGGGGGATTCCCCAAATAGATATATTCACATAAAGCAAGCGGTTCGCAAAAGAATTAATGATCATGAAAAAAGTATCAGTAGGTATCCAAAAAGTCCACATACAAGCATCAAATAAAGCACAAACATGGTTCATAACAAAGAGCATGTTCCATCCCAAAACAGTATGTAAAAAGGGATCACTAGAACTCACCTTAGATATCAAGCAAAAAGGAATTCTTCGTGTGCCGGGAATATCTCAAGTCTAGAACCCTAACATGAATATATTAAGTGATTAGCTACTGCTCTAAACCTATTTAAGGAGCAACAATAGTGCCTAAGACTTAAATGGACGGTTTCGGTTTTGATTCGATTAGAGTTTGTTTAAAAGTTTCCTTTTATGGAAAGTTAAGGTTTCTCAAACAATTAATGGTTTTTACATTTATAAGTCCAGAATATATGATAATTATGCTAATAAAGTGACTAAAGTTTTCATTGGAGTCGATTAGGAAGTTTAACCAAATTTTACAGTTTAGCCCCTAAAGTTTCAGAATTGACAGTTTCTACCCTTAAGTTTGGTTTCTTGTATTAGATGGCCTTTATAACCAAAAATCAGTTTCAAGAACTTAAAATAAATTTATTTTAAGAATATATACTTAAATTTTCAGTTTATAGGTTCGGTTTGTAATTTACGCGTTTACCGTTGACGGTTACGGTAAAACCGAACGGTTTAAAATGGTTATCTATGAGTTTTCACCTTTTTGAGTGTAAGACCAGTAGCTACTTTTAAAAATAATTTTTATGAGTTTCAAACCTTTTAGATTACAAAAATTTGTCTCTAAAAGTGGAAAGGTTCATTTTTACGTTTAAACCGTTAAAACGCGTTTTTAGTCGGGTTTGACCATTTTAAAAGCTTGTTTGACGAACCATTTTACATTTGAGGTTATTTTGTCTTTTAACCTACTGTAAAGTCATGATTTTTATATGTTGTAACATTTAATTCATTTATCATAGATTTTTCCTTAAAAACGCCTCTCGATTTACACCCGGTTTCACTTAAAATCCATTAAATTATCTTTTGACCACTAAAAATTCCCATTAGCTCCAGAAAACTTTATTAATCCTTAATGAACCTTTAATTCTCTTTAAAAAGTTCATAGTCCATGTTTTCCTATTTTTAAGTCATTTTAACACGTTTTCGGGTCCCGAAAGTGACCAAAATGGGCCTAAACACATTATGTCTTTTGTTCCAGAGGTCAAACCATGTTATTACTCTTAATATGCATCAAAACTTACTGAAATAACAGTCCCAATACGTTGCCTTGTTGTTCTACACATCCATAGCCTTCAAATTCATAGAAAATGCCATAACCGACCATTACACTTGTGTACATCATTGTAACTCAAGTTTATTCATTACCAAACTTCATCTAACTTAAAAATCAGGTTGTTGGGGTGTCTAAAACTCATTTTTGAGCAGGTTATAACCCTTGTCTAAGAGGGTTTTTAAGAAATGTCTAAAAGAGGTTGTTACTAGTAGAAAGAGGGATTGTTCAAGGTGTAATGCATGTTTTTACCACAAGTAGGTGGTATTTAGTACTTGAGACTTTAAAAACAGGTTGTTATTAGTCTTAAAACCCATTAATATGCAAGTTAGACGTTTTATTTTGATGGGTTGCAAGATACACAAGTAAATGGTGCCAAAAACACCAAAAAGAGGGTTTTCAAGGGGTAAATCGGGTTCTACCCCTTGGAATGAGCATTATATCATGTGATATACCTTCAAGAACATGGGAACTCCTCAAGAACAAAGTGAGGGTGAGATGTTTCTGCTACAAAAAGAAAAAGATAGGTTTTAGGTGAAAAATGAAGACAAGCTTAAGAAATGACCAAAACCGACACATAGAGCTTACACTTGATGTAACTCGCTATTTGGAAGGTGTGGATGGTCGTGAATGGCTGGAATCTTCTTGGACTTGACTGTAGAAGTCGAACACAAGCTGGAAACCACAAATCTTGCAAGTTTCAAGCCTCAAAACATCACCAAATGGTCACCCTTCTTGCGGTTTGTTGTTGGCCGATGGGTGCAAGCTTGTTATCCATGATTTTTGCTGCTGAAATGGACTTGGAATTGAGAGAATTTTCAGAGGGAGAGGTGTGAGTTCAGCTGAGATTTCGAGAGTGAGAGGAGGGAGTTTGAAAGTATGCAATGAATTGCATGCATTGTGAATGGGGAGTTATATTGGTGTAGTGTGTGGAAGGAAGCAAAGGTGGTGATTGGTGGTTCAAGGGGCCGGTTTTGTCTTGTTGTGGAAGGGGGTTTTTCTTTTAAATTTTAATCTAGTATAATATTTAGTAGTATTCTTTTGTAGTGTAGTGTATAATTATTAGTTAGTAGATGATGTTAGTTGATATCATGTGTATGATCATTCATGCATGATCCGAAATTTCAAGTGTGTGTATGTATGCACACTTTTAAATTGTTTCAATTAAGGTTCTAAATTCTAGCTAGGGTGACTAATTAATATTCCCGGGCACAAATTTTCTAAAAAGGCAAGACTTAAAATGACTAAATTCATATAAATCACATAGAATCATGAAAATGGATCAAATAAAAATTAGTGATTCTAACATTCTTGATATAATTGAATTGTTTCCATTATTAGTACTCATAAGATGGGATATGATGCAAAAAAATTAGGGTTTAGAATAGTGACCTTGGGACCGGTTGTCACATTCTCCCACCGTTTAGGAAATTTTGTCCCGAAATTTTAACTTCGCTTAGAATTGGTACGGGTGGGTTTAAAGAGTTGCGGGTAGTTCTTACTCATCTCGTCCTCACGTTCCCAAGTGAATTCCGGTCCTCGTCTCGAGTTCCATCTAACCTTAACCTTGGGTATGCGGCTTCGTCTGAGTTGCTTAACCAAGCGGTCCGTGATCTCTATAGGCTCTTCCACGAAGTTCAGCTTATCATTGATTCTTGTCTCCTTCAGCGGTAGTTCCATGGTTTTGTCTTCTTCTCGTATCTTCAGTTGGTGGTAACTGGATCTTAAGTCTATCTGGAAAAGTAGCTTGCTCCTTGAAGTTGATCGAATAGGTCATCTATCCTTGGAAGTGGGTAACAGTTCTTTATGGTCAACTTATTTAACTCCCGGTAGTCCATGCACATGCCGTAAGGTGCCATCCTTCTTCTTCACAAATAACACCAGGGCAACCCATGGAGAGACACTCGGACGTATGAATCCTTTGTCAATAGTTCTTGAATTTGCGTCATTAGTTCCTTCATTTCAGGAGGGGCGAGTCGATACGGCGCTTTGGCTACCAGTGCAGTGCCAGGCAGCAAATCTATTTGGAACTCAACTTGCCGATTTGGGGGAAGTCCTGGTAGGTCTTCCGGAAACACTTCAGGGTATTTAGAAACTACTTGGATGTCCGAAATCTTCTTCTCCTCTTTGGTCTTCATCACGTAGATGATGAAAGCTGAGCATCCCTTCCATAAGCTCTTGGTAGCTTTTAAATGGGATATCACGGGGCATAAGGTGTTACTCCTTTCTCCTTGCACCACTAACTCTTCCTTGTCATTCAATGGTATCTTGAGTAGGCATTCATCACAAATGATTTCGACTCTGTTCTTAGCTAACCAGTCCATGCCAACAACCACATCAAATCCTCCTAACTTAATAGGCATCAGATCTATCTTAAATGTATTTCCATTTAGGTTTATTGAACAATCCTTGATGATTTCGTTAGTTTCTAAAATATTACCATCAGCTAATTCGACGGTAAACGTATCGGCTAGGGTGCACGTAGCTAAGTCATTTAAGGATCTAAAAGCACTAGAGATAAAACTAGCAGTTGCTCCAGTATCAAACAAAACGGTAGCAGGATGATCGTTTACAAGAAACGTTTATTAACCACATCAGGTTCCTTTCGGGCTCCAGCTGGGTCCATCACAAAAGCTCTTCCCTTGGGTTTGTTGGGTCGGGTGTCCTTGTTTCTTCCTAGTTTGGGGCATTTGTTCCTCATATGCCCTGGATCCCCGTACTCATAGCATTGCTTTCCAGGCTCGTAGGTACAGTCCTTAATCAGGTGACCAGGTTTCTTGCACCGATAACAAGGCATGGGATTGCACTCCCCTTGGTGATGAAGCTTGCATTTATCGCAGAAGGGGCTTGTGCCTAGATACAACCTCCTTGCCTTTCCACCATGGTCACTTCATATCGCTTCTTCTCTAGGTCTCTTGTGTGAACCGCTACTGCTGCCGACCATCTTCCTAGTATCAAACCACTTCCTCTTTTCTTCCACAGCCTTCTTCTTGTCCTCAAATTTCCCTGTTCAGTCCACCCAGCTCTAACTAGGTCGTCGGTCAGACTACTGGTAAGGTCGACCGTAGCCTGCATGGTTGTAGGCCTGGATGACCGAACCATGCCCCTACCCTTGGGTGTAACCCCAGATGAAGCGGGCCACGCCCTTGGATTCTGGCATCAGCAAGTGTGGTACCAGTCAGGACAATGCAAGGAACTGGTTGATGTATTCGGTGTAGTTCGGGCCCCTCATCTCCAGATTCAGAAATCTAGCCTCCAGTTTTTCTAGCTGGTTGATCGGGCAGTACTTGTTGGTGATTAGTTCCCTGAACTCAGACTAGTGCATCCTACCAACGGTGTCCCGGCCTCGAGGCTGAATGATGGTTTTCCACCATTCCAGTGCTGGTCCCTTGAGAGATTGAGAAGCAAACCTCACCATGTGTTCCAACTTGCATTCACTGATGTCTAACACAGCTTCGATTTCGTCCAGCCACCTATATGTTTCAATTGCACCCTCGGTTCCATGGAAGTCCTTTGGCTTGCAAGCCATGAATGTTTGTAGGAGCACCCCTTCCTGATAGCTTCAGATTCCTCGTTGTTTGCAGCCCCAGCATCACTCCGGCGTCATTCCGGTTAGCATTGATTTGAGCAATGATGGTTGGTATAGCGTTCGCAATTTGTTGTGCCACAAGATTTGCCATCCTCTCATCATTTACTGAGTTAGCATTCTCCCCAATGGGAGTCCTTGGAGGAGTAGGTGGTTGGTTTCTGGTTCGCCTTGCTCCTTCATGACGACCTCGGTCTACTCCCTGCCTTCCGATGGGTGTTCCTCTTCTGGTAGGCATTCTGGTAGTACTACAGGTAAAGTTGTTTAGCATCTCATAATTTGTTTCAATCAGTCTATGCATCAATTCCCTACAAGGCTCCCTCTATACAAAGAGAGAATACGGTGTATAATTACACACAACTTAACAAGTTCCACAGATTACTATTTTAAACAGTTTAAGCAGTCATAAAGAATAACATGGCCCAACACCATGAATAAACAACACATGACAGACAATCATAAATGTTTCAATAACATTGTATCATAGGAATCAGTTCAAAACAAGACAAAGTTCATAGTATCAGAGTCTAGCTCTTACAAAGTGGAAGGTGCCATCACCCCCATGAATCATAATAATAATAGTGTCAGATAATGATAAGTTTGTTTCCTTTAACTGTTCAAAGACAGATAGTTCTTCCTCCTTCCACATGTCGCCTTCACATCCATTTCTTTTTCAGCCATCCCATCCATCCAGAGCTCTTCTTCTTCTGCTCCTGCTCCAATCTCTGCACCCCGTGCGACGCCATCATAGCTTGGAATTGAGCAGACTGGGAGGTCTGGGTAGCGTGCTGAAGAGTCAGCTCATGGCGACGGACAGTCTTCAGGAGCTCCTCTAGTGTTGCATCAGTAGGTCCTACGTCACTAGCCCGTCGGCTAAATTGTGAATACCTATTCCCTGCCAGTATGCTCGGGCCGTCGTACATGCTGTGCCACGGAGGCATCCATGACTCCTCCAGTGGGTGGCATCGGTGTGGCTCAAACGGCAGTGGTGCGGGTATGGGAGTCCTAATCGGTGGTGGAGGAGGAGGAGACATCCTAAATGAGACCGAAGGTCCAGGTCTAACACTCTTTCGTGGACGAGTGACGGTGCGTGCTTCCCTATTCCCAATAGGAGGGATAGGTGAGAGGGATGGAGCGGCAACACACGGCGAGTGGGAGCGCGTCCGGCTCCTGGAAGGTGTCGTCGAAGAAAGTCCTCAGAAGCTTCAGTGTCCTCTGACGTGACGGAGATCCAACCGGGTGATCACACCTCCTAAGGTATTCCTCATACTCCGTGCACGGTTTTGCCTTCTTGGTGTCCCCTGTCGGTGCACTGATCTCAGTAGGGTAGGCCGGTGCTTTTCCCTTGTCAGCCATAGTTGTTTCCTGTAAAAAGACATCATGAGTAATTTGGTTTCTCATAGCTCATGATAGTCTTAATAATAATAATATACTCATAGTACTAGTGATGGCATTAGTATCAGGAATCTCTAGGTATTCCTCATCAATGATGTTAGAATCAGTTGTTTCTCATAATAGTGTACGTGAGTCCTTTCCGGCAGTGAATGCAAAAAACTGATCTTCTATTGCTTTAAACTTAATGAACTAAGAACAGAATAGATTGACTTATGCGATTGGACAAGACGACTTGGTTAATAATGAAATTGAAGGATGCGGATGACTTCAATCGTGCGATTGGATTCAGTCATGCTAATGAACAGGGCGAATGAGGTCAACCGTTTGGAATAACTCAACCGTACGAATGAACTATGCCAATGAGTCCAGTTGTGCGATTGAACTATACCAATAGGATTCAGTCATGCGATTGAGCTAATCGTGCGATTGAAGCTGTTGCTGTGGGAAAAAATTGAATTTTTGAACACTTGACTCAAAATTACGAACTTTTACGAACCCTAATCTGCCGTATGGTAAAAGGTCAAAACTTTGACACAGAGACTCGTCAAAAACACATTTTCTACGTGAAAAAGTGGATCTTTTGATTGAAAAAGTTGATTTTAACACCAAAACCAATTGAATCCACACAAAATCACGAGCCTAAGCTCTGATACCACTTGTGAGGACCGTGTACGTACAGAGTACTAACGGATTCTATGTGAGACCAGATCAAATAGCACGGAATTCTATTTGATTGGCGATCCAATCAGTGAGAATGAACTTGATTGATCTAATGATGAAACAAAGGTTAAGAACGTGTTGGAATCGATTAGGAACGAACTATGAACTTGGATTGGCGACTTAGAATGCTTTGGACGGCTAGGGTATGAAAGTATTCGAAGTGTTGTTTTTCAGCGAATTATATGGGATTTATAGGTTTTCAGTGTCCATTCGTACGACTGAACCATTAGCATAGTTCAGTCGTCCGACTGAATCATGCGTCTGACTCATACGCACGGCTGAAGGTTCAGTCATGCGACTGAATCAATATTTTGTCTCAATCATACGACTGATCCAGTCACCTCGTTCTGTTGTGTGACTGGTCCATAAGTATGGTTCATTCGGCCGTGAGTATGGTCCATTAGCATGAAATACCACATGACGAAGTTGAACACATTTCTAAGTTCTTATTGACTTAGAACTATGTAAAACAACATCAAACCTATATATTAAGTTCATACATGAGGATCACATTCAATGTAATGATAATATAACATAATCAATCACAAATAAACATCACAGTGCATTTCATATATCATTAATATCATCACATTACATCAAATTACATTAGTGTAAGACATGAAAGACTTTTACATTTGAGATCATAAACTAGGTACATCAAGATGTATCAACAAAATGTTAAAATATGAGTTAAGGAAGTCAAAGGAGCCTCAAAAGCCTAATTCTCCAGATATTGTGGTTGTATCTGAGATGACTCCTGTTGATGTTGAAAGAGCTTCTGAGGTGGAGAAAGGAAAGAGGAAAATAGATGATATAGAGGATCCATTTGTACCTAAATCTTCTACTAAAATGCAAAGAATAGAAAATTTTATTGGGGAAGAGGTGCATGAAGAACAAGAGCAACCTACTCAAGAGAAAATTGGTGCTCTAGAAGATAATGAAGAAGATTACAGTGATGACTGGTACGATGAAGTGCTAGATGATGAGGATATTGATGAAGCACAATTTGAAGAAACTTTCTCTTAACTTGAGTCAATTCAAGAACAGGGTGAAATACCTTAAGATTTTAAGGATAGATATAACTATCTTTTTAGGATGAAATACAACGGTGTATTTTTGATGGGTAGACGGTTTCTCAAATTAATGATGAATATGAGCAATGTATTGCTGCTGATTCAGTTGCTCCAATCGATCCAAATAAGATAGTTATGGAACATGGCGAGTGGAATAGAGCGTAGGAGAGTATAAACATTGAGGAAGTGCCTAGATCTGAGCTGCATCACCCTGACCCTGAAGAAATGAGTATTCCAGCTTTAAGACCTTGGTTGCAGGCATGAAATTATCCTTGGAAAATATTAAAAAGAATTCAATCTGCCTCATTGAGGAATCTTGTCAGAAGCTTTCAGCAAACTGAAAAGCAATCGAACAAAATGATTATTCTTGACACTGACAATCCTCAATATCTGGTTATTACAAAAGGAACAGCAATTCTAAAGCCTCAAGAGATCAAGCAAATGCCACAAAAGACAAGTGCTCATGAGAGTAGAAGAGAGCTGATTAGGATGTTATCTGGTATAGAAAAACCAGCTTATAAAGCTTCTTCTGAATAGAAACAATTATTTGATAGTGCTAGATCTACAGGTGATTTGTTTAGAAATGTTTTGGAAAAAGGACAATCAGTTGCTGAAATGTTGAATGCAATGATTGCTCCAGATTTTACAAACCAAGTTAAGATTATTGCATGGAAGTATGATGAGGTTTTTGATGCATTTTTGATAAAAAGAGTAAATGCTGTATGTGATGTTAATCATTTTTACTCTAGCATCATTAAGCTTCCAGTGCAAGATCTAAAAGAGTTAAACAAACTACCACTTATCAATCCGTCTGGATCCAAAAGAGGTGATATGTTTGTTGAACTTTTAAGAAGAGGTATGTCCAAGCAAGTAACTTCCTTCAAACAAGATGTGATCAAGAAGATAAAGAGTACTTTGCTATGTTAAAGAAGAATAAAAAGATAAAGGGGTTACACACTGAAGAAGAGCATTTCATAGTTGAATTTTGCGACCAACACTTTGAAAAAGTTACAACTCCGGGCTTAAAAGTGATTGATGGTACCCGAAAGTCCAAACCAATACTTAGATGGTTTTATAACACGGAGACATTTGAGCTTAAGTAGGTCCGTAATCTTGAACAATGGGATGAGGACATGATTACACTTTTTGGTGCATTTGAGCTCAAATTGCTTCATCAGAGTTATATTTCATTTCTCTCAGTACAGAAGGTTGATAAAGTGTCTCCTGAAGTTGCTGAGCAAGACAAGAAATATTTTCTTTCCATCATCAATGTGATGAATGCAGTTATGGAAAGAATTTCTCTAAGAAAAGATCTTGCTTATGCGAACATAGTGAAGAAGGACATAAAAGATATGAGTTCATGCGCATTTCAAGAAAAGGTGTATTGGAGGTATACTCGAAGGAATGTTTAAAACCCATCGAGTTATACGCTAATATCAATATTACTGGACTATCAAAAGATACTTTGGTAAGGATGAGTCAAATGGAGATTAAAATGAATGATTCAAGACCAGAACATGGCATTCTTGCTAGTAAGTTCAAGTCAGCAATAGCTGATGCATTAAAGGAACAAGAATTATTCAAGAAGAAGCCTACGTTTAAAGTAAAAGAAGAACTAGAAGACTACTTTGAAGATTGAAGATGAATGTGCAGGAAGAGAGAAGATAGAAGAATGAAGTTGAGAACACTAGAGAAGATAAAAGACTGAAGTCTGAAGATCAAGTGATGATCAGAAAATGAAGACAAGAGAAGAACAAGTCAACAAGACTGAAGATTTTAAAGACAGAAGACAATGTCAATCTTTGGGGGAGTATTGTTAGTACTTCTTTAAAGATTAACATTTTGTCTTTATGTGTCTTTTTATGTTTTTGTCATAGTATAGGGACTAGTCTTGTAATTAGTTAGTTCCTTTTTGTTTATTGTAGTATATATAGCTTAGTCTTGTGTAGGTTAGAGATATAGACGAATCTTCTACTTACACATTGTAATTATATTTGCTATTATCAATAAACTCTATGAATTTTATTGATATTGTGCTTTGATTTGATTACTTGTTTGTATTTTCATTGAGTTATTCACTAATATCATCACAGATCTATACATTTGATCCTATCAGGGTTCATCTGTGCCAATCTTTTAATCTCTCTATGTCTTGGCACATTCGGGATAAGATTATCAATTAGCATTTGGATGAATCTTGGGTATAGCAACCACTTATCCTTCTTCTATGCCATGATGTTCTCAGACATGCAGTCAAAGATGAGTTTGGCAATATTTGCCTTTTGCCCCCTGTAGAATATAATCATGGCCCTTGCCACAGTGAATGTTTAGCCCGTCTGATCCCCCCTTTCTATGATCTAGACACATGATAAAGACATGGGCTGTGTAACTCCATTCTTTCGAAAGAAGAGATTTCTTAATTTCTTCTTTGAGTAAAATAGGAGCCCTTCATATCCAATACTTCTGAAGGCCTCTAGAACATGGCTATCGGAGATCACCACCTCAGGCCCACACTCCTCCTCAAGATGAAGTACTCTAGCGATAATATTAGTAGTGATGACTATATCATGGGCTTGAATCCTTGCAACTATCCGGGGCGGCACTGTTCCAACATCGTGCTCAGCTGATCTCCAAAATTATCTTACGTGAAGATCGTCGATGGTAGGCATGTGAGAAAAGGCATAACTAATTGGGGATTGCCTCAACCATCTAATGCAATCTCTGAATCCTGAGGCTCTTGGATTCCCATCATCAAGCAGAGCCACTATGTTGAACTTATCATCAAACTTTAAGTTTGCCATTACAACTGAAAAGGAAATACATAAAGATAAGTGAAAAGAATATACACAATAAAATAAAAAAATATAAAAAAGAGATTTTGGCTAGATTCACTGGCAGCAAAACTGTAGTTTCGCTCGGCGAAAAGTTAGTTTCGCTATTAAGAAGTTATAGGTTCGCTGAGATTAAAGCTTAGATTCGCTGAGTCATAGGCATTGAGTTATAATCATTTGGTTCAAATTAGTTTTGCTGATAAACTATTTAATAAGTTTGCCTAAGAGAAACTAAGTTTCGCTATTACACTCATAGTTAAACTCAGGAACCCAAGCTGGCGAATCTATAGTTTCTGTTGGTCCGTTTGATCGGTTTTTCAGTGCAGAAGAATGCTTGAATCGTTCAATACCAAACACACACAACAAACACTAAGATATGAAGATCAAAAGAAGACCAAAAGATTTCAAATAAGTTTTAATAATGAACAATACTCAATGAAATTAAGTAAGCTCAATATATTTAGGTAACACAAGCTGACAATAGCCTCTTGCAACGGTAATACTCGATTAGGGTTTTTGCAAGCATGACTAACAATGAACAAAATGAAATCTACATATATCAGCCGTAGTTTCACAGATAGTTTCACTGTGAGCAAAACTGTGCTACCGAAATAGCAGTTTCGCCTGGCAGAAACTATCAGTTTTGCCGGGTGAACATATAGCTGACTGTGAGCGAAACTATAGTTTCCCTCACAGTTTCGCTAGACAACTAAAGATACAAATAAACTAAACAACTTATAAAATTAATCTAACATAAATCCTATTACATAGAAAGATAAACAAATACTAATCTAATGTGAGTCCAACCTAATCTTGATCTTCAATTCTCCCACTAGGTTCGACCTCACCGTCTTTGCTCTTCTCTATTCAGCTTTGTCATCTCCGGCTCCTGCGTCTGATGTTTCTTTTTCAGCTCCCGCAGCATCTTGTCCTTGAGCTTCAGCACTTGATACACCTTGGTCACCTCCGGCATCATCAGCTCCTTCGGGATGAGCACTTGCTTGTGCAAACTGTTTGGTCAAATCCCGGATATCCAAGTTTAGGTCGTCTTCGGTTCTTACCTTCTCCGCAAGCTACTTTATCTCCGCTCTTACACCGCTCACCTTGTTAGCCACTACCATGAACAGGCATGCTTCCTTTCTTGTCTCCTCACCTTCTCCTGCCTTTATATGGTTCTCACACAAAACAAGCAAGTCTTCATCAGAATATCCAAAGAGTTCCATAGGGTCAAAGATTCTCTGTTCTGTGCCACCCTTCACTCTAATCATAGCCTCCACCGTCTGATTGTCATAAAACCACTTCTCAAACCCTTGTAAACGAGAGGGGGAGGGATCTGCCAATCTCACTCTGTGAACCGTCTTTGGAGGCTTCACACTCAACACAATCTTCCCTTTTCCCGTTACCCAGTCCTTATCCTTCATCGATATCCTCCTCTCAGCCTTCATGTATCCGAATGCCTCAAAGTTGTCATATAATCCGTTTTTGATTTCTTTCTCTAGAAGCTTGGCTCGTTCACTAAAATGAGCTTCAAGTAGAGGCAACGAAGCCAACCTTCTCAAGTCCCACCTAGGCAAGGTCTTGAATGCCTTCCTTTTGTGTAAGTAAGTAATCCATCCCCCTCTCCTCTTAATCATGAACATTTTGAGGCCGGGGTGATACTTCTAGCTGACTATTCGCTTATCTGCTTCTTTCTTGCTCAACCCTTCCATATTCTGGAATAGGGGAGTCAGTTCTTCTGGTTCCTTCTCCTTCACAAACCATTCGCTTTTGTCCATCTCGATAACATCATTCTCATTTTCACCCTTCTGGATCACATACGTCAAAGGCCTTTCGTCCACTTCATAATATTCAGGCTTTGAATCATAGTCAACCAACTGCTCACCTTCTACATCCTCATCCACTAATCCTTTCTCAATAGGTTGCTCTGAGGTTTCAGCTTGTTTTCCCATTATCTCGTCACCTGTCAAATCACCAAGATTAAACCCTACATCAACAAATCCAGCTTCGAACACATCATCAGCTGTCTTAATATTCTCAGTTGTAGGTTCTTCAGTCCTCCTTGCAGATCCTCCTGCTTCTTCTGTAGCTGCGCCTAAGGTGCCCTCTCCTGCCCTGGATGAAGTACCCATATTTACAAATGGGTACTTAGAAGTATCAGTCAGATCATCTAACTCATGTTGAGTTAGCTGATTGGGCAGGCCGGCAGCAGCTTTTAGATCATTCGCCTCCTTCAATAATCTCTTGATTAGATTATTTTGATCTATCAACATCCTTGTTATTCCTTCTAACACCTCATCCTTTTGTTTGTCCCTCACCTCCTGATTCATCAACTTTGTTTTGATCATGCTTAGTTCGTTAGAGAGAGAGGTGTTGAGGTTTCTGATCACATCCTCATCTAGACTAGCTTGTCTCTCAGTTTGTGGGGGCTCAGAAAATGTTTGATGTTTCTGTTTTGTCCTCCTCTCATGCTCCCAAGTATCAACCTTCTTCTTAGACCTCCTCTCTTTTTCAACCCTGGCTTCAGACGCCATCTCATTCACTTCATCTTCAAAGATATAATCTTTCTCCTTAGCATATCTCTTCCTCTTCTTTACCACCTTAGACTGACTTTGTCTAGTCTCCTCTGTACGTTTGGCCTTAGATTCTATCACCTTCCTGATATATGCCCATCGGTCTGGAGTATACATGTTCTCCCATAAGTGAGTAGTTCTTCCACTGAAGTCGTGCCTGATAGCACAACACTCAGCAAAGATTCGAGTATTCATCGACACCAAACTCTTGACTTCTCCGTGTCTTTGGATGTTAGGGACTTGATTGTTTATGATCATGTGAAGAAATCTGGGATAAAGCAGCCATTTATCCTTCTTCAAGGCCATTATATTTTCAGCCCTGCAGCTGAATATTAAATTGGCTATGTTAGCCTTCTCCCCTTTGCAGCAGATAACCATTGCTTTTGCCCAGTCTAAATTGAACCCATCTGATCCACCTTTTCGGTGATCTAAGCACATTATGAAAACATGGGCTATATATCTCCACTCCTTGGACAGAAAGGATTTTTTAATTTCCTTTCTAGTCCCGAAAGGAGGGCCCTCGTATCCCATAGACAAGAAAGCATCATACACCTCCTGATTAGTTAGATCAATATCACCTCCTGTATCTTCGTCCAATCTCAGCACTCTTGAAATAATCTCTTCAGTAATAGTCACCTGGTGATCCACAACTTTTGCAACAATGCGCTCAGAGTCTCCCCGTGTATTGTGCTCTGCGGTTCGCCAGAAGTCTCGTATGTGTAGATCATAGATAGTAGTGGAGTGTGAGATCGCGTATGCTATCGGGGATCTCTGCAGCCATCTGATGCAGTGTCTGAATCCAGCTGCTTTAAGGTGAGTATCATCTAGAATGGCTGTGATGTTGTTCCGTACGTCGAACTTGAGATTTGCCATTAAGAGCTGAGAGACAAACAAACGAAGTTAGAAAAATTAAACAAAATTAAAATTTAAAAGTATTTACAAAAATAATAAAATAAACAAATAGTTATAAAATATAGAAAATACAGATTTATACATATATATATATATACGATGTTAATAAGCATTTGAGGAGGGCAAGCTGGTCTTTTTACTAAAATCTCTTAAATTTAAGAGTTTTACAAATTTATAAGCATAATGTACAATTCCTAAAACATAGCAGCTTCTCAAGACCTTAAAATTTGAATTCCCGCTCATTGATACCCACCAATGCCTTTTTTCCTTCTTTCCCCCTTGGCAAAGAGAGAAAGAAAGTAGCTGGAGATAGAGAGAGAAGAATCAAAGAGAGCACGAGAAAGAGCTAGAGGCAACGAAGAAGGATAAATCAGCCTTGGCCTCCGGCCGACCACCTTCATCCGACTTTAGCGATAACAATGATGGTTCTTTGAGAATGAGAAGGCGATGATAAACTATGGTTCTGATGACCAGATATACTCTGCATACCTCAGACTCGATGGCCTTGGCATCAATGGTGTTGAAGGAGCCATAGATGTGTTTTAATCATTCATGCTTAACAGTAAGGCATCCTCAACTTTTTATCTTTGTAATTCCTAATCGTACTTGGAAATTGATTTTGGGTTTAGGTTGAGGTTCCAACAACTCTAGGGGTTTATCCGGAGAAGGTGAGGTTTAGCGACACCAATTTAGCCTCCCAATTCCTTATTACAGGTGATGAGTCGTACTCTATCTGTCTAGGGTTTTGTTTTGTTGTTGCTATCTTTTGGGGATAGCTCTTTTGTGATAATTAAAGAATCGTGTTATTCCTTTGTGCTAATTTATTGAGTTTTGTATTTCTAATGTTAAAGCTTAGATTCATTTTAGGATTATCAATATGAAAATGTGTTATTCCTGATGGCATTTGGGACTTTAGAAGGTTATGGAATCATGCATGCCATAACTTCCTTACGGAATTTATTAGTTAATATTGCACCTTATAGTGTTTTCCAAGTTAGCCTGTTTGTGTTAACTAACTGAAATTGGAATATTATATTTATTCTTCTGAATTTAGCAGGTCAAATGGATAAAGGTTAAAGGGGACAAATAGGTCTAGAAAACAATTAGCAGGTCTGCTGGGAAAAAGTGATTATTGTTGGGTTGTGGTTTGTGTCTACAGGCTAAGTGTAAGACCATAGCGTTAGCATTATATACTTATAATCTTATATCACATATGAACAATACAAGATTTTTGTCATCTTTTAGGGCTGTTGAACAATAATCAACTCACAGGTATAATTCTTGCGGAGCAAGGGATATGGATTAGCTTTTTAAATTGTGAATTCTCAATTATGAATCTTTTTAGTGGTAATCATGGCGTCCTAGGAATCTTGCACTCAATAATCTTGAAGGACCTGTTCCCGAATGTATTAGCCCTTACACTGCTTTAAATCAATTGAGGCATCAGGTTCTTTATGGTAGGTAGGATTCATTTAAAATTTTATACTCATTTGGTTGCATTCTTTGCAGCAACGTGCATGGAAAATGCCTTAATGGTTCTCTTAGCACCATGTCTTTGTACTGTTTATGATAGTTATAACAAGATTAGATTCATTTGCAAGCAACTATAAGTTTACTGAACTGTTACATGTTTAAGGAGTTTCTGAAAATCTAAAAATTCAATTTTGATTGTTATCCTCGGCAACTTACGAGCTTCAAATTTTAATTTGATAGCAGCTTCTAGGCTTGAAGTTTATCCATTTGGCACTTCTGATTGCATGCATATTTATCCTTGCCGAAGGGAACAACACCTGTGGCAGGGTTTGTTGGATGGTTTCCGCTCATTATAATGCAATGGTGAGACCATAGAATATTTTACATATTATTCTATTAATTTTTTTGTTAATATAATGTTGATCAAATATATACGTTGTAATTGTTTGCATACTGATGCTTATGCATTAAAATTTGATTAACACAAACAGAGATGTTTTTCTAATCTCAGTTTAGTATGTTATTAATATTAATATGGAAATAGTTACATTACTACATACTACAACATTGTGTTGTAGATATAAGTGAAAATTAGTGCCCTGAAGCATTCTAATATCATATTCATTTAGCACACTTAGTCAAAGTTTTTCAAATCCATGTTATGCATGTTTTCTTTCATTTCAAAAGTAACTTGTAATCTGGTACATGACTTATGCTGTATTATTAGCTTGGTAATTAGTAGTGTTTAAGGTTGGAGCTTCGGATATTGACACAATGTTCTTTCTAGTTTGTTAACTATTTCTTTATATTATTGATATACTAATATAAAATGATTACCGTGATATAAATTGTCGTTATCGCCGCTGCATCGCGCGGGTTTCCTACTAGTATATATATATATATATATAGATATTTTTTTTAAGTACAAGGTATAGTTTCGCAGAGACGAAACTATAGTTTCGCTGGGATGAAATTATAGTTTCGCAGAATTTATTTTAAATTTGACAATGAAGGAACACAATTTCGATAGCAAAACAGATAGTTTTGGCAAGACATAAAGATAGATTCGACTGGGCGAAACAACAGTTTCGGCAGGCGAAACTGAATTTTGTTGGCGAAACTGTTAAGTTTGCTCGGGCTGCAAAACTACACAATTTCTCTAAATTAAAGGAACTTTCGTTCAGTTTCGCTAGAAGATGGTTAGTTTCGCAGGATGAACTGCGAAACTACTCAACACACAAAATCCAATCCAGTCAAATGCAGTTAAAATGAGCCTATGAAAACTATAGTCCTGAGTTCGAAACTCACTTCAGAGGCCAAATCAAAGCAGAATCATATCAAAATAATATAGATGCGATGATTTGAGATGAAAACCGTAATAAAACCCTAAAATAACTCAGTTTCGTCGAAGAGAGTTTTTTTGCGAAAATGATTAACTTAGGTTCGAAGAGGTATATAAGTACCTCGGGGTTTCGCAGGGGAAGAAATACTTTCGTAGAACACAGATTCGCGAGAAAAACATAGTTTAGGCAAGGCGAAACTATAGTTTCGCTGGCACAAAAGATCAAAAGATCACCGTACAAAAGTGTTAGCGAAGCTGCTATTTCGCTAAACGAAACTGCAATTTCGCTGCGTGAAACTGTCCGCGAAAGTATATTTTCGCAGAAACCCTAATTTTTAAGAAAAAATTTGATTTTAACCAAATAAATTAAAGTAAAATAGAAGTAAAATAAAATAAAATAAGAAAAAAAAGAAAATAAAATAAAAGCAAAGAAAAGGACCCCACACAATCACGCCAGATAATGTTTTATTTTAACCGAGAATAAAGACTATCCTGTCCTCATGATATTTTGGATGAAGGACACCTACAAATTGATTACATCTTTTCATATGTGGTAAAAATCCCTTTTTCAGACCAAGCACGATACAATTTGGCAGCAATTGATAAGAGCTCCAGGTCAGTACTCACGTACAGTAGAGGAGATCATCAAATTGTACTGATGAACATTCCAGGTCAGTACAATACAGCAGAGGAGATATTCAAATTGTGTCATGAGAGCTCCAGGTCAGTACTATCGTACAGCAGAGGAGATCATCATGTTGTGCCGATGAGAGCTCCAGGTCAGTACTTCCGTACAGCAGAGGAGATCATCACTCCAGGTCAGTACCATCATACAGCAGAGGAGATAAGCACTAACAAGACACCACAGTACACAAAGAGGCTTCTATGATACAGATATGAAAGGGATAAATTTGAAAGTTTAGGAACAAGGGAGAATAAGGCAAAGAAAAAACTCAATACGGAGGAGCCTCATTCTCAATACTTTTTGAACAAAGATGAGTTACTTTGTGAAGACTAATGATGTCAAGGGGATTATTCGAGTATATCAAGCATCTTGTATTCTTAGTTAAGCTACGGGAGTACTATCTACTTTGCTTTCGGGCTGGGCCTATCAAACAAATCCTGACCCGCTACTGTTGACCTCCTTCATATTGTTCAGACATCTCAACAGAGCAGAGGTTCTGCACAAGGAAACAAAAGAAGCAATTATAAAGCTATAAATACTTATACTCCCCCGAAATTTCTACAACGAACAGGGGAAGAAATTTCTAAAGACAATCATTTATTAGTATGTTATTATATTTTATTTTATTTTATTTTTTTGTTTTATTATTATTATTATTATTTATTTAATAAAGAAGGGTTTAAAATGATATTAATCCTTGCATGGAAATCAATTCATAAAAAGAGGCCTATCAAAGGGTTTTGTGAAAAGATCTGCTTTTTGATATCTTGTATCAATAGGAATAATATTAATGAAACCTTTTTCCTGAGCATCACGGATTGCATGAATCCGTGTCTCAATGTGCTTGGTCCGGGAATGATGAATTGGATTCTTGGCAATCCCGATGGCTGCTTCGTTGTCACAAAACAACAGAGTATGAAGAAAGTTGATCCCATAATCTATCATCTAGTGCTGAATCCATAACACTTGGGAACAGCAACTAGAGGCAGCAATATATTCTGTTTCTCCTGCTGAGAGAGAGACAATGGTTTGTTTCTTGCTTTGCCAAGAAACAAGACAATTCCCCAAGTACTGAGAGCCTACAGTAACTGACTTTCTGTTTAACTTGCAGCCGTTGGAATCGCTATCAGAGTAAGCATGCAAATCAAAATTCCCACCATAAGGATACGAAAGTCCTAAACGAGAAGAGCCCTTCAGATAACGAAAACTTCGTTTGACGGCCTTGGCATGGGATTCTTTAGGGGCTGACTGGTATCAAGCACAATATCCAACATCAAAGGTAATGTCAGGACGACTTGCTGTAAGATACATGAGGGAACCAATCATGGATCTGTAGAGATGAGGATCAATTGGTTTCCCGTTTTCATTAGGAGTGAGGCATGTTTGAACAGTGAAGGGAGACATCTCAGAAAAAGCATCATCCATTTTGAATTTCTTCAATATTTCCTTAATATACTTTTCTTGATGAATGAGAATTCCCTCTGGCTTTTGTTCGACTTGCAGCCCGAGAAAAAAACACATTTCTCCCGTCATGCTCATTTCAAATCTGTTTCGCATAACCTCCTCAAACTCCCGAGATAATTGAGGATTGGTGGAGCCAAAAATAATGTCATCGACATAGACTAGCACGATCAACATCTCACCATCTACCTCTATTTTGAACAAAGTCATGTCAATGGTGCCTCGTGAAAAACCATTGCTTAAGAGATACTGTGTCAACGTCTCATACCAGATCCGAGGAGCCTGATGAGGACCGTAAAGTGACTTATCTAGCTTGTATACTTTGTCAGGAAAGTCTGGATCCTCAAAGCCTGGTGGTTGACACACATATATCTCTTCATCAATGTCACCATAGAGAAATGCACATTTGACATCCATCTGATAGACTATAAATTGCTTGTGAGCAGCATGCGCCAAAAATATTCTGATAGCTTCAAGACGGGCGACAGGTGCGAAAACTTCGGTGTAGTCAATCCCTTCTTCTTAAGCTAAGCCTTGGACCACTAGTCTGGATTTGTTTCTCACCACTATGCCCCGTCATCAGGTTTGTTCTTAAACACCCATTTCGTTCCAATGGGGCACTTGTTTGGTGGAAGATCGACCAGAGTGCACACCTTGAGTTTTCTGAACTGTTGCAATTCCAACTGCATTGACTCAACCCAGCAAGGATCCTGAAGAGCTGCATGTACATTCTTAGGAACATATTGAGATATAAAACAAGAGAACAAGCAGATATTAATCAATCCAGATTGACTCCGTGTTCGAACTCCATCAGAGAGAGAACCAATTATGTTATCATGAGGATGATCTTTTAAGGTCTTGAAATCAGCAGTCATGGGTGGGATGTGAGTGAGTGGATAGGTAAGTGATGAACTGGATGGTGAGGTAGAATGGGGTAAAGAAATGGGACAGGTTGGTTGAGATGAGGAATGTAAAGGTGATGAGGAAGGTGATGTTGATATAGATGGAGGTGGAAGGTCAAATGAAGATGAGGAAGATGCAGCATCGGCTAATGTATCATCATTTAATGTTGTGACGTGAGGGACAATAGGTTCAACTGGTAATGGAGCGGGAGGAATAATGTTTGTTGTAGCATTGGAGATAGATGCATCATCATCAAAAACTGGAAGATTAAATGATTTAAACACCGTATCGGAGTCAAAGAACCAAGCTGGTTCTAAAGGAACATCAGAGGAATTAGATTCCTGCCAATCGACATAAAAGGACTCTTGAACGATACTTGTTGTATTGTCATATACACAATAAGCCTTTTGTGAAGAAGAGTAACCTACAAAATAACACTCATCAGACACAACACCAAATTTTGTCTTCTGTGCTTGAGTATTCAATACAGTGCACGAGCAAACGAATGGTCGAAAGAAGTCAATCAAGGGCTTTCCCTTGTGAAATAGTTCATACGGTGTTTTCATCTTATCCTTGACTATCAACACCCTGTTGAGAACATAAGAAGTACAATTCACCACCTCGGCCCAAA
This sequence comes from Flaveria linearis, assembly GCA_024085815.1. Classification (NCBI taxonomy): domain Eukaryota; kingdom Viridiplantae; phylum Streptophyta; class Magnoliopsida; order Asterales; family Asteraceae; genus Flaveria; species Flaveria linearis. The sequence continues at coordinate 28,591,085 of CM044015.1, forward strand.
ATATGATGGGTAAGGAGGATCCTATTAACATTGTACGTGCAGCTTCAATGAGGGTGCGATTCTTTCGTTCAGCTACTCATTCTGTTGAGGAGTTTCTTGCTGCATTGAACTGGCGTAATATTCCTTTGGTTGCACAGAAAGAGTCAAAAATCTAATTTTTGAATTCAGTACCGTTGTCACTGCGGATAACCATAACCTTCCCCTTTCTTATCATTTCAATTGAAAGAATTAACTTCTGTAGCTCCTCAGCAGTCTCTCCTTTGTGAGCAAGAAATCTTACCCATGAATATCTGGAATAATCATCTGTAATCACAAGACAGTAAGATTTCTTAGCAATAGACTTAACACTTATTGGGGCAAACAGCTCAGTATGTAACAACTCGAGGGGATTTAATATGCTATTTTCAATTTTAGGTTTGTGTGGTTTCTTATGTTGTTTTCCTTTTGCACATGCCATACATTTCTCAACCACAAAAAAGTCTTTTAAAGGCAATCCCCGAACGAGATTGTTTTTAACTAATTTGTTTACAATTTTGAAATTAACGTGGCCCAATCTACGATGCCATAAGAAAGACTCAAAGGTAGAAGCTTTAGACAAAAGGCAGGTGACTGTAGATGATGAATCCTTTGAATTCATGTCAAGGAGATATGTATCATGCTTTCTTGGAGCCCGCATAAGTACCATATTATCTGGAATATCAATCTCAGATTTCAAAAAGAGACATTCATTGGACTTGAATAAGACCGGAATGCTTTTATCACAAATCTGAGAGACGCTCAACAGATTGAATGCAAGCTCAGGTACGTAATTGACTTTCTTCAAGGTGAGCGAACCATTAGAAACTTCGCCTTGGCCTATCATTTTTCCGCCTTTCTTGTCTCCGGAAAAAGCAACATAACCACCATTGATTATGCGGTAGTTAGTCAATAAATCTTTAAGCCCCGTCATATGTCTGGAGCATCCACTATCAACATGCCACACACTATTTACAAGCTTAGTGGATGACTCCTGCAATAATATCAAGAGAGAGTGAACCAGGTGAAATGGGAACCCAAGTTTAAATAACTTTAGGTTTAGCTGAAAGAGATTTCTTACAAAAGAAATTATTAACAAGAGAGAGTGAACCAGGTGTAATAAAGTAGGAAGTTTATCAATGCATATTTCTTCATCACATTTAGATAATCTTGAATCATCATCACTGTATACCTCATTCATGTTAACAGAGCTGATTTTATTTGAAAAAGAATGATTATGTGCTGATGACAATGAACTGTTATCTAAAATACATGTGGTACTAGTACCACTAGTACTTGCCTCAGATGAAGATGTAATCCTGTCATTAAACACCGAAATTTTTGCAGGTATAAAGGATGGAATGGGGTGAGAAAAGAATTTTTCAAAAGAGTTAGTTTTTGTTTTCTCATCACTTTTCACAGTATAATTAGACAAAGGATCAACACAGTCAACAGATGAATCAACATCACGATCCACGGCATTTAAAGAACAAACAGAAACATTACTAGAACAGAGCGAAATAGAGTCTTTTACAACATCACTAGAAACAAAGACAAAATTTAAACTAGAGTTATGATCTAAAACAGAATGATAAGGTTCAGGTGTACTAAGGCTAAAGTATCCAAGCCCTCTAGTCGGTCCATAATCGTAGTCCTCACGAACATACATAGGATTCACACCTTCTAAACCTACAGACGTACTGTTAGTATCTACTTGGCTTAAATCATTAGAAGGATGGGGAATGGGCATATGTGAATAATAGTAAGTACTAGGAGGGGGATAAACTTTAGCATCTTCATATCCCAAACCTGTTTTAATCCTAGCCCCACGTTGAGATTTACATAAATCATCATGTTTCATTCCCGATATGGTCCATTTATCAAGTTTGACTGAAGCTTGCATGTCTCAAACTCAGCTAGAGCAACCCTTTTAGTCAAACTGTTAACCTCAACGTTTCTTTCTAAAACAATTCTTTTTAAATGATCATTTTCTTTTAGGGCATCATTTAGTTTAACAAAGTATTTTGACTCATTTATTTTAATCTCTTCGTTCATTCGTTTCAAATCTTTTTCATTATCAATCAATAAACGATTAGCCTTATAGACCCCAAATAATATGATTTTGCATGCAGATGAACACATATCTTGAATTACCTCATATGGAAGTCCCATCACCACCTTCTCAGCTACAAGAGCTTTCTCACATTGACGCACCGGAGTACTCGACTTGTTTTCCTCTACGGTGGTAGCAGCATTATCGTTATTCTTTTCTAGCTCTGTGGTTTGAGTTCCTTGCTTTCCGCACTCCTTCTGATTTTCTTCTTTCGACACTCCTTCTCTTCAACTCCATCATTAAACTCCTTAAATGGATCAAAATCTTCCTCATAGTTCATCTTCATTTCCTCTTCCTTAATCTCAGCCACTAATGCTTGATTAACTTCTTCTCTTGTCTCTTTAGCTTCTGTGCTCCAGTCAAAGTTGAAAATTAGAGGGGTCTCTTTCTTGTGACTTGTCTAGTCTTTACTCCCACTAGCAACCAGTCTTGGAATTCCAGAGTTATTAGGATCAGTGATGATTAGCAATGGACATTCTCGTTTAAAGTGTCCCAATTGCTTGAAATTGAAGCATCTCAGCTTGGACTTATCAAAACCCAATTTGGAGTTGGAGCTTTGACCTCCAAAATTCTTTCTACCGGTTCGTTCCATAAATCTTCGGGCTCTAAGCGTCAACATTGCCATTTGCCACTGAATATCGGTCTCTTCGAGATCATCTGGATCCACTTGATACATGTCCTCCATTGTCATTCCTTTACCTTTCAAATCTCCAGCAACTAATGCTTCATAACTTTGAACAAACATCCCGAAAAGGGCCATAGTCTCCACTGGAACAGAAGCTTCAACAGATGCTATCAAGTTCCCTTGCTCTTTCCCCGGGTTACTACAACTTCCAGAATAATCACACAAGTTCACTCCTCCTTGACGCGATGCCTGCATTGGAGAGCTTGCAGCGGAAGATATGAATGCAGCATTCTGTGAATAACCGAATGTGGGCATAATGGATTGATTAGACTCCTTCCTTTTCAGATTCAAGTCAAAAGACTTCAGCTTGTTAATCACATCCATCAGCTTATAGTCAACGAAGTTTCTTTCTTATTTCAATATTCTTACTTGTAAACTCCACTGAGGTGGAAGAGAGTCTAGAAGCTTGTTCACTTGCTCATGATTTCCCAACTGATCATCATTCTTCTTTAAGGTACTTGAAGCGAAGAGAAAGCGATTAGTAATATCAGTAAGGTCTTCATTCTTGTGTCCCACAAATGAATTGAACTCCTTTTGAGCTTGGGCATTCTTATCTTTCCTGAGATCCTCATTCCTATCATAGAACTCACACAAGGCATCGTATAAGGATTTTGCGTCTTTGTACTCAGCAAAGTGATTGTAAATATCAGGTGCAAGACATAATGTCAGGGCTCTGAAGGCTTTCTGGTCTCGGTCAATCAGCTTTTGATCCTTTTCGATGAATGTGGAGGATTCCATGTTTGGAGATAAAGTTCCACCGACAGTAACAGTTGGCTTGTGCAGTCCAGTGATGATTGAATCCCATTGATTGTGGTCGGTGTAAAAAAAGAAGGCCGTAAGACATCTCTTCCAGTCTTTAAAGTTATCCCCGTTAATGAGTCTAGGAGGGATATTGGGGGCAACAGTCTCTAAATCAGCAAGGGTGAGAGTAGTCATCTTGGAAATGATAGTTTCGCAGGAGAAAAACCAATTTCGCTGGGATATATTCGCTGACTGCTAGTTTCGCCCGGATGAAAGTGCCTTGTTTCGGGCGAAAGTGCTGATTTTGACAGTTTCGGCAGCAATTTCGCTCGCCAGAGGCTGTCTAATGCTTAGTTTCGCTGGGGATTTCGCAGGAAACAAGCTTGAACTTTCGTTCAAATTACTTTCAGCTGCAAGTTCGTACAAATGTCACACAATCACAAATGAACTTTTATTCAAAAGCCCTAGTTTCACACCAAAAAGCAGAGATAAAAAAAATATTTTCGCTGAAGAAACTAATAATTTCGCTGGAAGAAATGCTAGTTTCGTTGGAAGAACAGAAAACCCTTTTAAACCCCAAAAACAATCAAAAATCATCCAAATCTCAATGAACTTGAAATGACCTGATTCACGAAGCTTCTTCAAATAAAAACAAGCAAGATTCAATCAATTTTCGTGACAAAAACACTCTGTTTTGATATCGAAATGATGAAATGATGGTATTGAGCAAAAATAACCAAAAACCTCAGACAGTCAAGAGCACTAAGGCTCTGATACTATTTTGTTAGTCCATTTGATCGGTTTTTTGGTGCAGAAGAATGCTTAAATCGTTCAATACCAAACACACACAACAAACACTGAGATATGAAGATCAAAAGAATACCAAAAAGCTTTCAAATAAGTTTTAATAATGAACAATACTCAATGAATGAAGTAAGCTCAATATATTCAGGAAACACAAGCTTACAATAGCCTCTTGCAACAGCAATACTCGATTAGGGTTTTTGCAAGCACGGCTAACAATGAACAAAATGAAATCTATATATAGCAGCCGTAGTTTCGCTGACAGTTTCGCTGTGAGCTAAACTGTGCTGCCGAAACAGTAGTTTCGCCCGACAGAAACTATCAGTTTCGCCGGGTGAGCTAGACAGCTAAAGATACAAATAAACTAAACAACTTACAAAAGTAATCTAACATAAATCCTATTACATAGAAAGATAAACAAATACTAATCTAATGTGAGTCCAACCCAATCTTGATCTTCAGTTTCGCTCAAAATGTCCCAGCGAAACTGTCAATTGTGAGTGGACAGTATAACTGCACAGTTTCGCTTGAAATTGTGAACTTTCGTTCAGATTCGCTGAATCATCTCATAGTTCCGCTGGACGAAACTAAGATTTTTTTAACTTCAGCAAATCAACATCAAAAACATTTTCTGTCGATGACCAACCGATTCAAGCTAAGAACATTTTCGCCCTACACACCTAATCATAAAAGAACGCACAATTTCAACAAACAACAACATTGTTTGAATTTCTCTACGAGTGGCCAAGAGAAACTAGGTCTAGGTATTTTCACACAGATGAGTTCTGAAACTAGACTGAGACAATCTATACTACCTAGTTTCACTGGCAGCGAAAGTACATATTCGCCCGGGTGTACAGATTGCTCGTGAATGAGCAAGACTGCTGGCGAAAGCGTAGTTTCGCTCGGCGAAACTATAGTTTCGCCATAGTTTCACCCTCTCCTTTTATTTTTGATATGTATGTATTTTATGAAAAAGCAAGTATTTGTAAAGGATAAAATCTTACCCCATAATTCCTACTTAAAAGGTAAACCAGAAACTAAATGATTATACTATGAACAATTTAAAATAGACATAAAGATAAAATAAAATGAAATAAAGTATCGAAAGAATATAGTTTGCATCCTTCTATCGAAGTTTTTTCTGAGAATCGAGTCTTGACTAGATTGCTGATATGTTTGTCCTCTTAAACCCCTGCCATATTCTTTTCAATGAATGACCTGCAACGGATTTTATCATGCTTTAAATTTAATTAAAGAAACTCAGATAACTTGGTTCTCCACAGACATCTGGTAAAGAACTTATCCCGTCATCAAGGTTTATCGAGTGTAATCATTGATTTTGCTTGAGTAGTTCATAATTGACACAGATGCATGTATATGATAACATGATCTTTTGACGAGACACAATGATATACAGACTTAATGATGATATCTCCAGGTCTATACTTCCGTATAACAGAGGAGATGTAAATCTTATTCCAAAATTTGAGAGCTTTAGGTAAATTCTTCCGCATAGCAAAGAAGATAATCTTAGTGTGTTGATGAGAGCTTCAGGTCAATGCTTTCGTATAGCATAAAAGATCATCACTACAGGTCAATGCTCACGCATAGCATATGAGATAAACACGCATTTTATTATACATAATATACACAGTTTAGGCTAAGAGATATTAGACCCAACACGGACTTAGAACAGACTTAAGACAATAATCAGCCACTCTCAACCATGTTTTTGACGAGACTTGTATCTTTGTGCAGGACAAAATGTCATGAGAATTATCCTTATTACCGAGTTCTTCATCTTTTGTTTAGCTGCACAATCATTGTTTTCTTCGTTTTCTGGTTGAGTCTATCATGCATATCCCGACACAATCCATTGACCTCTTTTTAACTTCTTTTTCTACGGAATTCCTGAGAAAGAAAAATTGGAAAACACTTTTAAATACTTTACTTTAAAAGTATATTCTCCCCCTAAATTTCTATTTACCCTCACGGGGATAGAAATTTATCTAGTTTTACATAAAAATAGAAGATAACAAAAAATAAGAAGGAATATCGGATATCGGAAATTATTTCACAAATGAAAAAAAATGAAAGAGTTATTTATTAAAGCAGAACATTTTATTAGGAAAAGAGATTTTTCAAAAAGATATTAAACCTAAAATAGAGATCAGGTCATAAAAACGTGGTTTGTCAAATGTTTTAGTGAAAAGATCTGCTCTTTGACTTTTTGTGTCAATAGGAATAATTTCAATAAACCCCTTTTCCTGGGCATCTCGGATTGCATAAACCATTGTTTCAATGTGCTTGGTTCATGTGTGATGAATTGCATTTTTGGGAATTCCAATGGCAGCTTCATTATCACAGAAGAGTGGTGTATGAAGAAAATTGATGCCATAATCCATCATTTGATGTTGGATCCAATTCACTTGACAGCAGCAGCTTGAGGCAGTAACATATTCATCTTCACCCGTGGATAAAGATACAGTTGTATGCTTCTTGCTTTGCCATGAAACAAGACAATCCCAAGTACTTACATCCACCGGTGACTGATATCATGTTCATCTTGTAACCTCCTTGATCATTGTGAGATTAGGCATGCAAATCAAAGTTTCATCCTTTGGGATACCAGAGACCTAAATGAGAGAACCCTTTGAGATATCAGAAGATATGTTTAACAACCTTTTCATGAGATTCCTTCGGATTTGCTTGATACTAAGCACAGTAACACACGGTGAAAGTAATGTCCGGATGACTCACATTGAGATACATGAGAGACCCAATCATAGATCGATAACGATGAGCATCTATGGGTTTCCCTTTATCATCTGGAGTTAAGCAAGTTTGCGTAGTGAATGGGGTTAGTTCAGGAGATGCATCATCCATCTTGAATTTCTTGAGAATCACCAAAACATACTTTTCTTGATGAATCAGAATGCCATCATGCTTTTCTTCAACATGTAATCCCAAGAAAAAGCATAACTCTCCGATCATACTCATTTCAAAGTGATCCTTCATCACTTCTTCAAACTCTCTACACAGCTTCTCATTAGTTGACCCAAAAATGATGTCATCAACGTACCCTTGAACGATTAGCATCTCACCATCCACTTCTTTGTTGAATAGTGTCATATCTATAGTGCCATGAGAAAAACCTTTGCTGAGTAGATATTGTGTCAAGGTTTCATACCACATATGAGTTGCTTAATGTAATCCATATAAGGATTTATCAAGCTTGTACACCTTATCTGGGAAATCTAGATCCTCGAAACCTGGAGGCTGACAGACATATATCTCCACATCAATGTTTCCATATAGAAATGCACACTTCACGTACATTTGAAAGACCTTAAAGTTCTTATGAGCAGCGTGAGCAAGAAAGATTGTGATAGCTTCAATACGAGCAACTGGAGAAAACAATTTAGTATAATCGATATCTTCCTCTTGAGCAAATCCTTGAACAACCAGCCTAGATTTGTTCCTGATAATGACTCCTCAATCATCTACTTTGTTCCGAACGACCCATTTAGATCCAATGGGAAACTTATTTGGAGGAAGATTGACCATTTGCCAAACCTTCAGTTTCATGAATTGCTGAAGCTCCATTTGCATGGATTCGACCCAACTTGGATCCTGAAGTGCTGCTGTGACGTTTTTAGGTATAACTTGAGATAAGAAGCTTGCATCGAGACATTCATTTATCAAGCCAGATTGACTCTGTGTCCTCACATCATCAGTTATGGAACCCATGATGTAATTATGTGGATGGTCTTTTAGTGTTTTGAAATTGGTATTTAGGGTTAAAGGGTTTGATTGAGTTGCAGAGTTAGTTTGGGATGGTTGGAAAGGGGATGATGGAGGTGATGGAGAAATTGGTTGTGGTGGAGGTGTGGATGGGATGTCAAAAGGAGATGGAGGGTCATTTGGTGGTTGAGGTTGAGGTTCAGGTTATGGGGGTGATTATGGTTGTGGTTGTGGTTCTGGTAGGGGAATGATTTGCACACTAGGTTGAGGAACAACATCATCATCAAAGATTGAATGATAGAATGATTTGAATACAGTGTTAGAGTCATAAAACCATTATGGCGACCCCGTGTTTGGTGAATTTGACTTTTGCCAATCAACATAGAAGGATTCCTGCACAATGCATGTCTTTTTATTGTAGGCACAATACGCCTTTTGTGAGGAAGAATAGCCAACAAAGAAACATTCATCTGAAACTGCTCCAAACTTTGACTTCTGTGCTTGGGTATTCAACAAGGTACACGAGTAACCAAATAGACGAAAGAAGTTAATCAAGGGTTTTCATTTATGAAGAAGCTCATATGGAGTCTTCATCTTGTCTTTTACAATAAGCACCTTGTTCAGTACATAAGATGCACAATTAACTGCTTCCGCCCAGAAAATAATTGGAAGCTTTGACTCAATCAGTATAGTTCATGCTGCTTCGATAAGTGTACGATTCTTTCTTTCAGCGACCCATTTTGTTGAGGTGTCCTTGCAGCACTAAACCGTCTGAGAATCCCCGTGCTTGCACAGAATGAGTTGAAGATGTGGTTTCTGAATTCAGTTATATTGTCACTTCTGATGGCCATAACATTCCGTTTGATGATGGTTTCGATTGACAGGATCAACTGCTGCAACTCCTCTGTAGTGTCACTTTTATTTGTAAGAAACCTCACCCACGAATATTGAGAATAATCATTTGTTACAACCAAACAATAAGATTTTTTAGCAATAGATTTAACACTAATAGGACCAAATAAATCGGTACATAACAAATCAAGGGGATGTGAAATTGTATTTTCAAGCTTACGCTTGTGTGGCTTTTTGTGCTGTTTCCTTTAGCATAAGCCATGCATTTCTCTACCACTGAAAATTCTTTAAGTGGTAGCCCCCCAACTAGATTGTTCTTAACCAACTTATTTATTATTTTAAAATTAGCATGTCCTAAACGCCTATGCCACAAAAATAATTCGGACAATGAAGCCTTTGACAGAAGACATGTCATAGTTGAGGTAGATTCTATCGATCCCATGTCCAGCAGGTATGTATCATTCCTCCTTGGAGCTTGCATGATTATTAAATCCTCTTGAACAATGAACTCTGGTTCAGAAACAAGCATTCATTACCCATAAACACTACTGGAATGTCCTTATCACATATCTGCGATACACTTAGTAAGTTGAATGCTAGTTCTGCTACATAGTTCATATTCTCTAGAGTCAATGAACCATTTGGGACTTTCCTTGACCAATCATCTTTCCACCATTCTTGTCTCCAGCAAAAGCAACATATCCTCCATTTATTATCCTATAGTTTGTGAGAAGATCCTTCAATCTGGTCATATTCCTGGAACATCTGCTATCAACATACCATAAGCTATTGACAGCCTTTTGAGAATGATCCTGGCATTAGAACATAGAGATTGTTAGGATTTTGAAATAGGAACCGAAGTTTTGATTAACTTGGGTTTTGAATCAAATGAATTTTTACAAAAGAAATTATTTACAAAATGATTTAATCTACTACCCAAGGAATGATTATGTACATTTTTATCAACATATTTAGGACAATTTTAATCACATGATCATTCTTCCCACATTTAAAGCAACAGGATTTCAACTCTTTCTTTTTGCACTGAAAAACAGGATTGTGATTAACATCATTATCTTTCTCAGAATCAGTAGTATGTGAATCATAATTGCTGCATGTATCATACGGTTCTTTTACATTTTCTTTTGAAACCTTGATCTTGGCAGATTCTGATTCATTTACATTAATAATTTTAATTTATGAGGAAGATGTTCCTGTTTTGTTTGGTTTGGAAATCCGAGTTGGGATGAAAAATGGGATAGGATGAGAGAGGAACTTTTCAAAAGAATTTGAGTCTGTACTTCTTACTAAAGTTTCATTTAAACATTCATTCTTTTCATTTACATAAGCATGGATAACATTTGAAACAGAGCTAGAAACAACTGATGATAAATGAGATGGAGTAGAACTAGAACTACAAAAACCACTGTCTAAAATAGACAGGGATGAAAAACTACTTAAACTAGTGTCTTTTAAAGACGTTTTGGAATCAGAAAAGCTATAACTACAGCTGCCCAAACCACTACTGATACCGTAACCATAACCCTCTCGAATCTCCTTATGATTCACTCCTTCTAGACCTGCATGCAAACTGTTAGTATCATTCTGAATTAAATCATTATTTGGATGAGGTGTAGGCATAGGTGAATAGCAATAAGTATCTGGAGGAGGATAAACATGAGTGGTTTCATCAAATCGCAGCCCGGTTTTAAGTCTAGCCCCCCTTTGCTTCTTGTAAAGATCTTTATGTTTCATCCCAGATATCGTCCATTTTTCAAGCTTGGTTTTTAATTTGCTTGTTTCAAACTTAGAAAGAGCAACACGCTATGTTAGTGACTCAATTTCCATATTTCTTTCTAACAGATTTCTCTTTAAATGGTCGTTTTCTTTTAAAGACTTATTCAATTTAATAAAATATTTAGACTCATTTATTTATTTCCTTATTTATTTGATTTAGATATTTTTCATTTTCTAATAATAACCTATTTTCTTTGTAAACCCCAAATAATCTAACTTTACATGGAGAAGAACACATATCCATAATTACCTCATAAGGAAGACCCTTGACCACCTTCTCAGTAGCCAGGACCTTTTCACACTAACAGACCGGTGTGTTTTTCTTCCTTTCTTCCTCTTCCTTTTTCTTAGCTTCCATGCTGGCTCTCTGATCTTCACCTGCTTCCTCTTTCACCTCTTCTTTTTCCTCCGGCTTGACCTCTTTCTTTTCAACCTGCTCTAGCTTTTCACATTCTTCAACTTCTTCAATCTTCAGTTCATCAACAACCATTACAACCTCATCTTTGAATTTGCAAGCTTCTTCCATCAGAACCTCATCACAAGTTTCTTCCACAACCTCAGCTTTGAATTCACTGAAAGGATAAAACTCTTCCACTAACTCCTCCTCCTTACTTACTACCTCAGCTACTAATGCTTGATTGATCTCCTCCTCTGTTTCTGCAATCTCAGCACTCCAATCAAAGTTGGAAATCAGAGTTGTTTCTTTCTTCTGCTTGGCTTCTTCCTTTTCTGCTATTGGGGTAACCTTTGAGGTTCCAGTCATTCCTGGATCAGCGACGATTAGAGATGGACATTCTCTTTTAAATTGACCTAATTGCTTGCAGTTAAAACATCTCAACTTTGACTTATCCAAACTAAGTTTGGAATTATGATTATGATTGCAAAAGTTCCTTCTGCCAGTGCGCTCCATAAATCGCCTTGCACGTAGTGTGAGCATGGCCATTTGCCATTGAATGTCAGTTTCGTCTATATCATCAACATCCACCTGATACATGTCTTCAACCGTCATCCCCTTACCTTTGAGCTCTCCAGCAACTAAGTCTTCATAACTATCAACAAACATTCCAAACAGTGCCATAGTATCAGAAGGAATTTGAGTGGTGACAGATGTCTTTGAACTTGAACCAACACTTATAGGTCTATCACTTGCCTTGTCTAGCATACTAATTCTTGTGGATCCATCATAAGCTGCACCATACATGGTCGAGTTTGCAGCAGATGAAATCAATGCAGCATTTTATGGATGTACAGTGCCTGGCACTAAGGATTGATTGTATTCCCTCCTCTTCAGCTCCAAGTAAAAAGATTTCAGTTTGTTGATCACATCCATAAGCTAGTAATCAGCAAAGTTTCTCTCCTGCTTTAGCATTCTCACTTGTAAGCTCCATAGGGGTAGGAGAGAGTCTAAAACCTTAGTCACTATTTCATGATTACCCAACTGATCATCATTCTTCTTTAAAGTTCTTAAGAATGACAAAAATCGATTGGTAAAATTAGTGAGGCTTTTTATTATTGTCCGAAGAATGCATTAAACTCCTTCTCAGCTTGGGCTTTCTTGTCCTTCTTCAGGTCTTCATTTCCATCATAGAATTCACATAGAGCATCATACAAAGCCTTTGCACTTCTAAGCTCAGCAAAACAGTTGTATATGTCTTGTGATAGCATAAGGTCAAGGCCCCGAAAGCTTTCTGATGATGATTGATTAATTTCATATCTCTCTCAGAGAAGGTTGAAGAGTCAGTGTTCACCATGGTTTGTTCCCCGACAGTTACTGTTGGAGTGTGTGGACCTTTCATTATAAATTCCTATTGATTATGGTTCGTGTAAAAGAAAAAGGCCTTCAAGCACCACTTCCAATCTTCAAAATTGTCTCCGTTAATAAACCTCGGTGGCCTATTTGGTGCAACACTCTCCAAATCAAAGATGATAATGTTCGTTGATGTCATTGTCAAAGTAAAAGGTAGATTCGCTGAATTTCATTAAATTCACCCGTAGATTGCCCGTAGTATCGCCCGTAGATTCGCTGGGCAAACTGGCAGCAGTTTCGCTAGGCAAATGCTGTAAAACTCCTAGTTTCGCCCACAGTTTCGCTAAAACTAGTAGAACTTTTGTTCTAAGACAAATTCGCCAGCACTTTCGCTTGGAGGCTTGACTAAGTGGGGTGAGATTACGTTCAAACTTTTTATATTCACTAGAATCCACTGATAATTTAGTAAATCACTGAGCATGGTAGTTTCGCTGGAAATTGTACTAGTTTCTCTTGATGCAAAACTAGTTTCGCTGGATGAATAAAATAACCTGTTCGAACTGAATATCAATCTGAAATCACCCAAATAACTATGAATTGGTGATTGGATGATTGGGATAGCTTCCTATTCTCAAACACAGTATTTTAGGAAAGGTTTTCAAGCTAAAACAACATTCTAAAGATCTGAAATTGATGAAACAATGATTTCTCTCAAAAACCCTTTTAAAATCCAATCAATTTCCACATCAAGAGCACTATGGCTCTGACACCATATTGTTGGTCCATTGATGAATGAAACATAGTGAAAATGATGTAATATAAACTCAAATCTCACTAAAATATGATCAAAATAATAATCTGTGAAATGTGTTTCAATGTAAAACTATTTCGAAATCAAACAACAATCAAACGAGGCTCAAAGATGATAAACAGATGATTCCAGCCAAACAAACACAATAATATGAGTAATGCAAAAGTATATTCTAAATTAGGGTTGTGAAAAACTTGCACAAACCTATTACAAGTTACATATATGTAGATATGCTAGTTTCGTTCACAGTTTTGCTGAGTAGCGAAACTGTCCTGACCAACAGCATAGACTCACCCGGTTGCGAAACACAGTTTCGCCAGGTGACCTAAGTCAGCTGACTACTAGCGAAACTACAGAGTGAAAGTATTAGAAAAACTAAAACTAATTACTAATTACATATAAATTATAAACTAACATTAAACCTATTATAAATAAATGAAATTAAACAAACTAACTAAGGTGAGTCCAACCTATACTTGCCCTTCACTCCTTCTAAACCTGCATACAAATTATTAGTATCATTCTATTAATTCATTTGTTGGATGAGGTATAGGCATAGGAGAATAACAATAAGTACTAGGAGGAGGGTAAACATGAGTGGTCTATTCATATCCCAAAGCAGTCCTAATTCCAGCCCCCCATTGGTTTTTGTAAAGATCCTGATGTTTCATACCTGAAATTATCCATTTTTCAAGTTTGGTTTCTAATTTGCTTGTTCCAAATTTGGCAAGTGCCAGATGTCCAGTTAAAGCATTTATTTCAATATTTCTCTATAAAAGATTTCTTTTTAAATGCTCATTTTCTTTCAAAGCTTCATCTAACTTGATAAAATATTTAGACTCATTTGTTTTAAGTTCCTTATTTATTTGTTTTAGTTCCTTTTCATTATTTAAGAATAACCTTTTAGCTTTCTAAACACCAAATAAACGCATTTTGCATGAAGCAAAACACATGTCTTGGATTACCTCATATGGTAGACCCAACTACCTTTTAGCAGCTAGGTCCTTCTCGCATTGGCACACTAGAGTATTCCTTTTGTACTCCTTCTCCTCCAATGCTTTCTTCCTGTCTTCTTCAACCACAATTTCCTTTTCAATCTCTTTATCACTCGAATCCTGCTTCATTCCACTCCTTATAACTTGGCTTCCTTTCCTAGTCTCATGAGTTGCACCAACAATCATCTTCTTCTTACATTCTACCAAACCATTCTTCTCCTCAACCTCCTCAGCCTTAACCTCTTCATCTTGAGCATGTTGCTTATCACTTTCATCACAGACATCAACTGAAATCTCATTCGTGAACTTCCTGAAAGGATCAAAATCTTCAACTGAATCCATATCACTGTTTACCACCTCAGCAACATATGCATGATTAATTTCTTCTTTAGTTTCTATAATCTCTGCACTCCAATCAAAGTTTGAGATTAAAGCTGTCTCCTTCTTTGGCTTGGCTTCTTCCTTGTCAGTAATTGGGATAACATTGGATATTCCAGAAGTTCCCGGCTCAGTGATGACAGGAGATGGAGATTCTCTCTTAAAGCGCCCTAGATGTTTGCAATTGAAGAATTTAAATTTTGACTTATCAAAACCCAGTTTGGCATTTTGATTTTGATTGCCAAAATTCTTCCTTCTAGTTTGTTCCATGAATCTTCTTGCACGCAGTATGAGTATTGCCTCTGCCATTGGATATCAGTTTCTTCAATATCATCAGGATCCACCTGGTACATATCTTCAACAGTCCTCCCTTTTCCATTTAACTCCCCTGCAACTAAAGCTTCATAGCTGTGAACAAACATCCCAAATAATGCCATTGTTCAAATGAAATATGAGTAGTGATGGATGTCTTTGAGCTTGAACCAACACTTGTAGATCCACCACTAGGTTTGTCTGATACACCATATCATGTTTATCCACCATAAGCTGCACCATATACAGATTATTTTTCAACGGATGAGATTAGTGCAACATTTTATGAATATACTATGGTAGGCATCATGGATTGCTTTTATTCCCTTCTTTTCAAATCAAGATCAAATGATTTTGGTTTGTTAATTACTTCCATAAGTTTATAGTCAGCAAAGTTCCTTTCCTACTTTAACATCCTAACTTTCTAGCTCTATTGTGATGGAAGTGAGTCCAAAAGCTTAGTAACATGCTCATGATTGCCCAACTGTTCATCATATCTCTCCAAAGTACCTGATACTGATAAAAACCGATTGGTAATATGAGTTAGGCTTTCTTTTTTATGACTAACAAATGAGTTGAATTCCATCTCAGCTTGAGCTTTCTTGTCCTTCTTAAGAGCTTCATTTCCATCATAAAATTTGCACAACACATCATATAAGGCTTTTCCACTTTTGTGATCGGCAAAGCTCTAGCACCCAGAAATTTTGTCTAAAATAAAAGAAAAGAAAGGTAATAAGAAAAGACAACAAAAGTATTTTGCAAAAAGGGAAAAAGGGCCAAAGTAGAAGGGGTGAAAGTGCAAAAGGTACAAAAATTTTATATTTTAATACATTATGAGCATGGCCGCCCATATATGTGTATCCCATCTACTTTTTGGTCGACTGAAAAAGAAGAAGAATAAGAAGAACTAATTTCTTTGGTTTCTAAAAAGAGAAAGCAACAAATCTTGGCCTAGGTAAGTAAATTTTAAATAATTGGTTGAGTTTTACATGGTGTTCAACCATGAAACTGAGATTTTCATATTACTATGTGTTTATGAGTGTTCGTGCTATGTGTTTTGGACATGTTTAGGTGTTAGAAACCTTTGAAAGTTTGAAGTTGAAGGAGTTAAACTTGGAAGCAGCCTAGGTGAGTTTCTAGACCCTGTCTTTTACTAGTCTTACAACCTTTTGGGGCTGAAAATGTATGTACAAAAGATTTTACACATGTTATATATATAACCGTATGTATTTATGAATGTATGTTGATGTTTTATGGTTGTAAATGCTTGTTTAATATTTAGAATGGTAGTAACAAGCTTAGAATATGTTAAGATGATGTTTGGGGTTGAAAAACGACTTAGAAATATGTAAGTAGGTTGTCTTGCGCCCAAACACGGCCCATGCGCCTAAGGAATTTTCCTTAGAAAAATTTAAGTGTGGTCATGCGCCTAAATAGGGCTTATGCACTTTGGAAATTAACTTAGAGAGTTTAAGTGTGGCTGATGCGCCCTAACAGTACCCTATGCGCCTAAACAGTAGTTCATGTGCCTAAGTTTTGCCCAAAAGCCCAAGTGTAGGGGTGATGGCCCCAATAGTGCCCATGCACCCAACTTAACCTCAAGCGTCTAGGTACATGCTCATGCGCCTAAATAGTAGAAACGCCTAGAAATTAGGCTCAAACACCTAAGTGTTAAGTCCATGCGCCCAAATAGTGCTGAAACACCTAAACAGGCCTCATGCGCCTGCATAGTGCTAAAACGCCTAGAACACTTAAATTTTTCTTAGATTTTTAGAAAGATCAGATTTTTAGGGTTTTGACCCTAGTTTGACTTAAGGCTTATATGTACCTATTTTATGCATGGTTATATTTTGTTCTTATGTTTCTTATATATATTGATGCGTGACTTTACATGGTGTGTTTATAATCGTACACAAAAAGTATTATCATTAAAGAAAGAGATAAGATTAATGATAATGAAAGTGGAACACAAAGAACGAATGAGAAAAAAGGCATGCAAGCAGAATGAAAGGAGGATCGCAAGTCATGAGAGTTGTCTGCTCAATCGTGTGTATTATAGTGTGCGATTTTGGCTAACCCATGAGGGTTCACACACAGAGGGATCAGTCTTGGTGACTGATCCATAGTACAAAACAGGATCCTTGTCACTTTACCCTGGAAATGATGGTGCTTTGTGCCTGGATATATAGTGGCTTTGTGCCAGGAAATGATGAGGCTTTGTGCCCGGGATGATGGCTTCGGGCCATGATAGGGGTAAAGTTTTGACAGGATCTAGAAACAGTGAAAGATAATGATAAAGTATGAAACAAACGATTATATGAGATAATGATAAAGTACGAAATGAACGAATATGAAAGATAATGATAAAGTACGAAATGAACGAATACATGTGATAATGAATGATGAATAAGGTTATACCTTGTTGTATGTACGATGAATGCTCATGTACGAAAAAAAGAAAGTATTTTTGGTTGAGAAAGAGTTTTTTCATATATAAATTGTATACGGTATTTTCAATACTTTAAAACTAGAACTCACTCAACAACGCTGACTTTTATGCATTTTCAGTTGGCAGGTAATTTTGCTGAGGATAGCACACGGGGAGGCTACTCGGCAGGGCAAGACTGGCATCCATTAACGCATAATAATAATGTTGTTTTTTAATGCAATTGAATGAGGCTTTTGTAATTTGACAATGTTATATTGCTTAACAACAGTATTTATCAATGAAATGAATGGTTTTTTATAACTTATTTCCGCTGCTTATTTTATAAATTATGTAATATATATGTAATGATGCGATGATTGTCCAACTGTGAGGTCTCCGGGAGCGGGGCCTTACAAAAGTGGTTGTAGATGTCTTGTGATCAGCATAAGGTTAAAGCCCTGAAATCTTTCGGATCATGATCAATTAACTTGAGGTCTCTTTCAGTAAAGGTTGATGAATCAGTGTTTGGAGAGGTAACTGCACCAACAGTAATTGTTGGAGTATGTGGACCGTTTACTATTGACTTCCATTGTAAGGCCCCGTTCCCGGGACGCTTACAGTTGGTCATTCATCGCATACATTTAAATAAAACATTGCAGCGGAAACATTCAAGATAAACTTTTCTTTTACTATAAATACTTTGCCATTTAAAACAACGTACGTCAGTTACAAAACATCTAATGTTGCATTACATTACAAAAGCATTATACAAAAGATTTCATCATTTCTAATTACATCTTTACAATGCCTACTTTTACTATGATTGTTGCTGAAGCATATGAAACCGAGGATTTTCTTAAGTAATCCCGTTTATGTGAATCCTCAACAATCATAGGGTCATAAACAGTGACCTCTAGTATAAAAACATAAAAATTCTTCATCATAAAGAAGATTTCTTAAATAATCCTGTTTATTAGAATCTTCAAGAAATCTTGCACTCGCATGCAACATAATGTGTTGCGCGCATTATGGGCCCACAACACATTGCGTGGCAGCATTATCAAAAGGAGAATGCCATCCCAAAAGAGCTGAGTAGCCGCCTCGTGCCATCCCCAGCAACACTACCTACCAACTGGAAACACATAAAAAGTCAGCGTTGCTTAGTGAGTTCTAGTTTTATAATAAAACATACTTTCATTTGTTTAACTGTCCTTACATACATGCGATCATACAACATACGTACACTTGGATAATATTATTATTATCTTCATCATTTGTTCATTAACTTTCATTCGTGTACCATTCATCGTTCTCGTTCACGTTCGTATATACATTCATTACTTTCATTCGTACATTCTGTACTTTCATTCTTACATTCATTACATTCGTTCGATCGTTCATTACATTCGGTGACATGTACGGTACCCCAAACATCATACCATACTGCTGGTGCTGGACCTGTGGTGATCAACCACGAACGTGTGCACAAATGCTGATCCATTCACCCAGGGTAGGTACACGCACCATTTATCTTCCACTTTTCATTCTATCATACGTTAGCCAAGTCTGTTGCAGCACACGGCTGCTCACCTCAGTGGCAATCTGACGATTGCCTGCTAACTAAGTCTGTGGCAACACGAAGTTGCTCACCTCATTATCAATCTCAAAGATTGACCCTGTGTGCATCCTTCGGGGTAGCTAACCCGCATCACAGTTGAGCTAACACCTGCCAGGGTGTGCGCCTCCATTAATTCGCTTGCAAGCCTTTCTTACATTCATTCGTTCAATCATTAATGCATGCGTTCATTCATCATGTTCCTCTTTCATTATCTTTCACTTTACGTTCTTACTACATTCGTTTCATTCATTCATTCATTCACGTAAGGTCACTAAAATATAAACACGCATCGACACAAGGAACATAGATATTTACACGTCATTAGTCATTACCATCATATAAGGCTACATCATACTTAGCCTACGTACGTCGCACATACACTTCTCTACTCATTCAAATCGACCCAATTTGGGCGATTGAGCATACTGCAGTCGCAGGACCTACATGCGACTGAGTCATGCGAATAGGCACACAGTCGTGCGAATGGACCTCCTATCGTACGAATAAACACCATGCGAATGGGCTTCTATGCGACTAACCCTCAGTCGTGCGTCTGAACAGCTATACGAATGGACCTACGCGACTGAACCCTCAGTCGCATGGCATATCGTGCGACTGAGCCCCAGTCGGGCAGCTGAGCCTCAATCGTACGATTTAACATCAGTCTTTCCTCAGTCGGGCGACTAGCCCTTCAGTCGCCTAGCCCTAGCTAGGCTGCGACTGGAGTTCATCACGAACCGCAGTCGCGTCCTACGGCATTCAAACTCCTCTAAACTCATTTCTAGCCCAAATTAGCCATCCTAAGTCTCAGGGATTCATACGAGAACATCATACAAGCTTATACAAGTCCAATTTCATAGATTAAACTTACTTAACCTGATTTCACCCAAATGGGTTAAACACATACTTTACAAAAATAAGGTTTATATGTGATCCAGCCCCAAAATCATAAGAAAACATGGAAATGAGGGGTTCTAGAACTCACATTATCACGGAGAAGATGAAGAGCTTCAATTTGACTAGCCACTTGACGAGTCTCGAGCCGGAATCACCACGTTCTCCCTTTCTTTCTCTTCTTTCTCTCTGTTCTCTCGCTCTCTGCTCTTTCTCCTGACTAAAAAGTGTAAGTGTTGGGGAAGAGAAGAGAGCTGCTGCTCTTTTATAGTTACAACTCAGTCGCCCGAAGTCCAGGGGCGACTGGACCTTTAGTCGCATGAACACCATGCGACTAGACCTTCAGTCGCATGGGTCCCATGCGGTCGACCCTTCATCGTCCGAGCATCATGTGATTGGGCCTCCAGTCGCATGAATTCCATGTGACTGAGACTCAGTCGCATATCACTCCCAAAATGTCAAACTTCCGGTTGTTACAAGTCCACCCCCCTTATTTAGGTTTCGTCCCCGAAACCTGTTATTCCTCAACAATCGTGCGTAATGCTGCCTCATTTCTTCTTCAGTTTCCCACGTTGACTCGGATCCCTTCCGGTGCCGCCACTGTACACGCACCAGAGGAACCACTTTATTCCTTAACCTCTTTTCCTTGTGATCGATGATTACCACTGGTTGCTCTACATAGTTGAGTCGTTCGTCTACCTTGATATCCCCCAGTGGGACGATCATATCCTCGTCTGTCAAACACTTCCTCAGGTGAGACACGTGGAAGGTCGGGTGAATTCCACTTAACTCATCTGGTAGATCCAACCTATAGGCCACCTCTCCTACTCGAGCAATGATTCGGAAAGGGCCTATATACCGTATACTCAACTTACCCCGCTTCTGGAACCGGATGATTCCTTTCCAAGGCGAGACCTTCAACATAAACCGATCTCCCACCTGGAACTCAATCGGCCTGCGTCGCTTGTCAGCATACGACTTCTGTCTGTCTTTGGCTGCCTTCATATAGGCTTTGATCCTTTCAAGCTTTTCAGTCGTAGCCTCTATCAGTTCGACGCTTCCCAATTCCTTCTGACCAATATCATCCCAACAGACGGGTGTTCTGCATCTTCTACCGTATAGCATCTCATTGGGTGGCATGCCAATACTGGTATGATAGCTGTTGTTGTATAAGAATTCAGCTAACGGTGAGTGGTCATCCCAACTTCCCATGAAATCGATAACACATGCCCGAAGCATGTCCTCCAAAGTCTGAATGGTCCTCTCCGACTGACCATCAGTTTGAGGATGATAAGTCGTGCTAATATGCAACCTCGTCCCCATAGCATCGTGGAATTTCTTCCAGAATTTGGATGTAAACCGGGTGTCGCGATCAGACATAATCGACACCGGTACACCATATCGAGTCACAATCTCTTTGATGAAAAGATCGGCCAACCTCTCGGATGAATATGTCTCGCACATCAGCAGGAAGTGAGCACTCTTCGTCAGACGATCCACAATCACCCATATAGTATCATACCCTTTCGGGGTATGTGGCAGCTTTGTAATGAAATCCATGGTGATGTGCTCCCACTTCCATTCTGGTATATCCAGAGGTTGAATCTTTCCATACGGCTTCTGGTGCTCGGCCTTCACTTGCAAACAAGTAAGGCATTTACTCACATACTCCACCACATCGCGTTTCATACCCGGCCACCAATAATCTTTCTTCATGTCTTGGTACATCTTGGTAGCACCGGGATGAATAGAGTACCGAGTCTTGTGAGGTTTGTCCATAATCGTCATTCGCAGATCCCCAAGATGAGGAATCCACGTACGCCCAAACCGGGTTCTAACACCCATCGTGTTTTCACCCAACTCCGCAACCAGGCCTCTCATTCTTTCATAGTTAAGATGATCTTCTTTCAATGCCTCATCTTGGAACTCTTTGACATGCTTCATCACGTAAGAGGTCATGATCAGCTGGTACGCTTTCACCCGAATCGGCTCGGGCCTCTCTTTTCGGCTAAGGGCATCCGCCACCACGTTGGCTTTGCCCGGATGGTAGTGGATTTCACAATCATAATCCTTTATAAGTTCCAACCATCGCCTCTACCGCATATTCAAATCTTTTTGCTCGAAGAAGTACTTCAAGCTCTTGTGGTCGGTAAAGATGGTGCACTTCGTCCCGTAGAGATAGTGCCTCCAAATTTTCAATGCAAAGACCACGGCTGCTAGCTCCAAGTCATGGGTAGGGTAATTAACCTCATGAACTTTCAGCTGTCAGGATGCATAGGCTATCACCTTCCCCCTTTGCATTAGTACGCACCCCAACCCCGAATAGGAAGCATCAGAATAAACCACCAAGTCCTCGCTTCCATCGGGTAATGCCAACACAGGAGCTTGGGTCAACCTCGTCTTCAATTATTCGAATGCCTTTTCCTGAGCCTGACCCCATACAAGCTTCACATCCTTCCGGGTCAACTTGGTTAGTGGAGAAGCAATCTTGGAGAAGTCTTGAATGAATCGTCTGTAATAACCCGCCAAACCCAAGAAACTACGGATCTCGGATGGCGTCCTTGGAGACTTCCATTGAATTACTGCTTCCACCTTTGCCAGATCAACCATAATCCCATCCGGATTCACAAAGACTTGTAATCTTTCTTTCTTTCTGCTTGCAAGCCTTTTCTTTCTTTCATTACGTTTCACTTTTCATCTTTGTTATCTTTCTCTTCATTATGTTATACTTTATGTTCATTCACACATTCATCATACTACTTAAAGTAATAACATAATATACTTAACGTATATTATAGTATAATATAAATACGTTTTGAAAACTAATAAAAGATAACAACTTATACACATATGCATATCATACATTCATCATGACATCTTGCATATACTATTCATAAATTCTCACTTACTCATGCCTAAAATAGTCCAAAACAGCATACAAGTCAAAGTAGGGTCAAACCCTAAAATTCTGTTTTTCCTCAAAATTCAGAAAATTTTCTAAGTGTTGGGCGCATGGGCACTATTTAGGTGCATCCCTGTTTAGGCATTTCTCAACTATGTAGGCGCATGAACCTACACTTAACCATTTCAACACTTAGGCGCATGATCCTCTTGGGTGCATGGGCACTATTTAGGCGCATCACCCTGTACTTAAGTGTTTCAGCTAACACTTGGGCGCATGAACATACGCTTAAAATTCTAAGGCAAATCTAGGCGCATGTGTACTATTCAGGCGCATCACCTTACTTATAACTTTTCAAAGGTAGATACTAGGCGCATGGGCTAGTGTTTGGGCGCATCATCGCATAATTAGTCTTTCAAGCCTATTATTCAGGCGCATGGGCCATGTTTGGGCGCATGAACACCATTTCATACATTTCCAACATATTTCTCAGTCCCAAACAATGTCTTAGCATGTTCTAAGCTGTAACACCTCTGAAATATGCCCAATTGGAAACCTCAAAATATTATAAAACTCAATAAAGGTCCGAATTAAGTTGGGCTCATGAATGAAATCTTGGAAAACAAACTAGCCTTTTTGGGCCCAATAAGCCCAATAAGGGCCCGAATTTATAAACAAGGCCCATTTAAGGCCCAAATGCATGTTTACGAACTAACTAAATGAGAAACCATGAAACAATGAATTATTATGTGATTTGAAATAACTATGGAAAGATCCAAACTAAAAACAGATTCAGAACCCATACCGGGTAAAATCCAGCCATTTAATACGTACTAACGTCTGAATTCTATCAGAAATTCTTATAATGGCTTGACATCCAATCAAAATCATTGTTAATCATATCAAATACTGCAAATAAGGCTTACTAAAAGATTGTTCATCAAACATGCATAAGCAACGGAAACACGTAAGTGAAACGCGAATACCGGTGTTCACCGGCATTTAACTGATGTCTGTTATGACAACCGAGCCTCATAACTCCGTAAATATTCATCTAATCATTGTTTATTATCATAACATATTAAATTTGGTGAGTGATACGTTTTCCGGTATAAATGAGTTACAAAACGCGACCATGACGTGAACCGGATTACGATCAAGTCAAACCCGATAATATGTCAGATAAGGTTTTAACGTGACCAACATGGGAAGTTAACGCGCTAAATATCATTATAATACTTAATTGCATATATTTTGATACCAAATTGATAATATTAACGCTCATTTGATAAAAACGCGTAAAATCGATAAACGTGTTAAATACGCGTCAAATTACAGCCTCGTTTAATTATTCGGTATGTCTTAATACAATAAAATTATTAATCTTGGAAAATTTATAACTTTTTGTATAACCGAATCTAACGGGAAATTAAAAGTTTAACGTTGCGTGAAAACTTAATCGAACGTGTACGAACCTACCCGTAATTGAACCCGCCATTTAACCCTAGTATATAAGCATCTTATTCTTCATTCTAGGGTTCCAAAAACCACATTCGGGCAGAAAAAGAGGGTAGGATTCGCGGCCACCTCTCTCCCTCTCATCTCCGGCCATTTTCCGGCCACCGGCAGCCATTCCGGCAACGCCCCGGCGAGTGCCATATATCATATCGAAGCCCTCGGAAAGACGAACAGGATGGCGGTAGTGGCTACTTCTGATTCACAACGAAGACGAAGTTATGCAAGAGAGAAGGTGGTGTGGCGGCTGGGGTTCCGGCGAGATTTCGGCCACCGCATCCGGCTGCTGGCGGCGAGTGGTGGCGAGTGCCACCCATGCCCTTCTTCCTCTCGATGAGATCTTTCCAGTGGTGGTAGTCTCATCCTCTAACTTGTAGCGGTTTGAAAGTTACGGCCGGTTGAAAGTGGTCGCAGCTAGGATTTTGGTTCGAATGTTGCTGGTGGTCGGCCGTGGGTGTAGACATGGCTGGGGTCACGGTTGTGGCTGTTGTTGGTTGTGATAATGATGGTTTTCGATGGCGGTGGTGACGGTTCAGTGGGTTAGACGCCGGTGGTGTAAGGCGGTGTTTAAAGATGGCGATGATGGTGTGCAGGGCGACGAGGGTGGTGATGGTCTGGCTGCGACGGCTGGCGGTGGTAAGTGTCGACGGTGGCTGTAGTTGTCGATTGTGGTGGTGGTTGTTGGCTGAAATCTTAGGCTGTGAATGATATTGGTTGTGCTTGGCGGCTATGGCTGTAGGTGTTGATGGTTATGTCGACTTAGGGCACCTGAAGGCTGCCAAAGATGGCTGTGACAATGGTGTTAGGCTGCTGCGATGGTTACAAAGGTTGTTGGTTATGGTTAATAGTTGAGCATGTGACGGCTGTGGTGTTGGATGGCAGTTGTAATGGTGCGGTAGACGAAAGAAGGTGGTGCCGTGGTAATGGTGCTGTTTAGTGATAGCTGAAGGTGGCGAAGGTGGTTATCGGATGGTAAAATGATGGCTGCATGCGATGGATACTTGTGGTAAAAGTCACAACCGAAGTATATGGTAACGTATATTGCGGTTATAGTTTTGTTTGAGTATGAGATATCAATATCGAAGTGTTTGTAAATATTTTTAGTGTGTTTTGACTAGGTTAAGTCATGACCTAAGTTGATGGTCAATTGAGGTCTCGGGTAGTTAGCATCAAGAACGCAATGGGATCAAGAGCCATACGAGAGAGTTAGTGAACGTAACCGAGTGAAAGGTATAATCTCATACGCAACGCATTTGAAATTAAAATATAATTTGCATACGTATTATTTGAGCTCTAAATACTTAAAGGCATAAGTTATAAAATACGTGAATTATAAATGAAAAAGAACGTCACTTCCTATAATTATTTGATTTAAATGGATGGTTTGGCCTTGAGATTTAAATAACAACGCTATTTTTGTGGAAATCAACCTAGATAAAATATAGGAAGCATTACATTTTTGGAAATGGTTATAATTTGTAATAGATGATACAAATAAGTTTATTTCGTGTAACATATAATCATACAAGACTTAGGGATGTAATTCATACAAATACGATTGTACATTCGTATATTTATGTAATGAATATTTAGGTTAACCGACATCTATACGTTTTATTTAAGATAAAAGACCTAAAACTCTATAATGATCTATCATCTTGTTGTTATTAATTGTCGGTCATCTCATTGTATTTTTGAAATAAATATTAATTGTAACACTCTTCTTATACACAATATCGTTAACTATCATCAATAATATAGGATCTTATATGCCCAAGACACATACAAGATTGATGTGGTTAGTACGTTATGATCCAAGTCGGGTCATACCCAATAACAAGCTTAGCAAACACAAACTTTATTAAATTGATGATATGATCATGCAACTAAATAAAGCAACACCAATTTAGAAAATAGGTTTTCTAAATAAATTGCATATGATGAAGAACAATTTACAAATATATTTTGTTCATAAGTATTATTTGTAATGTTATTTAAGTTAATTGAATAACAACACATAGTAATAGAGTGTATGAGTTTTAAATTAAAAGGTTAATTTAACTACTCAACATGTAACTAGTTAAAATAAATTGGGTGATTAAAATTGGGTGGGAAACATTTTAAAACACCCATTCGGCCGCCCCTTTGCATAGGGGGATGGGTTTTGCTTTATAGAAAACATACAACCATAACTAGTTACACACTCAAGACAAACTCTCTCTCATACATGCAATTGAACCCAAGAAGAAAACTCTCTCTATTTTCTCTTGAAGATCTCGGCTGGAACAAGGCTTCTAGCAGCCTAATCTTTGGTTCTTTGGGGTAAAAATCCAAGCAACACAAGTGTTTGCAAGAAGCTTGAGGGTATGGAAGCTTGAGGACGCCTTTTTCTTGGTGTTTTGGCCTTTCAAGAACAGCCCTATCTTCTTCAAATCATACGGTTTCAGCAGCCTTACAAGGATCATAAGACATCATCATCCTCTACCATTTTCGTCCCCTTTTGGCAGCTTAAAGGTAGTTTATGTCAGCCTCTACATGGCTGTCCGTAATGCATGTTTTATGTGTTCATAGTATGCTCATTCACATAATATGATCCTTTGTAATATGGGTTTGTTTTATACATATATTTGTCACCTAAAGAACATGATTTTTCTGTTTTATAATCATGTTTTAAAACATATATCCACTACGTTTTTCAGAAAGTTTAAATGGTTAAACTTTGATTTTATGTTCTAACAAACACAACAATGGCATCTAGAGCCGGTTATGTAGATAGCTTGCTTTGTGAAGTCACTGGATCGGTAAACATCCGAGCATGTTCTTGACGGAAGGTGATAAACCAAAGACAAACAATAGTACGGACAATAATCGAATGATTTTATTGATAAAACATAACGATTTTAAGCTTGTTACAACTTAAGAATCAAGACTTTTGGCAAGGGGAGATCGAGCATGATCTCCCCTCTCATCCGGCAGCACCTGGGCGCCGGGCAGACTATCCAAAACCCTTAGGTTTCTACACATTGAAACTAGTATATATAGGCCTCGGCCCATATTAGATGCGACTGGGCCCATTCGTGCGATTGGACCATACGTATGGTTCAATCGTACGACTGGACCATTCTTATGGCTCAGTCTTACGAATGCCCCAATCGCATCTCTCAGTCGCACGACTGGTCCATTAGCATGGCTCAGTCGTACGACTGAGTCTCATTCGCATATGCTCCTGCGAATGACCCAGTTTCATGTGTTTACAAGGTGTATAACATTAATCCTAGACTATTCGTCAAGCGACGGACACAAAATATATGACTATATATGCTCCAACAAATTCCCCCTTGGACGTTGCTTGCGAATAGTCGATAACACCACTTACAATCTTCAGTCAATCTTTGCTCTGGTTTCCAATAAAATCAAACGAACAATCATATTAGCCAACATTGCCGATCCGTCAGGTCACCAGAATATCCCTGAAAATGAATTTAGGCACAATAGCTTTCGTTTACTTCGCAGAACACCATCATAGCAGTAACATTCCCCAAATGACTGATTTTTCCAGATAATGACATGACCAGTTTTCCATTGCTTCAATCTTCACACAGTTTAACCTGTTTAACATTTCCAACTGTAGAAATTCCCCCTCACGTTCAGCATATCCCAATATATATACATTGTGCTCTCCTGTCGTCTTCATACGATGTATTGGGCAAAAGGTTGAAGGTTCCAATCCTTAGCTGACAATATCAAACAAATCAGCATGCACGAAGATTCATCATCATAAACCTGCTCACATCATCACTTTCTGATTGCGTCTTCAATTTCTCTATACATGGATTCCCCCTAAGAATGAGAATCCTCTCTTTGCGGATAAATATAACTTGATTGGCCCATAAATAGTCAGATGCTCCGAACTACCCCACAAAATCAGCACCGACAGCTGACATCTTCTCTTCTCTCTTTCGTGTTCTAACAACATTCACCGATTCTGGAAGTCCAACGAATAATGGGGTATCCATCAAACTTGTTTAACATAAGAAACTCAGGGTGAATGTGCTTTGCTCATCCTCAACATTTTTTTTTGGTCTGGTACACAGCTCATTCATGTGACTTGAACAGATGAATGAAGATATACGTGCGAATGGGTGATTCGTGCGAATGGACAGTCCGAATGGTTCAGTAGTACGAATGAA
Organism: Flaveria linearis; assembly: GCA_024085815.1. Taxonomy (NCBI): domain Eukaryota; kingdom Viridiplantae; phylum Streptophyta; class Magnoliopsida; order Asterales; family Asteraceae; genus Flaveria; species Flaveria linearis. Next base: position 28,619,629 of record CM044015.1, read on the forward strand.
TAACATGAATGAGTCAGTCGGGCGACTGAAGTACACGAAAGGGTCAGTCGTACAACTGAAGGTTCATTCATACGAATGGACATACGAGTGGTCCAATCGTGCGAATGAGGCCCAGTCGCATGGCCCAGTCACATGAACGGGTCTGAACACAGAAAACCAGATCTGCAGCCGCCACAAGGCTGAAAAACCCTAATCCGATGATTTGGACGAGACACAGCACAATAATTGTACCACCGGATTCGTTTTTATGATCTGAAGAAGATTTCGAGTCCGCTTTTAACAAATAAACATCACGCGCAATGAGATTTGAGCAAAACAAGATGAACACGAAGTGGGTTTTATGTCAACGAACAAGAATTCGATCTAGAACTCAAGAGCTCGGGTTGCTAGAATGATTGTTACATCATTCTAGCAGTAACCGGCTCTGATACCACTTGTTAGGACTGTGTACGTATGGAGTACTAACTGATTCTTCGTTATACCGGATCATATAGTGCGGAATCCTATTTGATTGGTGATCCAATCAGGGAGAACGTAATCAAGATCAATCCTAACGATTAGAAAACGTTAAGAATGGACTAGGAATGATCTGGGACGTTCTATGAACTTGGAATGGACGAACTGGACGTTCTGGGTCGACTAGGGTTTCAAGTATTCGAAGTGTTTTGTTTTTCCACAAATTAAGTGGTATTTATAGGTTACAGCTATCATTTGTACGACTGAGCTAGGCGACTGGCTCAGTCATGCGACTGAGTCATACGATTGGTTCATTCGGACGACTGAGTCAGTCTTATGACTCAATCGTACCATTGACTCAATCTCTTGGTTCAATCATGTGACTGGCCCGTTCGCATGGTCCAGTCGTGCGACTGAATCAGATAACTTAGTTAAACACATTCTTGAACCTTTGATGGTTCAAACCTATGTGTAACCATTGTAAACCTATATAACATTGTCATATATGCGTGTACTAATAATTGATATGAATAGATATAACATTAAATAACCAACAACCATATATAGAAGAGATTCTCATTATATTGATTAAACATTACATATGTGTTACAAGAAGAAGTTCTATTACATTTATGTTCACTAGACTAGAACTGGGGACATGTGTACCAACAAACTCCCCCTTTGACCTAGTTCTATCTAGACCTTGACTTCTTTCTTAAATTCTTCAAATCTCTTAACTCTTTCTTCTCTGGAGACCCCTGCATGGATATTCAGTGCAAAGCATAGACGTATGATATGCTGAAACTGTAGTGCTTGCACAATATCCTGTGTGTCAAAAAATAGTGGCCACTTGTACAGCATATAAACATCAGTCACTGACAAGTTTATTAGCCACATGGGGTCAAACACCCTTATTGTCTCCATCAACCCGTCCTTCTCCAAAACGATGACTGCCTCTCCCGAGCGCCAGTTATAGTACCACCACTTAAAGTGTGGGGTAAAGTCCTGTGGCATCTCCCTCAGTGGAATTCGGGACATTGTGCGCGGAGGTCGCCACTTCAGGACTATCTTCGGCTGACCAGTGATGAGACTCACCTCAGACCTTCTGAGGTACCTCGTAGCCTGCTGAGGTTTGAAGTTTACCCATCTAGTCCTGTACTCCTTTTTCAAGGCAGCCTCAAACCAGCCAGACAACTTCTTAGGATCAGCATAAAGAAGCTTTAGTCGGGCCAACTGGTTGAGCTCAAAACCTGGGAGAGTCTTCAGATCATGAGGGAATCTGAAGTACTCGATTCCCCTATCCCTTTTCACTGCATTCACGCCAAGGTCATCAAAATGAGCCTAAGCAATGATCTTCCCTGACACCTTCATATTCTTCTTTACTTTGTATAGCTTGGTGTAGGTACTCTGAGTTGCTATAGCACGTTGGGCTCGGACCTCGGCGGAGCAAGCCGCCCATTCAGCCTTTCGAATATCGACTTCGGCGTTCGAGGCTAGGGCTTGACTTGTTGAGGCTTCTGCTCCTTTCTCCTTATCACTGAGTTTATCCAGAATATCACTGTCAAGGTTGTTTACTAAATATGGAAACACGTTTCCCTCTTGATCAGTGTATTCTGGATAGTGCTGATCTGTGATGTCTTCAATTTCGATTTCTTCAACATCGTGGAGCTCGTCCTCATCAGCATCATCAAAAATTGGAGCATCCTTAACAATTTCGTCTGGATTCAGATGAAATATTTTAGCAAGCTGCTCATCAGTAAGGTCGTGAATAATTTCTCCTTCTTCAGGAGTATAACTCACTGACCTTCTGACAATCCCCTGCAGATAAAGAATCATTGTGAGTTGAGACTTGAGCTGTTGGAGGGGAGCAACATCATGCTCATCTTGCTGAAATCCCTTATTTGTTTAATATCAACATGTAGAGTAGCAATCATTAGTATAAACTCAAGTTAATTAAACATTAATCATTAAATATTTACAAGAGTTTCATATACATCAAAAGATGAATCAAGTACAAAAGCATTAGAAATAAAACATCTAATCAGTACTTTTGTCTTGAATCATCGCTGGATCTCCGGCAGAAGGGGAGGTAGGTGGGGCAGCAGTTGATGCTCCCTGGTCTTGTCTTTTCTTGGTTCGTTGCTCATGACCAGAGGCAGAGGTAGATGCATCTGCGTCCCTTCATCATCATTATCATCTATTTCTTTATCTTCATCATCACCTTCCTCGTCATCATCATCACTATCATCATCCTTATCATCCTCCTCATCATCATCATCTTCACCTTCTCCTATCTTGAGAGGCTCACTCTGAGTGCTTTTCAGCTTTAGCAATAGAGTCTTGTGAGCCGCCTCCAGCTTCTCCATCTTCTCATCAGTCTCAGCCTCGTGTTGAAGCAAGCCTGTGATTTGATCAGTCTGTGTAGTGATCAACTGGGCTTCTGAAGATGTCAACTCCCTCAGTCTCTCAATCTCAGCTGTTTGTGTAGAACTTTGCTCTTGCAGCTGTAAAATCTGAGCAGTCTTGGCCTTGTCGGTGGCTAGCAACTGGAGCAGCATGCTGTTTAGTGCAGCAAGTTGCTCAACCACAGAGACAGGTGGTATAACTGAGCTCGAGGGTGCAGATGAGGGTTGAGTTTAGTGAGTGGTGGTTGTTATGGTAGCTGTGGTGTAGATGGGAGAAGATGGGAATGATGTGGTTGGGGGTACAGTGGTGGTGGTGGTGGATGTGGGAGTGTGAGATGTAGGTATAGTGGTGGTGGCTTGAGGTGTTTGGGATGGAGTGGATGTGGTGGCTGTGGTAGTGACTGAGTGGTGAATCATATACGTTTACTCTTCTTACCATGCACTCTCGCCATGGTCTTCCTCCTCTTCCCAGTAGACACCGGGGTTCCTACTCTGGCGCTAGGTTCATCAGGGGCATAAGCCGGATCAGACTCTATGTGTGGATCCCCTGATGTCCCCGACTGACCACCCACAACCTTCAGACCTCTCTCCGTGGCAACCACTTTGCTCCCAACTCTCGTGGTCAGACCTTCTTCCTCACTCTCTTCATCATCGTTCAGCGGGCAGAAATCAGGTACAAACCCAGCAGCTGTAGTGTTAGTATTAGGGATGGCTGGGCTGTATGTGCAGAGGGGCCCTCAGATGTAACTGGCCTATCATCGCCATCATGGCTGTCATCATCATCAGAATCATCTGATGATATAGCTATCACTTCAGTATCCGATCCACTATCATCATGACGCCACTTGCGTCTCCCTGGGGCAACATAATCAGCCCGGGCCAGATGCCCAATCAACCTCTTCAGCATAGGCTTTACTTGCTTGCCTCTGTACACCTTCATCCGACCCAGGGTGGTGTCATCCATAATCTCCTGAGGCACAGAATCACTCTTGTCTTTGGGAAGGTCGGACAGTTTCTCATCAAATATGAGCTGTAAAATCTGGGGTACATGCAGAACCCTTCCTTCCCCTTGGCCTTAAGGTTCTCTATAAGATACATGAAAATCATGTTGGAGAAGTTGAATGGGTGATTGAGGACCAATGCAACATAGGCATTCTGAATCTGGTCCGACAAGTCATCAAAACCACCCCTCCTAGACGCGATGCACTTCAGAATGAGATGCGCTAAGTACTTGTACTGGGGGCTCAGGTTGCTCTTGTTCAGCACACCTGAGTTTATAGCCCCACAGTACCCGATCCTCAGAAAGCATCCACGAACTGTAAGAGGGTGGAGCTTGAGTGGGTGAGTGTCATCATCTTCGAAGCCCAATACCCTCCTGATATCAGCGGCCGTAATCTCAATCTCCCTACCGAAGATAGTACTTCGAATGCAGTAGGGCTCCACTGATCGGTCAACTATAGCTCCCTCCCAAAACGACTGATGTAACGACTGATAGGGAGTACACGGTGTAGATATAGCTCTGAAAATCCGAGATCTCCTCAAGAAGTCAATAATACCAGAAAAATCACCACCGTTCTTTGAGGTGAAATCCAAATGAGCACAAATGTTGTGCTTTGGATTTATGGTCCACCTATTAGCCATATTCCCGTAATCAATTGCAAAACACGTTAGAAACATGTAAAACAGAGTTTGACTAAATCAGAAAATAGTTTAGTTCAATCGTGTGATTGACCTATGCGACTGAGTTCAGTTGATTGAAAGAACCTGCGATTGGATTAGTCGACCGAATGGATTCATTCGCATGATTCATTTGGCAAATTGAATGAGTCGTCCCTTACAATCGTGCGATTGAATTTCATTCTGGAGTCCAGTCGCATCGTAGACAAAACTGTTCCATTTCAAACTCAGATTTATCAAATGGCTAAATTAAACATTAAGTTCATGTTTATTAGACTCGCAATCATGTATCTAAACCACCTAATCCATTGATTTTAACATTGTATGTGATTAAGGTAGTTTATTTTACAAAGTTGATGTCGGTTCAAGAACTAGGTCGAATACGATCGGATTCAAACCCCATTCGACTGTAAGCATCATCAATCACTCACGTTATACCTGTAGAACAATGCTAAAGTGTCAGAAATCGGATACAGTAGGTGTTTAAGATCAAATGAAATTTGGGCAGCGTAACGGTGTGATTTTGAGTTTAGGGCGAATGAGTTCTGCGATCGACTGAGGATCTTATTTATACTAAAACTCAGTTCAGTCGGGTGAATGAACCCATTCGCTCAATTCATTCGGCCGATTCAATCTCCAGTCGTACGACCGAGTCTAATCTCATGACTCATTCATGGGATTGATACTGGGTCGTACGATTCACTCAATCGACCAGTTCCATTCGATCAATTTACCTCCATTCGCATGTTTGACCTAGTTGGTCACTTTCAATCGGCCGATTGGGCTCATTCGCATGGCCCAATCTTACGATTTTGTTCAATCGTATACCCCATTCGTACGACTGGGTCAGATCAGATTCAGTGTACGATTGGGCTATACTTGTGCCATTTTTGTCAAGTTATGGACCGACCCTTAGTTTTCTTAACCAATTGATAAGACATTATAATCTTTTGATCATCTCAGACATGATCACTTTTAAAAACAACACATTCACTGACCACCTCAGATGTGATCCATTTATCCACCCGATCACCTCAGACATGATCCTTTTAACCTTTCAGAAACAATTTGTTTATATAAACATTAAGCACATTTGGTGACGTTTAGCAGATAACAATACACACAGTCTGACATTGACACATTATACTAAAAAATTGAAAAATCTTAAAACTACGAATAGAATGAACATGTTTTTGTGGTTTTTGTTGGGGCAAGTTTGTGTAGGTTATTAGCATTGACATTATATCAAGGACAGACTCATATGGAATCAAACAGGCATAAACAGCAATACTTGGAACCTTTGATTAGCATTTAACTTTAAACACTTGCATATCATAGCTTTCTCACTTATCTAAGACTTCTAAAATCTAACTGGGAATCATGCTTGATATGATACGTAACGTACTTTGATTATCAACTTCAGTCAGTGCATACACGACGATTGTCAGTATATTTGTCCACTTAAATCCATACACAGACTTTTGACAGGCATTGGTAAAGAATTAAGTTATATTATTTCAACCAACATTTGTGGATCCCGACCTTATATAGTAATCAGTATTCCTTAGAGGACTTTCGAGCAGTCTATAGGTATTTTGACAAGAAGAGACTATTCTTAGAGCTTACAAAGAGAAGCCAAGCCTCAGGTCAGTGCCATCGCACAGAAGAGAGGCGGCAAACAACAATGAATTCTAGAATATGTAGGTTATGCTTATCCTCAGGTCAGTGCCATCTCACAGTAGAGAGGGACACAACCTATCTTCTTGTTAAAGCATTTCTTATTTTTCTTTTTCACATAACGCACAAATAACATTTTGTTATCAGCATGATTGCGCTTGTATTCATTTTTTTCTTTTGTTCTTTTTGTAGTCACACGCACACCTTTGGTGGCGTTTATTTGCTCGTTATCCCTTATCGGAAATGGCTGATTGTGTTAACCAGTGATAAGATGGGAACCCATAGTTGATTGAACCATTTAGATTAGATTGAGATTACCAATTTCATCTACTTGTCTAATGTGTTGAATCTACCGACACATCGTATAGTGAACTAGCACCTCCCTAGATCAACTTTCTCTGTGCAGTTACAATACCAACCAAGCGTACTATCATCTTCCGATTTTGTTAGACTTAGACTTCTCGGATTTATAATTTTTCTGTGATTTAATTAACTTTCAAAAACGAAAATCCTTTTGGTGTTCCAAGTAACGCGATGCATGTGTACTATCACTTTCCATTTTTGTTGAGTCACATTTCCTGTCTTTTTGTCTATGCCTTTTAAGCTATACTTACCTTTCCCCCCCCCCTTTTTTTAAGTAAATGAATACTGAAATAAATAAATCTCCCCCTAAAATACTAACACAAAAAATCTTTTTGTGTTTTTGGATTTTATATAACAAGAAAATAAAAAATAAAATAAAGTTAACAGAAAAATAAACAAATAAACACGAGTCGGACTATGTATCTACTTCTTCCGCAATCACATCACTTTTGTTTTTAACGTCGTTGACCTCTAACAGATAGAAAAATCTAGGTTTATCAAATGGTTTGGTATAGAGGTCAGCGCGCTGAAAATCCGTGTTAATTTTAATCACATCAATCAATTGTTTTTCATAGCAATCGCGTATGAAATGATATTTAATGCCGATGTGTTTTGTTTTTGGATGTTGAACAACATTTTTTGTAACAGCTATGGCAGCAGAATTATCAACATAAATAGGGGTGTTAGAAAATTGCAAACCGTAGTCACGCTTTTGCTGTTGGATCCAGATTATCTGAGAACAACAACTTGCAGCAGCAACATATTCAGCTTCACAGGTTGATAAAGCAACCGAGGTCTGCTTCTTGCATTGCCACGTGACTAATCGTCTTCCAAAGAACTGACACCCTGCTGATGTAGACATGAAGTTCATCTTGCAACCACCATAGTCTAAATCGCTGTACACAGTAAGCTCAAAGTCATCATCATGAGGATACCATAACCCCAGTGTTGGAGTACCCTTCAGATAACGGAAAATCCTTTTCACCCCAATCAGGTGATTCACTTTTGGCTTCGCTTGATATCTAGCACATAGACATGTGGCATACATAATATTGGACGCGAGGCAGTGAGGTACATAAGAGATCCGATCATCCCACGATACATAGTGGCATCCAATAAATCCCTATTCTCATCAGGAGCCACATCATGATTTGTGGCGAGAGGGGTACCGGCAGTAGAAACATTCTCCATATCAAACCGACTCAGAATATCGCCGACATACTTGGTCTGATGTAGGAAAATACCGGTTGGTGTTTGATCCACCTGTAATCCAGGAAGAACTTCATTTCTCCCATGGCACTCATTTCGAACTCTGCCTTCATCACAGATTCAAAGTTGGCACAATGCTTCATTCCTAGACCCAAAGATGATGTCATCCATGTAGATCTGCACCATAAGCAAATCACCATCCTTTTCTTTGATGAACAATGTACAGTCAATCACACCCCTGCGAAAGCCGTGTTTTAACAGATGGGTGGAGAGCTTCTCATACCAAGCTCGAGGAGCTTGATGTAGCCCATACAGAGCCTTATCCAGCTTGTAGACTCTGTCCTGATGATACGGATCCTCAAATCCTTCGGGTTGACTGACATATACCTCTTCACGGATTTCCCCATAAAGGAATGCACTCTTCATATCCAACTGATAGACTTTGATCTTCATAAACGATGCATAGGCAAGAAAGTTCCGAATTGCTTCCATTCTTGCCACTGGTGCAAACACTTCATTGTAGTCGATCCCCTCGACTTGTCTAAAACCCTGAACAACCAAGCGTGCCTTGTTTCTGATAACAACACCTTGGTCATCCTTCTTGCACTTTAGTACCCATTTGGTACCAATCGCTTTAACTCCTTTTGGCCTGTCAACGAGGTCCAGACTCCAAGTTTCTTGAACTGAAGTAGCTCTTCTTGCATAGCATTCACCCAGGCCTCATCTTTCAGGGCGTCACTGACGTATTTAGGCTCGATTTATGAAACAAAACATGAGAAAGCCCCGTCATTGACATAACCCTTCTCCATGACTGCAGCATAATCAGCAGAGTACAGCTGATTTCGCGTCTGCACACCGGATTGAATATCCTCAATGATAGACGTGGGGGGATGATTCACACTGATCCTAGTCACTGGTGTGGAAGGAACCACAACCTCAGAGTCAAGATTGGTGCCTGCAGGTTCAGTATCCGGATTTCCCAATGCTGGTTTAGCAGCTGATGACCCACTTTGTTTATTAACATTGTGATCAAGGTCTGGTTCAGCTGCTTCTTCATCACCTGATGAGTCATCACTCTCGTCTTGAGAGGAGTCGAAGAACTTGAGGCACCGTTTGCAGGTGTGATGTTGCTTGAAACCAGATTCGGTGTGTTGAGGACATCGTACATCATCTGGTTAGCAACTTCATCATCTGAATCAAACTGAGGAAGATTAAAGGAGTTGAAAAAGCCATCATAATCGAAGAATGATGATGGACCTTTTCTAGCAGGGGGTGGTGTATCTCTGAACATCTACGTTGCACCACACTTCTACCTGACCTGTCGAGTTGTTGTAAACTCGTTTGTCTGGTATGCTGTATCCTGAGAATATTCCTTGATCGGCTTTCTCACTAAACTTGCCATCCTGAGTCTTCTTCAACAGTTTACAAGGAGCTCTAAAAGGTTCCAGATACTCCAAGTTAGGCTTGCGCTTCTGAAGCAACTCATAGCAAGTCTTGCCATGCCTTTTGACTACTAATACATGGTTAAGTGTGTAGCAAGCATTGGCAACCGCCTCATTCCAGAACTGGACCAGAAGCTTAGAATCAGCTAACATGGCTCGCGCAGTCTCGATCAAGCTCCAATTCTTTCGTTCTGCAACTCCATTCATCTGTGGTGTGTATGCTGAAGTGAACTGATGAACAATCCCCTTTTCCTTGCAGAAAGCATCCATCCACTGATTCTTGAACTCTGTGCCATTGTCAGAACGAATCTTCCTTACCTTCAGGTTGTAGAGTGACTCCAGTGTCGTGACGAGCACCTTGAATGATTCAAATGTTTCTGATTTAGCTTTCAGAAACATCACCCAGGTGAATCTTGAGTAGTCATCTGTGACTACAAAGCAGTACCAGTCTCCTGCGATACTCTTTGTGCTAACTGGACCAAAGAGATCCATGTGTAGCAACTCCAGGGGCATCTCTATAGAATTAACTTGCTTGGTCTTGTGAGATTTCCTGGTCTGCTTTCCCTTCTTGCATGAGACACAAAAATCAGGAAGTTTGAAGTTCTTGACAGTAACTCCTTCAACGAGGTTGTTGTGAATCAGATGATTCATCTTCCTGTGATTGATGGGTCCCATCCTCCTGTCCATGAGATGGATTCCTTCTCTGTTGCTTTTGATAGAAAACATTGAACTGTAGACTCAGAGGTAGAAGCATTAGACATATCCAAGACATATAAATCATTGTACCTGGATGCAGACATCAGAACCTGCTCCTCTGGAATCTCCATCTCCTTCTTCAGTATGTAACATTTGCGATTGTCAAACATAACTTTGAAGCCCTTGTCACATATCTGAGACACTGACAGCAGATTGTTTTACAGTTGTTGAACAAAACTTACTTTGTCAAATCTTACCTTCTTATTACCTACTTCGCCTTGAGCAGTAATGTATCCTCCTTTGTTACCAGCAAAGGAAACATGTCCCCCTTTAATTTTTTTGACATTTAAAAGGAGAGAATTGTTTCCTGTCATGTGCCTGGAAGCTCCGCTATCCGCAATCCATGTATTCGTAGAAGCACTATAGTGGACAACCTGCACATAATTGAAAACAATTAGTTAAGGAGGGGGACCCAAGCCTTAACTGGCTTGGGTTTCCCAGAGGCATCACACATGCTGAAATCAACCCACTGTCCTTTGTCAGTTGGTGGGACATCGACCTTCAACTTGTCATTTCTATCAGACATATCAGATGATTTTGCCTTCCACATACTGTCTTTATGAAAAGATTGTTTGTGGTAGACACTAGATTGATTTACTGTTTGTATCTTTGGTTTAGGTTCCAAAGCCGGTTTCACCTCAGGCATCACAGACTTGCCAGTGACATGTCTATGTTGTCTGTGGTGTGGAGGTGAGGTATAAGACCTAGCAGATGTGTTGGACCTAACTGGAGTCTTAGATCTCTGTTTTGGTATCTTATTGACATTGTGATCTAAGTCAATCTTAACCCGAGGTGTCTCATAACGAGGACAACTTGAAGAGATGTGACCTCGTTTTCTACAAGAGTAACAGGATCTCCTTTCAAATGGACTAGGAGTTCTCTTATGGGGTGGGGAGTAGACCTCAGGAATGGGCTTTTTGGTCTCAGTCTTTAAACGTTCACCTTCTTTGACAAACTTAACTTGTTTAACATTTTGGTTTATTTGTCTTTGAGGCGGAATATTATCTCTTTTAACTGATTTAACTTGAGTGGTTTTAGACATCTTGGATTGTGTGTCATTAGACTTTGAATCTAACCCAAGAGATGTTTGAACATTCTCTTCCACCCGTTTCTCAGTAGTGACATTGCTCGATGCTGAGGTTTTCTGATCATCATCCGGAGAAGCAGATTTAACTGCTGTGTCCGGATCACTAACCAAAGGAGTTGTCACCACATGATCCTTAATTGGATTATTATTTATTGGATGTTGTTTAGTGTTCAACAGGATCTCATGTGGTGGTGGAACAACCTTGTAACCCAAACCCTCCCCATTGTTGCGTTCTTTAACCAAGTTTTTCAAAATATGCGAGGAACTCGCTAAACTATGTAGTTTTTGTTTTAAAGACTCATTTTCTACTTGTAAAACCGCTTTGTCCTTTTAGTCTCTTCAATGGTCTTTAAGTAGAATTTAATGTCATTTTCTTGGTTAAACGCAACAACTTCAGTTTCCTTTAATTGCTTCTTTAAAGCATCTATCTTTTCCTTATAACTGCTCTCATTCTGTTTTAACACTCGATTAGCCTCTGAGCACAGTTTCAAGTCATTTACTAAATTATCATTGTGTTCTAATAACCTAGCAAATTTTAAGTCAATGCTTTCTCTAAATTAATCACAATCAACACAAGTATGTTTAGCGAATAATTCATCCATAGATTGTACCTGTGCAGCTGTGGACGTTCCAGCCATGAAAGCATTCTGAGACGCAGGTTGAGCTTCAGATTCCGAATTCAGCTCATTCTTGACAATTTCATCCACTGCATCAAACGTCTCTTCCAAGTCAGCATTATCAACATCAGCTGAGCTCTCCCCCTCACTCGCTGAATCTTCGTTCAAGTCTTCCACAGAAGCTATGTTCGCTTCACCATCAGATAAGAACCGAAAGGACCAGTCCTGTCCTTCATCTCCTTGTGATACCATAGCTTTAGAATCATTCCCTGTGGATGTTGGCTTCTTGTCTTTATCTTCCCTATTGAATGAGGGAAATGGATTCCCGTTCCCAGTCTTCTTAGGCTTCACACATTCTCTTTTGAAATGACCCTTTTCTCCACAGTTGAAGCACGTGACATTAGACTTGTCAAATCCAAAGGTCATTAGTATTCTGCATTCCTCTTCAAGCTCGTTTATCATCTTTCACCTGCTCGTAGTCTTCATCAGCAAGGTGGCAATTTCCAATCTTACTTGCCACCAGACCATCATAGGAGTGCACAACTGCAGCAAGTAGATCCATGTGCTCTTTAGCAACCTCCACTGTTACTTTTCCCAAATTTTCTGTCATCAACTTAGCAGATTGAGTAACAATTGGACTTTGTAGAGCCCTAGATGCACCATAGACTCATTTGCAGATGATGAGCCTTGATCAGTAGATGATGATGCATTAGATACAAAGGCTGTTTGCAGAGGTGCTCCAGAAGACTTTGCAGCAGGAGTGGAAGTAGGAGTTACATTGTAGAGTGATGGGTCTTGTGTATACGCTCCCTTTTTCGTCCCGTACTTGTGACACACTTCTTCCTCTCTCTTTTAGAATAAAGTTATTTATATCCAAGGTCTCTAAAACTGAGTTGTATCCAGAGTGGAAATGAATGAATCCCACTTTTCAGGTAGACCATCTGCCAAGCTTGAAACTTTGTCTTCCATTGACGTCTTTACTCCATGAGTGTGAAGTTCACTCATCAAGTGATAGAAGTGATCGATAATTTCATCCAAGCTTTCATTCCCAATTGCAGAGAAGTTGTCAAACTCCTTCTTCAACGCTTTACCCTTTAGGGACTTTAGAGTAGAATTCCCATCATACCTCTTCTCAAGAGCTTCCATCAACTTTTTACTTTGCTTGTGCTCTGAGTATTGGTGAAAAATGGCCTTGGGAAAGGACTGGGTCAAAATAGCATATGCCTTCTTTTCGGCATTGTAGGCAACCTTCTGTGTATCAGTGAGTCCACTTAAAGTCAAAGGAACACCATCAGCTCCCACGGGCATGTTATAACCAGTCTCAATAGAGTTCCATAAGTTCGTGTCCACTCCATTAAGATGAATCTCAAAACGTTGTCTCCATTTGGAAATTCATCTATAGTCAATAGCTTAGGTGGCTTGTTATGGTTCCCTATCTCATTTTCCAGTAAAAGTAAGTTCTGTATCCTTGATTCCTTTCCAGCTGACATTGCAAAGTTTTCTGAGTCCATTATGTTATTACATTAACTTGTGAATTAAACTGCTAATGCGATTGGGGAGTGCGACTGGGATACGACCGACACTAGCTGTATGCGATTGGACTCAAACGTGCGATTGAATTGGCGACTGAGAGACTCGGGCGACTGAACAGACCGAACGATTCAACTGGGCGACTGAACTGGGCGATTGACTCAATCGGGCGATTGGACGAAACGACTGACTCAATCGGTCGAATGAATGGCTGACTGGACTTCAGTCGTACGATTGAGCTAATCGTGCGACTGAGACTGCAGAGATCGATATTTTTCACACTTTTGACCTAAAACGTGTTTTTTTGACACCCTAGACGGCTGTAAGTCGAATAACACTGATTTTGCAGAACATGCACACGTAAAGACTCGGTTTTGAGTAGAAAGATTGGATCTTTTCGCGAAAAACGTGGACTTTAACAAAAACTTGATTGAATCAAACGAAGAATCAAGAGCCAAGGCTCTGATACCAATTGTTAGGTCACTGCATCGGTAAACAACCGAGCATGTTCTTGACGGAAGGTGATAAACCAAAAGACAAACAATAGCACGAACAATAATTGAATGATTTTATTGATAAAACATAACGATTTTAAGCTCGTTACAACTTAAGAATCAAGACTTTTGGCAAGGGGAGATCGAGCATGATCTCCCCTCTCATCCGGCAGCACCTGGGCGCCGGGCAGACTATCCAAAACCCTTAGGTTTCTACACATTGAAACTGGTATATATAGGCCTCGGCCCATATTAGATGTGACTGGGCCCATTCGTGCGAGTGGACCATACGTATGGTTCAATCGTACGACTGGACCATTCTTATGGCTCAGTCTTACGAATGCCCCAATTGCATCTCTCAGTCGCACGACTGGTCCATTAGCATCGCTCAGTCGTACGACTGAGTCTCATTCGCATATGCTCCTGCGAATGACCCAGTTTCATGTGTTTACAAGGTGTATAACATTAAGCCTAGGCTATTCGTCAAGCGACGGACACACAATATATGAATATATATGCTCCAACAAGCTTGTATTGTCCTTTAAAAATTCGTTTTATGGACTTTAAAACCCCTTTAGGGGCTGCTATGCTCTTGTATGTTGAATCCCCAAACTTTCAAGGTTATATCACACATGCTTGCGATTAAACCTTGAAAGATATGTATGATGATATGTATATTGTTTGGAAAATATTTAAAACCCGAATTTTCATTTTATGTTGGCTGAAAATAGTGGGTTTTAATGGGGATTCTTTGTTATATTTGTATGATATGATGAATGTTTATGTTGGTGCGTAACCTAGCATTTGGCCTTGTGTTGTTTGGATGTATGCAATGGTTGTTTTGGTTTATTCAATGGGGTTGTATATTAATTAATTTGTGCTTTGTTTAAAAATGTAATTTATTTATTATTGGGTTGTAATAAATAGATTAGGTGTATTTTTCATTTTACTAGATATCTTGTATTAGGACTTTATATTTGTAATATGAAGACATACGCGTTGGAAGCACAAAGGAAAGACATAAGAGAAACATGGAGCATTTTGGATGCGGTTTGAAGTGGGAGGCTTTTGGAAGCTTTCTATATGTTTTGTTATGACCCTAGGAATGCCCTATGGACCACACTTGTGATTGCAAAGAAGTGTGGACCACTTTAGATGCTAAGGTTATGCACATATGCAATGTTGGTTTGTTTACATTATTGTGGTTGATGGCATATACGTGATATTTGCTTTAACAAACCTATCCATGATCAAAACAAAATAATTAAATGGTTCTTAATCATTAAAAGGTAACAAAAGGTTATTAAAATGATTTAATGATTTTAAAGATTAAAATAAGTTTTAAGCAAAGGACCATAGGGTATCTTGTATTTGAAAGCATGCAAATACAAGTACATAGAGTTTTCTAAACTAGAATTAAGAAATCTCAAATATTTTAAAACAAGTTTAACACCGTCCTTTTGCAAAACGATAGAGTCACTTGGAAACTCTCAATGGGATAAGGGTCACCTAACCATTTTGAGAGAACTTGTGATTTGAGGTAGGGATACCACATTTGTGGGATAAAGATCACCTAACCACCTATGTTTGAAAACTCACATGTCTATGCAAGTAGGGTAACTTGATTTGCAAACCATGTTAAATGGATCACCTACAATATGGTTTCCAAATGGTGTTGATGGGATTAACATGCTGACTTTACATATGATGTTTGAAGTCGATCCCATACCTTTAGAAGTTGCAAATGATTGCAGCCGTCAATCGTTAACCACCTTATTAATTTAAATCGTGAGATAAAGGTCACATAACCACAATTTAAATGTAATGTTGGGTTCTAGATTTTAATATGAAAATGACCTTAAAAGGTATTAATTATTAACAATAGCAATATCGAAAATACTAAAACAGATGTTTGTTAAATTTTGTTGATGGCCACCAACAATGATAATCATGATAACTCATCTACATCCACCCAATCTTTACGAGAGATTCTCCAAAAGGAACGTCTAAATCATAACAATTTCATTTATTGGTATCGAAAATTGAGAATCGTTCTCAAGCAAGAGAGACGATCATATGTTTTAGACGACCCTATCCCCGATCAACCTACTGAGGATGATGAGGAGGCCTATAATGATTGGCTGAAGTACACTGAGGACTCGGTCCAAGTGTCTTGTCTCATGCTAGTGAGCATGAATCCGGATCTACAAAAGGAGTATGAACATCACGGAGCTTATGACATGTAACCTATCTGAAGGAAACGTTCCAACAGCAAGCAAGGGCTAAGCGCTTCGAAATGGTTCGAGCACTCCATGCACATAGTATGGACGACAACCAATCGGTTTCATCTTATGTACTTAAGAGAAAAGCCACATTGACCACCTAGAAAGGCTTAATTCTCCTGTCTCGAAGGAATTGGGCACGAATTTGATCCTCAATGGCCTTACCAAGAAGTTCGAGACATTCGTGTTGAATTACAACATAAATGCTTGGGACAAAAGCATTGGTGAGCTTCACTCAATGCTCAAAACAGCCGAGGTGGCCATGGGTAAAAGGGTTTTATCCGTTCTCACCATCAATGTAGGTGGGAAGAAGAAAAGGCCTCATCCCGCACCCAAGGCAAAGGTTGCCAAGGGTAAGGGACCCGTATGGGGAAAAGGGAAAGGGGTGGCAAGGGTGCCACCCAAACCACAAGAAAAGAAGCAAAAGGTTGCTACTAATGACCCATGCTTCAAGTGTGAGAAGATTGGACATTGGGCAAGAAATTGTCCTGTCCATCTCCAAGGGTTGAAAGCAAAGAGGGATGCCAGGCAGACCTCAGGTATAATATACATTATTCATATTGATCTTAATGGTACATCTTCTAACACATGGGTATTGGATACTCGATGTGGAACTCATATATGCAATTTCTTGCAGGGGTTCATAAGAAGTAGGGACTTCAATTAAGGGGATGTTAGCCTCTTCATGGGCAATGGAACTAAAGTCTTAGTAGAAGCTCGTGGGGACTACATCCTAAAACTTCTAAGTGGCTTGGATGTAATTTTGAAGAATGTTTTGTATGCTCCTAGTTTGACTAGGAACATTATTTCTGTATCCCAATTAAGACATTATGATTATGTATTATCTTTTGTTGAAATTGATATTCATGTTTCTTTAAATGATATGTTCTATTTTAAAGCTATTCCCATTAATGGTATTTATGTATTGGCTCATGAAAATACTTTAAATAGTTCATTGTACCAAACTAACACCAAGAAACTCAAGTTGGATTTGAGTGATACCTATCTTTGGGATTGTTGTCTTGGTCATATAAACAAGAAACGTATACGAACACTTCAAAAGAATGGTCTTTTAACAAATGAATGTGATTCATTTGATATATGTGAATCTTGTATACAAGAAAAATGACTAAGGCACCCTTTAGTGGAACTAACGAAAGGGCAAAAGATTTATTAGGAATCATACATTCAGATGTATGTGGTCCTTTTAAGCCAATGTCTAGGAATGGTGAAAGATACTTCATTACCTTTACCGACGATTATAGTCCCTATGGGTATGTGTACTTATTAAGGCACAAAGATGAAGCTTTTGAAACGTTCAAAATCTTCAAGAATGAAGTAGAAAATCAACTCAACAAGTTGATTAAAGTTCTCCACACCAATAGAGGAGGTGAATACCTAAGTGATGCTTTTCAAGATCATATAAGGAAATGTGGGATTGTCTCACCACTCACTCCACCAAGAACACCACAACATAATGGTATGTCCGAGAGGAGGAATAGACCCTTATTGGATATGGTCCGATCTATGATGGCTAAAAGCACATTCCCTCTATCATTTTGGGGTTTCGCTTTGCTCTCCGCGGCCCGCATTCTAAATATGGCCCCAACCAAAAAGGTGGAAAGGACACCCTTTGAAATATGGCATGGATGAGTTCCATCCCTATCATACTTAAGGGTCTGGGGTTGTAAGGCTTATGTTAAGACTCCTACCCTAAACAAATCGGAAGTTCGATCCACTAAGTGTATCTTTGTTGGATATCCTAGAGATTCTATGGGATATTATTTCTATGATCCAATGGAACAAAAGGTATTTGTTGCCAGAAAGGGTGGGTTCTTAGAAGCAAAGTTCCTTATGGAAGAAACTAGAAGTAGAATAGTGGATCTTGAGGAGGATCAAGAACCACAACCCGATGCACGTTTGGTTGAAACTAGCACTCAACATGAGGATGTTGAGGATGATCTAGCGGTTGATCAATACACACAAAACGTTCGTAGAAGTGGTAGAACTAGTAATCCACCTGAAAGATACGGATTTTTCATTGATGGATGCTATGTGGTAGATTCAGATGAACCAACCACATACCGTAATGCAGTGTCCAATTCAGATTGTGACAAATGGCTTGAAGCCATGAACGTTGAGATGCAATCCATGTATGACAATCAAGTTTGGGAACTTGTTGTACCACCTCTTAATTCCAAGGTAGTTGGAAGTAAGTGGATTTTCAAGAAGAAAACCGATATGCATGGAAACTTAGATACTTATAAGGCTAGACTTGTAGCAAAGGGTTTCACTCAAAGTCAAGGGGTTGATTATGATGAAACCTTCTCACCTGTTGTGATGCTGAAGTCTATAAGGATATTGTTTGCCATAGCTGCTCATTATGATTATGAGATTTGGCAAATGGATGTCAAAACTGCTTTCCTAAATTGATATCTTGAGGATGATGTCTATATGGTTCAGCTGAAGGTTTTGTCAATCCCAAACATCCTAATAAAGTATGCAAGTTAAAGAAGTCAATCTATGGATTGAAACAAGCATCGAGAAGTTGGAATCACCGTTTTGATGAAGAAGTAAATAAATTTGGATTCATCAAGAACGCTGACAAAGCTTGTGTGTATAAGAAAGCTAGTGGGAGCATCATCATTTTCCTAGTATAGTATGTTGATGACATACTACTATTTGGAAATGACATTCCAACCTTGGAAGGTGTAAAAACCTGGCTTGGAAGTTGTTTTTCCATCAAGGATCTTGGAGAGGCCGCTTATATTCTGGGAATAAAGATCTATAGGGATAGATCAAGGCGATTGATTGGTTTAAATCAAAGTGCATAAATTGATAAGATCTTGAAAAGGTTCAAGATGGAGAACTCTAAGAAAGGTACCGTACCTATTCAAAGAGGAACGATATTGAGTACGACTCAATGTCCTAGCTCAAAGGATGAGCACGATAACATGAAGGCAATCCTATACGTATCTACTATTGAATCCATCATGTATGCAATGATATGCACTCGGCCGGATGTTTCATGCGCATTAAGCATGACAAGCCGATACCAGCAAAATCCTGGAAACAGTCATTGGATGGCTGTTATGAACATACTTAAGTGCCTGAGGAGGACTAAAGATATGTTCCTAATCTATGGATCTGGTGATGAGGAATTCGTAGTAAAAGGTTACACGGATGCGAGTTTCCAAACAGATCGTGATGATTCACGGTCATAATCGGGATATATTTTCATCCTGAATGGAGGAGCTGTCTCTTGGAAGAGCTCCAAAGAGGATGTGGTGGCTCTATCAACTACAGAATCAGAATACGTTGCCGCCTCATTGGCAGCTCAAGAAGCGGCATGGTTGAAGAAATTCATTGCCGATCTAGGGGTTGTCCCTTCCATTCAGGACCCCCCTAAAGATCTTTTGAGATAACGAGGGTGCGATTGCTCAAATCAAGAAACCTTGTGCTCATCAAAAGACTAGGCACATTGAGCGGAGATTCAACTACATACGTGATGAAGTTGAAAAGAGAAAGATATGTATTCGCAAAGTTCACACGGATCAAAATATTGCGGATCCTCTCACGAAGCTCCTAGAAAAGGCAAAGCATGAAGGTCATACTTATGCCATGGGACTTCGATATTCTAGTAATTGGATTTGATCTGTAAATTTTGTATTTGGATAAGTGGAACTCCTTACTATTTCAATAAAATTATTTGGTTATGATGTTTCAATTAATGTTTCAATTTAGCATGTTTAATCCATGAGTAAATTGTTTACTCTAAATGTCCGTAGTCGTTCAGACTTGTGGGAAAAAGTGTGAGGGTACGATTATTATGAACTTGGATTTGTTGATATTCATAAGGATGAATATAGAGCAATGGGTTGCTACCAAAGCTCATAGATATTTGTGGGATGCAAATATTGGACAGACCTGCATCTCAAATATTACTACTTGGAATCTTCCTGATTGATCATAAGTAATTTTGAGTAAAGGCGAACATCATTTGGTATCCTCTGACCTGAGATACATATTGGGTCTTGATATTTACCAAATATTATACTTTGGTTCAGTTCTTCGCTGTTCTGAAATATGGCTGTACAAAAGTCTGTGTTCAGGTATAATATAAGGAAATTGTGAGAGACGTATGTAGTCAAGATGGGATTTGTCCCTCTTATTCGTTGAGAGCAAGATGTCTAAGGCCTGATAAAGTTAACTCAATGAAGAATGATCACTCTGTGTCTCTAGGATTTAACATGACATCTGTGACAAAAGGATAGATGATTGATTCACCTAAAACATTTCAAGTATGGCACTTGAAAAGGATAATGTTATTGAATGGCACTAAGTCATACGTATTAAGGGTAGTAAACCGTTGTTAGGCGGTATTTACTGCTTGCATCAATCTTCTATGAATCTTGTGCAAGTGGGAGATTGTAGGATCTTATATGCACAAGACACATACAAGATTGATGTGGTTAGTACGTTATGATCCAAGTCGGGTCATACCCAATAACAAGCTTATCAAACACAAACTTTATTTAATTGATGCTATGATCATGCAACTAAATAAAGGAACACAAATTTAGAAAATATGTTTTCTAAATAAATTACATATGAGGAAGAACAACTTACAAATATATTTTGTTCATAAGTATTATTTGTAATGTTATTTAAGTTAGTTGAATAACATCACATAATAATAGAGTGTATGAGTTTAAACTAAAAGGTTAATTTAACTACTCAACATGTAACCAGTTAAAATAAATTGGGTGATTAAAATTGGGTGGGAAACATTTTAAAACACCCATTCGGCTGCCCCTTTGCATAGGGGGATGGGTTTTGCTTTATAGAAAACATACAACCATAACTATTTACACACTCAAGACAAACTCTCTCTCATACATGCAATTGAACCCAAGAAGAAAACTCTCTCTATTTTCTCTTAAAGATCTTGGCTGGAACAAGGCTTCTAGCAGCCTAATCTTTGGTTCTTTGGTGTAAAAATCCTAGCAACACAAGTGTTTGCAAGAAGCTTGAGGGTATGGATGCTTGAGGACGCCTTTTTCTTGGTGTTTTGGCCTTTCAATAACAGCCCTATCTTCTTCAAATCATACGGTTTCAGCAGCCTTACAAGGATCATAAGACATCATCACCCTCTACCATTCTCGTCCCCTTTTGGCAGCTTAAGGTAGTTTATGGCAGCCTCTACATGGCTGTCCATAATGCTTGTTTTATGTGTTCATAGCTTGCTCATTCACATAATATGATCCTTTGTAATATGGGTTTGTTTTATACATATATTTGTCACCTAAAGAACATGATTTTTCTTTTTTATAATCATGTTTCAAAACATATATCCGCTGTGTTTTTCAGAAAGTTTAAATGGTTAAACTTTGATTTTATGTTCTAACAAACACAACAAATAATTGAATTATTTAGCGTCAACCGAGTTAACAAATATGATATAAACGTGAACATTATAAACATCGCTTGAAACATTATATAATACTTACATCGCCAATGCAAGTTATTTATAAAGATTTGGAATCCATGATATAAATCGATTTTCTACATTCTTCATGCTAAGAATCAATTCTTAATTGAATGCATTAATTAACCTAATGTACACGAGTTAATTCATAACAATTAACAAATACACGAGAAGCTAAGCTACATTAAGGATACTGAACACAAACTTTAATATAACTAAAGAGCTCAACCGCACGCATGTAATAACATCGTGCAAATTCTAAACGTGAATCTTATATGTTCTAATTAGGATCGCTTGTTGGTGATCATTCTTTTTCTTTTTCAAGCTCAGAATAATTTAAGGATACCAGGTGAGTTCTAGTGATCCCTTTTTACTACTGTTTTGGGATGAAACATGTTCTGTTATTTTATGAACTATAATTGTGCTTTACTTGGTGCTTGTATATAGGATTTATGGATACCTACTGATACTTACATCATGATCATTAATTCTTTGTGAACCGCTTGTTTTATGTGGAAAGATCTATTTGGGGAATCCCCCACACACAGTGGCTCCTGCCACAGGGAGTACCCCACTGAGATCCTGAGGGGTCTTTTGTGGCATGTGACAGGTTTTGTTAAGAATCTATGGTGAACCATCCGGGCATGTATGGTTCACTGGTTTGGGGCTCAGTTCTCCCCTTTTTGGGGGTTAACCGGTTAAACACAACTTTCAAAGAGGCTAACCGGGACTGAGTGCAGGGTTGATTATGATACCCCCATGATAACTGAAACAAAAACGATTCTTTTAAAATCAAATGAGATTTTTCATAAGCTTTTAACTATGATTCTTTCCTTTTTATCAAACGAGAATTTTGTTAAGTATATTCATTTTTAAACATTAAGCACTTGAACTCACCAACTTTATGTTGACACAAAATCTTTTTGAGCATGTCTTCAGGTACAGCTAGGGAGAATAGTTGGGCTATAGAAGTTACCCAAATCCGAAGCAAGATATGAGGGTAGAGGTTGAAGACAAAAGTTGAGCCTAGAAGCCTTAGTTACTGAAGCTTCAAGAAATATTGTTAGACCCTGAAAGGATCATACATGCCAATTCAAGTGGTGGATGGTTGTTCTGCTGGAAATCTCCCCAAGCCCAAGAAGAAATGCGGATACAGAAGTCTGCATAAGAAGAAAAGAACAAGTGTCGACTATCCGCATTTGTCAATGCGGAAGACCAAGAACAAATGCGGACAAAGCATTTGTTCTTCCGCATGAACTAATGCAGACAGTTGATAAGATGCAGACAAGCCATTTGTTCATCCGCATTAACCTATGAGGGTGATCAGCAACAAATGCGGTCGTGTTTGTTCATCCGCATTAACCAATGCTGATGACCAAACACCAATGCTGCTGATGAAGTACTCATCCGCATTGACTAATGCGGATGAACAACAGACAAATGCTGATGAAGACTTAGACTAAGGGTAGTTTAGTCTTTTTGTACAAGTTGATTAGTCAGCCTATAAATACATTAGAAACCTTGTATGTGAGGTGACTTTTTGCATCTTTTGAGACTTCTGAAACATTTGTGTTTCACGAAGAATAGACAATCAGAATATACAGATTAGCTGTCTTTTACTGTAGAATGCTAGAAACCCTAGCATTTACTTTGTAACAGATCATCTAATTAATACAAGTATGCATTTATGAGTATATTAAGTGTTCTATGTTCTTTGATTGCTTGATTCCGCCACTCAATCATTGACTCAATCATCATATTCGATCCTTGTTGATTCACATCAACTGAGAATATCATTCTCAAACCCAGTCAATTGGTATCAGAGCTTTGGCTCTCAGTTATTACTCAGATCTGCTCAGATCTAGGTTTAACCCGATTGATCTGGTGATTGAGTTGCTGTTTAGAGGTTTCAAACATCTCTTTTCAGTAATACTACTAAATACTTACTGATATACTTAACTGCTACTGTTCATCCGAAGAACACATCTTCGAACAAACAGTACAGGTTGCACAGACACCAAGAACACAGAAACAAAGACCAAAATCTACATATTATCATCAGATTCATTGTTACGGAACTAAGTTTGACCTGTTGGATCATTTGGACTAATTAACTATAAATCCAACTTAAATCCAAATTGAAAACAAGTTAAAAGGACACTGTTAACCATGGATTCTCTTAATTATTCTAAACTTGGTCATGCTTCGAAACCACCCTTGCTCAAACATAAATCTGAAGTTAAACAACGGAAAATCAGATTTATGAACTATATCACAGGTGTTGATCCTGATTATTGGATCTCAATATGCAAAGGCCCACACATTCCAGTGACTCTATCTGCAAATCAAGCTACACTGTATAAGACTTCAAGAATCCCTATTGAAGACCTAACTCTTGATGATGATGACTACAAGAAGATCAAGATTGACGTCAAAGCCTACTCCATACTTACTCAAGCACTTAAAATGGATGTACTTAAAAGATTGGAAAAGTATGGCACTACAAAAGCTGTATGGGATGCACTGCAAATCATGTGTGAAGGAAGCAGTGAAGTGGCTGAAATCAACAAAGACAAGCTGGTGAATCAGTATGAAACATTTCATCACTCCAAAGGGGATCCATCTCTAAACAGTTGCATAGGTTTGTGCTGTGGTAAATGATTTAGAGATCATGGGGGTAACTTACAAGTCAAAGGATCTAAACAAGAAAATGTTACATAGGCTCCCTAAAATTGGAAACAAAATGTAACCATGCTAAAGAATACTCTCGATTTGGAAAGCACCACCCTGGATATCATGATAGCGAAGATTGAAGCCCTGGAACTTGATGAAAGAAGCAGAAATGTGGGAGGACCCAGAATAATTGAAGCATACAAGTTTCCCACAGATAACCACTTTGTGCAAAATGCCTTCATTACTGAAGAAGATGATTTCATCTCCTCAAGGGATCAAACTAAAACAACTGGATTCACTACAACACCATCATCCAATAGACCATCAACAACTTCCACATCAACTTCAACAACTCAAACATCAGGATTCTCCGCAACTCCTGCTCCTGATGATACAAAATCTGAAGAACAAAAGGCAACTTACAATGCATTTGTTGCCAGCATTGAAGCCTATTTGGGTGGAAGACTTACATCTGCTCATCTGATTCAAGAAGATCTGGAAGAAATGGATCCAGATGATATGGAGGAAATGGACTTGCAATGGCAAATGGCCAGGATTGCTATGAGAGCAAAGAAGTTTTTCA
Source organism: Flaveria linearis (assembly GCA_024085815.1). Taxonomy (NCBI): domain Eukaryota; kingdom Viridiplantae; phylum Streptophyta; class Magnoliopsida; order Asterales; family Asteraceae; genus Flaveria; species Flaveria linearis. Next base: position 28,644,368 of record CM044015.1, read on the forward strand.
GAAAAGGGAAAAAGCTTCAACTCAATGAAAACACCAAGCTTGGATACGACAAATCAAAGGTGAAATGCTTCAATTGTGGTATGACTGGTCACTTCTCCAGAGAATGCAATGCTCCCAGAGGAAACTACCATGCTCAAAGGCCTTCTCAGGTGCAGTCATCACCACAACCACCTTCAAGCTTTCACTCAAACAATCATCAACAACAGCTTCATCATCATCAACAACCACATCAGACTCAACCCCAACTGACCAATCAAGCTTATGGAAGCAATCAGTCGTCAGCAAATGCTCTTGTTATTAGGTAGGATGGAGTATGTGATTGGAGCATGTATGCTGAGGAAGTAAAGCCTCAATTTCAAAATCATGCACTTATGGCTCACATCAACGATGGACCTACTCCCATGCCTACTGAGGTAAAATCTAACCTTTGTAGTGATAAATGCATAAATGAACTTCAAGGGTATAGAGAGCACAATCATAAACTGGCTGATAAAATCAAAGAAGAAAAGGTCAAGTCAGAGATGCACAAGAGAGAAATAAAAGGCTTTGAAATTAAAATTAAATCTCTCATCTCTGACATTGAAAAATTGCATGGTGAAAAGTACACTCTTGCAGCTGAGAATGAGCAACTGACTGAAAAACTAGCTCAGTCTAAAACTGATCTAAATCTTACTGAACTAAAACTTGAAAAGTTTCAACAGTCATCAGTAAAGCTACAAGAGATGCTTGATTCTCAAAAGGATCCCAAAGACATGTCTGGTATTGGATATAACTCTTGTCCACCACCATACAATGATAACTACACTGTCATGCCTAATTCTGTCACACTCACCCAAGAAAATAAACCTAATACTATTGAACCTAAAACAATAGTAAAACAAATCACCAATCCTCAAAATAAACCAAGCGTTTACATTGAAACCAATGAGGATAAAATCAAGTTAGGTCACCCAGTTAAAATCAAGGAGTGTTCTGACAAGACAGTGGGAGTAATCAAAACAAATAGCCCAATCAAGGCTATTGTTCCTTTTGTGAAATTCATCCCTGCAATTTCCCAAGAAAAGAAAATAAAAACCAAAAGGGTGAATCTACTTACTGAAAGTAGATCTGATAATGAGATAAACTCTCCTAAAAATTCAAGCAAATCTGACACTGATTCACCATCAGTCAAAAGAAAAGTCTATCGGGCCACCAAAACTAAAACAAACTCAGACCCTCAAACTTCAAACTCAAAGCAAGCAGTTGGCTTTGATATTTTCAACAAAGAGCATGTGAACCAATTTGAAAAGGAAATTCAGAAAAGACAAAGAAAGAATAACCGACCTCAGAAAAACAAGGACGGTAGTGTAGTAAAACTATCTACCAACAAGGTTGATTAGAAAGTCTCATCAAAACAAAGGAATGAATCTAATTCCAAATCAGTCAAAACTACAAAATCCGCAACACCAGGATCAGTAGATAGAAACAAACACATGTACTGTGAAGTGTGTGAGAGGTCTAATCATAGAACAGATAAATGCTTTTATAATCAATACTGTTCAATCTGTGATATGAATAACCACTCCACCAAGAACTGTTATTTCAACAAATATTGTTTTGTCTGCAACATGACAAATCACAATACATCGAGTGTTTCTTCAAGCAAAAGGGACTGAGAATACCACAGAACAAACCCATCTCTCCACCCATGTCTGAGAAAACTAAAATCAATGGTCGATATCATCACAGAGTTTCTAAGTCTGATGATAAGATGAGAAACCCGAGAAAATCAAACAGATTCAAAAGAAATAAAAATCAAACAGTCAAACAAACTAATGATTTTTATAAGTCTCAACCAAGGGTTGATAACAAAAAACAAATAAACTTTTTAAAAAGGAACAGGGATCAAAGGTTTGAATACTCATCTGACTCTTTAGTTGAAATGATAAACCGTTCATCTGTTAGAAACAAAACATGCAAGATTTCATGATCAAAGTCACCATTTAAAGGAAAATACCAACAGGTTACCATCATGGATAGAAATGGTAAGCCCAAGACCATCATGGCTTGGGTTTCACAGTCTAACTAGTTCTTTCTGTGCTTGTAGGGTCATCCATACAGGTCCAACAGTTTATGGTATGTGGACAGTGGATGCACCCGACACATGACTGGAGATCGTTCCCTCCTTCATGACTTTAAGCACATTCAAGGAACTACTGTGGCATTTGGAGGAGATTCACAAGGTGGTAGAATTACAGGTGAAGGATCTGTGACAAATGAAATGCTGAGCTTTGATCGAGTGAACTACTGCGAGCAGCTGAACTTCAATCTTCTCAGCGTATCTCAGATCTGTGACAAGAAATATTCCACTCACTTCACTGACACTCATTGCTACATTCTGAGACCAGGATTTCAAATTCCTGAAGAATGGGTTGTATTGAAAACACCGAGGAAGAATAACACTTATGTCATTAACCTGAATTTGCATCTCCACAAGAAGAAACATGTCTTCTATCAAAAGCATCTTTTGATGAATCACAACTTTGGCACAGACGATTGGGACATACAAATTTCAAAAACATGAACAGACTGGTTAAGGGAAATCATGTAATTGGTTTACCTCAAAAAGAATTCCACTTTATTGACCACTGTTCAGCATGTCTTAAAGGAAAACAACACAAATCGTCTCACAAGCTAAAGTTGGTGAACACCAATAATTCTCCATAGAAACTACTTCATATGGATCTTTTTGGCCCAACTCATGTTATGAGTATGGGAAAGAAACAATATTGTTTGGGATCATAGATGACTTTTCTAGATTCACATGGGTCTTCTTCCTACTTCATAAAAATGAGTCATCTCAATTAATAAAGATTTTATCACTAAAATTGAAAATCAAATTGATCTTAAAGTTAAAACAATTAGGAGTGATAATGGGACAGAGTTCAAAAATGAAGATATGAGTTCTTTTTGTACAACCAAAGGCATAGCTCATCAATTTAGTGCAGCTAGAACTCCTCAGCAGAATGGAGTAGCTGAACGAAGAAATAGAACACTAATTGAAGCAGCACGTACTATGCTAGCACATGCTAAACTGCCAATCACCTTTTGGGCAGAAGCAGTTAACACATCATGCATTGTACAAAATAGAACTTTGATCGTTAAAGAAAGCAACAAAACACCTTATGAACTCATTTTTCAAAGAAAACCATTTATTGGATTTTTTAAGTCATTTGGTTGTCCAGTCTCAATATTAAACACCCGTGACCATTTGGGAAAGTTTTCATCCAAGTCTGATGAAGGATTCTGTTGGGTTTGTTAGAACATAAAATCATAGTTTAACCTCTTAAACTTTCTGAAAACGCAGCGGAAGTATAGCATTATAACCATGTTTATAAGCTGAAAAATGTGTTCATCAAGTGACCATTCAAGTGTATAAAACAAACCCAAAGAACAAAGGATCATTTATGTGAATTAACAAGCTATGAAATATATAAAACTACATAAAATCACAGCTACATAGAGCTGTGATGTAACTTACTGCAGCAGCAAAAACATCGACCAAAAAGAGATGTTTGATGAAGATGGAGATGCCCAAAATGCAGCCAAGACTTCAAGGATAGAAGTCCTCAATCTTGTATACCCAAAGCTCTTTGCAAGAACACCTTCTTGCTAGGAAGATGACACCAAAACAAGCCCAGAAAACCCTCTTTTCACTGCTGTTTTGGAGCTGCTGGAAATCGACATTGTTGAGGTGTTTATGATGATCTTATGGCTGAATCTTCAAGCTAGAAGATCTCAAGAGAGCATTACCCCAAGCTACCAACAAAAACCTTTTTATGCTAGGATTAACAACACCAATTTTCAGCTTCAAAACACTTGAAAGCTGAAAATTTTCAGCTTCAAAAACATGCTGCTGCCGTAAACTAAGAGAGGAGACAGGCAGAATTTTTCCATGCTTTTGAGAGAGAGTGGATGTACTTGCATGTGTGTTTGCATCTAATGAAGTGTTAGTGCACATGGCATGTCTTTTAAACAATTGAATGGAGTTCTTTTCAGCCCACTTGGACCAAGAACCAAGCTACCACATGTGTGGTCTAGCTTTTGCTTTGACCGTGAGTTATGGCAGCCACATTGAGTGGTATGCCATTTGTTTTTTTCCACTCATTTGTTTAATTAAGCTCCAAAATAAAATTTGTAACAATTACAATTTATTTTGTACACTCAACTAACACTAACATGACATTAATTAAAACTTGGTTTAATTAATTTGTAACACCTTACATGCCATGTTATTGTTTTATTTTATAAATGTTAATTAACCATTAAATAACAATTATAAAGTAATCTCTCAAAATAAATAAACCCATGTTATTTATTAATTTCTTAAGTGCATCTAATTTAGAAAACCATTTTTCTAAATGTTTTGGTGTTGTTATTTATTTAACTAATCAAATCAATAAATAAATATTGCAGGTGTTTGTCTAGCCTGTTATTGGGTATTACCCGACTTGGATCATATCACACTAGCCACATCAATTTAATATGTATCTTGGGCAGATCGAATCCTACAATCTCCCACTTGCACAAGATTCATAGAAGATTGATGCAAGCAGCCAATGACGCCTAGCAACGGTTTGCTACCCCTAATGTATATGACTAAGTGCCATTCAATAACATCATCCCTTTCAAGTACCATACTTGAATATGATTTAGGTGAATCAATCATCTATCCTTTTGTTACAGATGTCATGTTAAATCCAAGAAACAGAATGATCATTTCTTGTTGATTTAACTTAATCAGGCCTTAGACATCTAACTCTCAACGAATAAGAGGAACAAATTCCATCTTGAGTAAATACGTTTCTCACAAACACCTCATGTTATACCTGAACATACCCTTATGTACTGTCCACTATTTCAGGACAGTGAAGAATTAGCTCAAGGCATAATACTTGGTGAATATCAAAACCCAATATGTATCACAGGTCGGAGGATACCAAATGATATTCGCCTTTACTCAAATTTACTTATGATCAATCAATAAGATTCCATGTAGTAAAATTTGAGATGCGGTTTAGTCCAATATTTGTATCCCACAAATATCTATAAACCTTGGTAGCAACACATTACTCTATATTCATCCTTATGAATATCAACCAATCCAAGTTCATAATAATCTTACCCTCACACTTGTTCCCACAAGTATGAATGACTACGGACATTTAGAGTAAATAATTTACTCATGGATTAAAACATGCTAAATTGGAACATTAATTGAAACATTATAACCAAATAATTTTACTCAAATAATAAAGAGTTCCACATATTCAAATACATAATTTGATCAAGTCCAATCACTAGAATATCGAAGTCCTAAGGCATAGGTATGACTTTCATGCTTTGCCCTTTCGAGGAGCTTCGTGAGTGGATCCGCAATATTTGATCAAAGTGAACTTTGCGAATACATATCTTTGCTTTTTCAACTTCATCTCGCATGTAGTTGAATCTCCACTCATTGTGCCTAATCTTTTGATGTGCACGGGGTTCCTTGATTTGAGCAATCATACCCTCGTTATCACAAAAGATTTTTAAGGGTTCTTGAATGGTAGAGACCACCCTTAGATCGGTGATAAACCTTTTATTCATGCAGCTTCCAAAACTGCTAATGAGGCGGCTATGTATTCCTATTTTGTAGTGGACAATGCTACCCTATTCATAATGGAGACATACCCGATTGTGATCGAGTCAGTTTGAAAACTCGCATCCGTGTAACCCTTTACAACGAGTTCCTCTTCACCAGATCCGTATATTAGAAACACATCCTTAGTCCTCCTAAGGTATTTCAATATTCTTTTAACAGCCATCCAATGGCTATTACCTGGATTCTGCTGATATCTTCTTGTCATGCTTAACGCGCATGACACGTCCGGTCTTAGTACATATCATCGCATATATGATGGATCCTATAGCAGACGCATATGGGATGTCCTTCATACAATCTTGCTCATCATTTGAGCTTGGACATTGAGATGCACTCAATATTGTCCCTCTTTGAATAGGTACCATGCCTTTCTTAGAGTTTTCCATCTTGAACCTTTTCAAGATTTTATCAATATATGCACTTTGGTTTAGACCTATCAACCGCCTCGATCTATCCCTATAGATCTTTATTCCCAAAATATGTGCGGCTTCACCGAGATCTTTTATGGAAAAACAATTTCCAAGCCAGGTTTTAACACCTTCCATGGTTGGAATGTCTTTTCCATATAGTAATATGTCATTAACATACAATACTAAGATTGTGATTACACTCCCACTAGCCTTTTTATACACACAAGCTTTGTCAGTATCCAAGTTTCCATGCATATTTGTTTTCTTCTCGAAAACCCACTTGCATCCAACCGGTTTGGAGTTAAGTGGAGTGTCAACCAATTCCTAAACTTGGTTGTCATACATGGATTGCATCTTTACATTCATGGCTTCCAGCCATTTGTCACAATCCAAATTGGACATATCATTATGGTATGTAGTTGGCTCATCGGAGTCAACCTCATAGCATCCATCCATGAAAAATCCATATATTTCAGGTGAAATGCTAACTCTACCAGATCTATGAATGTGTTGTGTGTATTGATCAACCTCTTGATCCTTATCAACAACCTCTTGTTGATAGCTAGTGTTAACCAAACGTGTATCGGCTTGTGGATCTTGATCTTCATAAAACTCCATTGTTCTATGCGTCATTCCTTCCATAAGGAACTTGGCTTCCAAGAACTCTGCCCTTCAAGCAATAAATTCCTTTTGCTCTGTTGGATCAAAGAAGTAGTATCCTATACAGTCTTTGGGATATCCAATAAATATACACGTAGTGGATCGACTTTCAAATTTGTTTTGGGTGTTAAGCTTAACATAAGCTTCACTACCCAATACCTTTTAAATATGATAGTGATGGAACTCTTTCCATGCCATATTTCAAAAGGCTGTCGAATCCACTTTCTTGGTTTGGGCTATATTCAAAATACGGGCCGTGGAGAGTAGTGCGAAAACCCAAGATGATAAAGGTGGTAAGCTCATAGACTTGAAGAATTGAACCATATCCAAATAGGGTTCAGTTTCTCCTTTATCTGAATGAAGAACTTATTTAGTTATGTAGAGTTGATTTTCTACTTCATTATTGAAGATTTTGAACATTTCAAAAGCTTCATTCTTATGTGTCATCAAGTGCACACAATAATAGCGACTGTAATCGTCGGTAACAGTAATGAAGTGTCTTTTCACCAATCTTTGTCATTGTCTTAAAAGGATCATATACATCCAAATGTATCATTCCTAATAAGTCTTTTGGTTCACACTTATCAAATAAAACATTTTCATTTGTTTCCAAAAGACCATTCTTTTGAAGTGTTTGAATCCAATTCTTGTTTATGTGACCAAGATGTCAATGTCAAAGATAATAATAACTTAAACCGATTTTAAGTTTCTTGGTGCTTAATGTGTATAATGAGTTATTATAGGATGAATTATCATGAACTAATTCATGAATATTTTAAGGCCCCGTTCCGGGCACCTCACAGTTGGTCATTCACAGCATAAAACGTACAGATTATAAGGTTTAAGCAGCGGAATTAATTTAAACAAAAACCATTCATTCATTAAATCACTGTTGTTAAGCAATATATTCTAGTTTCTAAGTCACAAAACAATTAGTCGAATGAATTTCAAAACAACAGTATCGTCAAAACATAATTTGGATGTCAGTCTTGTCCTGCCGAGTAGCCATCTCAGTGTGCCATCCTCAGCATCCTGTTACCTGCCAACTGGAAAATACATAAAAGTCAGTGTTGCTGAGTGAGTTCTAGTTTTATAATAAACATACTTTGTTTTCATCAAAACCGTTCTTTCTCTACACGTGATCGTACATCGTACATACGTATGGATAATATCTTTGTTATCTCTTTCATGCATTCATTCGTTCGTTATACATCATTATCTTTCACTTCTTATTCAGATCCTGTCAGGCTTTACCCACTTCATGGCACACAGCCATGATTACTGTGGTCAAATGACAAGGATCCCGTTACGTTTCTTCGTCTTACCTTTCATTCAAGAACATTCATCGTATACATATCAGATAACATTTATTATCTGCGTCATTCGTTCGTTACATCCTTATCATTTCGTTCTCGTATGGATCCTGTCAGGCTTTACCCACTTCATGGCACACAGCCATGATTACTGTGGTCGAATGACAAGGATCCCGTTCATTTCATTCATTCATTCGTTCGTTATACATCATTATCTTTCACTTCTTATTTAGATCCTGTCAGGCTTTACCCACTTCACTTCTTATACATTCTAGTTTCTAAGTCACAAAACAATTAGTCGAATGAATTTCAAAACAACAGTATCGTCAAAACATAATTTGGATGTCAGTCTTGTCCTGCCAAGTAGCCATCTCAGTGTGCCATCCTCAGCAACCTGTTACCTGCCAACTGGAAAATACATAAAAGTCAGCGTTTGTCACACCCCGAAAATCGCAGCGGAAGATCGCGTGACGTGGTGGTAACGGAAGTTGGAGTTGACCCAACTATTATAGTCAAACGTTCTTAAGTTAACGTTAGTCGTGAAAGTAGTACATTATTATCATAAAAGTATTTTATTAAACAACATTAAACATTTCGGTAGTAACACATAGTTCCGTTTTTATTACATGAACCCAATTTTATTTAAAGATGTTTTGAAACGTTTGACCCTCCAAAGACAAAGTTCCTGAATATCCATATAGAGCTCACCTATAACCCTGAAAAGCATGAAGGGTAAAAAGTCAACATAAGGTTGGTGAGCTTTCGGGGTTTTTGTAGTTTCGCAAACAATCATTTGAAAATAATATGATGAAACAAGGCATAATATATTCCTCATAGACTAGCTAGATACTATGATAATCTAGGTCATAAGCCCATAATCAAACCAAGAAACACGTCGTTGCCCCACAACTATCCAGACATATAAACTCCCTCGCCACAAACCTGACCAGCGCGACTGATCGCGAGAGCGGGCCATTCCAACCCGATAGATCTACCAATATATTCTGCGGCCTCACCCCTGAGGTTAATGATTATAGGGGGATTTAGGGCTCAATAGTATATACATCCATACTATGACCCGAACTTATACCCTCATATAATATATTATCTTGTTTAATCCATCACATATTCAAAGAAACATTATTTCATGCTTTTCACCCCAAAACAGTTGAAATGATATTAAAAAATGGGGCCGAAGAACTCACCTCGAGTGTGGTTAATGAAACGAACCAACGTGCTTTAGGCTTTTTGATAATGAAACCCTAGTCATGAGCATTGTGGTCAATACATAATGTTTTATGCTTATGAATGCATTTCACCCATTTTATTTGGTCGTTTTTAAAATAGCATGTTTTTTTAGAAATGTATACTCTGTGAATTTTTAGTAAAACTATCATTTTTCCTTATTAAGGTTACATATCCTCCTACCATTATCTGTACTTTTACATATATACTAAATGTATTATGTTATAAATCTTATAATTTTTCTAAACATGTATATATATATATATAAATATATATAAGCGTTTTAGTCTTGTTCAAAGTTTAGATTGTTTCGCTTCATAATAAATTTTATGTAAAAAAAATCTTTTAAAAAGTAATTCTTTTATTAAAATTATTTAATTGTTAAAATAATTATTATTCTTAAAACGTAAGACTTATTAATTTATGGTTAGTGTCTAAAATATTTATACATACTATTAGTCATGAATTGTTGAAAGTATATTTTATCTTTAGTTCCATATGAATACATATTATAAATCCTATTAGTTGTCTAAATATATAATTTCATAAGGTTTTGGAGTTTCTTTTGATGTCTTAGTCAAGTTTGTTAGTTATGGTGTTCTTTTGATTTTTATCTATAATTTCTAGTCTAGTAGCTTTCACCTAATAAAGTCCTTTAATTGTGTCCAATTACCTCTACCTTAACATTATTATTGTCACCCAAAATCTTTAACCTAGTGATTATCTTAAGTTATTATACTAGCAATAATTCTTTATTCATGATCATCACTTAGTGTTCCTAATATAGTCACAAGACATCAATCTCCAACCAATGTGTTTATTTTTATTATGTGTACATCCATATATACATTTTACCATCTAGGCTACCCAACTAATACATTTTCATCCAATATTAACCTATCTTAATCAAATTTTCAGATTTATTTTGCCATTTAAAATCCATTCTATATCCAAAAATCACTAAATCAATCATTTTCATGTAACAAAATCATAAAAACCAACATTATTAAATGGGTGAATCAAGTTCCATCAAGATTATCATCTTGATTATCCATGCATGAACAAACATAACACATCTAATCTAATGTACCTTAGATGACACTAGATGGAACACAATGCAAGCACGATCCTCGATCTTTCGAAGAACAACTCGGTTTCTAGTCTAAAGTTCTATTATATTGCTTTGTGAGTGGAGTGAAAACTTGAAAGGATGATGGTGAGGTTGTGGTGACCGAGAGAGAAGGAAAAGAGGGTGTTGGTTGCGGGTGGTGATGGTGGCGACGGGTGTTGGTGATGGCGTTGGTGGCGACGGGTGTGGGTGGTAGGGAGAAGGAGACGGTGAGGGATGGTGATGGTGGGTACGGCGGTAGGTGGTGGTGCGGTGGCCGGTGGCTGGCGGATGGTGGTGTCGCGGCGGTAGAGAGAAGAAAGGGGGGGGGACGATGGAGTGGTGTGGTGGTGTGTGTGTGTGGTAGATGAAGAGATGGTGTGTGTGTGTGTGTTGAGATTTTAAACATGTATGGGAGGATGTGTTGTCTTGCATGCAAGACTTCACAATCCTTCTTGGATTTGCTAGCAATCATGATTATTATTATTATAATTATTATTATATTGTTATTATTGTTATTTATTAACTAACTTTGTTATTATTATTATTTACTAGCTTTGTTATTATTATTATTTTAATAATAATCATTAGTGATAATTTGACTTAATTTGATCAACCTACCAACGGTTTGGTTAGTAATGGTCAAATACTGATCATTGACTCTCATGGGTGCAATGCACTGTGTGACCAATTCTAAATTCAGCAAGACATTTCTTCTATTAAGGAAGACGTTAGTTAATTCTTAAGGGGGTCAAACAAGTCAACTACGGTTTAACTTTAATTATTTAAATTTTATAGAATTGAGTTAGCATTGACCTGATTTTGCCGGTTGTTAAAGTCTCCCCCCGTTCAGGAAATTTCGTCCCGAAATTTATGTTGTAGGGTTTTATCAGGCTGATTTTTAAAGAGGTGGGGATATTTTTGTCGCATCTGATCTTCGCTCTCCCAGGTGAATTCAGGCCCTCTCTTCAAATTCCATCTTATCTTGACCAGCTTAATTTGTCTTCGTCTGAGTTTTTGGACCTTCCGATCCATGGCCTCAACTGGTTCTTCGATGAAATGAAGTTTATCGTCAATAAAAACTTCTTCTGGTGGAATGATGAGTGATTCGTCTGTCATACACTTCTTAAGGTTGGATACGTGGAATACGTTGTGCACACTCCCAAGTTCACTTGGTAGGTTAAGACGGTATGCTACTGGTCCAATACGTTCGGTTATCTCGAATGGTCCGATGTATCGGGGATTGAGCTTCCCTCGTTTACCAAATCGTATCACGCCTTTCCACGGCGACACCTTTAGAAATACTCTGTCACCAGTTTGGAATTCTAATGGTTTTCTATGATTATCCGCATAGCTCTTTTGCCTGCTTCTTGCTGCTTCTAACCTCTTCTTGATTTGCCCGATCTTGTCGGTCGTTTCTTGGATAATTTCAGGTCCGGTTAATTTCCTTTCACCCATTTCTGCCCAACATAAGGGCGAGCGACATTTCCTTCCGTATAATGCTTCAAACGGGGCGGCCTTAATGCTGGTGTGATAACTGTTATTATATGAGAACTCAGCTAATGGTAGGTGAGTGTCCCAATTACCGCCAAAATCGATCACACATGCTCTTAGTAGGTCTTCCAGTGTTTGGATGGTTCTTTCACTCTGGCGTCTGTTTGTGGGTGATAGGCTGTGCTCATGTCTAGTTGAGTACCCATGGCTTCGTGTAGTGATTGCCAAAATCTTGAGGTAAATCGACTATCCCTATCTGATATGATTGAAACGGGTACCCCATGACGCGACACCACTTCCTTAATGTATAAATTTGCTATCTTGCTCATGTTGTACCCCTCTTTCATGGGTAAGAAGTGTGCAGATTTTGTCAACCGATCAACAATTACCCAGATAGTGTCGTAACCACTAGCTGTTCTTGGTAGTTTTGTCACAAAATCCATAGCAATACACTCCCATTTCCATTTTGGAATTTCTGGTTGTTGTAATAGACCAGATGGCTTCTGATGTTCTGCTTTTACCTTGGCGCAGGTGATACATTGATTTACATACGAAGCTACATCTCCTTTCATATTAGGCCACCAGAAGAATTCTTTTATATCGTGATACATTTTGTCCATCCCTGGGTGAATTGAGTATCTCGATTTATGGGCTTCTTCAAGAATTAGTTTGCGTAAACCTCCATGTTTGGGGACCCATACTCGGTTCACAAAACGCATCAACTTGTCGGAGTCGGTATTAATCCCTTGACCATTCCTTGTAGATCTTCTCCCTCCATGTTTCCATCTTTTAATGCTTCGATTTGAGCATTGCGAATGTGATTGGTAAGGTTTGAGTGTATGGTGAGTTCCATTGCTCGCACCCGTAGAGGTTTTTCTCTTTCCTTTCTACTGAGCGCATCAGCCACGACGTTAGCTTTGCCTGGGTGGTATCGTATATCGCAGTCGTAATCATTTAATAGCTCTACCCAGCGGCGTTGCCTCATGTTCAAATCTTTCTGATCAATGATATGTTGCAGACTCTTGTGATCCGTATATATCACACATTTGGTTCCATATAAATAATGTCTCCATATCTTGAGTGCGAAAACAACGGCTCCCAGTTCTAGGTCATGGGTGGTGTAATTTTTTCTCATGCACCTTTAATTGTCTTGACGCATAAGCGATGACTTTATCCTTCTGCATTAATACGCACCCAAGACCTAATCGTGAGGCATCACAATATACAACAAATCCCTCTGTCCCATTTGGTAAAAACAGTATGGGTGCACTGCATAATTTTCGCTTCAATAATCGAAAGGCTCTGTCTTGATCTTCGCCCCATACGTAACTCTTATCCTTGCGAGTTAATAGGTTAAGGGTTGGGCTATCTTTGAGAAATTTTCTATAAATCTACGGTAATAGCCTGCTAACCCTAGGAATTGTCGTACTTCTGTTGGAGATTTGGGGGCTTCCCAGTTCTTAATTGCCTCAACCTTGGCTGGATCCACATGGATACCCTTTTCATTAATAACGTGTTCGAGAAATTGAACTTCTCGAAGCCAAAATTCACATTTTGAGAACTTTGCGTACAATTTTTCTTTCTTGAGGACGTTTAGGATTAGCCTAAGGTGCTGCTCATGCTCTTCCTTTGATTGTGAGTATATCAGAATGTCGTCGATGAATACTATCACAAACTTGTCCAAGTAGGGCTTACAAACCGATTCATAAGGTCCATGAATACGGCAGGCGCGTTGGTCAATCCAAATGGCATTACCAGAAATTCGTAATGACCGTAACGTGTCCTAAAAGCCGTTTTGGAACGTCCTCTTCTGCTATCAACAGTTGATGATATCCCGATCGTAAATCTATCTTCGAGTAGTAACTGGATCCTTGTAATTGATCGAACAGATCATCAATTCTTGGTCGTGGGTATCGATTTTTAATGGTGAGTTTATTTAATTCTCGATAATCAATGCACATCCTGAATGATCCGTCTTTCTTTTTGACGAATAGCACCGGTGCTCCCCAAGGAGAAAAACTTGGTCGAATGAATCCCTTGTCTAATAATTCTTGCAGTTGTTTTGACAATTCCTGCAATTCAGAGGGTGCAGTCGATATGGTGATCGTGCTACTGGTGCAGCTCTGGGTATCAAGTCAATTCGAAATTCGATCTGCCTTTGTGGAGGTAGCCCTGGTAAGTCTTCGGAATATCTCTGGGTATTCTTGTACAATGGGGATGTCTTCCATTCCTTGCTCCTCATTTTTAGTGTCAGTGGCCTTTACTAGAAAGGCGGGATACCCTTCGTTTAGGTATTCATAAGTTTTCATGACACTTAAAACTTTAAACGAGGGTTTTCCTTTTTCTCCTTGAATGATTAAGAGTTCTCCACTAGGAGTTGGCAATCGGATGATTTTCTCAAAACATACTATTTCGGCATGATTTTGAGAGAGCCAATCCATACCAATAACAACGTCGAAGCTTCCCAGATTGACAGGTAATAAGTCGATACTAAAGAGATGGTTGTTGAGTTGTATCGTGCAATTTCTAATTATTTCATTAGATTCTATTTTCTTTCCATTAGCTAACTCTATAATATACTTCTTTCTTAGCTTACATGGTTTAATCCCCAATGATGGTTCGAACTCTTTGGATACAAAACTTAAATCAGCACCAGTGTCAAACAAGATGGAGGCATAGTGATTGTTGATAAGAAACGTACCGTTAACCACTGACGGTTCTTGTTGTGCTTCCTTGGCATTCATCTCAAAAGCTCTCCCTCTGGCCCTGGACTGGTTCAACTTTGGGCAGTTCTTCCTGAAGTGTCCGATCCTACCACACTCATAGCAAGCTTGATCATTTCTGATTCCTTTCATCAGGTTTTGCTCGGCAGTTTTGGCTCAGATGTCCAAGTTTATGGCAATGAGTACAAATCTTACAATCACCCGTATGGAGATATCCGCATTTGTTACATTTCCCTTGAGATTCCTTGTTTGCCCCTCTGTTGTTTGATGTTGCAACATAAATTCGTTCGGATCTTTGGTCAAAGTTTTTCCTGTTGCTTGCTTGTCCCATGGGGTTTTCAAACCACTTCCTCTTTCCATCAAATGGTCTTCTGTTTACTTTGATCGCCTTCCTCCCGATTTCCATCGCACTTGTTCCATGCTCATTCTTCTTGATCAGGGTTCCATTTCGTATTGCGTCATCAGTTAAGGAGTGTGCAATAGCGATTGCACTTTGGATGGTGGTAGGCTTGGAAGCTGTAACGTTGCTTCTTATTTGGGGTGTCAATCCCCATATGTATCTTTCAATTCGCACGTATTCTGGTGTAACCATGCGGGGCACCAATCTAGCAAGATCATTGAATCTCGACGTGTATGTCCGGATCTCGGCTCCTTCCATGGTATGATTCCAGAATTCGGTTTCGATCTTCTGGAGCTCGTTGCGTGGGCAGTATTCTTTAAGTAACATCTCCTTTAGTTGTTCCCAAGTAAGTTCATATGCGTTCTTATCGCCCAAAATTTGGCGCTGGGAATTCCACCATGATAATGCTGCATCTTGAAAGGAACAGGTCGCGTATTTGACCTTTTGTTCGCTAGAACAATTGCTTATTACTATAACAGTCTCCATTCTCTCGATCCATCGGACTATATCTAGTGGTCCTTCAGCGCCTGTGAATGTTCTTGGATTGCACCCTTGAAAGGTCTTGTATGAGCATCCTTGTGGTTGTCCACTTGACGAACTTCCTGGATTCCCGTTCGTACCAGATCCATTATTGGCACCAACACCAGATCCCGTGTTTGATCCATTTCCCGTTCCATTACCAAGGCCATTGCCCGTATTCTCTTGCCTCCTCCCTTGACTAGCCACTAGGTTTGCATCGTGTTGTTCTAAGGCTGACTTAACATGCTGAGCTATTAGTTGTGCTAATTCTTCCGCGGTAGTTGGTAAATTGACGTTTCCACTCGAGGGTGTGCCTCGGGTTACGGGTGGCATGGTTCAATTCTGTTTTGAAGGTAGGGAAGAAGGTGTTTAGATTACGGATGTTTGCCGTTATAATGACTTATCTATATAAAAATATCCATATAATAATCAAGTATTAATCACAGCCAACATAAATCATAAGGATAAAACTTTTTAAATCTCATAGGCGTCTAATTACACATACATAAATATCAAAACACCCAACAGTTAGTTATCAAAAGATCATAAGTTAGAGTCTACATGCATCATCGAGTCATAACTCGGTCAAAGAAAGAGTCCAAGCTCTCCGGCTTATATCAATAACTATCCTAATACAAGCCTCCAGCACCAACATGCGTAAGGCATGAAATCATCATCAGACATAATGTAGCCATAGCCAATGCGGTCTCTGTCTGCTCTCCCATCACCATCGCGTACTGTTGTACCGTCACCAATGCTGATTCGGCCACATCTGCTCTCTGTTCCGCCTGGGTCAGTCGATCCCTAGTCTCTGCGAGACTACTCTCCAAATCCGCTATACGGAAGTGCATCTGGCTCAGAGCGCTTTTATCCAGTAGTCTCTCCTCTTCAATCGTCATCAATCTCCCATCCAAAGCTTGGCTCACCTCATCCCGGATACTCATCTTCTTTCTGACAGTTAGCAATTCCTTCTCGAGTCGAGCACATTGTGCTACCAGAGTGATCATCATATGTTCGACGGGCCCGTTCTCCATAGTAGTTCCACGTGGTGCGGAAGTCGACTCTCCCACCTCAAAGGTGGAAGGAATCCCATCTCTTGATGCCCATCCTCTCATAGTTTCCATGATCCGTCCCCACTGTTCATCTAGCAGTCTGGCCCGTTTGGGCATAGATGTACTCTTCATACCGGCACCATCCTTCACCTTTCTCGTCTCCCTGCGTTTCTTTCGTTCATACACCAACCTGATCCTTGGTGGTGCATCATCATCCATCGTCTTTCTCTTCTCTCTGCGCTCCCTCCGCTCATACACAATCCTGATCTTTGGCGGGCACTGTGCGAGAGGAATAGGGGCTGCTGGGGTCACATCTGTGGGGGTCTCACCTTCCGGGCCATGCCTTCTGGCTCCTCGGTAATGGGCTCAAGGGTGACTACAGGTGGTGTGGGGTCCTCATCGTCAGACTCAGATATCCAACCGTTTCCCGAATTTTCCATTCCCGGGTACAAGGCAGCTGCAAAGTAAGGCTGGGTCGGGTGATACCATGGTGTAGGGGAGATGGGTTCTGATGGGTCCTGCATGCTACTGCTACGGTTAGGTACCCTCTCTCGGTTAACACGATCAGACATCTACAATAAAAGAGAGTATGCATGCGTACTTAAAATTTTGCAATATTCTAGATAATATTTTGCTCAAATATTAATATAACAATTATGCTTGCATGGTACTCTAATCTAGGTAAGACTTATAACGTGGAAATGTCTTTGGAGTCAAAAGTCCTTTTCAAAGGTTATAGTCTAGATTTAAAATTTCTAGTTCACTATAACCGTTGGCTCTGATACCAACTTCTGTCACACCCCGAAAATCGCAGCAGAAGATCGCGTGACGTGGTGGTAACGGAAGTTGGAGTTGACCCAACTATTATAGTCAAACGTTCTTAAGTTAACGTTAGTCGTGAAAGTCGTACATTATTATCATAAAAGTATTTTATTAAACAACATTAAATTTCGGTAGTAACACATAGTTCCGTTTTTATTACATGAACCCAACTTTATTTAAAGATGTTTTGAAACGTTTGACCCTCCAAAGACAAAGTTCCAAAATATCCATATAGAGCTCACCTATAACCCTGAAAAGCATGAAGGGTAAAAAGTCAACATAAGGTTGGTGAGCTTTCGGGGTTTTTGTAGTTTCGCAAACAATCATTTGAAAATAATATGATGAAACAAGGCATAATATATTCCTCATAGACTAGCTAGGTACTATGATAATCTAGGTCATAAGCCCATAATCAAACCAAGAAACACGTCGTTGCCCCAAACTATCCAGACATATAAACTCCCTCGCCACAAACCTGACCAGCGCGACTGGTCGCGAGAGCGGGCCATTCTAACCCGATAGATCTACCAATATATTCTGCGGCCTCACCCCTGAGGTTAATGATTATAGGGGGATTTAGGGCTCAATAGTATATACATCCATACTATGACCCGAACTTATACCCTCATATAATATATTATCTTGTTTAATCCATCATATATTCAAAGAAACATTATTTCATGCTTTTCACCCCAAAACAGTTGAAATGATATTAAAAAATGGGGCCGAAGAACTCACCTCGAGTGTGGTTAATGAAACGAACCAACGTGCTTTAGGCTTTTTGATAATGAAACCCTAGTCATGAGCATTATGGTCAATACATAATGTTTTATGCTTATGAATGCATTTCACCCATTTTATTTGGTCGTTTTTAAAATAGCATGTTTTTTTAAAAATGTATACTCTGTGAATTTTTAGAACTATCATTTTTCCTTATTAAGGTTACATATCCTCCTACCATTATATGTACTTTTACTTATATACTAAATGTATTATGTTATAAATCTTATAATTTTTCTAAACATGTATATATATATATATAAATATATATATAAGCGTTTTAGTCTTGTTCAAAGTTTAGATTGTTTCGCTTCATAATAAATTTTATGTAAAAAAAATCTTTTAAAAAGTAATTCTTTTATTAAAATTATTTTATTGTTAAAAAATTATTATTCTTAAAACGTAAGACTTATTAATTTATGGTTAGTGTCTAAAATATTTATACATACTATTAGTCATGAATTGTTGAAAGTATATTTATCTTTAGTTCCATATGAATACATATTATAAATCCTATTAGTTGTCTAAATATATAATTTCATAAGGTTTTGGAGTTTCTTTGATGTCTTAGTCAAGTTTGTTAGTTATGGTGTTCTTTTGATTTTATCTATAATTTCTAGTCTAGTAGCTTTCACCTAATAAAGTCCTTTAATTGTGTCCAATTACCTCTACCTTAACATTATTATTGTCACCCAAAATCTTTAACCTAGTGATTATCTTAAGTTATTATACTAGCAATAATTCTTTATTCATGATCATCACTTAGTGTTCCTAATATAGTCACAAGACATCAATCTCCAACCAATGTGTTTATTTTTATTATGTGTACATCCATATATACATTTTTACCATCTAGGCTACCCAACTAATACATTTTCATCCAATATTAACCTATCTTAATCAAATTTTCAGATTTATTTTGCCATTTAAAATCCATTCTATATCCAAAAATCACTAAATCAATCATTTTCATGTAACAAAATCATAAAAACTAACATTATTAAATGGGTGAATCAAGGTCCATCAAGATTATCATCTTGATTATCCATGCATGAACAAACATAACACATCTAATCTAATGTACCTTAGATGACACTAGATGGAACACAATGCAAGCACGATCTCGATCTTTCGAAGAACAACTCGGTTTCTAGTCTAAAGTTCTATTATATTGCTTTGTGAGTGGAGTGAAAACTTGAAAGGATGATGGTGAGGTTGTGGTGACCGAGAGAGAAGGAAAAGAGGGTGTTGGTTGCGGGGGTGATGGTGGCGACGGGTGTTGGTGATGGCGTTGGTGGCGACGGGTGTTGGTGGTAGGGAGAAGGAGACGGTGAGGGATGGTGATGGTGGGTACGGCGGTAGGTGGTGGTGCGGTGGCCGGTGGCTGGCGGATGGTGGTGTCGCGGCGGTAGAGAGAAGAAAGGGGGGGTGGGCGATGGAGTGGTGTGGTGGTGTGTGTGGGTGGTAGATGAAGAGATGGTGTGTGTGTGTGTGTGTTGAGATTTTAAACATGTATGGGAGGATGTGTGTCTTGCATGCAAGACTTCACAATCCTTCTTGGATTTGCTAGCAATCATGATTATTATTATTATAATTATTATTATATTGTTATTATTGTTATTTATTAACTAACTTTGTTATTATTATTATTACTAGCTTTGTTATTATTATTATTTAATAATAATCATTAGTGACAATTTGACTTAATTTGATCAACCTACCAACGGTTTGGTTAGTAATGGTCAAATACTGATCATTGACTCTCATGGGTCAATGCACTGTGTGACCAATTCTAAATTCAGCAAGACATTTCTTCTTTTAAGGAAGACGTTAGTTAATTCTTAAGGGGGTCAAACAAGTCATCTACGGTTTAACTTTAATTATTTAAATTTTATAGAATTGAGTTAGCATTGACCTGATTTTGCCGGTTGTTAAAGCGTTGCTGAGTGAGTTCTAGTTTATAATAAACATACTTGTTTTCATCAAAACCGTTCTTTCTCTACACGTGATCGTACATCGTACATATGTATGGATAATATCTTTGTTATCTCTTTCATTCATTCATTGGTTCGTATAGATCATTATCTTTCACTTCTTATTTAGATCCTGTCAGGCTTTACCCACTTCATGGCACACAGCCATGATTACTGTGGTCGAATGACAAGGATCCCGTTACGTTTCTTCGTCTTACCTTTCATTCAAGAACATTCATCGTACACATATCAGATAACATTTATTATCTGCGTCATTCGTTCGTTACATCCTTATCATTTCGTTCTCGTATGGATCCTGTCAGGCTTTACCCACTTCATGGCACACAGCCATGATTACTGTGGTCGAATGACAAGGATCCAGTTCATTTCATTCATTCATTCGTTCGTTATACATCATTATCTTTCACTTCTTATTTAGATCCTGTCAGGCTTTACCCACTTCATGGCACACAGCCATGATTACTGTGGTCGAATGACAAGGTTCCCGTTCATACTTACTTGCACATTGAAAGGTGAATTGTACCAATACCATATGCTACACCCCGATCGTTATTAGCTACCGGGCCGAAGTCAACATATGAACAACAAAACGTATGCCACGGTACTAGAGGTAAGCGGTAGAGGTACCATGACCATGGTCAATCACAGAGGACCAATCGCGTTATTCAATGCTTGCAAGACATAATTCGTTCGTTCATTAATGCATGTATTCATCATCATTCTTCTTTTCGTTCATTCGTTAATACATGCATTCATCATCATGTTCCTCTTTCATTTGTATGTATCTTACTTCCATTCATTCATACATTACATACGTTTGTACGTTCATTTCATTCATTCATTCATTTATACGTACGATTTTTACTTTTATTCATACATTCACGTCATCTCATACTTAACAATATTAAAATATAATATTGTTAACAATAATAAAATACTGATACTAATATCAGTAACCTTAATAAGGGGTCAATCATTAATCATCACTGCATGCATAAAACATCATCGTTAATTAACCCTGGTCAACCCTGGTCAAATCCTTGAAATCCGGATTCCCGGAAATTTCCTGTAAAAATTCTAAGTGTTTGGGCGCATGAGCCCTGTTTGAACTTATAACCTTACACTTAGTCATTTCGGCCGACTTTTCTAGGTATATGACCACTGTTTAGACTTTTCACCTTATGCTTAGTTTATTTTCAGACTCATGAGCACTATTGGGACTCATGAGCACTATTGGGACTCATAACTCCATACTTAGTTTACTTTTCAGACTCATGAGCACTATTGGGACTCATGAGCACTATTGGGACTCATAAGTCCATATTTAGTTTATTTTTCAGACTCATGAGCACTATTGGGACTCATGAGCACTATTGGGACTCATAAGTCCATACTTAGTTTATTTTTCAGACTCATGAGCACTATTGGGACTCATGAGCACTATTGGACACATTACCTTGCACTTAGTTATTCTAAGTCCAAATTTCAGGCATATTACTACTAATTGGGCTTGTTAGGCGTTTTAGTAACCTGCTCATGTGACTAATTCATATTCCAATTCCCAAACATCAGAATGCCTAGTACTAAACATATACACATGATTCTAGGCATAAATCTAACATAAACATAAACATACATACATTCATATCATACGGGTATTATACCCAAACTTATAAAAACATACTTACATGCATTTTCCAGCCCCAAAACATTTTAAAAATGAGTAAAAAGGGGACCTAGAACTCACCTTGGGTGTCGTTACTGCAATCCATAAAGAAATCATCCCAAGTCGTCTAGCTTTAACCCATATCGCCCATAATAAACATTCTACGTCATCCCGAACAAGCGCACAACCCGACTACCTTCTTAGTCGTCTAGCATAACTAGCCAGTCTACGCTGCCCCCAATCGGATACAAAAACCTCATGTCATACCCAAACAGTCAAGAAAACACCTAAAACATAATCATTGTAATGGCACGAACCGTAGCCATCAAAATGACTCCCCCAAACACGTTGCCTTAACCATAACAAGACCATCGAATTATTAACATAACCGTGCCACTTAAACATTATCATACTAGAATCATTACCATAATCATCAATCTATAACCATGCCACGACTTTATGCTAACTATCCTTGTTATGTATTCGTAACCCATATCATCATAGGACCATCCTCCTTTTAAACATCAAGATAATCCTAAACATAGCTAGTCCATCATGTCATCATCATCAAGTATCTGTCACCTTAAGCCCATGTTTACTAATTCATCTTCCTCATAAAGCACCAACATGAGCAACCAAACACCTTTATCATCAACATTTAGACACCATTAACATCATCATTCTAAAACAATCATCATCGTTATCTAACAGTTTCATCATCATCATTCTAACAACAACATCATCACCATCTAACAACAACATCATCATCATCTAACAACAACATCGTTCACACAGCACTTCATCGCTAAATCATCATCATCACCAGCTTAAACAACCCCAATCATAATCGCATCAACGTTTACAGCCCTAACCGACACTAAATCGATCACCATCGTCATTCTCAAGTCCACAATCATAGCTAAACAACAAAAACTACATTACCTACAGCTTATCATCGACATATTTACCTCTAGTTCGGTTTCTTTCAACCGGACAGTTACCACCAATGCTGCCGACAGCCACAACCACCACCAACGCGACCACCATCGACCACCAACACCACATCACGACTACCATCGACCACCAACACCACATCGCGACCACCATCGACCACAGTCGCCGTCGCGACCACCACAGCCCCGATAACCACCGTCGGCCCCCGATCTAGAAACACCACCGCCATCCTCATCATCGACATCGTGAACCACCACAGTCACCATCACAGCCATCCACAACCGTGAATCATCACCATCTCCATCGAACCCACCTGTGACCGAAGCCTCTGCCTTCGATTCCCGCTGCTACGTTGTGTTTTAGGAGAAATCAAGGCCACCATCGTGACCGGGGCGTCGAGGGGACTCCGGCTTTGTGCGCCACTCGCCGACACTCGCCGGAGTGGGTCGCCGGTGGCCAGTGGTCGGGTTCGACCGAGAGAAGAGGGGGGGGGGAAGATTGGGGTAGGGGCTGAAATTTTTTTTTTTGGGGAAGAAAGGGTTTTGGATTGTTTTTATGGTTTTCTAAATTGTCCATTTTGGTCCCTCACGTTTCCACATTTTGATTTCCAGTCTAAACTTGACAAACTACTAATCGTTTCACGAGGTAAAATTCAATAATACTATTATTAATATTATCTCGTCACTTGAGTTTATTTTTGGAAAATTTAGGACGTTACAAATATCATTAAAAGCATATCTTTAAAATGAAATACATCGTCCATAAAACTTAATACCATTATATACAAACTTTAAATCATGACCATATTGTTTTAATAGGAAACATTAATTATGTTCCTAGTCAAACTAGGTGCATACAAAAGGTTTTGAGAACAACTTACAAACCATTTGTAAGTCTCAAAATAGAGTTTCCCTTTTGAAGTGCACATTTCTTTTGAACCCCTTTGCAACAATTACAAGTATGAGTCTCACATCCGGTATCCAATACCCATGTGTTTGAAGAAATGACATTTAATACAATGTGAATCATGAAAATTGTATTCGAGGTTTGCCTAGCATCCCTCTTATTTTTCAACTCCTTGAGATAGGAGGAACAATTCCATATTATTGTTCTATCTCTCCATACTCAAAGCATGGATCGTTCTCCTTTACTTTAGGCTTCATAAGCTTAGGTTTTTGAGGTTTCGCTTTAACCTTTGCTTTGATATATTCCTTTCTTTTGGCACTAATTGCCTTAGGATCGAGATTGGCCATTTCTTATAGTCTCCCTCATTGATCGAGAGAATAGGTAGAACCTCTCTACCCATCCCTGCTCGGTTGCTTTTGAGCATTGCGTGAATTTCATCGATGCTCTTGTCCCACCCGTTCATATTACAGTTTATTATGAATGTCTCAAACTTTAGTTAGGCAATCAAGGATCAAATCCTTGGCCAACTACTTTGAGACATGACATTTAAGCATCTTGAGGCTATCAATGTGGCCTTTCATCTTAAGAATATATAAGATGATATCAATTGGGTTTCTTCCATATGACATGCATAAAGTGCTTGAACCGTTTCGAAGCAATCTTACTAATGTTTGTTGAAGGAACATTTCCTTCAACTAGATTATCATGTCATATGCCCTATGATGTTCCAAACCCTTTTGGAGTTCGAGAATCATATTCCCAACATGAGGTAGGAAACTTGCACAAAATCCTTAATGTGCTTAAGCCAATCGTCAAAAGGCCTTAACATCAACAGCGTTGGTTGGTGAGACATGAGATCATCAAGGACATAGGCCTTTACTCATTTTGATAACGATTCTCAGTGATAGGGTATGGACGGTCGGGGGGTAGCATTATTGTTTGCGGCCATTCTACAAAATTTTACAAAGTTCTTATTAGTATTTCTTAAAATTTTATTTTAGTTATTAATACCCTTTTATGTCTCATAGACAATTAATAATTAAAATCTAGAATCCAACGTTACATTCAAATAATGGTTAGGTGACCTTTATCCCATTATTTAATTAAACAAGGTAGTCAATATTTGACAATTGCAACCTTTTGCAACTTCTAGCCTTTATGGGATCGGTTAAACATCTTATGTTTGGGGCATGTTTAATCCCATCAGCACCATTGTACGCCATGCTTCGGTGACCCTATGCACATGGTTTCCAATTCAAGTCATCCTACTTACACACACGTGTGAGTTTTCACATACAAGCGGTTAGGTGACCTTTATCCCCCAAGTATGTTAGACTCACCTCAAACACACAAGTTCCCTATAAGTGGTTAGTTGACCTTTATCCCACAAATAGTTCTCAAGTGATTCGAGTGTCGTGTAAAAGGATGGTGTTAAACTTGTTTCAAAAGGGATTTTATGTTTTCATTAATTCTAGTTTTTGAAAACTCTATATATACCTTGTATTTGCATGCTTTCAAATGCAAGGTATCCTATGGTTTATTTTTAATAAAACCTCTTTTATTAAATTATTAATCCTTTTAATAACCTTTCATCATGTTTTCTAACAACAACATCACCATCTGCTGAAATAACAGTCCCAAATCTTTCTTGTTTTTATGTAATTTTAACATGTTTTCGGGTCCGAAAGTGACCAAAATGGGTCTAAACACAACATGTCCTTTGTTCAGAGATTAAACAATATTAACACCCTTAATATCATCAAAAACTACTGAAATAACAGTCCAAATCTTGGCCTAGTTGTTCTACACATCCATAGACTTTAAATATATAGAAAAGTCATAACCGACCATTACACTTGTGTAAATCATTGTAACTTGAGTTAACCATTACCACACTTGGTCTAACTTGAAAATCAGATTATTGGGGTGTTTAAAAGTCATTTTTGAGCAGGTTATGAACATGTTTGAGAGGGTTTAAACAAGTGTCTAAAAGAGGTTGCTACTTATAGAAAGAGGGGTTTTTAATGGTGTTCTTGTGCTAATACCTTCCATTCATGGTGTACAACCATTTGTAACATTCAAAACAGATTATTAGGAGTGTTAATTTGGATGGTGCAAAGCACCAAAAATAGGGTTTTCTAAAGGGTAAATCGGGTTCTACCCCTTAGAATGACTATTCTACCATGTGATATACCTTCAAGAACATTGGAAACTCCTTAAGAACAAGGTGATGGTGAGAAGTTTCTGATACAACAAGAAAAAGTAAGGTTTTTAGGTGAAAAATGATGAAAATAATAGAAATGTCGAAAACCGAGCACATGGAGCTTACACTTGATGTAACTCATGGTTTGGAAGGTGTTCATGGTCGTGAATGGATAGAATCTCCTTGGACAAGGCTGGAGAATCTTGAACAAAAGCTGGAACCACAGGTCTTGCAAGTTTCAAGCTTCAAAACTTCACCAAATGGACACCCTACTTGCGGTTGAAGCTTGGCTGATGGATGAAAGCTTGTAGTTTGCGATTTTGTTGCTGGAATGAGACTTAGAACAGAGAGTTGGGTGTGTTCTCAGCTGAGAATTTGAGAGAGAGAGGAGATAGGAGTACAAAGGAGTGTGTGTGTTGCAAAAAGGGGATGCATGAAAGGAGAATGGTTAAGGGATGGTGGTGGAGTGTAGTGGTGAGCAAGGGCACTCATTGGGGGTCAAGGGGGGCCGATTATGTCTTGTTATGGGGCTTTTCTTTTTAATTTTTATTGTAGATAAATAATAATAGGTAGTGTTAATTTGTTATGTAGTGTAGTATTGTGTAGAATATAAGATGTTATTATTTAGTTAGTTGATTAAGTGTCTTGCATGATAATGCCTGCTTAAATCCGAAAATTAAATGTGTGTATGAGCACACATGCTAATTGTTTCAATTTGGGTTCTAAATTCTAGCTAGGGTGACTAATTAATATTCCCGGCACTAATTTTCTAAAAAAAACAAGACTTAAAAATAACTAAATTCACAAAAATCACATAGAATTATAAATGGATAAAATAACAAATGGTGATTCTAACATTATTGATATAATTAAATTGTTTCTATTATTAGTACTCATAAGATGGGATATGATGCAATTAAATTAGGGTTTAGAATAGTGACCTTGGGACCGGTTGTCACAGTACCGAAACTTGAGAATCGTTCCCAAGCAAGAAAAGAAGTCCTATGTGTTAGATGATCCCATTCCCGATCAACCCGATGAGGATAACATAGAGGCCTTTAACGATTGGGTCAAGTACACCAAGGACTCCGTGCAAGTCTCATGTCTCATGTTAGCGAGTATGACTCCCGATTTACAAAAGGACTTTGAGAACCACAATGCCTATGTCACGATCACCCAGTTGAAAGAAATGTTCCAATAACAATCAAGGGTGGAACGTTTTGAAACGGTTTGAGCACTCCATGCATGTCAGATGGATGAGACCCAATTGGTATCATCTTACGTTCTTAACATGAAGAGCCACATTGATCGCCTCGAAAGGCTTAACTGCCGTGTCTCCAATGAGTTTGCTATGGATTTGATCCTCAACTCCCTATCCAAGAAGTTTGAAAGCTTTGTTATGAACTATAACATGAATGGATGGGACAAGAGCATTGGTGAGCCTCATGCAATGCTCAAAACGGCCGAGGCGGGCATGGGTAGAAAGGTTCTACCGGTCCTTACAGTCAATGAGGGAGGTAGTAAGAAAAAGAACCAACCCAACCCTAACGCAAGTCTTGCCAAAGGGAAGGGGCATGTTAAGGGGAAAGGGAAAGGTAAGGCTAAAGTGGAACCCAAAGAAAAGAAGCAAAAGGTTGCTAAAGATGATCCATGTTTTGAGTGTGGTGAGGTAGACCATTGGAAACGAAACTTTCCAGTCTATCTCAAAGAGTTGAGAGCCAAGAGGGATGCGGGGCAAACCTCAGGTATGACTTTTATGATACATGTTGAGCTAAATGTTATTTCTTCTAAGACATGGGTATTGGATACCGGATGTGGAACTCATATTTGCAGTTTGTTGCAGGGGTTCAAAAGAAATAAGCATTACTAGAAAAGGGGATGATAGTCTCTTTATGGGCAATGGAGCTGAAGTTCAAATTAAAGCCCAAGGAGACTATGTTTTGAAACTTTCAAGTGGTTTGAAAGTTATTCTGAAAAATGTTTTGTATGCTCCTAGTTTGACTAGGAATATTATTTCAGTTTCCTTTTTAAGACAATGTGGTTATGATTTCAAATTTATTAACAATGATATCCATATTTGTTTGAATAATGTGTTATATATTAAGGCTATGCCTTATGGTATTTATGAATTGGTTCATGATAACACAACATATGATAGCTCAATGTACCAAGCAACCACCAAAAAGCTCAAATTAGATTTGAGTGATTCCTATCTCTGGCTTTGTCGCCTTGGACACATAAACAAGAATCGTATGCAAAAACTTCAAAAGAATGGTCTTTTAAAAGCTAATGAAAATGATTCATTTGATGTATGCGAGTCTTGTTTAGAAGGTAAAATGACAAAGGCCCCTTTTAGTAGGACTAATGAAAGGGCAAAAGATTTATTAGGGATCATACATTCGGATGTATGTGGATCTTTTAAACGATAACTAGGAATGGTGAAAGATACTTCATTACCTTTACCAATGACTATAGTAGTTATAGGTATGTGTACTTATTATGACACAAACATGAATCTTTTGAAATGTTCAAAATCTTCAAAAATGAAGTAGAAAATCAACTCAACAAAACGGTCAAGATTCTTCGTACCGATAGAGGAGGTGAATACCTAAGTAGTGAATTTCGAGAGTATCTTAGAAGTTGTGGGATTGTCTCACAACTTACTCCACCTAGAATACCACAACATAATGCTGTGTCTGAAAGGAGGAATCAGACTCTATTGGATATGGTTCGATCTTTGATGGCTAGAAGTACACTACCTCTATCATTTTGGGGTTTCGCTTTGCTCTCCACAGCTCGTATTTTAAATATGGCCCCAACCAAGAAAGTGGAAAGGACACCTTTTAAAGTATGGCATTGAAGGGTTCCATCATTGTCATATTTCAAAGTTTGGGTGTGAGGCTTATCTTAAGCAATACACTCAAAACAAACTGGAAGCCCGATCCACTAAGTGTATCTTCATTGGATATCCTAGAGATTGTATTGGATATTATTTCTATGATCCAATAGAGCAGAAAGTGTTTATTGCTCGAAAGGCAGAGTTCTTGGAAACTAAGCTCCTTTTGGAAGGAGCTAGTGGAAGAACTGTGGAACTTAAGAGGTTCAAGAATCACAAGACGATACACATTCGGTTAATACTAGCAATCAACATGAGGATGTTGAAAATGATCATATGGATGATCAAGATACACAAAACGTTCGCAGCTCTGGTAGAACTAGTGTTCCTCCTAAGAGATATGGATTTTTCATGGATGGATGCTATGTGATAGATTCGGATGAACCAACCACATACCGTGATGCAATGTCAAAACCTGATTTTGACGAATGGCAAGAAGCGATGAACGTTGAGATGCAATCCATGTATGATAACCAAGTTTGGGAATTGGTTACACCACCCCTTAAATCAAAAGTAGTTGGAAGTAAGTGGGTTTTCAAGAAGAAAACCGATATGCATGGAAATTTGGATACTTATAAAGCTAGACTTTTAGCAAAAGGTTTCACTCAAACTCAAGGGGTTGATTATGATGAAACTTTCTCTCCTGTGGCAATGCTAAAGTCTATTAGGATATTGTTTGCCATAGCTGCATATTATGACTATGAGAATTGGCAAATGGATGTCAAAACCGCTTTCCTTAATGGATATCTTAAGGAAGATGTCCATATGGAACAGCCTGAAGGTTTTGTCGATCCAAAACATCCTAACAAGGTATGCAAGTTAAAGAAGTCAATCTACGGATTGAAACAAGCATCGAGAAGTTGGAATCACCGTTTTGATAATGAAGTAAAGAAATTTGGCTTCATTAAAAATGCTGATGAAGCTTGTGTGTATAAGAAAGCTAGTAGGAGCATTATTACTTTCCTTGTATTATATGTCGATGACATTCTACTATTTGGAAACGACATTCCAACCTCGGAAGTTGTAAAAGCCTGGGTTGGAAGCTGTTTTACCATTAAGGATCACGGTGAAGCCGCCTATATTTTAGGAATAAAGATCTATAGGGATAGATCAAGGCGGTCGATAGGTTTAAACCAAAGTGCGTACATTGAAAAAGTCTTGAAAAGGTTCAAGATGGAGAATTCTAAAAAAGGTTTGGTACCTATTCAAAAGGGGACTATATTAAGCATGTCTTAATGCCCTAGTTCAAAGGTTGAACAAGAAAGAATGAATGGAGTCCCATGTGCATCTGCTATAGGATCCATAGTTTATGCAATGATATGTACTAGGCCAGACGTGTCATGTGCTCTAAGCATGACAAGTAGATATCAACAGAATCCTGGTAATAGTCATTGGATAGCTGTTAAGAGTATTTTGAAATACCTTAGAAACACTAAGGATATGTTCTTAATATATGGATTTGGTGAGGTGGAGCTCGTTGTAAAGGGTTACACGGATGCAAGTTTCCAAACTGATCGAGATGATTCTCGATCACAGTCGGGATATGTCTTCAATATGAATAGAGGAGTGGTTTCTTGGAAGAGCTCAAAACAAGATGTTGTGGCACTATCTACAACAGAATCAGAACACATCGCCGCTTCATTGGCAGCTTAAGAAGCTGCATGGCTAAGGATGTTCATTGCTGGTCTAGGGGTTGTTGCTACCATTCAGACCCCCTAGAGATCTTTTGTCATAACAAGGGTGTGATTGCTCAAATCAAGGAACCTTGTGCTCATCAAAAGACTCGGCACATTGAACGGAGGTTCAACTACATAAGGGATGAAGTTGAAAAGGGAAAGATATGTATTCGTAAAGTTCACATCGATCAAAACATTGCGGATCCATTCACAAAGCTCCTAGAAAGGTCAAAGCATAAAAGTCATATTTGTGCCTTAGGACTTTGATATTCTAGTGATTGGACTTGATCAAATTTTGTATTTGGATATCAGAACTTATGTTATTTGACTTAATTATATGGTTATAATTTTCATTTATTCTTCCATTTTAGCATGTTTAAATCCATGAATAAGTAAGTTATTCTAAACTTCTATAGTCGATCATACTTGTGGGAACAACTATGAATGTAGGACTATAATGAACTTGGATTGGTTGATATTCATAAGGTATGAATATAGAGCAAGAGGTTGCTACCAAGGTTCATTGATATCTATGGGATATAGATATAGGACTGACCCGCTCTTAATTATTTCAGCATGGAATCTTTGTGATTAGTCATAAGAGATATTGAGTAAAGGAGAATATCATTGTATCCTCAGACCTGAGATACATATTGGGTCATGATATTCACCAAGTGTCATACTTTGACTTAGTACTTCGTTGTTCTGAAAATTGGCAGTACATAAGGCTGGGTTCAGGTATGATATAAGGTGATTGTGAGGGACGTATGTAGTCAAGATGGAATTTGTTTCTCTTATTCGTTGAGAGTTACATGTCTAAGGCCTGTTAAAGTTAAATCATCGGAGAATGACAATTCTATGTCTCTGGGATTTAACATGACATCTGTGACAAAAGGATAGATGATTTATTCACCTAAAACATTTCGAGCAAGGTACTTGAAGAGGATGATGTTATTGAATGGCAATTAGTCATACGTATTAAGGGTAGTAAACCGTTGTTAGGTGGTATTTACTGCTTGCATCAATCTTCTATGAATCTTGTGCAAGTGGGAGATTGTTGGATCTTGTATGCCCAAGACACATACAAGATTGATGTGGTTAGTAAGTTATGATCCAAGTCGGGTCATACCCAATAAAAAGCTAAACAAACACCAATAAATATTCATTTGTTGATGAGATCAAACAAATATATATTGACACCATTATAGAAAATAGGTTTTCTAGAACTTTGCTTTTGTAGAAGAACAACATTATGTCTATAATTTGTTCATGAGAAATTATTTGTTTCATTATTTAAGTTTGTTAAATAATGACAAATAATAGATTGTTAATGTTATAAAATTAAAAGTTGTTTTAATTTTACAATCTTAAGGGCTTAAGAGTGTTAAAATTTATAAAACAAAAATGGGAGGGAACCCAATTTCATATTGGGATTTTGGCCGCCCCTAAGGGCCTTGGATTCCCTTTAGTCTTGATAAAATACAAGACTTTATATGATCTTGCACTCTTGCTCTAACTAGTACACTCTCTCTCCTACATGCAAAGTTCTTCTTTTCTCTCTACCTTCTCTCCAAATTCGAATTCTTGGCTGATTTTTGGAGCTATTCTTGGCTGAACATTGAAGCTAACTTGGCTAATTTTCAGGTTCTGAGAGAAGGAGTTGGGTCTTCGTGTTTTACTACCAAGCAAGTAGGTGTTTGAAAGGGCTTGTGGGTATCACATCTTGAGGTCTTTTACATTGAAGACTTAGCATTCATATCATCATCTTCTTTCTTCATCCATGAGTTCTAGGAGGTAGTATATGATGTTTTGAATGGTTGTTTGATAGCATGATATTCATATATGGATCCTTTGTTTTTCGGTTTTGTTTTAACATATGTATTTGATGCATAAACTAACTAATCTAAAATGGTTTTAGACAAATTTTCCGTTGCGTTTTATGTTAAATGGTTAATATAAACTTTGATAAACATCTACGAAACCCAACAGGTACCAGCCTTCAGCTGCTGAAACTCCCTCTCTATCATGTCGAGTTCCTGATGATGACAAAATTGTGAGGACCGTGTACGGACATTGTATTAACTGATTCTACGTGAAACCAGATCAAATAGTGTGGAATCCTATTTGATTGGCTATCCAATCAGGGAGAACGTTTATCCGATCAAAACTAACAATGAGAATATGTTAAGAATTGATTAGAATCGATCAGAAATGTTCTTTGAAGTTGGAAGGGACTCTCTGGACGAACAGGAACGACTAGGGTTGACAAATCTCAAAGGGTTATGTTTTTCCACAAATTAAGTGGTACTTAGGTTACAGCTTTCATTCGTACGACTGAGGCATGCGTATGGCTCAGTCGTGCGACTGAGTTGTACGATTGATCCATTCGTATCACTGAGTCAATCTTATGACTCAATCGTGCGATTGACTCAATCAAGTGGTTCAGTCGTGCGACTGACCCATTCGCATGGTCCAGTCATGCGACTGAATCATGATACTTAGTTAAACATATTCCTGAACCTTTAATGATACAGAACTATGTCTAAAACTGTAAACCTACATAACATGTTCATATAAGCATGTAACAATCAATCATATTAACAGAAATAACATTAAACAACCAACAAATATTCAAAGAAGAGTTTTCATTTCATATATCAAGCATTACATAACTGTTAGAAAATGAAAGTCAATTATATTTGAGCTCACTAGAACTAGAACTAGAGACATGTGTACAAAAAAAATTCCTCGATCAACAGCTTCTTCAACTCCGACCACCTCATCATGCTAATGGCCCTGCTACCCTCAGCCTGGACAATATAGTCCTACCAGCATAAGGTCGTGTCCATAAATGAGTGGGTAACAAACTTCACCTTCTGGTCCTTTTACCCCTCACTGATTTCGAGTACCGCCTCATTCTCTCTCCCACATCGTTGAGCAGCAGCAGCAGTGCGATTTCCATCAAATGTTGGGGGCTTGCACCTCTGAAATGCCCCATAGTTGCAACCACGTGCTGTTTCCTGCACCACTTCTTCCTCCTCCTCCTCACTCAAGACAATCGTCTTGGTCTCGAATCGCTCCCTTTCCGCCCTTCCGGTGGTCCTTCTCTTCTCATTCTTCTCGTCTTGTCTTACTGCCTTAATAACTTCAGTCACCACATACAATAGTATCGTCTGCATGACTTGATGCACCTCCTCTACCACTGCCTCTTTTACCGAGGCCCTTAGATTCGCACTCTCATCTCCACCATCCTGGTGATGTATCTCGGGCTCTTCACAGGCCCTCTCAGTCGTCTTAGCCTGGTTCCTAGTAACACACAGTTCAGCACTACGTCCTCCCTGTGCTCCATCCCTAGAGGCCTTAGACGATCTACCTCCCGCCATTCTCTAATCACTATAAGATTTAAACACTAACACGGTCATTCCAGGAATAGCTCAGTTTATGTTAAGTATAGTAAGTCCCTAATTAAAGTGGTCAATTATGATTAGCCACTTACTTTACTCTTCACAACCCAAGCATTTCCTATCCATACTACATCAGTATCTAAATCTACTAAGAACACATAATCAACTAGCACATAACTCCAATTAACTTTCAAAAGAAATATCTAATGGCACGTAGCTACTCGGGCTGGCATCCTTTTCCTTTAGTCCGATTTTCAGTTTAAGATTAGGTTTTTGAAAATATTTACTCAATTCTCTTAAACTATGGCTATGATACCAACTTGTAAGGCCCCGTTCCCGGGCAACTCACAGTTGGTCATTCATAGCACTAAACATACATATTATTATACATTTATCGTAAAATATCATAGTGGAAGTTATTAACAGAAACCATTCATTTTATGAAAGATTACTGTTCTTATGCAATACCACTTTGATAGGATCAAATGCATCAATCTGTAACAAATTATATGAACAATTCAAAGAAATACAAACAATTGTAATCAAAACAAGCAAATATCAATAAAATTCTCATTTCATTGATATAGCAAAGTCAATTACAAGAGTATGAAAGCAGCAATTGTTACAACTACTTAATTCTACTCTAGACAAAGCTATTTATACTATCAACGAACTAAAGACTATCTATTTACAATTCTAGTCCCTATACAAAGGCAAAATTGTAAAAGACACACTAAGACTAATGTTAATCTTTATAGATGTCTAACAATACTCCCCCTAAGATTTACATTTGTCTTCAGCCTTCAAAGTCTTCTGTCTTCATTCTCTTCAATCTGTATTCTTCTCATCTCTTTTGTCTTCTCTCTTTCATCTTCAATTCTTGTCTCTTTCATCAATATCATTCAAAGAAGTCTTCTGGTTCTTCTTTCACCTTTAACATAGGCTTCTTCTTGTACAACTCAATCTCTTTCAAAGTATTCTCAATAGATGACTTGAATTTTCTAGCAAGCACGACTTGTTCTGGCTTTGAATCATTTGTTTTTATCTCCATCAACTTCATCCTTTCTAATGTATCCTTTGACAAGCATGCAATATCAACATTTGCATACAACTCAATAGGATGTTTATTTTCTTTGCAATACACTTATAATACTCCTTTTCTTGAAATTCTCATGAATTCAATGTCATTGATATCTCTTTTCACAATGTTTGCGTAAGCAAGAGCTTTTCTCAATGAGATTCGCTCCATGGCTGCATTCATGACATTAATAATTGATATAAAATATTTCTTATCTTGTTCAGCAGTCTTATCAGCTACTTTCTCAAATTTCTACACAGATAAGAATGAGATGTAACTTGGATGTAGCAATTTTAACTCAAAAGTACCAAACAGAGAAATCATGTCCTTATCCTAATTATCAAGATTTCGGACCAGTTTGAGCTCAAAAGAAGATGTATTGTAAAACCATCTCAGTATAGGTTTGGTCTTTTGGTT
This sequence comes from Flaveria linearis, assembly GCA_024085815.1. Classification (NCBI taxonomy): domain Eukaryota; kingdom Viridiplantae; phylum Streptophyta; class Magnoliopsida; order Asterales; family Asteraceae; genus Flaveria; species Flaveria linearis. Next base: position 28,679,771 of record CM044015.1, read on the forward strand.
GCCTTCTATCACCTTCAATCCAGGAGTGGTTACCTTCTCAAAGTACTTATCACAAAATTCCACCATGAAATGCTCTTCTTCTGACTGTAATCCTCTAATCTTCTTATTTTTCTTCAGCATAAAAAAGTACTCCTTATCCTCTTGATCACATCTAGTTCGAAGGAAGTTACTTGTTCTAGCCAACCCTCTTCTTAGAAGCTCTACAAACATATCTCCATGTTTTGCTCCAGAAGGGTTTATCAACTCAAGTTTGTTCAACTCTTTCAAATCTTGGACTGGAAGTTTGATTATGCTAGAGTAAAAATGATATACATCACAAACAGCATTTACTCTTTTGATCAGAAAAGCATCAAAAACTTCATCGTATTTCCATACAATTATTTTGACTTGATTTGTAAAGTCAGGTGCAATCATAGCATTTAACAATTCAGCAACTGATTGACCTCTTTGCAATACATTCCTTACTAAATCGCCAGTGGATCTAGCACTATTAAAATATGCTTTTGTTCAGTGGAGGCTTTATAAACTTGTTGTTTAGTTTGAGGAAACATTTTGATCAGCTCTTTTCTTCATTCATAAACACTAGACTTTTGTGCCATTTGCTTATCTCTTGAGGTTTCAAAACCCTTGTTCTCTTAGTAAAATCTAAATATGAGGATTATCAGTATCTAGAATTATCATCTTGTTTGTTTGTTTTTCATTTTGCTAAAACTCTTAACCAAATTTCTCAACGAAACTGACTGTAGTCTTTTCAATCTTTTCCACAGGTAATTTCTGGCTTGCAACCATGACCTTAATGCTGGAATGCTCATCTCCTCTGGGTCAGGATTGTGCAACTCAGAACTAGAAATTTCATCAACATTAATGCTTTCTTGTCCTCTATCCCATTCACCGTGTTCCATGATTATTTCATTAGGATCTATCGGGGCAAAAGATTCTGCAGCTATACATTTCTCATATTCATCGTTTATTTGAGAAACTGTTATCCATCTAAAAAGACTCTGTTATATTTCATCTTCATAAGGTACTTATACCTTTCTTTAAAATATATTGGAATATCATCAACTCCTTGATCATGCTCAAAAGTAGGATTTTCAAATTCTTCATCCACATCTTCATCATCAATTACCTCATTATACCAATCATCATTATATTCATCTTCCAAGTCTTCCAAAGCACCAATTTTGTCTTGAGTAACTGGTTCTTGGCTTTCTTGAATTTCTTCTTCAAATGACTCTTCAGTTCTTTGAGCTTTTGATGATGATTCATGTACAACTTCTGCATCAATTTCATCTATCCTCCTCATCCCTTTCTCCATTTCAGAAACCTTTTCAACATCTATTGGAATATTTTCTAAGACAATCACAATTTCAGGAGAATTGGGTTTTTCAGATTCTTTTAACTTAATCAATTCTTCTTTTAAACTTTCATTTTCTTCAGACAATTTCTTGAATTTCTCTTCAAGAGGGTCATAATATTTATCATCACCTCAAAATTTTTAATCACATCTTCTTTATCTTTAGCATAAGTCACAATCTTTTCATCTTTACTTAGACTTTCTTCTTTCAATTTTTCATTCTCTTCTTTCAGCTTTTGAAGCACATCTTTAAGATCTGCAATCTCTTTCTCTTTTGCCATGTTATCATCCTTTATTCATTCAATTTCATCTATATCCAAGATTTCATCAGTTTGAACAGACACATTATGTGTTGTAAAAACTGGCAATTCTTGATCAACATGAAAAGCACCAATAAAGTCATACTCAAAAGTTTGAGTTTGCATATCAACATCATGTTCATGTTCCACATCTATATCCATTTCAGTACTTTCATTTTCAACTTCATGACTAGATTCATCATGAATCACATCATCTATATCTTCAATTTCTTTATGCACACTATCATCTTGACCTTCACCACCAATTGTTTCTTCATCTTCATTTTGAGCTTTATTTACATGCTCAGACATTGGTGTATCAATACTCATAGACTGGTGTGTCTCAGCTACACCACCATCATCATCATCATTATTATCATCATCATCATCAGAACTAGATGAGCTGTCATCATCATTTTCTTCATCATCTTCTAGAGGAAATACATCTATCTACTCAGAAGGATCAATTGGCTCACCTTCTAACAAATGAAAATGATCCACAGTGATATCCACCTTATCATTTGCTACATTCCTCATGTAGTCAAACATAGGAACATTCTGAGCACCAGTTAACATTGTTAATTTCTTGTATGTAACCTTAGACATGTTTTCCAAGTTAAGTCTATCTCCCCCTGTTCCATATACATGAATATCTGGATATTCTTCATTAATGATCATTTGAAGGAATCTGGGGTACATCATATATTTATTTCTTATTCCTTTCTCCAAATTGAATATGAATCCATTCAAGATCCATTTAGCCATATTAAATCTTCTATTTGTTGCAATGGCCACAATTGGAGATGCTATGTCCACTAGGAATGAGTTCCACCCAGCACTCCTCTTGGACATACAGTGTTGGAAGATACGATAAAGAAGCTTCCAATGATTATATACATGTGCTCTGAAAAAATGTTTCTTTGGGAAATGATCAGGATGACCCATTTCCATGAATGTCTCTCTACATTCATTGAATGTTAACTCAGCAAGATCTTCTGGATCATTGTGACCCAATCTTAATGTAGCTCTAATAGATTCTTCAGAAACTTCAATCATTCTATCTCTTGTCACAAAACCTCTGACAACTTTTCTTCCTTCATCATTTACTTCAACACTTGCTGTACTCCAGAACTTTCTGATGAGTCTGTCATAAATCACTGTCTGGTAACACATGGCATACACATATTTGGTTCTTAGAAGAAATCTAATCATCTCTTCATAAGAAAATGCATCTTGAACTTCATCATTGAGCAAAGCAGCAATGTTGTGCTTAGGCACAAACTTCAGATCAGCCATCTGCAAAATTTTAAAACAATGATATTAGACAATATGTGAATTTTGAAGCAAATGATTTAATGTGAGTTTGAAAATATAATGAATTAAGATATTATAAACTGATGTGTTAAAACAAATTTGAATTTTAAAATCAACTTGAATTTTAATTTTAAGTGTAAACACTTATATTTTTAATAAAAATTGAATTATCAAGAGTTATTTTAATTGAAAATTTAACACTTTAGTTTATTTTATCTTACATCATTTTATTAAACTATTTAATTCCTGTGATGATGAATTTTATCAATTGAAATTTATTTTTCATTATTTTTATTTAAAATTATGAATCTGTTCATCTTCTTCATCAAGTTCATCATCAAACGATACTGTTCATCGATGAACATTGAACAGTGTCGTTCAATCACATGACAGATTAAAGCAAGTTTAATATAACAAAATGCTCGAAATCACTTGACAACAACATTCAATAATCAATTTCAGACATTTTTGTCATTTGAATGTTCAAATCTGAGTTTTTGACAGGTTTAGGGTTTGAACGCCCGAACAAGTATCGAACGCCTATCAAAGAATTTCCATTTAAACACAAATCAGATGAATGTGAATCATAAACTTACGTTCACAATCACATAAACACTGTCAACAATCTGTGATTTGAGCTCTAAATGATTTTAATCGAAGAAAGAAGGTTTTGTCGAGAGTTCGAATAGTCGGGGAGGTTTTAAGAGGGTTTTTGAAATGGGAATGAAATGAATTTGTCACAAGTGTGTTTTTTATACTAAGAAATTTTTTTTGTTAGACTCATGAGCACTGTACAGGCGTTTAAGCACTGTTCAGGCACATTAGGTTCTAAATTCACTAAGTATTGGACATATGAACACTGTTCAGTCACATGAGGCCAGCCGTATGAGAACTGTTCAGTCGTATTAGTACTATTCAGTAGTATGAATACTGTTCAGTAGCATGAGCACTGTTCAATAGTATGAGTACTGTTCAGTAGCATTAGCACTGTTCAGTAGTATGAGTACTTTCAGTAGCATTAGCACTGTTCAGTAGCAAGATGATGCTGAAATGCCCACACACTAACTTCTTAGAAACATAACAATTGTTTAGAGACACAACAACTGTTCGGCCACATGACAACTGTTCAGGCACATAAGCACTGTGTAGATGTTTTTGCACTTGTGATTTTTCAAATCTTCTCCTGCACATGTTTAAACACATTAGTAATATTCATACTAATATTTAAACAATTTTGCATATTTTTGACTTTTCCCTCAAATTTACACTTTTGACCCTCAAAATTGAACTTTTACATTTTGACCCTTCATTTAGTTTCAAAATAAACAAACCAAATGTTTCAAATTTGTCTTATTTTCAACATTTCAAAGAAGCTTTTCCACTTGCTAAAATTATGAGATCATTTTATCATAGATAAAAGCTTTACATTATCAAACACATACATACTTTGAACTTAAAGCATCATCCTTTCAATTCAACATGTTCATTTTGATTTCTGAGAAAATTATTATGGTTATTACTCCCCCTAAACTTTTAAGATTTGCAAAACTTAGAAGTTTACCAAGATAAAATAAGAATATTACACTTAACATTGTTATATTGCCTGCACACAAGAAAACATGCATAAAAGCAAAATTAAATCAAAATGAAAATCTAATATTTATAATAGAATCAGATTTACTCCTAGTAGTTCTTTCATTCAGAGGACCAATAATCTGTGATGTTGGATGGTTCCTATGGATACGAGATGGCGGTATCTCAGTTCCTTGGACGTTAACATCCAGATTTGTTTGGTTCAGATTGGAGAGCTGTTGCAATAAGGTAGAAGAATGTGGATGTGAAATTTGGAACTTGAGTCGATGAAATGATAAAGTAATCAAGGTTACTATGATCACCTGCATCTCCAGAGATGGAAGATGTGCCAGACTCAGGTTGACCAATTTCTATACCATCATTAGGAATAGGTTGAGATTCTTCTTGATCTGCTAAAACTGAATGATCTGAAGCTGAAGAAGCATGAACATTGTTATTAAATTGTATTGTTGAATCCTTGACAAATGAGAAGAATGGATAATCTGGGCGAGCATCATCTGAATCATCAGAATCTTAATCATCACTGAAAGATCCAAGATCTCCTCCTGAGTTCTTCTTACCTGTAAAATCATCAGATTGATTAAACAAGTTAGGTTGAAATGAGTTTGACAAAGAATCTATATCAAATAACCATGCATGACCATTTGAAACGGATGGAAAAGAATTTCCAGAAATTTAACATTGAATGTTTCATTAATAGTGTTTGTCCTAGAGTTATAAACTCGATAGGCTTTGGAAACAGATGAATATCCAACGAAAAATCCATTATCTGCTTTTCTTCAAATTTTCCTAAATGTTCACTTGAGTTAAGAATCATAACTGGACAACCAAATGATTTTAAAAAAATTATGTTTGGTTTCCTGTCAAACATTAACTCATATGGAGTTTTCTTTTTATCTTTCACAAGCAAGATTCTATTCTAAACAAAACAGGTTGTGGATATTGCTTCATCCCAGAAAGTGATAGGAATTTTGGCATCAGCTAAGATGGACCGGGCAGCTTCAATCAGAGTTCTGTTCTTCCTTTCAGCAACTCCATTTTGTTGTGGAGTTCTGGGAGCACTAACTGATGAACTATCCCTTTTTCTGCACAAAACAAATCAATATTAACATTTTTAAATTCCATTCCATTATCACTTCTTATTATTTTCACTTTTTGTTCAAGATGATTTTCAACTTTATTAATGAATTCTTTTAGAAGATCTACAGTTTCAGATTTAGCATGAAGAAAGAAAACCCATGAAAATCTTGTATAATCATCTATGATGACTAAACAGTATGATTTTCGACAAATACTCCTACATTAGTTGGCCCAAAAAGGTCCATATGTAACATCTGGACTGGCTTGGTGTTTGAGTTTATCAACTTGGACTTATAAGACGCTCGATGTTGTTTTCCCTTCAGACATGCTGAGCAGTGATCCGTAGTTGAAAACTTCTTGGAAGGAAGTCCAATAACATGATTTCCTGCTACAAGCTTGTTCATGTTTTTGAAGTTTGAATGACTGAGACGTCTATGCCAAGGCTGGCATTCATCATTTGATGCTTTAGTAATTAGGCAAGTTGTTTCTGTTGCAGGATCTACTTGAGACATATCCAGTTTGTATACATCTCTATCCCGTGCAGCTTTAACTATTACCCAATCATTGCTAATCTGAAAACCTGGTTTCAAGACATAACAGTGAGAATCTTCAAAAAGAACAGAATAAGATTTGTCACAAATTTGGGAAACACTTAATAGATTAAAGTTCAACTGTGAACAAAAGTTGACTTTATCAAAACTAATAATCCCATTTGACACTGTTCCTCTCCTGTTATCTTTCCACCTGCATCACCTCCAAAAGCAACATGTGTTCCATCTTTAACTGAAAATCTTGCAACAAGGCTTGATTGCCTGTCATATGCCGGCTACACTCACTGTCAACATACCATGAGTTTATTGGTCTCCGTGGGCGTACCTGCATTCAAAAACAGTTTAAGAAGAGTTAGTAACCAAGCCGAGATGGTCTTCGGCTTGCCAAACTTGTCAACAATTGTGAACTTTTTCAAATGAAGTTCGTTTACATCAGGTTTCTTTTGAAATTTAGCATTTTCAATTCCTTTTGAAAAACATGATGATTGTCTTTTTGTTGTTTGATTTTAAAGCGTTATATCTGTTTCAAGATCATCATCAAGAAATCTTGAACCATTATATGAAGCATTGAGAATATTCCTTGTTTATTCTCACAGATCGTGGAATAAACTTTCCTTGATTGTATTGCTGTGATTTGACAAAATATTGATTATCATTATCAGAATTGTTTCTTTTGAAAGATCTCAGACCTAAGAAGGTTGTTGTGTTATGAATACTTAAACCCAATATTCTGATTTCTTTTAAATTGTGAGTTTACAAATCCTTGATTACTGAATTCCTTCCTTGAAGAGTTCTTTCTAAAGTAGCAATCATTTGTATTATGATTTCTTTCATCACACAAAGCACAGTATTTGTTGATGTAACAATCAGCTGTTGTGTGATTTGTCATATCACATATATGGCAATACTTGTTAAGGTAACATTCTGAAATGTCATGATTATACATGTCACAGATATCATAATTTTTTCAGAATGTTTAAACAACATTTTGTTAACCCTTAAAGTAGAAGCAACATTTGACTCTTGTATAAATTTAGGGTTAGGCTGATTAATCTGTTGTTTCTTTGGTGTGAATTGGTCGTTTGATCTTTAGGATTTTTCTTTTGGACTTGACCACAATTCTTTGACTCCTTAGATTCAAATCTTTTATGAACAGCGGAAGTCTTAGGACCTGAACTTGTTTTCAGATCAGAGTTAGATTTGATCTTTGGTTTAGATGTCATTTTTATGATTGTGTTCATGTCAAAAGTTCCTGCTGACACAAACTTCACAGGTTTAATTTTAGTATTGTTCTATGACTGATTGATTGATTCAGCTTTCTTAGCTTTTAAGCTTGTCTTCTTCTTTGATTTCTTAATCTTGATGATGTTTTCTTGATTTGAGTTTTAATTGAATCTTGAGAAGATTCTTTTTGACACTCTTTATCTTCATTTAGTTCATTTGAACTTGAATCATCAGAAAAAGTATTATCTGTTTAACCTCTTCACATTTCCTTTCAGTTTGTTACTGACATCAGTAGATTTTTCACTCTTTTGTTCATTTTGTTCAATAACAGTTTCACTTTTTGGTACAAACAGCTTCTTTTGCATTTGTTGAGGTTCATAAGATTTGACTTTGATTGATGACCATGCTTTATCTTTTCTAAGTCTGTTTCTTCATAGATTTCAACATTTATCTTTGTTGAGTTCTTTTGGTCTTGATATTCTTTAAGCTTTGCTTTATTTTCTGGTGAATGATCATGGAGTGTTAAAATTTTCAAGTAATGTATTTGAGATTGATTCAGGCATAGGTTCATGAGTAAAACCTAATCCTGTTTTATCTTTATCCTTTCTTCCATTTACCCGTTGCTCAACAATTTTCTTTGAGCTTTTAACTTTGGCCAAATCAATTTGTGTAGCTGCATTTGCCAAATTTTCTTGTTCAAATGTTTTATTCATCTCTTCAAGTTGTTTCTTAACAAGTTCAAGTTCTTAAGAGTTTTGTTCCAAGAAGCCTGAAGAGACATGATTTTGTCATCAGCAATCTTATGATCTGATTTGAGTTGTTGTGCTTTAATTCTTCTTATTTGAGCTTATCACATTTTTGAATGAGTATGTTATGTAGTGTTCAACCAGTTCAAAACATGCTTTTGTGCACATTTTCTCTCTTACTTCCACTGGTATTTCTGGATAAAAGTTAGAAGATTCAGTATCAGAAGATGATTTAACAACCTTTGGTTGTTCAGATTGAGCCATAAGAGCAATACTTCAGTGGTTTCTTTTGGATCTGATTTGTCGCTCCAGTCATACTCTTCTTCTTGATCAGAATCATCATTTCTCTTAGGATCCTTATCTTCAGACTAGTCTTCATCATCAATTTAGCAACTAGAGCCAGATTAGCAGTGAGATCAGCAGTAAATGTTCTGCATATGCACTCCAATCATAACCATCTTTGATGTTACAACCAGTGCCTTCTTTTGTTCCTCATTATTCTTCTCTTCTTTGGGTTCTGGCATAGGTAGGCTTTGATATGGCTTTTGAAATGTCTTGTTAGCCTGTTGCTGATATTTCTGACTGTTTGAGCTGCCTTGACCATTTCCTCCTTGGTTCCTTGGAGCTTTGCACTCTCTAGAAAAATGACCATAGCTGTTACAGTTAAAGCACCTTGATTTTGATTATCAAACCCACAGTTTTGTTTGCACTGGGTTTGTAATTTCTATTAGCATATGAGTGCTTTTGTGTCCTGTAAGCTATCATGACCATTTGCCAGTTAAGATCCATTTCTTCTACTCATCAGGATCCATCTCAAACAGATCTTGTAGAAGTAGCTCCACTTGAGTCAGATGACTGCCTTGATAAGCTTGAAAGCTTGCCATGAAAGCTGTAAAAGCAGTTTTTGACTCTTCATCCTGTAAAAGAATATTAATTACATCTTTCACTTTGCTAGGATTGGGAGAGTTTGAGGTTGGCATCTCAGTTTAAGGTTTAGGCATTTGAGCTTTAGGAGGAGACTGTTGTTGTGGTTGAGAAGAGTAAGCAGGTGTACTGGTGAAGAATCCTACTCCCATGTAACACCCGGAAGTTTGACTTTTTGGTAGGCTATGCGACTGAGCCTCAGTCGCCTGTGATCTATGCGACTGGAGGTCAACCGCATGGCTATTCGACCGATTGAAGCTCAACCGCACGATGGAGTTCAACCGCCCGAATGAAGTATGAGCCGTATGGAACTCGTGCGATTGGGGTCCAATCGCATGGTGTTCATGCGACTGAAGGTCCAGTCGCCCCTGGACCAGATGCGATGAGAAGTGGGTATAAAAAGGGGGTAGCTCCATTCTCCTCCCCATTTTCAGTCGGGGGAGAGAGCAAGTGAGCGACAGAGAACAGAGAAGAAGAGAGGGAAAGTGCTGCCCGAGTTCAAGATCGATCGTGAAGCCAGCCAAATCGAAGCTCACCAACTCCTACCTGACAATGTGAGTTCTAGGACCCCTCATTTACATGTTTTCTAACGATTTTGGGGCTGGAAACACATTAAACCCTATTTTTGAAATAGTGCATGTTTGACCCATTTGGGTAATTCTTGAGTAATGAGTTTATGGTATGAATTAGGACTAGTATATGTTTGTACGAGGTCCTAGTAGGAATCCCTAAGGCTTAGGAGGGTCGAAAGGGCTGAAAATGGGTTTATGGTGACTGTGGGGACGGGGGTTTCGCGACTGCTGTTCATGAAGAACTCCAGTCGCTGCCCAGTTAAGGTTATGCGACTGAAGGGCCATTCGGCCGAATGAGTAATAGTGATGTCCATGCATCGCCCGACTGAGGTTCAGACGCCGATTGAGCCTCAATCGCACGATTGGTGATGCGACTGAGGGTTTCGGTCGCATAAGCTCAATCGCAGAGTAGTTCAGTCGCACGGTTAAGAGTTAGTCGCATATAACCCAGTCGCATAGTGTCTAGTCGTACGGAAGGAGTTCAGTCGCACGGTTGAGTACCCATTCGCATGAACAGCCCAATCGCATGGCCCAGTCGCATGGAGGACATGCGACTGGTGGTAGTTCAGTCGCCGGACAGGGCTGATGTGAGTAAATGTAGAAGTGTATGTATGATGTATGTATGTTAGTATGATGTTTGCCATGATAAATGGTGAATACTGATGATATGTAAGTATTTATGTTCCTTATGTGTATGTGCCTTATCTTTAATAACTTTACGTGAATGAATGAATGAACGAAAGAAAAGAATGTAATAAGAACGTAAAGTGAAAGATAATGAAAGAAGGGAACATGATGAATGAATGCATGCATTAATGAAAGAAAGTAAGAAGGCTTGCAAGCAAATGAAGGAGGTGCACACCCCTGGCAGGTGTTAGCTCACGGTGTACGGGTTAGCTACCCGAAGGATGTACATCGGGTCAATCATTGAGATTGATAATGAGGTGAGCAACTTCGTGTTGCAAGAGACTCGGTTAGCAGGCAATCAAGATTGTCACTGAGGTGAGCAGTCGCGCACTGCAACAGACTCGGCTAACGTATGTTAGAAGTAAAGTGAAAAGATGATTACCATGTATGGAAGAACAGTTAATGAGAATGAAAGTATGTTTTATTATAAAACTAGAACTCACTCAGCACCGCTGACTTTTATGTGTTTTCCAGTTCGCAGGTAGTGTTGCTGAGGATGGCACGAGGCGGCTACTCAGCTCTTTTTGGGAGGGCATTCTCCAGTTGATAATGCTGCAACGTCATGGGTTGCGGGTCCATAATATACGCAACACATCACGTTGCATGTCATTATGAGATTTCTTGAGGATCCGAATAAACGAGATTACTCAAGAAATCTCCTTTAGATTTTGATAGTTCGCCACGCATTGGATGCGTGTGCATAGTACATGCAACAAAGTATGGCATGAGAGTGTCAAGAGTATTCCGTCAGGGTTCCGATGTACGGAATTACCTAAGGAATATTCTAAGTAATAAATATAATTTTTATATTTTTGAAATTAATCTCCTCTAGGTCGCTGTATGATCCTATGAGGAGAGACAAAGTAGAGACAGCTGCATTTTGTAATCGAGTCAATGATGTAATGACTTTTATGAATGAATGAGATGTTATATATTTATCATTTCCGCTGCGTTGATTTATGATTTATATAATTAGTACGTTATATGTGCGATGAAGAACCAACAGTAAGGTGCCCGGTGAGCGGGGCCCTACAAGTTGGTATCAGAGCAAAAGTTTAAGTAAAATGGGTAAATTTTCATAAAAACCTAAACTTAAACTGAGAATGGACAGGGAGAATGAGAATGCCTCTGAGTAGTCGCGTGCCATCAGGTATTTTTTTAAGATTAATGGTATTATGTGCGCATGTGATGTGAGGTATGTGTACTGTTAGACTGAGATACAATGTAGTCGGATAGGTGATGCTCGGGGTACGAAGAGTAGAGTAAGTGGCTAATCACAACTGGCCACTGTAATTAGGGAGTTACTGTACTTAACATAAACTGAGCTATTTCCTTGAATGACCGGTGGTGTTTTAATCTTTCAGTGTGTAGAAGATGGTCGGTGATAGATCATCTGATCTTCCCGTGATGGTGAACGTGGTGATGAGCCGCGTATCACGCGAGGAATTAGGAAAGAGAAAGTAGTTCGTGAGGAGAACGAGATTCCTCATCAGGAGGAGCTAGATGAAAGCGCCAAGTTGAGAGTCGGTAAAAGAGGCAGTGATTGAGGAAGTGCACCGGTTATGCAGACGATCTTACCGACTGTAATGACCGAAGCGATAAAGGCAGTACGAGAGGAGGATAGACGAGGGAGGAGACGGTCCTCCGGTAGACAGCAACAGACAGAGGCAGAAACGGTATTGTCTGATGACGAAGAGGAAGAGGAGGAAGAAAAGGTTAGGGGGACAGCCGGGGTTGTGATTACGGGGAAATTTATGAGGTGCAAGCCTCCGACTTTCGATGGTTCGGGTACGGCTGCTGATGCTCCCAATGGGTGAGAGAGATGGAGGCGGTCCTTGATATCAGTGACTGCCAGGAGGATAAGAAGGTAAAGTTTGCTACCACTCGCTTACGGGAACGGCATTGTGCTGGTGGGACAATATTGTCCGGCCGAGGGTAGCAGGGCCATTGGGAATTGAAGTGGTCTGAGTTGAAGAGAATGGTGATCGAGGAGTTTAGTCCTCGTCGCGAGATGGACAGAGTGAGAGAGAGTTCCTGCAGTTGGAAGCGGGAACGAGACCCTCCAACAATACACCACCAAGTTCAACGACATGGCACGGTTGGTGCCAGAGCAGGTGACGCCGGGTCTCGCAAGATTAACCGGTATATTCAGGGTTGCCAGCCGAAATTCGTTGGCATTTGATTTCCGCCCGACCAAGTACTTTCAGGTCGGCGGTGGTGGATTAGCTGGGAGGTTGTAGATGAACGGGCTACGATGGTGAAATTGAGGGCATAAGAGGGAAGTGATGAGAGGAAGTGGCAGGGAAAGAGGTTTGGTCGGGGTGATACTTCGACAAAGTAGTAAGAAGGCACGGGTTGATGATCGTCGTGGGTTGTGACAAGTGCAGGGGTCGAGAAAGTGTGGGAAGTGTGGGGAGAGCACGGTGGTGAGTGCAGATGGGGGCTGAATGTATGTTTAAGTGTGGAAAGTCCGGTCATATGGCCAAAGAGTGTAAAGCGATGAGGTGCTATAACTGTGGGGAAAGTGGTCATGTGAATAAAGACTGCAAGAAGCCGAGAGAGGGTTCCGGCGTGAAGAAGACAGGGGGTGAGGGTCGAAGCGAGCGCCAGAGAATTTACGATGACGCAGGAAGAGGCGAGGACGGACCCCGATGTAGTGTCGGTACGTTTTGGGGAACCAAACTTTAGCCTCTGTGTTATTTGATTCGGGTGCCAGTAGGAGTTTATTTCTGCTGCTTTCTGTGCCAAGTGCCCGTTAGTAGTAGGCGTGTAGATGTGTCGTTTGATGTAGAGGACTGCTATAGGTAAAACCACCAGGATTTCAGAGGTAATTGAGGGTTGCGACGTAGAACTGGAGGGTCACAATTCCCAGTTAAACCCTTTGCGATGACGTTAGGCGGTTTCGATTTGGTGCTTGGAATGGATTGGTTGGCAGATTTCGAGGCGAACATTGTGTGTCGCAAGAAGATGATCAGTTTGACAGCGCCTGACGGTAGTCCAGTGACAGTTTATGGGGATCGGGTTACTACGATTCCGAAGGTGATCTCAATGGCAGTGGCGGGGAAAGTATGAGGCGGGATGTAACGCCTTTATGTTATGTGAAAGATGTAGAGAAGCCAGCACCACAAACTGTCTGATGTTCCGGTTGTGGGTGAGTTCCCAGACGTGTTCCCGGAGACTTAACGGGATTGCCACCTGACAGAGAGATCGAGTTCCAGATTGATTTAGTACCAGGGCCCACACCTGTTGCCAAGGCACCATACCGATTGGCCCCGACGGAGATGAAGGAGTTGATGGAGCAGTTAAAGAGCTGCTGGATAAGGGGTTTATTAGACGAGTACCTCACCTTGGGGTGCTCCGGTCCTGTTTGTAAGAAGAAGGACGGTAGTATGAGGATGTGCATCGACTACCGCGAGCTGAATAAGCTGATAGTAAAGAACAGATACCCCTTGCCGAGGATCGATGACTTGTTTGATCAACTTCAGGGTGCTAGTTGGTTTTCACGTATAGATCTTCGATCAGGCTACCATCAACAGAAGGTGAAGGAGCAGGATATCCTAAAACAGCTTTCCGTACGCGCTACGGTCATTATGAGTTCCTCGTTATGTCGTTTGGGTTGACCAATGCACCAGCTGCTTTTATGGACTGATGAATAGGGTGTGCCGGCCGATGTTGGATAAATCAGTGTATTCATTGATGACATCTTGATTTATTCAAAGAATGAGACTGAGCATGCCGGTCACATTCGCGAAGTTCTGGAGACTTTGAGAAGGGAGAAGTTGTATCTAAATTCTCCAAGTGCGCATTCTGGTTGCGTGAAGTTCAATTCTTGGGTCACGTGGTGTAAATCGGATGGGATTACGGTCGATCCGGCGAAAGTGGAAGCAGTGATGCAATGGAAGTCTCCGAAGACGCCGTCCGAGATCCGTAGTTTCTTGGGTTTGGCGGGTTACTACCGAAGTTCATCCAAGAATTTTCCAAAATTGCTTCTCCACTGACAAAGTTGACTCGGAAGGATGTGAAATTTGTATGGGGTCAAGCTCAAGAGAAGGCGTTTGAAGAACTGAAGACGATTGACCAACTCCAGTATGGCGTTACCTGAGGGGAGTGAGATTGGTGGTTTATTCTGATGCCTCCTACTCGGGGTTGGGTGTGTATTAATGCAGAGGAAAGGATAGCCTATGCATCCCGACAGCTAAAAGTTCATGAGGTTAACTACCCTACTCATGATTTGGAGCTAGCAGCGGTGGTTTTCGCGTTGAAGATTTGGCGGCACTATCTGTACGGGACGAAGTGTACCATCTTCACGGACCACAAAAGCTTGAAGTACTTCTTCGAGCAAAAGGATCTGAATATGAGGCAACGGCGATGGTTGGAACTTATAAAGGCTATGATTGTGAGATCCATTACCATCCGGGCAAAGCCAACGTTGTGGCGGATGCCCTTGCCGAAAAGAGAGGCCCGAGCCAATCGGGTGAAGGCGTACCGGCTAATCATGACCTCCGACGTGATGAAATAGGTCAAAGAGTTCCAAGATGAGGCTTTGAAAGACGAACATCTTAACTCTGAACGCATGAGAGTCTGGTCGCGGAGTTGGGTGAGAACGCAACGGGTGTTAGAACCCGGTTTGGGCGTATGTTGGATTCTCGTCTTGGGGATCTGCGAATGAAGATCGGATGAAGCTCATAAGTCTCGATACTCCATTCATCCTGGTGCTACCCAAAATGTACAAGATATGAAGAAAGATTATTGGTGGCCGGGTATGAAACGCGATGTGGTGAGTGTGAGTAAATGCCTCACGTGTTTGCAAGTGAAGGCGGAGCACCAGAAGCCGTATGGAAAGATCCAAACGTTGGACATACCGGAATGGAAGTGGGAACACATCACCATGGATTTTATCACAAAGCTGCCACGCACCCGAAAGGGTTATGATACGATCTGGGTGATTGTGGATCGATTGACGAAGAGTGCTCACTTCTTACCGATGCGGGAGACATATTCGTCCGAGAAGTGGCCGATCTTTTCATCAAAGAGATTGTGACTCGTCACGGTGTACCGGTGTCGATTGTGTCTGATCGCGACCACCGGTTTACATCCAAATTTTGGAAGAAATTCCACGATGCTATGGGGACGAGATTGCATATAGCACGGTTATCATCCTCAACTGATGGTCAGTCGGAAAGGACCATTCAGACCTTGGAAGATATGCTTCGGGCATGTGTTATGACTTCGGGGGAAGTTGGGATGCCCATCTACCGTTAGCTGAGTTCTCATACAACAACAGTATCATGCCAGTATCGGCATTGCCCTATGAGATGCTATACGGTAGGAGATGCAGGACACCGTCTGTTGGGGTGATATTGGTCAAAAGAATGGGAAGTGTCGAAGTGGTAGAGGCTATGACGAGAAGCTTGAAAGAATTAAAGCGTATATGAAAGCTGCCAAAGCGACGACAAATCGTATGCCGACAAACGACGCAGACCGATTGGGTTCCAGTGGGAGATCGTGTTATGTTGAAGGTCTCACCTTGGAAAGGGATCATTCGATTCGGAAGCGGGGTAAGTTGAGTCCGCGATATATAGGCCCTTTCCGAATCATTGCTCGAGTAGGAGAGGTGGCCTATAGTTAGATTTGCCAGATGAACTAAGTGGAATCCACCCGACTTTCCACGGTCTCATCTGAGGAAGTGTTTGGCGGACGAAGGATTGGTCGTTCCACTGGATGATATCGAAGTAGACGAAAAGCTCAATTACGTAGAGCACCAGTGGCGATTATCGATCGCAAAGAGAAGAGGTGAGAAATAAAGTGGTTCCCCTTGTGCGTGTACAGTGGCGTCACAGGAAGGGATCCGAGTCGACGTGGGAAACAGAAGAAGAAATGAGGCAGCATTACCCACAATTGTTCGAAGAGTAACAGGTTTCGGGACGAAACCTAAAATAAGGGGGGTGGACTTGTAACACCCGAAGTTCGACTTTTGGTAGGCTATGCGACTGAGCCTCAGTCGCCTGTGATCTATGCGACTGGAGGTCAACCGCATGGCTATTCGGCGATTGAAGCTCAACCGCACGATTGGAGTTCAACCGCCCGAAGGAAGTATGAGCCGCATGGAACTCGTGCGATTGGGGTCCAATCGCATGGTGTTCATGCGACTGAAGGTCCAGTCGCCCCTGGACCAGATGCGACTGAGAAGTGGGTATAAAAAGGGGGTAGCTCCATTCTCTCCCTATTTTCAGTCGGGGGAGAGCAGTGAGCGACAGAGAACAGAGAAGAAGAGAGGGAACGTGCTGCCCGAGTCAAGATCGATCGTGAAGCCAGCAAATCGAAGCTCACCAACTCCTACCTGACAATGTGAGTTCTAGGACCCTCATTTACATGTTTTCTAACGATTTTGGGGCTGAAACACATTAAACCTTTTTTGAAATAGTGTATGTTTGACCCATTTGGGTAATTCTTGAGTAATGAGTTTATGGTATGAATTAGGACTAGTAATGTTTGTACGAGGTCCTAGTAGGAATCCCTAAGGCTTTGGCGGGCGAAATGGGAAAATGGGTTATGGTGACTGTGGGGACGGGGGTTTTCGCGACTGCTGTTCATGAAGAACTCCAGTCGCTGCCCAGTTAGGGTTATGCGACTGAAGGGGCCATTCGGCCGAATGAGTAATAGTTGATGTCAATCGCCCGACTGAGGTTCAGACGCCGATGAGCCTCAATCGCACGATAGGTGATGCGACTGAGGGTTTCGGTCGCATAAGCTCAATCGCAGAGTAGTTCGCGCACGGTTAAGAGTTAGTCGCATATAACCCAGTCGCATAGGTCTAGTCGTACGGAAGGAAGTTCAGTCGCACGGTTGAGTACCCATTCGCAGAACAGCCCAATCGCATGGCCCAGTCGCATGGAGGACATGCGACTGGTGGTAGTTCAGTCGCCCGGACAGGGCTGATGTGAGTAAATGTAGAAGTGTATGTATGATGTATGTATGTTAGTATGATGTGCCATGATAATGGTGAATATGATGATATGTAAGTATTTATGTTCCTTAGTGTATGTGCCTTATCTTTAATAACTTTACGTGAATGAATGAACGAAACTCGGCTAACGTATGTTAGAAGTAAAGTGAAAAGATGAGTGGTGCATGTACCTACCCCAGGTGACTGGATCAGCTTTGTGCACAACGTTCATGGCTAACCACCACAGGTCCAGCACCAGTAGTATATGTATGATGAAAGTGGGGTGGGGTATTGTACATGTCACCGAATGTAATGAACGTTCGAACGAAAGTAATGAAAGTATGAATGAATGTAATGAATGTTCGAACGTAAGTAATGAATGAAAGAATGAAAGTAAAGTACGTACGAAGTACGTGAAGTATGTATGTATGAAAGTAAAAGAGAATGATGAAGTGTACACGAATGAAAGTAAGTAATAAATGATGAGATAATAATAATAATATTATCTACGGTACGTATGATGTGTGAACACATGTATGGAAGAACAGTTAATGAGAATGAAAGTATGTTTTATTATAAAACTAGAACTCACTCAGCAACGCTGACTTTTATGTGTTTTCCAGTTCGCAGGTAGTGTTGCTGAGGATTGCACGTGGCGGCTACTCAGCTCTTTTGGGAGGGCATTCTCCAGTTGATAATGCTGCAACGTCATGGGTTGCGGGTCCATAATATACGCACACATCACGTTGCATGTCATTATGAGATTTCTTGAGGATCCGAATAAACGAGATTACTCAAGAAATCTCCTTTAGATTTTGATAAGTTCGCCACGCAATGGATGCGTGTGCATAGTACATGTAACAAAGTATGTTGCATGAGAGTGTCAAGAGTATTCCGTCAGGGTTCCGATGTACGGAATTACCTAAGGAATATTCTTAAGTAATAAAAATATAATTTTTATATTTTTGAACTTATATCTCCTCTAGAGGTCGCTGTATGATCCTATGAGAGAGACAAAGTAGAGAAGGCTGCATTTTGTAATCGAGTCAATGATGTAATGACTTTTATGAATGAATGAGAATGTCTATATTTTATCATTTCCGCTGCGTTGATTTATGATTATATACATTATGTACGTTATATGTGCGATGAAGAACCAACAGTAAGGTGCCCGGTGAGCGGGGCCCTACATCCCACAAACAAATCACCTTCATCTTCAGGAGTGATCTGATCTTTTGCAAGAAATGCATTCTCCACTGTATTTGCTGGAGAAGCAACATACTTATATTGAGATGTTGATGCATGTCTGTCATTGTTTCTAGAACTTTCATCAATCTCAACTGATTCAATCTTTGCAATAAGAAGATCAAGATCCATTGGAAACTTTTCAGTGTGTTTCAACAAAGTAACAGTCTATTTCCATGATGATGGTAGTGCATTCAGAAGTCTATTATTCAAATCTTCAAGATCATTTTTGATTCCCAAAGTAGACATTTCTGTAGTGAGTTGCACAAATCTGTTCATCATCTGATTAATTGTTTCTCCTGAGATGTGCTCAAATAATTCCAGTTGCCTTTTCAGTTTCTGCTTTTAAGATCTTGGATTTCCTTCCCTCCTTCACAAATAACCTTCAATGCCTTGTACATGGTATATCCAGTTTGATAATTTTCAAGCCTGGATAATACTTCCATTTGTAGCCCTTTATACATGAGAGAATATGCCTTGACATCATTTTTTACTTCTATAAATCATCTCCATGTAGGTTATCTTCTGGATAAGGTTCTTATGTATCTTTTGTATACACAAAACCTCTGTCTGGACCATCAGTAGTCACTGGAATGTAAGGTCCTTTTTCAATTGATTTCCATAGATCAGTGTCTATTGAAGTCAAGTGATGTTTCAGCCTCACAGACCAGTTTTTGAAATCAACTCTATTTTTAAGTTTGGAAACTCTGTTTTCAGAATCTTCTGATTTCGCCATTCTTATATTTTTGTTGTTTTTCTAAGTTTTTGAAGTAAGAAAAGATTTAAAAAAATATTTTTCGAGTTTTAAATTTTGAAAAAAATTACTAAGTGTCAATGGAGATGAGTCTGAACAGTGGTGATAAGTCCCAACAGTAAGAAACGCCCCAACAGTGATGAAATGCCTCAATAACTGATAAGTCTAAGGGATTGCCTTAGAAAAATTCCAAACACCAACAGTGTAAGAATTCCCAAACAGTAGTGAAACGCCTTCACAGTTGAAACTCCCGCACAGTGATAATACTCCCACACAGTGGTTATACGCCTACACAGTGGTTATACGCCTAGGGTTAAAAAGTCTGAACAGTTGAGAAACGCCTAAACAGTGCTCAAACGACTGAACACTTAGGCAAATTTCAGTGATTTTCCAACCCTAATACGCCACCTTCATCATGTTCTTATGAATGTAACGAACTCTGAAATTTCGAAATGCTTCAATTGTTGAGGAATTGAACTGAAACTTTACAATTAGTTCATTATGATGCCGATAATCAATCTTCTAACATCAATTTCAGTAATTATCAACAACTTTCACTCAATTTCAGAAATCTTAGTTCGTAAACTCAAGAACAACTTTTCGAACACTTTTTCACTGATTCACTCAATTTTGATGTGATATACTTCAATTTGTGATTTAAATCATGTTTCTGATGATGAAACACAACTCTAATTCACAATATTTCACTTGAATTGTCAATCTATTACAGATTTCACTGGATTTTTGAAGTTTCTATGTTCGACAGAACTTCAAAAACACTCAACCGAAAGCTCTGATACCATTTGATAGGATCAAATGCATCAATCTGTAACAAATTATATGAACAATTCAAAGAAATACAAACAATTGTAATCAAAAAAAGCAAATATCAATAAAATTCTCAGTTCATTGATATAGCAAAGTCAATTACAAGACTATGAAAGCAGCAATTGTTACAACTACTTACTTTTACTCTAGACAAAGCTATTTATACTATCAACGAACTAAAGACTATATATTTACAATTCTAGTCCCTATACTAAGGCAAAATTATAAAAGACACACTAAGACTAGTGTTAATATTTCTAGAGGACTAACAAACTTTGTTCAACTACAAAAGAAACTTTCACTGATTGCATTACAAAACAACAACAATATCATGCGTGAGTGGATGCCAGTCTTGCCCTGCCAAGTAGCCTCCTCTGCGTGCCATCCTCAGCAACCTTTACCTGCCAACTAAAAATGCATAAAAGTCAGCGTTGCTGACTGAGTTGTAGTTTTAAAAGTTTTAAAATATTTTATATGTTTCATACATAAAAATATTCTTTTCCATACACTTTCTTTACTAACACACATGTTTATTTGTAATCATACATGTTCGTTCGTTCGTACTTAATCATTATCTTTTGTTAACGTTCATCTCGTACTTTATCACTATCTTTCGTTAATGTTCATCTCGTACTTTATCACTTCATTTGTTTCATACTTTATCATCTCGCTTGTCTTGTACTAATTCTAGATCCTGTCAGGCTTTTCCCTTAACGCTATCCGAAACCGCCATTCCGAGCACAAAGCTTCTTTACTAATTGGCACGAAGCCCGTGGCCCGAATCCACCATTCTAGGGTCAAAGCCCTGTTACTATCTGGCACAAAGCCATATCATATATTGGCACAAAGCCAGTAGTCGAATGACAAGGATCCCATTTCGTACTATGTGTTCAGTCACCTAGACTGATCCCCCTGTGTGTGAACCCTCATGGGTTAAAATCACACGTTATAACACACAGTTGAGCTATCAACTCACAAAGACTTGTAATCTTTCTTTCTTTCTGCTTGCAAGCCTTTTCTTTCTTTCATTACATTTCACTTTTCATCTTTGTTATCTTTCTCTTCATTACGAATACTTAACGTATATTATATTATAATATAAATACGTATTGAAGACTAATAAAGATAACAACTTATACACATGCATATCATACATTCATCATCACATCTTGCATATACTATTCATAAACTCTCACTTATTCATGCCGAAAATAGTCCAAAATAACCCATAAGTCAAACTAGGGTCAAACCCTAAAATTTTGTTTCTCCCCAGAATTTAGAAAATGTTCTAAGTGTTGGGTGCGTGGGCACTATTTAGGCGCATCAGCCCTGTTTGGGCGTTTCTCAACTGTCTAGGCGCATGAACCAACACTTAACCATTTTAACACTTAGGCACAGAGGCTCTTGGGTGCATGGGCACTATTTAGGCGCATCACCCTGCACTTAGGCATTTCAGCTAACACTTAGGCGCATTAACTACTGTTCAGGCGCATGAACATACATTTAGAATTTCTAAGGCAAATCTAGGCACATGCGGTACTATTCAAGCGCATCACCTTACTTAAAAATTTTCTAAGGTAGATACTAGGCGCATGGGCTATTTCAGTCCCAAACAATGTCTTAGCATGTTCTAAGCCCTACACTACCATTGTAAGTCCTAACATAACATTTACAACCATAAACTACCAATATACATGCATATATTCATAGTGACATCCATATTACATTTTATAAACATCATTTATATGCATTTTTTGCCCCAAAGAAGTTTAAAACATGTAAACCGCGGTCTAGAAACTCACCTTTGTTGCTCTCAAGCTAAATCCTCTCAACTTAAACTTTTTGAAAGCTCTTATCACCTAAAACATGTTAAAAATGCATACTCGAACACATGCATACCCATAGGGAACATATAGAAATCAGTCTTACGGTCGGAAACCCGTAAAACTGAACAAAAAACTTGAAGAACAATTACCAATTTGCGAATTCAGCTTCTTTCTCTCTCAAGAACCAAAGCTTTGATGCTTTCTCTCTCTAAAACATCGAGCAGTGGAGTGTAGCAGGTGGTGTAGGCGGCCATACCACCTTTTAAGCAAAATATTAATAAGATCTTGTCCTTTTACACTTTACACCCCTCCACTTTGGCCACATTTTCTTTCTTACAAAATATGCCTCATTTATTTCTCATTTCTTTTCTTTCTTTATTTTGACAAAATTTTTCGGGTGTTTCAATTTATGTATGTGTGTTTGATTTTACTTCTTCTAATCCGTGATCATTTACATTCCACATTCACTATCACAAGATCGATCTTGTTATTATAATGAACCTTACAATTGATATCAGAGCTTGGTATGCTCTAGATCAATTAGAATGAAGAAGTGTTTTTGATTGTTTGTGGGTTTGAATTCATAATAATTCGAAGTATTCTGCTTGATTTCTGCTGAGATTGATCATTTTGAAGATAATGAAGCTGCTGTACTAATTGAGCACTTGATTAATCAAATTTTAATAAAATTTGTGAAAAAATTAAGGCTGAAACGTTCGAAAACAAAGTGAACATTTCAGGCAAAAACTTGGGAATTCGTGCGAAAAGTGATCTTTGCATGAGAAGTTGAGTTTTTTCAAAAATCAGTAAAAGAATTGTTACAACAGTATCAATTCGTGCGACAAATTTGAGTTTTCGCAAAAATCGGTTACAAAAGTATCCGCCCGAGAAGTTTGCATAGTTCACGTCAGAACTTTGAAGATTACGCTCGATAAGTTGTCTATTCACGTGAGAACTTTATGTTTGAAGATTTTTGAAGAATTATTTTTGGTTTTGAGAACAATGGCTAATCTAAAGCATATCACTGCAACCTCGAATCTTGACAATGAGATTGGCACAAGCACTAAGCAACCTCGTGTGCTTAGTGAAGAAGACTATAGTTATTGAGCTTTTCATTTTGAAAACCATGTCATCTACACTGAACCATAGATGATGTGATCAATTAAGCAAGGGCCATACATTCCTATGTATAAGAATGATGATGGTGATTTGGTTTCTAAACCTGAACATTTATGGGATGTGGAGGATATGAAGAAGAAGGAGCTTGATGACAAAGCCTATGATGCTATCACCATGGCTTTGTCTACTGCGATAACATAGAAGTTTAAAGATTTCAAAAAGGATAAGGATCTATGGGATGCAATGGAGGAGCAAATTGAATGACCAGTTAAGGGATGGTTAATACAATCAATCTCACAATGAGGATAGTGTTAGAAAACTTAACAGTTCAAATAGGAACCGGATTTAAGAACAAGATGTAAAGAACTCAAGTTACAGTGATACAGAACTCAAGAACATTATATATGGTTTTCAAGAATGTTGTATATTAATCTGAAGTTCTCCTATAAGAGTGACAATGCATAAGTGTTAAATAAATTACAAGATCTCAATGTACAGTTACAAAAGGATAAGATAACAAAATCAATGTAGAGTCAAAGGTAGATTGCCTTTTGACTAGTGACTATGACATGCCATTGCTCACATCCTAATTAATTACAAAAAGGATAAAGTACATAAAGTAGAAACTTACAAACTCAAGACCTCAATGTACAGTTGCAAAAGCATGGACCTTTTCACCAACTCATGTAAGTTGGTGAGTCTTCAGTGTTGCAGCAGAATGTGGGTCAGCTTTATGCAAAAGTACATCAGAGAAGAGCATCTTCCTCTATGTCTTTGGAAGAAATCATTATTCACTCCATTTGGCTTCGGAAGACTTTATCTTTAAAGCTACGGAAGATTTCATCTTTGGCTTCAGAAGATTTGGTCTTTGGCTTCGGGAGATTTTATAGTTAGAGTAACTCCTGTGCAGAGTATAAAGCTTCCGGAGGAACTTTTACTTTGGAAGATTTTATACGTAGAATAATTATTGTTGTAAGTGTAAAACTTCCGAACAACTTCTACGTGGTACTGAGTGCATGGATACAGGAAGCCTTCGGTTGCTTTGGTTGCATCAGCCTTTATATAAAACCTTACAAACTCCCCCTAGGATGATGCTACCAAAACAGAGAAGATTGTTCCTCAATTGATAGTCCTCATTAGGATCAAGACCATTTCGTTCTTCCTTATTTGGTCAGGATCCTTCATACTCTCATAGTACATTCTCATGTTATGGAGATAATGCAGAGGTAGATCAAGCATGTCCTGCCAGAAGTTGACATCCTGACCACCTTGATCTCTGATGACATACCATCTGTCTAGATTAGTAGCAAAGGTCCAAGACAAGATGGGTCTTCAGCTACAAGAAGCTATGCTTGAGTAGGAGTTGGTTGAGCAGCGTCTTGTTGCACTTTCACCGGATGCTTTGACTTATCCTGAGGTCTGGAAGTGGATGCCTTTGTCTTCTTAGATACTCTCTTCATGGCCATCCGTTTCTTTCTCTTGGTAGTGTTTAACTGAGGGGGTTGGTCTTAAGTACAAGGTTATTCTGTTCTGCCTCTCTTAGTTGGGTCGTCTTCCCTTATAGGTTCAGAAGGAGAAGAAGTAGAACCCTACTATGGAATAGAAGATGAGGTTAGCTGAGATGCATCTGAAGGTCCAGGTTGTGTTGTCTAAGTTAGTTCAACCTTGACCTATACCTCAGGAGGAGCTTGGCTTGGTGGAGAATGCAAGTCCACAAGCTCTCCCTTTTTAATCTTCTACTAGATCACTCTAACAATGCTCATCCATAGTGGATATAGACATTAGACCAAGCCTCCTTCCAAAGAATCCATACAGCTTTAAGAAACTCATCATCCTTTGTCTGTCAGTAGACTTTTTTGACTCTTTTAAATGATGGCTTTTGACTTTGCAGCTTCTTCCCTTATCTTCTCTTAGCAGCCTTTTGTTCATTTATGAACTGTTGTTCTCGTTGCTTAAGATACCTAAATTCAATGTATTCATATGAGTGGGGAAGAAGTGCAGATGCCTGGTAGAGGCTTGTGGCAATCAGGTAGTTGATCATGTTTTGTCTGTCAGACTCCTTGTTTCCCTGAGGTTGTTCATTTGCCACAACCTCTCCCTCAGGTCTTTTATGAACTAGGGATAGGGTAGCAGCATGTTTGTACAACCTTTTCTGCCTTTTTCTTCATTAACTTTAAGGAGCAATTCTGCATCTTTTGCCTTCTTCTTCTCCTTTACTAGCTCTATGTCTGCCAGTTCAATCAAGGTTCTGTGACAATGCTCATAGGTTCTATGACTGAGCCTTCAGTCAAGGTTTTCCCTTCAAAGCTAATCTTGGGTTCCACCTTAACATCTTGTTGATCAATGACATTACCTGTTTGCAGTTGTCTTCTTCTTTGTCTGAATTCTTCAACAATCCTGTCTTTATTCTTTCAGCCTATATGTCAACCTAGCTATTTTGAGTTGGGTTGGCTAGTGGCATATTGACTAGAGAAAAACTGTCATAAAAGTTCAAGGTCTAAAGATTTAAGACCTCTTGTTGTCCTTGAAATCTATGTAGTACTAGGGCTCTTCTATCAGCATCATACCTCCACCCTATATTTCATTTGCATCTCCATATGGCGGGGTTAACATCACCCTTGGTATTCCCTCCTCAAATAGTCTTTGTATGAGAGAGTCCACATCAATATGAACTTGAACAAACAAACAAACAAACAAACCCAGGGTCTGGGGGGGGTAGATAGTGGCAAGTCTTTCCTCTATCTAGGTAGGTAGAGAGACCGCTTCCAAAGAGACCCCCGACTCAATAAACAAAAGCACTAACGATACCAAGTCAACAAATAATATATCATGCAGCACAAAGCACACAACATATAGGGCGTTTCACCTACAGAGGGCAAATAATTAAGACGCCAACATATAAAGAACAAGATATAGCAAACAACAAAGAAGCGGCGCGATTCACCTATAGAGGACAGTTGTGAACTGCGTACACCTTTGCCCCCGCACCAAGTCTACAATAACCCTTCCTACCTACGGATCCTACTAAAAGTCCTTAATTTTAATCCTACGCCTCCTCTCGCTCCTATCCTCTATCATGTGCTCAGAGAGGTGCAAATACACCATATCTCGCCTAATTAACTCGTCCCAAGTCAACCTCGGCCTTCCTCTACACCTCCTACCCTCTAGGA
This sequence comes from Flaveria linearis, assembly GCA_024085815.1. Lineage (NCBI taxonomy): Eukaryota > Viridiplantae > Streptophyta > Magnoliopsida > Asterales > Asteraceae > Flaveria > Flaveria linearis. The sequence goes on from CM044015.1 coordinate 28,706,006, forward strand.
CGAAGTTCTCTACTGCTCTAACGGGTGCTGACATAGGTCTCCTGCTCACATGCCCAAGCCATCTTAATCTTCCCTCTCGTATTTTATCTGCGATACAAGGCACCTCTAACTTCTGTCGGAACAGTTCGTTCCTTATCCGATCGAGTCTTGTGTGTCCGCATATCCACCTCAGCATTCGCATTTCCGCTACCTCTATTTGTTTCTCGTGCAATTTCTTTATTGCCCAGTAGTCTGTTCCGTATAACATAGCTAGACGAACTGCTACTCTGTATAGTTTTCCCTTTAGTTTCGCTGGAAATCTCTTATCAGATAGAATCCCTGATGCTGCTCTCCACTTGCACCATCCTGCTTGGACACGGGTGAGATACATCGCTATGTATCTCTCCGTCCTCCTGTAGGTACGAGCGCAGGTATTTAAACCTAGTCGTTCTTGGGACCGCCATACCCTGGAGACTGATTTGGGTGTCCCCTTTAGCCTCACCACTAAAATTGCAATGCATGCATTCCGCCTTTGAGCGACTTATGCTTAAGCCTCTGCTCTCTAGTGTTGCTCTCCACTGTTCTAGCCTATCGTTAAGCACCGTTTTAGATTCTGATATTAAGACAATATCATCCGCAAAGAGCATGCACTGCGGAACTGGTTGTTGTATGGACTTGGTCATCTCGTCCAACACAACTGTAAAGAGAAATGGGCTCAGTGCCGATCCTTGGTGGAGTCCCTCTTCCACGGGGAAGGGATCTGTGTCTCCAACTGGTGCTCGCACACACGTTTTTGCTCCATCATACATATCCTTGATTATTTTGATATACCTCTCTGGTACCCTTCTAAGTCGTAGACTTTCCCAAATGAGTTGGCGCGGAACACTATCATAGGCCTTTTCTAGGTCGATGAATACCATATGGAGGTCCTTTTTCTTTTCTCTATATTTCTCCATTATCCTTCTTATGACGTGTATGGCTTCTGTAGTAGAGCGTCCCGGCATAAATCCAAATTGGTTTATCGCTATCTGAGTTACCCGTCTAATTCTCGTGTCAATAACTCTTACCCATAATTTCATGGTGTGACTCAATAGTTTTATTCCCCTGTAGTTTTTGCAACATTGGACATCTCCTTTTTTCTTATATACGGGGACTATGACACTGGTTCTCCATTGGTCTGGCCTCTTCCCTGTCTTAAAGATAGTGTTGAATAAATCTCTTAGCCATTGAAGACCCTCATCTCCCAGGCATTTCCACACTTCAATCGGTATGTTGTCTGGCCCCACCGCTTTAGCCCTTCCCATTTTCTTCATAGCTCTCGTAACTTCGTCGACTGTGATGTTTCTAGAATAGCATTTGTTTTGTTGCGTTGTTTGAGCTATTTTATCTATCTCAGTTTGTTAATTTGGGTTACTTATGTTGAAAAGGTTATCGAAGTACGTTTTCCATTTCACCATGATGTCATTCTCCTTTACCAAAACCTTTCCATCTGTAACCTTTATAAACTTCACCATTCTCAAGTCTTGTCTTCTACTTTCTCTTGCCTTAGCTATCTTATGCATGTCATGCTCTCCTTCTTTCATCTCTAATCATTTATATATCGTCTCATACGCCATGTTCTTTGCCTCTGACACCGATTTTTTCGCCTCTCACTTTGTCTCCTTGTATTTAGCTTTTAGCTCTGCGCGTTCGTCCTCATTGTTACAGCGTATAAGCTCTCTAAAACTTTGTGGTTTAATTCTTATCATCTCCTGTACAATTTCATTCCACCACCAGGCTTCCTTATGGCTGACTGTCCTCTTTGATGTAACTCCAAGAGTTTCATTCGCTGCTTGGATGAGTCTAGTTGCCATAGCCTCCCACTTTTGGTTTGTGTCTTCCTGTGGCCCAGACTGATTCATTGGTATGACCTTATCTCCAAAAATGTTAATCTTTTCGTCTTTGAGCTGGCCCCATCTGATCGTAGGTCTAATTCTCTTGTTTTGTTGTACAATTGGTCTTTTCACGCGTATATCCGCCACCAACATGTGATGTTGCGTCACAACTGTTTGTCCCGGGATTGCCTTACAGTCCTTCCACGAGCTACGATCTTCTCCCCTCATCAATAAATAGTCTATTTGCGTATGTCTCCCGCCACTACTAAACGTGATTAGATGCGAGTCTCTTTTCTTATAGAACGAATTTAAAATGCCTAGGTCATGCGCTACTGCAAAGTCTAGAAGCTCCTTACCACCGTCATTCCTAAGACCATACCTGAAGCCTCCATACACCAACTGGAAGTGCTCATTATCCTTACCTATATGTCCATTAAAATCTCCTCCTGTGCATATTTTCTTCTGTAGTTATGTCACCCATAAGGTGATCTAAACTCTCCCAGAACTTCCTTCTTTACGTTTCCCCTAGTCCAACATGTGGTGCATAAGCACTAACTACCGCCACTACTACATCCCTAATTACTATTCTTAATAGCATAATTCTATCATTGTATATTCTCACCTCCACTACATTATCCTGGAGTTCCTTAGCAACTAGAAAACCTACACCATTTTTTATTCCATCTGACCTTGAATACCATGGTTTATAACTATTGCACTCTTTTGCTTTCCCACCCCGCCATTTAGTTTCCTAAAGGCACACTATCTATACCCTATGTTTTTTCAGTACATCGATTAACTCTAGTAACTTACTAGTTAGGGTTCCTACATTCCACGATGCCACTCGTAATCGAAAACCCTTTTTCCTTGAAGTCGCACCTGTCGTCACCGAACATGATCTCGAGGAAGCAAAAAGGCTCCTGTTATCTATAATACCAGACAGAGTCCGCTAAAACAACCAATAATCACGGACAACACCTTAAAAGTAATCACAGAACCAGTAAAGCACAATCAAAAATGACCCCCCACAATCAAAAGCAATCCAACCCACAAGGGACCCACGAACAAATCTAGAACCAGAAAATAAAATAAATTACACCAAAAAGTAGCTATCAAAAAATGGACTGCTGGCACCCTAACCCAACCAAACAATCTATACTAAAAGATATAAACTAAAATGTATAATTAAGATATAATGAAAGGCGAGTAAAAACGGAAATGCAAACCCGAGATAGAACGATCTCACCAAATGTACACCCAATTTGGGTTCTTCTATTATGCTGCCGGTACGGGTTAGGGTTTTCACTGACTCGGCTGTGGAGGTGGTGAGGTGACTGTGACCGGCCGGTGGTGATGGTGGTGCTCGGTGGTGGCTCCGGTGGTGGCGGTGGTGACTAGCTGGGTGTAACACCTCTGAAATATGACCCAATTGAAAACCTATAAATGTTATAAAACTCAATAAAGGTCCGGATTGATTTGGGCTTACCAAGGAAATCTTGCAGAACGAAACTAGCCTTTTGGCCCAATAAGCCAAATAAGGGCCCGAACATATAAACAATGCCCATTTAAGGCCCAAATGCACGTTTACGAACTAAATGAAGGAGAAACCATGAAACAAAGAATTCTTATGTGATTTGAAACAACTATGGAAAGATGCAAACTTAAAACGGATTCAGAACCCATACCGGGTAAAATCCGGCAATTTAACGCGTACTAACGTCTGAATTCCATCAGAATTCCTTATAATGGCTTGTCATCCAATTTAAATCCTTGTTAATGCTAACAATATCATAAATAATGCTTGTTGAAAGATTTTTCATCAATCAAGCATAATCAACAGAAATCCGTAAGCGAAACGCGAAAACGGTTTTCACCGGCATTTAACTGACGTCTGTTATGACGACCGAGTCTCGTAACTCTGTAAATGTTTATCTAATCATTGTTTGTTAAAATAACATACTAAACTTGATGAATGGTACGTTGTCCGGAATAACTGCGTTCCAAAACGCGACCGTGACGCGAACCGGGTTACGATCAGGTAAAACCCGAGAACTCGTCAGATAAAGCTTTAACATGACTAACATGGGAAGTTAACGAACAAAATATCGTTCTAATGCTTAATTTCATACAATTTGATGTTAAAATGATCAGAATATCGCTCATTCGATAAAAAACACGTAAAACCGTTGAACGTGTTAAATACGCGTTAATTTACAACTCCGTTTAATTATTTGGTAGGTTTTCAATACGATAAAATTTATAATCTTGGAATATTTATAACGTTTTGTATAACCAAACCTAACGGGAAATGAGACGCTAGTCGGATAACAGTGTCAACTAGACGCGATACTGACTAGATTCCTACCTAAAACCCTAAGTATAAAAGCATCTCTTTTCCTCCAGCCCCATTTGACACACATCTCTTACACCTTCAAAACACACACATAAGAAATTCTCTCAAATCTAGAGAGAGGAAGAGGGCAGATCGGTGGCAAGGGCAGCAGCCCCTCGGAGGCGGAGAAGAACAACGGTAGGGCCGCAGATGGCGGCAAGCCGGCTGTGCTGCGGCGATCGGCCGTCGTGCGCGGCGGCACGTGGTGGTGGTCCGGCGAGTGAAGCACACCGATGGGTAGGTCTTGACTCCGCAAGCCCAATGGTGGTGGTGATTCGACTATACTCATGGTGGTGGCGGTGTTAGACGGCCTCAAGATTTGTCCGGCGAGATTCGGGCCACCCTCCGATGACCTCTTTTTGCTCGAATCTACACATGCATGGGCCTGATTTGGCTAGATCTACACGATTGAGCAAAGATGGAGGAAATGGGAGGACCGACGATTTTCCATCCCCTGTTGGAGGCTGCAGCGACCACCGGTGAGGGCCGAGAGGAGCGGCCATGGTTGGTGGGTGGTGATGGTTGTGTCGGTTGTGGTGATGGTTATCGGCTGTAATCGGGGCTGTGTTTTGTCGGATGTGGTGTTGGTGGTCGATGGTGGCCGCGTTGGTGGTCGTTGTGGCTGTCGGCAACATTGGTGGCGGCCATGGTTGGTGGTTGATGATGGTTGTGATGGCAGTGGTGATGGCAGCCGTGGTTGGTGTTTGGTGATAGTAGTAAAACAACAGTGAAGAATCTGATGTTGGTATTTTTGGTTGATTATCGATTGTATGTTGGTATTTTTTTTGGTTGATTATCATTGTTGACTGTTGTTGTTTGTTGGCTGTAATTGTGGCGATGGTTGTTGTTGGTTGTGGTTGATGGTGCTGCCTGTGATGGTAGTGGTAAGACGACGGTGGTAGTGATAATGGTTGTTTGAAGATGGTTGTGGTATTGGCTGATTACATGGTTGCATGCAGGTTTTGGATGTGGATATCTGTCGCGGTGATGGTTATTAGCTGCGATTGTAGCTGTTAGGAGTTTGGAAATTGGAAGTGGTTGGACGAGGGACAACACTAGACTAATGGCGTGAATAATCAGGAAGGTATACGCGCACGCTCGCTTATTTAACGTATCTACGAATCGATTGAGCTCGCCTAAAATTAGAATCATGTCATTATAAAACTTATCATAAATGTTGTATAATAATAATAATAATGATAATGCTAATAAAGATCTAGAATCGAATCAACAACATCAACACACACACACACACACACACACACACACATATATATATATATATATATATATATATATATATATACTCTTATATGTTATACAAAACACTAGTTAAACATATAATCACGAGCTAAATGTGACATAATAAGGTTACTAATACAAACAAGTGTCACTATCGTGAACACCAATATTGTTACATTGTGCTAATATTATTGTTAATAATCATATACGTATTCTATCAAATGTTTTATTCGTTATTGATCATCTTATCTAAAAAAATAACGAAGACGCTTCAAGTTGTGAACTAAGACTAATACAATTAAAGAATTTCACTCGCGATTAGTATTACTAGTAATTGAAATAAATAATACTAGTATCATAATAATACTACTACACAATCATTATCATCATGTGTTACATAAATACTAGCATCACTAACGTTATCTTAGTAATAATATCCTATTCCTAATGAATGGTTAATCAAACGTTATTACTAACTAGTTCACCATGGATGACATCTATTATTTATAATGTTGATAACAACATTAGTAATAGTAGCGTTTATTTATTGATATAATCGTATAAAATTTCATTGTTACTACTAACCTTATCAAAAGTGGTACAAATAATAATACATTGTCACTATCATAACTTTTAGAGATACTTATTAACACAAATATAGCTATTATCTACTAGCGACTGTTACTTATTATTTCATTATTATGGTTAAAGTTATTAGTATTAACGTTAAAGTCATTAATACTAATATCATCTATAAAGATTTAAATCTCCAAATCAACAAATTATTGTTACAATTATTGTACTGAGAATCATTACTCGGATAAGAACATTGATTAATCTAATATGCACAAATTAGCACATGACAACAAATACTTGTACAAAAGCTAAGATACAACAAGGATACTAAACACCAACATAAAGTCAACTAAAGAGCTCAACCGCACGCATATAATAGTATCATGCTAATTCTAAACGTGCATCTTATATGTCCTGGTTAGGATTGCTTTGTTGATGGTTATCACTTTTCTTTACCGAGCTCTGAAATTATATAAGGAAACCATGTGACATCTCGTGTTCCCCGTTTTTACTTTTGTTTTGGAGATGAAGCATGCTCTTTTAAACTGAAACTCTTATGTGTGATACTGTTTACTGTTTTGCATGATCTTTTATTTTATGAACTATGATTGTGCTTACTTGATGCTTGTATGTGGGACTTTTTGGATACCTGCTGATACTTTAGTCATAATCATTAATTCTTTTGTGAACCGCTTGTTTTTACATGAATAGATCTATTTAGGGAATCCCCCACGCACAGTGGCTCCCGCTACAGGGAGGTACCACACTAAGATCCTGAGGGGTCGTTTGTGGCATGTAACATGTTTTGAGTAAGATACTATGGTGAGCCATCCTAGCAGGAATGGTTCACTATTCTGAGGCTTGGTCCTTTCCTACGGGAATATCCGGTACAACATAACTATAGAAGAGGCCAACCGGGGACCAAGTGCAGGGTTGATTGTGATAACCCACAATGACTGATACTAAAAACGATGTTTTTAAACATCAAATGAGATTTTTATAAACTATCACACAAGACTCTAAAACCTTAACTGTGGAATCTTGTAGTTCCTTTTAATTGTTCTGAAACTTTAACCACTTGAACTCACCAACTTTATGTTGACACAATTATTTTTGAGCATGTCTTCAGGTACAGCTAGGGAGAATAGTTGAGCTATAGAAGTTACCAAATCCGAAGCAAGTTATGAGGGTAGAGGTTAAAGACACAAGTCGAGCCTAGAAGCCTTAGTTATCGAAGCTCCAAGAAATATTTACCGAGAGATGGATCACGACACCTATAGATCATAGATTGAAGCACCTTATGAATTGGAAATAGAACTAATATTTTAATGTAAATATCATGTGACACTATTTAATAAACAATTTAGTTTCCGCTGCATTTTGGTTGTTATTTACTAATCATGACGTCCCGCCTCTCTGGGCCCGGGGTGTGACACTAGGTGAGGGTGGACAACAGTGAAGGTGGTTGTGGGTTGGGGTGGACAGCGGTGAAGGTGACTGTGGATGACGGTGACGGGGTGAGTGTCCGGTGGTGGGGTGACGGTAGAGGCAGCGGTAGTGGCTGACTGCGTGGGTGGGGGTGGGTAGGCGGTTGCGGTGATAATGGTGGTGGTGGTGACGGTGACCGGTGGTGGTTGTGGTGACCGGGGGTAGAGAGCGGAGGTAGAGAGACCCGTTTAGAGAGAGAGAGAGAGAGAAAGAGAAAGGAGAGAGAGAGCAGTGAAAAATTCAAACCTGACGTAGCTTACCAGTGGTGGTGGTGGTGGTGACCGGTGGTGGTGACCGGAGACCGGAGGTGGTGGTGGTGACCGGAGATTTGGAGATGGAGAAGAGAGAGAGAGAGCCGTTGAAAAGAAACGTGTTATCACTATCTGGAGTATCAATATGAACTTGAGGAGGTTGCTAAATGTGGACAACTGCAAGTGAGGTTGGTGATTCCTCAATGTCCATACTCTAAGAAGGACTCCAAGGTTCTGTGATTATGATAACTTCCTCCCCATTTTTGGTAGCATTACCCACTCGCATAGGTGAAATGGATGTGAAGGCTGTCACATCCTCAGGTTCTTGTGTTCCTGGATAAGTCCACCTAAAGAGACTCATAGCTAGTTGTTCCTTGAGATCAGAAATCTCAACTTTCTAATCATTGACCCTCCTTTGCAAGGTAGTCACTTGAGATTCTAAGTGACTGACCTTGGAGACTAAATAGGTGAATGTTTGACAGTTTTTGCACCTTTACTCCGAGATTCCCCTCATCTTCAGGAGAAGAATCACTGGGGATGAGATAATTGAACCTATGTCTTCTTCCTTATCACCAGCTTGTTGTTCTTGGCTGCTGGTTTCCCCCTACTCATTGACAACTTCAGCTCAAGTGTCAATGGGCTGGATTGCCGTGGTTGAGGTCTTAATGATGTAATCACTTTCAGGAGTGGGAGCCTCTTCCATATGGATCTTCTGAATAGGTTTAGGAAGACCCACCTCAGTGGGGGTGGATGACATGGGCTTGATATGGGTGACGTAGGAATACGCATCTCTCTTTGAGTAGGGAAAGAGAAGAGAGATTCATGGTATGCATTAAGTGCCATATCCTCATCATCATAGAAGTCAAGGCTGGGAATTGGTTGGTTTAGATCTAGAGGATGGGATGGTAACTTTCCTATAAAGAGTGTTCACTAGAGTGTTAAGACTCTAAGTGAAGGCTTCTTGGGTGATGAGCTCATCAACCTGAGCATGTGAAGCCTCAGGACTGATCATTTGTGAGATGGGAGTGGTTTGCTCCTCAGGAGAAGTGGGAGCTCCAGTGTCCATTTCCTACAGTATAGGTGGTGATATAGGGGACTGCACAGGTTGAATAACCTATGCAGGGGTTCGTTTGAATCTTCTTTAGTAGGTGAGGTTATTTGAGGTTGGGTGGATGGTCTTGAAGTGGAAGGTGTGGGTTCAACACTAGCTGGTGCTGCTAGGTTGTCACCTTGGGCTACGGGCTCCAACATTTTTGGGACCAGGGCTGTTTGTACCGCTAAGAAGCCAACAGTTGGCTTTCTTAAAGTCTTAAAGATGTCGGGCTTCATCTGTCCCAATTTAAAACATTACCTATTCCACTAAACTGTGAGCCCAGTTCACAGTTTAGAATATGCCGGATATATCTAGGGAACATATAATGTTCTAAGGAGTCCAAGCTTGCAAGAAAATTATTGTAATCGAATTATGAATACTTGAACTTCACCCTATGAACCATCCCATGGACAATGAAAAAGAGGTCTTCTAGAATTTGGTCCCAACCTCCATTATTGATAGACATGTTGTGGATAATAATATGGAGGAGGTACTTCCTTTAAGAGGTAACCTTCCCTTTCTTGATGATTCTGACTAAGAAGTCACCTTCATAACCCATCTGCTCAATGGAGTGGTTTATAGTAGATTTTAGGAAGGACAATTCACATTTTGCATCATCTAGCAGTAGATGAGAGTTTATGGAGGCTGGAGAGATGAAGATTGTCCTCCCCTGCACTGTGGTAGAGAGTGCATTATCCCCATCCATGGTGACCTCTTAGCAGGTCCTCCAGAATTCCAAAAGTTGATCCTCATAGAGTGAAGGATCAATGGTGAGGGAGGTGATGTAGTTAGACAGAGAGAGAAAGCAACAAACCTTTGAGAAACTTGGATCTTTGTCAAAGTTAAACGGAGCAACTAGATTGTGTTACCTGTGAAGCTACATGAAAAATATGGTTGGTTTCTACAGTCAAGGTTGGCCATTTGTGGTAGCTTTGAGGTGAAGGAAGGTAAGAACAAAGGCAGTGAATGGGAATTTAGGTTTAGAAAAGTTGGAGATGAAGAAAATAGTGAAAGAGTGCGGAACCATTGCGTATATTTATATGAATACACTTGAGACAAAGTTAATGAAAAGGATAAATTTTGAGGTCTGAATGTCGGTCCTACCTTTGAGAAAGTGCACAAAAGGTACTTTTCTTGAAGTTGAAATTCTTCCGAAGGTAATTTGTCTTTGGAAGATTTGTGAAAAACTTCCGATGCCAAATTTTGACATCGGAAGGTATTCCTAAGCTTCGTGAAAAATAGCTTCGAAAGAAAAATTACTTGTAGCATTTTCTCTTCCAAAGAGTATTTATTCTTAAAGAGTTGAAAGTTTTATTCTTAAAGAGAATTAATCTGCCGACACATAATTGCTTTTGAATGAAATTTATTCTTGAAATACACATAAGTACTTAGAAGCATAATTTTGACTTCGGAAGAAATATTGCATATCAATAGAAGGTAAATTTCTTATAAGTAGTTATGTGATTTGAAGACTTAAAATTCTTCCGAGCGCAATGTTAATGTCTTCCGAAAGAAAATACACTTGGCAATTTTTTCAAAACACTAAGGAATATCATTTGAAAAAGATTTCTCCCAAGATAAACTGGGCTTATGTAGCTGATAAATTAGAAAACATAGGACCCACCCTTCCTTTTAGAAATAATATTGTTCATTTGTGTTAACCTTGATTAGTTTTATCAATCCTTCGTCATGATTATCTGTAATTAGATGATACTTGTTGTTGATGTGCTTTGTCCTTGATTGCTGCACAGGATTCTCTGTAATAGAGATAGCAGTGTTGTTTTCTATGTGGATGGGAGTTTCTTTAAAGTTGTATCCATAGTCTAGCATCTGATTATGAATGCAAAGTACTTGAGCATGGCAGCTTGCAGCAACAATGTATTTAGCTTTAGCAGTTGATACAGATACACAGGATTGTTTCTTGCATTGCCATGAGACTATCCTTCCACCAAGGAATTGACATCCCCCAGATGTGGATTTTGTAGTCATGGTGCAACCACAATATTCACTATCTGTATAGGCATACAGATTAAAGTCAGAATTCTTTGGATGCCAAAGGCCTAGCTTAGGGGCACCTTTGAGATATCTATGAATTCTTTTGACAGCAACCAGGTGTGACATCTTGGGGTTAGCTTGATATCTTGCACATATGCAGCAGCAAACATGATATCAAGCCTTCTAGCGTAAGATACATGAGGGACCTAACCGTAGCCCTATAAAGATGTTCATCTACACACTCCCCCTCAAGATTAGGTCCAAAGAAGTGGTTCCTGGCTATGGGTGTCTTTGCAACCCTACATTCAGTCATGCAGAATCTTGTAAGTATGTCCTGTACATACTTTGATTGACTTATGAAGATGCCATTGTCAACTTGCTTCACTTGAATTCATAGAAAAAATTGAGTTCCCCTATGGCACTCATTTCAAGTCTATTCTTCATCAGCTTCTCAAACTGTTTGTAGAGCTTTAGATTAGTTGACCCAAAGACGATGTCATCTAAATATATTTGAACCAGCATCAAGTCATTCCCTATTCCTTTAATGAAGAGAGTTCCATCTATAGTACCCCTCTTGTAGCCATGCTAACGAAGATACTGAGATATTGTCTCATAACACTTTCTTGGAGCTTGGTGCAGCCCATAAAGAGCTTTATCCAGCTTGCAGACATAATCAGGATGATCTGGGTCTGCAAAGTTAGGTGGTTGTTTGACATACACCTCTTCATCAATCATCCCATATAAAAACGCACACTTAATATCAAGTTGGTAGACCTTGAAGTCCTTAGATGCCGCAAATGGCAGAAATATCCTAGCAGCTTCAAGTCTTGCTGCTGGAGCAAAGACATCAATGTAAACAATTCCTTCTTCTTGTGTGTACCCTTGAACATCCAGTTTTGCCTTCTTCTTGATGACAAATCCTCTATCAAACCTTTGGTCTTTTGAATTGAAGAAGCTCCTTTTGCATTGCTTCAATCCAAGTTCCATCCTTCAAAGCCTCATCAACTTTCTTTGGCTCTATCTGGGACAAGAAGCACGAGTTTAAAAAAACACTTTTGTCATGGGTTTGTCTTCTTGTTCTCACTCCCTTGTCAACATCTCCAATGACATTTGTGGTAGGGTGTGACTTGTGTATCCTAAGTTGAGGAATCATAGCAAGTTCATTTGACAAATCTAAATTGGAGAAGTTCAGATCTGGCAATGAAATGTCTCCCAATACATCAACACACTTACCAAGAAAAGCTTGATCCAATGAGTATGTGACATAATTGATGTTGTCTTCAAAGCAGTGGTTGTCAACATAAAGAAATTCTTGATCACTGTCACCACTACCATGTCCTCCTACATTTAAAGTTCCTTCATTTATGATATGTGCCTCTAATCTGGATTTTTCAGCCAATTCAAATTGATCAGCTTGATTTGTCACAGTTGTGCTGATAGGAGCTTCACCATAGGTTAGTTACAGCTGGAGCTGAAGTAGTATCCTTAGTTGGTCTTCTCAACTCAAATCTTGGGTCAGGATCTTCTTTTAATGTATTACATGTAGATTCTAAAACATCTTCACAAGATTTATTAAAACAGTTGGTAAGTAAATCAAGATCAAATAGCCAATCAGGACCATAATCTTTCACACAAGGAGTGTGCTCATTAAATATCACATTGGCTGATTCTTCAACTACTTTTACTTCTGAGATTGTATATTCTATAAGCCTTATCTTGGGAAGAGTATCTAATAAAGTGTCCATCATCTGATTTCTCAGCAAACTTGCCTACTTGATCTTTGGTATTCAAGATGGTGCAGGGACATCCAAATGACCAGAGAAAACAAATGAAAGGTCTTATTTTGTGCCACAATGCATAAGGAGACATACCACGAGTCTTAACTACTAAAACTCTATTCTCCATATAGCAGATAGTGTTGGCTGCCTCTGCCCTGAAGGTGATGGGAAGGTTAGAGTTAGACAACATGGTTCTTGCAGCTTCAATAAGTGTCCAGTTTCTCCTCTCAGTAACACCATTTTGCTAAGGAGTCCTGGGAGCTCTATATTGTCTTGTAATACACTTTCCATCACAAAATGTTTCAAGGATTCGGTTCTTGAATTCAGTTCCTTGCTCATATCTTATGATCTTGACTTTATGATTACTTTGATTCTCAAATTTCAGAATAAAGTTTTTCAAGATCTCAGGAGTTTCATCCATAGGTCTAAGGAAGAAAACCCAAGTGAATCTTGTGAAATCATCTGTGATCACTAAACAGTATGACGTCCTTCCTAGACTCATTACACTGGTAGGGCCAAAGAGATCCATGTGTAATAAGTGTAGGGCTGTAGTGATAGAGTTCTTTTCATTTGGCTTGTGAGACACCAAGTGTTGTTTCCCTTTCAGGCATTCAACATAGTGATCATCACTTGTAACTCTTTTGTAAGGGTATTAGTAAGGCTGACGCAATCCAAACTCAAAGTCTTTCCTGCATACATGCATACTAAAGTGGAATGCTTTGGAAGTTTCACACTGCCCTAGAAATTATTCTAAGTGTGAAATCTTCTGAAGCCAAGACCAATATCTTCCAAAGCCAAAAGATGAAGTCTTCCGAAGCCAACCATTGAAGATAGATTTCTTCCAAAGACTTTTATATTACATGCTTTCTCTTATGTACTTTTTACCTAAAGCTGAATCACTTTCCGCTGCCACTCTGATAAGTCACCAAACATTCATAAGTTGGTGAAAAGGTCCATGCTTTTGGTAAATTGTACATTGAGGTCTTGAGTCTGTAACTTTTCACTTTATGTACTTTATCCTTTTTGTAATATATTAGGATGTGAGCTATGGCATGTCATAGTCAATAGTCAAAAGGCAATCTGCCTTTGACTGTACATGGATTTTGTTGTCTAGTTCATGTATCCAGCTGGCCTTCAAAGTATGGCCGGCTGTAGGTCGTAGTATAAGTATTTTCCGATCACTGTAACTTTGTAAGTTTGTGTAGAACTTTGAAAACCATTTTATAAGGAACTAGAAGATCAATATACATCAACCTTGAAAACCAACTGCTTAAGTGTTGTTCTAGTTTCTGTCTCATTTACATCTTATGTTTCTTAGTTCTCTAAACTCAGTTTACCAGTTCCCCATTTGAATTGTTAAGTATTATCCCACACTCTCCTCTTTGTGCTGTTGTGTTGTAAAAGTGTATAAACCCTTCACCCAGTCCTAAATTGGTATCAGAGCTTCTCAGGCTATTGATATAAGATCTCACCATCTTAAGATCCCTCACACACATAAAAATACTTAACCCTTCAAATGGCAGCTATCTCTAAAGCTGATATGGAAACTGGAACAATGTCAAAGTCCCCACTGATCACTTTTGATGACTTTGACACTTGGTGCCGAAGAATGGAAGGTTTCATCAAGTGTCAAGACTCAAGAATGTGGGAATCTGTTGTCTCTGGACCTTACATACCAAAAACTCCTTCAGTTGCTGCTGGAGGTGGTATGATCCCCAAAGATGTGGCTTACTACTCAGAAGAAGATAGAAAGAGAGTAGAATTGATCAAAAAGCCATGACAGCCCTCAGACTGCTCTTCCAAACTCTGTATATAGAGGTTTCAAGAAATGCAAAACAGCAAAGCAGCTGTGGGATGCATTGAAACTATTATATGAGGGTTCTACTGAAGCCAAAGAGAACAAGAAGGATCTCCTGAAGTAGCGGTTTGAAAATTTCACCTTCAAAACAGGTGAGACCATGACTCAATAATACTTCAGGTATGTTGAGATCGTGGATACCCTAGTGGATGTTGGAGTAACTCTTGAGAGCAGGGACATTGTAAGGAAGTTTATGTCCTCTCTTCCTAGGCAGTGGAAACATTATTGTGTTGTAATCAAGAGAACTGAGAACCTTAAGACTCTCACTCTGATAAAGTTGTATGGTATTCTCAGTGGATACCAAATGGAGATGAATATGCAAGGTTCATCTGGTCACTCTAGCAATCAATGGGTTCAACCCTTCATTTGACTGAAAGGGGTAGCATAGAACCCCAGCTGTAACACCCTCAATCTCATAATAATATAATATAATTAGGAGGGTGCTACTAGTTGGGTTATAATAACAATTCAGAGACTACAAACGCAGCGGAATTTTTTTATATATTAAAAACTGTTTTACATTGTTAACAATATTTACAAGACTTTAACCAACATTTCAAAACTTTGTTAAACTTCAAGTACTTCATTCCCAAAACCCAACATTTGTGGCCCGTATCATGCACTATAACCGGAAGCTAACTCTGTGGGGGACCGTCACGAGCACCTCTATTACAACCTGGCATGCATAAGAAAACAAATCACAAAATTAGATAAACTGGTGAGTTCTAACATACACCACATTTCGATAACAATAACCCATCAACTGTTACCACACCGAATGATTCACACACACACATTCATCAGTCCATTATTTATCCCAGTATTGATATGCATATCGAATACCCACAAGGTATTTATGGACATCTTTTTATCAATTTTAATTTGGTGGGTCAAACCACCACCTCGCGCGTTGACGGGTCAAACCTCCGTCTATAGTTTGGTGGGTCAAACCTCCACCTCGCGCGTTGACGGGTCAAACCTCCGTCTATAATTGGCGTTGACGGGTCAAACCTCCGTCTAAAGTTGGTGGGTCAAACCTCCACCTCGCCATTCACCATAATTTACCACTTTCAACTCTTATTCACATTTTTGTATTTATTTATATGCATGCCAGTGCCCGATTTATCAAACAACATTTAACAAACGGCATTAACACATAAAAAGGGCAATTAGAACTCACTTTAATGCTTTCAGCAAGTGTTTACCAATCCAAATACACTAGGGCAGCTAAAACTTCTCCTTTCCAGTTCAAATCTAAAGAAATAAACCCTAACTTAGTCCAGTCAATTCCTAACAGATCACTTCATGCGACTAAGGCTATGCGATTGTACTCATTCGTACGACTGAACATGTGACTGAGCTTAATCGTATGAATGAACCATATGACAGAGGTGCGAATGAGCTATAACAGGGTTTGTGCGAATGACCTCCATTCGTACGATTGGTTCATGCGACTGAACTTCAGTCGCACGTTTGAACAATGCGATTGACTCAGTCGCACGAATGGGTCATGCGACTGGGCTCATTCGCCTGAAACGGATCAGCAGCTGTGTTCCTGACATATTTGATCCAAAAACTCGAGTTTTAACCATTCGGATCATGTCATATTCAATACAGAACATGTACACATCCTTCACAACAACATTGGGTCCTTATTTTACCAAAATTTCACAAAAACTCGGTTCCGAATTCTCGGTTTTCAACTTAACGAAAGATTGAATCAAAACTTAGATTTAAGCATGTTTTTGGATCCATTTCAATCACATACACAACTTAATGCATTCAAGGATCGATCCGTGCCAAGCGAAACTTACCAAAACGGAGCCGAAATCGTTGATCAATTGAAGGTTCGAAGGTTGTTCGAGTTCAGGAAATGTACGGGATGTGTATATGTTTGGTATGTGTGTGTGTGCTTATCTCTTCTGCACACATATACCAATATATTTAATATTTTAGTGTTAACCGCCTTAGGCGATTGGAAGAGAGGCGAATGGAGGCCAGGTGACTGAGAGTTATGCGACTGGGGCCCATACGCCTGTGATTCGTGCGCTTTAGCCTCATACGCACGTAAGGCGTGCGACTGAGGTTCATTTGCATGCATGTTATGCGACTGAACACTAATCTTAATTAAATAAATAAATTTTGAACTTTTGGATGTTACAAGTCTACCCACCTTATTTAGGGTTTCGTCCTCGAAACCTGACTAAAACAAATAAGGGTAGTTTCGCCTCATCTCTTCTTCTGGTTCCCAGGTTGACTCAGATCCCTGGTGATGTGCCCACTGCACCCGGACTAAGCTAATGCTCTTATTTCTAAGTTTATTCTCCTTACGATCTATAATGGCCACAGGCTGTTCAACATAATTGAGCTTCTCATCAACCTCAATATCATCTAACGGCACATATTGAGTTTCATCAGCTAAGCATTTTCGTAACTGAGAGACGTGGAAGGTTGGATGAATAGCACTTAGTTCTTCTGGTAAGTCTAATCTACATGCTACATACCCAACTTTTCTATTATTCAGAAAGGTCCAATAAAACGTGGACTTAACTTGCCCCTCTTTCTAAATCGAATATGCCCTTCCAGGGAGAAACTTTCAACAAGACGAAATCCCCAACTTTAAATTTTAATGGTTTCCTTCTATGATCTGCATATGATTTCTGCCTGCTTTTCACCTCTCTAATATGATTTTTAACTACTTCAAACTTTGACATTGTTTCTTTAACTATTTCACTATTCCCCAATTCACGTTGCCCCATATCTCCCCAATAAAGTGGAGTTCTGCACTTTCTTCCATACAACATCTCAAACGGGGACATCTCAAGGGTAGCTTGACAACTGTTATTGTATGCAAATTCAGCTAATGGAAGATGACTATCCCAGCTACCTCTAAAATCAATACTACATGCTCGTAGCATATCCTCCAATGTCTGAATAGTTCTTTCACATTGACCATCTGTTTGGGGATGATAGGCTGTACTAAAGTAAAGTCTAGTTCCCATGGTTTCGTGAAATTTTCTCCAATACCTGGAGGTAAATCTGGCATCTCTATCAGACGTGATACTTTTCGGAACTCCATGCAATCTAACTATTTCTTTAGTAAAGATATCAGCTAACTTTTCCACCGAATAAGTTTCCCGTATTGGTAGAAATAAAGCACTATTGGTTAGCTGATCTACCACTACCAAAATAGTATCATAATCTTTTGGTGTACGGGGCAACTTTGTTATAAAATCCATAGTCAGATCATCCCACTTCCAAACTGGAATAGCTAATGGCTGCAATAATCCATAAGGTTTCTGATGTTCAGCTTTTACTTGGGCACAAGTCAGACATCTATTTACATACTGCATCACGTTGAATTTCATCCCTGGCCACCAATAGTCTTGTTTCAAATCTTGGTACATCTTAGTCATGCCTGGGTGAATGGAATACCTAGATTTGTGAGCTTCATCTAGTACCCTATCACGTAAAGCCAACGGAACCCACATTCGACCAAATCTGATTTTAACACCATGACTATTTTCTTCTAAATATCTCTCTTGACCAACCATTCTTTCTCTCTTAATGTTTTCTTCATTTAAGGCTTCCAATTAGCTTCTTTCAACTGTTGCATAAAATCAGGAGTAATCACAAGTTTATACGCCTTAACTTTAATCGGTTCGTACTTCTCCTTTCTGCTCAATGCATCAGCAACCACATTTGCTTTCCCGGGGTGATACAAAATTTCACAATCATAATCTTTGATTAACTCCAACCATCGCCTTTGTCTCATATTCAAATCTTTTTGCTCAAAGAAGTATTTCAGGCTCTTATGATCAGTAAAGATGGTACATCTCACTCCATATAAGTAATGTCGCCATATCTTAAGAGCAAAAACTACAGCTGCTAATTCTAAATCGTGGTTGGGTAATTGACTTCATGGGTCTTCAACTGTCTAGAAGCATAAGCAATAACTCTCCCACGTTGCATCAAAACAAACCCCAATCCCTGATATAATGCATCAGAATATTTCACTAAATCATCTACACCTTCTGGTATTGCTAATACTGGGGCTTGTGTCAATCGATTCTTCAGTTCCTGAAAAGCAGCTTCCTGTTCCTTATTCCATTCATACTTAACGTCCTTCCGAGTTAATTTCGTCAACGGAGAAGCAGTTTTGGCAAAATATTATTGAATAAATCTTCTATAGTATCCTGCCAGTCCTAAGAAACTACGAATTTCTGAAGGACTTTTAGGAACTTCCCATTCATCACGCCTCAATCTTCGTAGGATCCACCAATATTCCATCCGCATTCACCGCATGGCCCAAAAATTGTACTCCCTTAACCAAAATTCACACTTCGAGAATTTGCATACAACTTATTCTTCTCAGGTTTCCAATACTTCTTGAATATGACAAGCATGATCTCCTTCGTTCTTAGAATATCAAATATCATCTATAAACATAATTACCGATTTATCCAACATCGGTCTACATACCCTGTTCATCAGATCCATGAATGCAGCAGGAGCATTCGTTAACCCAAACGACATCACCAAAAATTCATAATGCCCATATCGCATACGAAAAGCTGTCTTTGATATGTCCTCTTCTCTACCTTCAATGATGATACCAGGATCTAAGATCTATCTTTGAGAACCAATTAGCACCTTGGAGTTGATCAAACAAATCGTCTATATGAGGTAATGGGTATTTATTCTTGACAGTCAGCTTGTTTAGTTCTCTGTAATCTATGCACATCCTTAAACTGCCATCTTTCTTCTATACAACAGAACTGGAGCACCCCATGGTGAAGAGCTGGGTCGGATAAAACCCTTGTCTAATAATTCCTGTAATTGCTTCAAGAGTTCCTTTAACTCAGCCGGTGCAAGTCTATAAGGGGTCTTAGCGACAGGTTTTGCCTGAGGTATTAAGTCAATTCTAAACTCAATTTCTCTATCAGGAGGTATACCTGGTAGATCTTCAGGAAATACATCAGGAAAATTACAAACCACTGGAACATCTTCTAATTTCTTCATCTCCTTAGCAGTATCAACTATATATGCTAAGAATGACTCGCATCCCCTACTCAATAATTTCTCCCGCCTAATCATAGATATGACTTTCACCACACTATCATGTTCATCACCAAAACCGTTACCAATTACCATCTGGTGCTCGCAACACAATCATCTTTCTTTGCATATTATCTGAGCCTCAACATAGATAACCAATCCATTCCAATACTACATCAAAACCTCCTAATTTCATCATATGTAACCTAGTAGGAAATTTTACACCTTCTAGTTCGACAAAGCAATCATCTATTACCTCGCTAACAACTATAAATTCATTAGAGGCAGTCTCTACTGAAAAGGCAACATCTAACTTTGACGGTCTAACTTCTTTACGGCATGAAATTTTATTGATATGAAACTTCTTATTAGCCCCCAATCAAATAAAACTCTAGCAGGTATATCATTAACAGAAACGTACCCGACACAACATCCGGTAATGCCTTAGCCTCCTCCGTAGTCATTGTAAATGCTCTCCCGCAGTACCGCTACTACCACTCACGCTGATTTTACTCGGTCCTCCCACTGCACGAATAGGAACCGGTCCAGGTCTAAGCTTTGGACATTCAGATTTCATATTTCCCATCTCCTCGCATCCATAACACCGAAGTTCTGGACATCTAGAAACGAAATGTCCAGGCTTCCCACATTTATGACATGCCAGGTGATTCAATCTACATTCTCAACTATGAAACTTCCCACATCTATTACACCGAGGAGGGGGACCTACAAAACCCCTAGCATTAAACTTTCTCTTCTGCGGCCCACTCCGTCCATACATAGGCCTAGAACTCAGTGAAGCTTCCTGATGACTAACCACTTCTTCTTTCACCACAGGTTTCTCAGACTCAGCAACTTCCTCATACATGTCCGTAGCCAAATTCACTGTGGCTTGGTAAGTAGAAGGAGAATTTGACTTGACCAGCATTCTTACCTTAAGAGGTAATCCCTGAACATACCTAGTAATCCTCTTTGTCTCAGGAGTTACTAAGTAAGCTACCAAACGAGCCATTTCTTCAAATCTAGAAGTATACTCTTTATGACTTAAACTGCCTGCCTGAAACTGCAAAAACTTAATCTCAATTCTGTCCATCTCTCCTTTCAGACAGAACTTTTCTATCACCAATGCTTTAAAAATTTCCCACGTCATCTGGTTCACGACGACCTCACCCATGGCCTGTTCTACTGTATCCCACCAATACAAGGCTTCTGCTTGAAAAGAATGCACTGCAAGCCCACTTTCTGGTCTTCTTTGCATCTACTAAGTTTAAACGCTGCTTCCATCTCTCGTAACTACTTATAAGTTACTACTACATCCTTCTTGCCTTCAAACTTAGGCGGGTCACATTCTTTAAAATGTTTATATGACACTGGTTTCTCCACTACCGGCTCAACAAAAATAGGTGGAGGAGTTGGTTGGGACGACGATTCACCACCTTTCCTAAGGTCACTTAACATTTCAAGTAAAGTACTACGTAACACTCGGGCGACCTCATCACCTATAGCCGCCTTAAGTTCATCACCTGAGATCCTAGCTTCAGGAATTTGTATTACTTGTTTCCTCCATCTACGATCAGAAATAAACCATAATCAAATAATGTGTGATACCAGGATGTTGCATATAATGTAAATTGCTCATAACATTGGCCAGGTGTTATCAGTTATTTACTTATTCACACCATCCTGCCTCTTCTCATTATCCTTTCACAGTTTATTTCTAACCCTATCTTAACTACAAAATCATGCATACACATAATATTAGTCTTTATCTTAAACAATTACTTTCATTCAACAATTGAATGAATTATCACTAACAATTAAATACTCATTCACACAATACTTCACCCCCCTTCCGGTTGTAGATACTGGCACTTCCCATATATTTAGTTAAAGTTTGAAACAATTAATTGTTCAAATCTCTTTAACCAAGGCTCTGATACCAACTTGTAACACCCTCAATCTCATAACAATATAATATAATAAGGAGGGTGCTACTAGTTGGGTTATAATAACAATTCAGAGACTACAAACGCAGCGGAATTTTATATATATTAAAACTGTTTACATTGTTAACAATATTTACAAGACTTTAACCGACATTTCAAAACTTTGTTAAACTTCAAGTACTTCATTCCCAAAACCAACATTTGTGGCCAGTATCATGCACCATAACCGGAAGCTAACTCTGTGGAGGACCATCACGAGCACCTCTATTACTACCTGGCATGCATAAGAAAACAAATCACAAAATCAGATAAACTGGTGAGTTCTAACATACACCACATTTCGATAACAATAACCCATCAACTGTGACCACACCGAATGATTCACACACACACATTCATCAGTCCATTATTTATCCCAGTATTGATATGCATATCGAATGCCCACAAGGTATTTATGGACATATTTTTATGAATTTAATTTGTTAGGTCAAACCTCCACCTCGCGCGTTGACGAGTCAAACCTCCGTCTATAGTTTGGTGGGTCAAACCACCACCTCGCGCGTTGACGGGTTAAACCTCCGTCTGTAATTGGCGTTGACGGGTCAAACCTCCGTCTAAAGTTGGTGGGTCAAACCTCCACCTTGCCATTCACCATAATTTACCACTTTAAACTCTTATTCACATTTTGTATTTACTTATATGCATGCCAGTGCCCGATTTTATCAAACAACATTTAACAAACGACATTAACACATAAAAAGGGCAATTAGAACTCACCTTAATGCTTTCAGCAAGTGTTTACCAATCCAAATACACTAGGGCAGCTAAAACTTCTCCTTTTCAGTTCAAATCTAAAACAATAAACCCTAACTTAGTCCAGTAAATTCCTAACAGCTCACTTCTGCGACTAAGGCTATGCGATTGGACTCATTCGTATGACTGAACATGTGACTAAGCTTAATCGTACGAATGAACCATACCACAGAGGTGCGAATGAGCTATAACAGGGTTTGTGCGATTGACCTCCATTCGTGCGATTGGTTCATGCGACTGAACTTCAGTCGCACGTTTGAACAATGCGATTGACTCAGTCGCACGAATGGGTCATGCGACTGGGCTCATTCGCCTGAAACGGATCAGCAGCTGTGTTCTTGACATATTTGATCCAAAAACTCGAGTTTTAACCATTCAGATCATGTCATATTCAATACAGAACATGTACACATCCTTCACACAACTTTGGGTCCTTATTTTACCAAAATTTCACAAAAACTCGGTTCCGAATTCTCGGTTTTCAACTTAACAAAAGATTGAATCAAAACATAGATTTAAGCATGTTTATGGATCCATTTCAATCATATACACAGCTTAATGCATTCAAGGATCGATCCGTGCCAAGCGAAACTTACCAAAACGGAGCCGAAATCGTTGATCAATTGAAGGTTCGAAGGTTGTTCGAGTTCAGGAAGTGTACGGGATGTGTATATGTTTGGTATATGTGTGTGTGCTTATCTTTTCTGCACACATATACCAATATATTTAATATTTTAGTGTTAACCGCCTTAGGCAATTGGAAGAGAGGCGAATGGAGGCTAGGCGACTGAGAGTTATGCGACTGGGGCCCAAATGCCTGTGATTCGTGCGATTGAGCCTCATACGCACGTAAGGCGTGCGACTGAGGTTCATTCGCATGCATGTTATGCGACTGAACACTAATCTTAATTAAATAAATAAATTTTGAACTTTTGGATGTTACACCAGCATCATCTCATATGCTACCCTGACATCTCATCACCATCCCAGAGACACCAAGGGAAAACTATACTCAAGGAAGCCCATTTCAAGAGACAGATTCATCTCAAGCCTTTGTGTCTTCTGATGAAAGTTATGGCAGCTTCATATTCACCCTTGAAGACCTGGACTGTATCCATCCAGATGATCTGGAGTACATGGAAATAGTCCAGCAAATGGCTCTTCTCACTCACAGAGCCAAGAGGTTCTACAAGAGGAGAGGAAGGAAGTTTCCCCAGCAATACAGCCAGTGGAAAGTTTGGACTGGATAAAAGCAAAGCTAAGTGTTATAACTGTAACTTGATGGGTCACTTTGCCAGGGAGTGCAAGGCACCAAGAGCAAATGGTGGACAAGCACAATGCAGACCAAACTACACTGATAAAGCTACCTAGAATGAGAAGTCAAAGCAGCAAGCTGCAGTTGTTGTTGAAGAAGGAGGCTTTGACAGGAGCTTTCAGGTGGAAGATGCATCTCAAACCCAAGCATTGCTAAAGTCAACAGTTACAGGTCCTATAACTTAGAGATGAGATCTAATCTTGAGTCCTTGAACATCCTAAAATATGATTTTAGAAAGACGAAAATGATTATAAGTTAAAGATAGAGGACTTAGAGAAAACCATTTCAGTTTTAAAACATGAGCATACAAATTACAGGACTCAAATCAAGAATCTCATAACTAAGTTAACTGAATGCCAGGATGAGCTTGTGATCAGCAAAGCTAGGACAGAAAAATGTGTTCTTGAAGAAGAGACCTTCAAGAACATCATATCCTCATCCTTTCATGAAAAAGTTTGTTATCAAAATTGGTAGGGACTGGGATCTAGTGAGATAGCTCCTCCACACAATCTTGTCTGTAAGATCACCTAGGTGTGGAACTTGTGAAGATGAGCTTCCTTATATAGACCCCTTGAGTGAAGAAGATGAAGAAGCGGTAGTGAAGAATTCCTCTGAGAAGAGTGAAGGGGAGGATTCTAAGAAGGGTCACTATCCTTCTAAGGAGAGCAGGAAGCATGAGATGACCAAGTCTATGAGGAAGAACTTGATCAGAAAGAGCAAGAGAAAGGCCAGGAGGGCTCAAGAGATCAAGGCCACTTTCAACTCTAAGCAGAAACAAGTCTTTATTTCTATAGGATTTGACATGGTTAAGACTGAAGACATAAATCTCAACCTTCTACCAAGAGTTCTGGTTTATGTTCAAATCATCTCAGCATCAAGAAGAAGGCTGATCCGTTATGTACCACTGCTACACAACATGAACCATCCAACTCCAAGAACAGTCCTCAACCTAAGGGACTATCTCAGCATCTGCAAAGATGAAGGTGGAGAAGGGAAGCGATCAAAGTCAACCTTGTTCTCAGAAGAAAACTCTTGGGAAGAAAAAGATAAGTTGTGTCATGTGTGAAAGTACCTCTCATCTTGCTATGGATTGTCCATACAATCCAAAGAGTACTCTTCATCTGACCAAGAAGGGGACTCCCAAGAGGTCTAAGAAGAACTCAGCTTTGGAAGGAAAGTCTATTTCCTTCGGATGCTCCAAAGGAAAGAAAAAGTCAAGTGGAAAATTGCCTTCGGAAGAATATTTGGTCCTGGAAGAAAGGAATACTTTTGAAGCACTAAAGTCTACTACAGTGTTAGCAGGATCTTCCAAAGGTTCAATAATCAAAACTTTCGATGTCTCAAAAGCTTCCGAAGTGTTGAAGGTCAGGTCCAAACTTCCAAAGGTGTTGTGGAAGTCAATGAAAGACCAAGTGACTAAAAGTTCTCCATCAACAACAGCAAGAGATCCTCAGAGCACAACTATAAGATCTATTACTGTTTCATTACCTTCTACTTCCTTTGATGAGCCCAAGACCAATAAGGCTTAGGTTTCCAAATGTAACTAATCATTTTCTTTATGCAGGATAGCTCAAGACAAACAAAAATGTCTAGATCATTGATAGTGGCTGTTCCAGGCACATGACAGGCAATAGGTCACTACTCCAGAACTTTGAAAGGATTGATGGAGGACCAATTGCTTTTGGAGGAGATGAAGGAGGTAACATTTCTGGATGGGGCAAGGTCACAAATGGTAAGCTCAGTATTAAGAAGGTAAACTTATCAAGGAGCTTGGGTACAATCTTCTGAGTGTATCCTAATTTATGATCAGAGTCATAACATGCTCTTTACTGAGCATGAGTGCATTGTTCTCAAGCCTAGGGTGATTATTCCTCATGAGCATATCATGCTTAGAGCCCCCAGGAAAGGCAACATGTATAAGATGGATTTGTAAGAAACATCTCCCTCAGGAGAAGTTTCATGCTTTCTATCTAAAGCCAATAGTGATGAGTCTTTTCTTTAGCATAAAAGAATGTGCCATGTAGAATTTAAGAACATGAATAAGCTAATTAAGAATGATTTGGTAACTAGAATGCCAAAAAAAGAGTTTACAAGTGATGACCATTGTGTTGCATGCCTGAAAGGGAATGACATAAGGTATCTCACAAGCCTAAGGAAAGAAACTCCATCACTACACCCCTACACTTGTTACATATGGATCTCTTTGGCCCCACCAGTGTAATAAGTCTAGGAAGACCTCTTACTGTCTGGTGATCACAAATGACTTTACAAGATTCACTTGGGTCTTCTTTCTTAGAACTAAGGATGAGACCCCTGAGAGTCTGAAGAATTTCATCTTAAGGATTGAGAATCAATGTGGTCACAAGGTCAAAACCATAAGATATGATCAAGGAACTGAATTTAAGAACCAAATCCTTATTTGTAATGAAAAGGGTATTACAAGATAATACAGTACTCCTAGGACTCCTCAGCAAATGGTGTTTCTGAGAGGAGAAATAGGACACTAATTGAAGCTGCTAGATCCATGTTGTCTGACTCTAAACTGCCCATCACCTTCTGGGCAGAGGTAGTCAACACTGTATGCTATCTATAGAACAATGTTTTAGTGGTTAAGACACATGGTAAGACTCCTTATGAACTTTGGCACAAAAGAAACATTTCATTGGTTTTCTCAAGTCATTTGGATGTCGATGCAGCATCTTGAATACCAAAGATCAAATTGCCAAGTTTGCTGAGAAATCAGATGTTGGACACTATATTGGATACTCCTCTCAAGCTAAAGCTTATAAAGTATACAATCTCAAAACTAAAATGTTGAGGAGTCAGCCAATGTGACTTTCAGTGAGCACACTCCCAGTATGAAAGGTTCTGGTTCGGATTGGCTATTTGATTTTGACTTACTTAGCAACTATTTTAACAAATCTTGTGAGAATGTTTTAGGGTCTACAGACAATTTACCTCCAGGTGATCTTGATCCAAGATTTGAGCTAAGAAGACCTTCAAGTTACACATCTTCAGCTCCAGTTGTAACTACTTCAGCAAATGAAGTTTCTATCAGCAAAATAATGACAATTTCAGCTGATACATCTGAGATGCCTTCATGTTCCAGCTCAGAGGCTCAACAAACTAACTAAGAAACTTCATATGCAGAAGAAGATGATGGTGGTGGTGATAGTGATCAAGAATTTCTTGATGCTGATGACACACTCATTGGATCAAGTTCTCTTGATAAGTGTGTTGAATGGTAGAAGAAGCATCTATGCCAGATCTAAATTTCTCTAATTTAGATCTCTCTTAGCAACTTGCTATGATCCCTCAACTAAGGGGTCCACAAGTCTCATCCTACCACAAACATCATTGGAAATGTTGACACCCGGGTAAGAACAAGAGGACAAACACATGAAGCAAATGTTTGTCTTCATTCTTGTTTCTTGTCCCAGATAGAGCCCAAGAAGGTTGATAAGGCTCTGAAGGATGGAAGTTGGATTGAAGCCATGCAAGAGGAGCTACTTCAATTCAAGAGATAGAAGGTTTGGAACCTATGTTCTCTTCCTCATAGGACGACTACTATAGGAACGAAATGGGTATTTAGGAATAAGAAAGATGATAGAGGTATTTTCATCAAGAACAAATCTAGACTAGTTGTTAAGTATACATACAAGAAGAAGGAATTGACTACACTGATGTCTTTGCTCTTGTAGCAAGACTAGAAGCTGTTAGGATATTCTTGGCCTTTGCTGCATCCAAGACTTCAAGGCCTATCAACTTGATGTCAAGTGTGCTTTTCTTTATGGGGTGATTGATGAAGAGATGTGTGTCAAACAACCACCTGGTTTTGCAGATACTAATCATCTGATTATGTCTACAAGCTTGATAAGGCTCTCTATGGTCTACACCAAGCACAAAGAAAGTGGTATGAGACTCTATCTCAGTATCTCTGTAAGCATGGATACAGAAGGGTACTATAGATCGAACTCACTTCATCAAAGGATTGGAAAATGACTTACTGCTAGTTCAAGTGTATGTTGATGACATCATCTTTGATTTAACTAATCCAAGGCTCTGCAAAGACTTTAAGAAGTTGATGAAAGATAGATTTGAAATGAGTGCCATAGGGGAACTCAATTTTTCTGGAATCTTCATAAGTCAGTCAAAGTATGTTCAGGACATACTCAAAAGATTCAACATGGTTGATTGTAAGATTGCTAAGACACCCATAGCAAGAAACCACTCCCTTGGGCCTGATCTTGAGGGGAGTGTGTGGATGAACACCTTTATAGGGCTATGATTGGGTCTCTTATGTATCTTATACCTAGCAGGTCTGATATCATGTTTGCCACACGCATTTGTGCAAGATATCAAGCCAACCCAAAGATGTCTCAACTCATCACTGTCAAGAGAATTCTAAGATACCTCAAAGGTGCCTCAACACTTGGTCTTTGGTATCCCAAGAGTTCTGACTTCAATCTGTATGCATATACAGATAGTGATTATGGTGGTTGCAATATGACTGCCAAGTCTACATCTGGGGGATGTCAGTTCCTTGGTGGAAGGGTTGTCTCATGGCAATGCTAGAAACAATTTGTGTCTCTGCATCAACTGCTGAAGTTGAATACATTGCTATTGCAAGCTGCTGTGCACAAGTGCTTTGGATTCAGAATCAGATGCTTGACTATGGTTTCAACTTCAAGGAGACTCCCATTCACATAAATAACAACAGTGCTATCTCTATCACAGAGAATCCTGTGCAGCACTCAAGGACAAAACACATAAGCATCAGGTATCATTTAATTAGAGATAACTTTGAAAAGGGATAAACTAGTTAAGGTTAACACAAATGAACAATATGTTGATCTATTCACAAAAGCCTTTGATGAACAGAGATTTAAGTATCTTATATCAGCTATTAAGATGATTAACTTTGAGTAGCTTTTTCTTAAAACTAATTCATTTTATTTATTAAAATCTGTGTGTCCTAAGTTGTCTAGTCTATCACCTTCATAAGCTCATGTTTTCTATGGATAAAAACTTTTTGAAGATTTTTAAAGATTTTTGACAAATCTTGATCCTTCGGAAGATTTGATTTTATCTTCGGAAGAAAATATACCTTCAAGACAAATAATTGTCTAAGTAAAAAATTTACCTTCGGAAGAAATTTCTGAAATATCTTCCGAAGCATAAGACTCTCTTAGGCACTTATATGTTTTTAAGGACCATTTTTCTTCCGAAGGTTAATTAACTCTCGGAAGCTTTGTTTTGTGGAACAAAGCATCCAAGTTTAAAATTCTCTTCAAAGCAAATTTGTCAAAACTCTTTGAAAAATTCTTCCGAAGTCATTTGGCTTTGGAAGCTTTTTTCATTAAAACTTCCGAAGACAATTTACTTTCGGAAGATTTTTCGAATTCCAAGAAAACAACTTTTTGAGCAAAAAGCAAACTACTTTTTCAAAGGTGGGACCGCCTTCTGGATTTTAAAGTTTATCCTCTTTCATTAACTTTGTCTCAAATCCTTTCCTCACATAAACCCTGTAGGTTCCCCCTTTTTATCATCTTCATTTTCTCTCTAAACCTAAATTCTAGATTTCTCTCTGAAACCGCCTTCGTTCATCCTTCCTTCACATCTAAGCTTACACAAAATGGCCAACTTTGACAGATGAAATGACCCAGATTTTTCTATACAGTTATACAGGCAACACAATCCGGTTGCACTGTTAAACTCTAAGAAAGATCCACATTTCTCAGAAGTATGACAATTCTTGGCTTTGTCTAACTACGTCACCTCCCTTACCATTGATCTTCCTCTCTATGAGGATCATTTGCTATGAAGGAGATTTCTCTGTAAAGACCTTCAGGAAAGTGAAGGTCTCATCTAAGTGAAAGTACCTACTTCATGTGGTCATCCACAGCTTGTCCGGCAACCATGGAGGATGGGACCAGATCCTGAAGATCTCTCTTTCATACTACATGGAATGGTTCAGGATTTCAATTCATGGTATTCCTAATTTGTCTATACAAATTTAATAGCAAACTTAGACTCCTTAAATTATTAAATGTTTCATAGATATGTTTAATACATTCTCAACTGTGAACTGGGCTCACATTTGAGGGAAACAGGTAATATTCTTAAATTGGGACAGAAGAAGCCCGGCATCTTTAAAATCTTGAAGAAACCAACTTTTGGCTTCTCAGGGGTAGAAACAGCCCTTGCCCTAAAAATGTTAGAGCTCATTTCTCAAGGTGACAACCTAGCAACACAAGCTAGTGTTGAACCCACACCTTCTACATCCCAACTACCAAAACAGCCACAAATCACCCTCACCTACCACAAAAAACACAAACGAAACCCTGCACAATATTGAGTCAGTGCAGGCCCCCATATACTCACCTACACAGAAGGAAGTGGACACTGGAGCTCCCACTTCCCCTGAGGAGCAAACCACTCCCATCACTTCAAGAATCAGTGCTGAGGTTCCTCATGCTCAGCCTGATGAGCTCACAAGCCCAATAGCCTTAAGCCTTCACTTTAAGTCACAACACTCAAGTGAACAACCTTCAGGGGACAGCTACCATCCCCAGCCTTTAGATTTAAACCAACCAATTCCCAACCATGACTTCTATACTGATGAGGACTTAGATGTCAATGACTACTATGAGTCTTCCTACTACACAACTCCTCAAAGGGAGATGAGTGCTCCTGACTCACCTAGGTCTAGCCCACATCAGTCACCTATCAATGAGGTGGATACTTCTGAACATGTTCAGGATATCCATATGGAGAGGCTATCACTTCAGCAAGTTATTACATCATTTAGACCTCAACCATGGCAACTCAGCCCATTGACACTTCAACTGAAGTTGTCACTGAGCAGAGGAAATCCAGCAGCGAAGAACACCATGCTGGTGATGAGAAAGAGGACCTTGGTCCAATTCTCTCATCCCCCAGTGATTCTTCTGATTAAGATGAGGGGAATCTGAGACTAAAGGTGCAAAAACTATCAAAAACATGCACATATTTAGTCTCCAAGGTTAGTCATCTTGAATCTTAAGTGACTACCTTGCAACACAAGGTCAATGATCAACAACTTGAGATATCTCATCTCAAGGAAAAAATAGTTGGGAGATCCTTAAGAGAAGCTCAACCAGGAACACAAGAACCTGTGGATGTAATTGACCTAACTCCTAGCTCACCTGTGCAAGAGGGTGATGCTACCAACAAGGGGGAGGAAGTCATTATAATCATAGAACCTGGGAGTTCCTCAGGGAGTATGGACACTGAGGATTCACCATCCTCACTTGCAGTTATGCATACTCAGCAACTTTCTCAAGTTCACATTGATGTGGACAGTATAGACTCAGTCATTAGGAGTCTATTTGAGAAAGGCATCCCAAGAGCAGTATCATCCCCACAGACTCTAAGTCATATTTTTGGGTGGAGGTATGATACTACTAGAAGAACTCTTATTCTTCAAAGAGTTCAAGATAGGAGCACTGCAGAGTTCAGACTTAGAGGAAGACAAAGGCAATCAGGCAATACCATCGGTCAACTGGATGTTAAGGCAGACCCTGAGATTAGCTTCAAAGGGAAAACCTTGACTGAAGGCCCAGTGGTAGAACCTGAGAGCCATGTCTCACCACTAACTGTTGTAGATGTTCAAACCCTTGATGAGACACCTGCTGGTGAAGGTGCATCTCAACCTCTCTCTGGCTAGAGCTTGGAAGCCACACCAAGAAATGAAGGCCAAAACTCTTTCCACCCTGAGTCATAAAGGTCTGTGAGTGACAAAGGGAAAAGGAAATTAACTTCTGAGGATATTGAGGAGGAGAGAGAGAGAGGAAAAGGAAGCTAAGGGGAGAAAGTTCCTCTACTGGGTCTGCAAGGCTCATGGAATGTGCTATCAGGGCTGCCCCCAGACCAAATACTCAGGATGATGAGTTAAGGGCAGTCAGGATAAACTACATGCAGACTAGGAACTATGATATTGATAATATAATTTCTCTCCCTTAGATGAGTTGAATGAACTGGCTAACATGGAACTATCAAAAGAGAGAATAGAAGAAGAGGATGCAGAGCTTCTTCTGAAAATCAAAGAAGAAAGAAGAAGGAAGAGACTCTATGAGCATATGCCCACTCTCTCACTAGTTCAAGAAACTCAGGAACAAGAGGATGTGGTACCACAAGAACCTCAGGTAGACAAAGAAAAGATAGGATCAATATGATCAACTACCTGAGTGCTACAGGCCTCTATCAAGCTGATAAACTTCTTCCCATTACCCTTTGACTACATTGAGTTTGAGTACCTCAAACAACTTGAACTTGATGTAGCCAAAGAAAGAAAGATCACCAAAAGTAAGTTAAGGGAAGAAGCTGTAAAATCAAGAGCCATCATCCATAAGAACTTGAAAAAGTCTTCTAACAGGCAGAAGATGATGAGCTTCTTGAAGCTGTATGGATTCTCCGGAAGGAGACTTGGTCCCATGTCTCTATCCACCATGGATGAGCACATCAGGGTGATCAGGCAGAAGATCCAAAGAGGTGAACTTGTTGACTTACACTCTCCACCAAGTCAGGTCCCCAAGGAAGTGGAGGTTAAGGTTGAAACACCTAAGACAACACAACCTGAACCTCCTGCTGAACCTCAGCAAACTTCCACTTCTAATCCATAGCAGTGATCTATCCCTTCTCAATATGAACCTGTGAGAGAGGAAGACCTAACTGAGAAAGACAAAGAAGATAAATTAGGTGCTGTAGACCAGTCTTCTCATTTAAAGAGTTTAAAGAGGATGAAAAGTATGGTTTCCAAACCAAAGTCAAAGAAGAAGAAGAAGGAAACATCCACCTCCAAACCTTAGGATGAGTCAAAACATCCTGAGGATGTGCAACAAGAGGATGCCCCACCAACTCCAATTCAAGCAACTCCTTTGGCATCAGGAAGACCCATCTTATCTTGGACATACACCACAAATCCAGAATGATGGCATGTCATAAGAGATCAAGGTATTGAACATGTCTACACATGACAAGATATGTTCAATCTACCTCTATATGATCTCTTTGAAATGAGAGGATATTAGGAGAGTCTAAGTGAACCTGACCATCTCATGAAGAAAGGGATGGTCGTCATCATAATGAGGGCTGTCAATATCTAAAGTCTTCAAATGTTTTGGTAGCATCAGCCTAGGGGGAGTTTGTAAGGGTATTAGTAAGGCTGATACAACCCAAACACTCAAAGTCTTTCCTGCATGCATGCACAAGTATACTGAAGTAGAATGCTTCAGAAGTTTCACACTGCCTTAGAAATTATTCTAAGTGTGAAATCTTCCGAAGCCAAGACCAATATCTTCCGAAGCCAGAAGATGAAGTCTTCCGATGCTTCAAGGACAAAGTCTTTCGAAGCTAACCATTGAAGACAGATTTCTTCCGAAGACTTTTATATTACATGCTTTATCTGATGTACTTTTTACCTAACCCTGAACCACTTTCCATTGCCACTCTGATAAGTCACCAACCTTTCATGAGTTGTGAAAAGGTCCATGCTTTTAGTAAACTGTACATTGAGGTCTTGAGTCTGTAACTTTCCAGTTTAGGTACTTCATCCTTTTTGTAATATATTAGGATGTGAGCTATGGTATGTCATAGTTACTAGCAAAAGGCAATCTGCCTTTTGACACTAGGTTGATTTTGATGTCTAATTCATGTATCCAGCTGGCTTTCAAAGTATGGTCGGCTGTAGGTTGTAGTATAAGTATTTTCTGATCCTTGTAACTTTTTGTTTGTGTAGAACTTTGTAAACCATTTTGTAAGGAACTAGAAAATCAATGTACATCATCCTTGAAAACCAACTGCTTGTGTGTTGTTCTTGTTTCTGTCTCATTTACATCTTGTGTTTCTTAGTTCTCTAAACTTAGTTTACCAGTTCCCTATTTGAATTGTTAAGTGTTATCCCACACTCTCCTCTTTGGATTGTGTTGTACAAGTGCATAAACCCTTCACCCGGTCCTGCATCTTTCTTTGGCCTTCAAGTTACCAAATCATCCTTAATTAGTTTGTGCGTGTTATTAAAGTTTACAAGGCACATTCTTTCTTGCCAAAGGAAAAACTCATCACTATTAGCCATAGATAGAAAGCAAGAAACTTCTCCTGTAGGAGATGTTTCCTACAAATCCATATTGTACAAGTTCCCTTTTAAGGGTGCTCTAAGGAGGATATACTCTTACGGAATGATCACCCCGGGCTTCAGAACGATGTACTCATACTATGTGAAGAGCATGTTATGTCTCTGGTCATAAAATTAGGATACACTCAGTACATTGTACCCAAGCTCCTTAACAAAATTACCTTCTCAACGTTAAGCTTACAATGTAACCTCTAGCATCTCCTCTAAAAGCAACTAGCTTACCATCAATTCTTTTAAAGTGTTAGGAGCAAAGACCCATTGCCTGTCATGTGCCTTGAACAACCACTGTCAATAATCCATACATTCTTCTTGGTCCTCGGCTGTTCCTGCACAATAAAAGAGAGTTAGTTACATTTGGAAACTAAAGCCTTAGTGGTCTTGGGCTATCAAAATGAAATGAGGACAATGCAATAATAATTGACCCTATATTGAGACATTGGGGATCATTTACTGTTGCTAATGTAAAATTCTCAGTCACATGGTCTTCCTTTTTCTTCCATCCCATCTTTGGAAGATTGGACTTGATCTTTAAAGCTTCGGATGTTTTTACAACTTTGGAAGTTTTGGAGACTGACCCTTTGGAAGAACTTCCTTTCACCGAAGCAAGCTTCAGTGCTTTGGAAGCATTCCTTTCTTCTGAGACCAAATTTTCTTCTGAAGTCAATTTTTCACTTGTCTTCATTTTCATTTTAGAGCTTCCTAAAGAAACACAGATTCATGCCAAAGCTTTCTTCTTCTTGATCCTCTTAGAAGTCTTTTTCCTTGTAATGTTGACAGTACTTTTAGGATTGTAGATGCAATCCGGGCAAGATGACATGTACTACCACACATAATACAATCAATTTGCTTCTTCTGAGGGTCTTCTTGTGAATGGAAGACTGAGTTTGATCACTTTCCATCTCTATCCTCATCCTTTCAGATGTTTTAGCAATCTTCCTAGGGTGAAGTTTACCTTTGGAGGTGGATGTTCATGCTGTATAGCAGTGTTACACAATTGATCCTTCTTCTTTCCTTCACAGGGATGAATTGCACATGAACATGAACTCTTGGTAGTAGAGTTCAAAGTTGTATCTTCAATCTTTACCACTTCAAAACCTGCAGACATAAAAACTTGTTTTGCTTGGAGTTGAAGGTGGCCTTGATCTCTAGAGCTCTCTTTGATTTTCTCTTCGCTGCTCGGATCAAGTTCTTTCTCTTGGACTTTGTCATCCCTGACTTCTTTATTTTCCCAGGAGAATAGCGACCCTTGTTAGGATGATCTTCTTCTCTCTCCCAAATCTATTCTTCAGTATCTCCTCTTCATCCTCTTTATCACTAGGATCTATGGATGGAAGCTCATCTTGACTAGTTCCACACTAGGGATATCCTAGACACAATAGAATATGTGAAGGAGCTATCTCACTAGATCCCAGTACCTGTTGTTTTGATAACATACTTTGATTTATAGGGATGAGGATATTATATTCTTGAATGTCTTTCTTCAAGAACATCTTGAAATCAGATTTTAAGATGCTCAAGGACTCAAGATCAGATCTCCCCTCTAAGTTATAGGACCTATATCCGTTTACTTTAGTAATGCACTCAGGGGTACAAAGATGTTCCAATACCTTGGCTTCATCAGGATCTACCATTAGTGCTTGGTTTGGAGACACATCTTCTACCTAGAAACTCCAATCAATGCCTCCTTCTTCCACATCAACTGCAACTTGCTGCTTAGGCTTCTCAGTGTGTGGAGCTCCTTCAGTGTAGTTTGGCTTGGGTTGTGCCTGGACACCATTAGTCCTGGGTGCCTTGCACTCCCTAGCAAACTGTCCCATCTGATTACAGTTGTAACATTTCATTTTTCTCTTGTCCAGCACAAACTTTCCACTGGATACATTGCTAGGAAATTTTTTCCCAGTCCTCTTGTAAAATTTCTTCATTCTATGAGTGAGAAGAGCCATTTATTGAACTATCTCCATGTACTCCAGATCATCCGGATGGATACAGTCCAAATATTCAAGGGCGAAGATTAAGTTGCATGTGCTTTCATCATGAGGCACAAAGGCTTGTGATGAGCTTGTCTCTTGGAATGGGCTTCCTTGGATGTAGCTCTCCCTTGGTGTCTCTAGGAAGGTGATGAAAGGGTCCTTTGGTGAGTAGTCAGGATAAGAGATGAAATCATGCTATGGTTCTCTACAATCCATTTCAAACACATGTAGGGAAGAACTCTGTTGATTGCTAGAGTTGCTAGATGGATTTTCCATGTTCATCTCCGTCTAGTAACTAGTGAGTATGCCCTACAACTCAGTGAGAGTGAGGGTCTTAAGATCTCTATCTAGTAACCACTGAGTATGCCATACAACTTGAGAGTAAGGGTCTTGAGATTTTCAGTCATCTTAATGACCACACATTAGTGTGTCCATTGTCTAGGAAGAGAGGACAAGAACTGTCTCAAATATCCCTATTCTCTAGTTTCATTCGTACATCCACCAGAGTGTCCACAATCTCAACATACCTGAAGTGTTGTTGAATCATTGTTTCACCTATTTTAAAGGTAAAGTTCTTAAACTACTACTTTAAATGGTCTTTGTTGTTTTCTTTGGCTTTAGTAGACCCTTCATACATCAGCTTTAGTGCATCCCAGAGCTGCTTAGCAGTTTTGCACTTCTTGAAACCTCTGTAGATGGCATTTGGAAGAGCAGTTTGGAGGGAAATCATGACATTCTAATCTATATCTATTCTTTTTCTATCTTCTTCAACCTAGTCAGCCACTTCTTTTGGGATCATGCCACCTCCAACAGCAGCTAAAGAGGTGCATGGAATATAAGACTATATGGTAACAGTCTCCCACATCCTGCTGTCTTGTGACTGGATGAAGCCTTCCATTCTTAAACATCAAGTATCAGAATCATTAGGAGTGATGTTACCGGTTTGATATGTTAAGTGTTTTGTGAGAGCTGAGGAGATTTAAGATGGTGAGATCTTACAATCAACAGCCTAGAATGCACTGATACCAATTGCAGGACCAGTTATGGGATGGTCAATACAATCAGACTCACAATGAGGAAAGTGTTAGAACACTTAACAAAATGAATATGGAATGATTTAAGAACAAGGTGCAAAGAAAACACGTAACATTGAGACAGAACTCAAGAACTATATATATGGTTTTCAAGAATGTTGTATATTAATCTCAAGTTCTCTTACAAGAGTTACAGTGAATAACTGTTAAATAAATTACAAGACCATGAGATACTTTATAATACATTCTACAATCGACCATACTTGGAAATCCAGTAGGAACATTGAAAGACAACAATATATTACAAAAAGGGTAAAAATACATAAAGTGGAAAGTTACAGTCTCAAGACCTCAATGTAAAATTGCAAAAGCATGAACCTTTTAACCAACTCATGCAAGTAGGTGAGTCTTCAGAGTTGCAGCGGAAAGTGGGTCAGCTTTATGCAAAAATACATAAGAGAAAAGCATGTTCTTCTATGTCATCGGAAGAAATCAGTCTTCACTTCATTTCGCTTTGGAGGACTTTGTTTTTGAAGCTACGAAAAACTTCATCTTTGGCTTCAAAATATTTGGTCTTTGGCTTCAGAAGATTTAATACTTAGAATAATTCTTATGCAGAGTATAAAGCTTCCGGAGCAACTTTTGCTTCGGAAGATTTTATAGTTAGAATAATTATTGTTCTATGTATAAGACTTCCAGAGCAACTTCTACTAGGTACTGAGTGCATGCATTTAGGAAGACTTTGGTTGCTTTGGTTGCATCAACCTTTATATAGAACATTACATAAACAATGGGTAATAAAGATATGAGAGAGAGCAGAAAAGACAATATGAACCAAGAGTTCAATATATTCAATCATATACTTGGTGAAACCTTGGAGGCTCAGATGTCCAGATTTGTGAAGCTATCATAAAAATGAAGATTGCAGGAATCATCTAGGAGAATATAGTAGTTACAAAAAGCTATTAAATTCTCTACCATATAGTTGGAATAACAACTGAACTACTATCAAGAGAAACAAGGATTTGTTCACTTTGACACTCAGTGATCTCATCTCAACCATCAAATCATGTGATATGGATTATAACCAAAGGGCTGCAAACTATATCAACACAATGGGAGCTGAAACATTGTATGCTAAAATGGCTAGTAACCCTAATTACTATGTCAGCTACTCTCAATTTGTCAACAACAACAACACCCAACACCTTCTACTAGCCCAAGCATCAAAGATCAAATCTTGGCCTGATCCTTGCCTCAATACCAAGCTGCTTATCAAAATTCCTATGTCGAACCTCAAATCCAATCTCAAACTGAAAGCTCCCCTCAGATTCAAGCTTCTCAACCAACACAACAAGCCTTTCTTTTGAATTCTCAACCTACAAAGCACACCATTCAGATAGCTGAAAAGCACCTGACTCTATTTACCAAGCAAAGAATTTTGCAAGAAGAACTGGCAGAAAGGGGTTTGGTTTAAATAACTCTAGCAAGATCAGGATTGATAAGTCCAGTTTGAGATGTTATAACTGTGACAAGTTGGGCCATTTTGCAAGAGAATACACTGAACTCATAACAAACCAAATTGATCATGTAAAGAGGTTGGTGATAGTGGAGGTAGAAACCAAAAACAATCGAACCAGTTCATCCAAGAACAAAGGTTTGGTATCTAAGATAAATAAGGAGTATGATTGGTCAAACCAAATGGAATTCTTTGATATCTAGTTGTCCACTACCTTGTTAGTTGAAATCCAACCAGTTGAAGAGCATGTGAAGACTACATATTTGCTGAGTTTATGTTTGATGATGTGTTGGATAGTGTGTTTTCAAAGGAAGAAAAGGTTGAAGCTGAGTTAGTTGAGAAGGTGAAGAAAGAACAAATGAAAGAGGTGAAAATTGAAGAAGTGCTAGAAAGTGATGAAATAGCTGTTGAGATTACTCTAGCTCAATCTGAAATCAAGGAAGAAAAGGCTGTTGAGTTTACTCCAATAAACATTGAAGAAGTCAAAGAAAAAGCTATCGAGTTGACTCCAGCTACAGAAGAGAAGAAAGTCATAGTTGTTGAGGAAACTCCAGCATCTACTCATGCTATTCAAGAAAATGTTGTTGAGATTACTCTGGCAAAAGAAGTAGAAAAGAATACTAAAAAGGCCTTCATGGTGAATGTTTTACATGAAGAGAAAAAGAAGAAAGATGAAACTAATGAGGTATATACAAATCTTTGTCTAGTGATTGCAATCAAAACATAAAAAAGATACAGAGTTCACAACGGACATTTGATCTTAGAAGTTGAGAAACTTCAATATCAAGCTCATAAATATAAAGGTGATGAGAAAATTTTTAAAGAAAAGATAGATGGATTTATCAATCAAAATTAGATCTTCATGACAAAGATTGCAACATAAACGATTTAACAACTCGTAACAATGAACTATCATTGGAATTTAATAAATTAAACAGTGAACTCTTATCTGCAAAACTGATTGTTGAAAAATTTGAATTATCTTCTAATATGGTTGAGGTTATTATCAAATCTCAAATGACACAAAAGATTAATGGTGGTGAAGGTCGAGTTGGTTATTCTAACATTGCACCACTAATTAATCATGATTAGTCTTCTTTGCTTTCAGTTCACACTTATGATGAAGAGACCTATGGTTTAGGTTTTCAACCAAAGTCTGACTTAACACCTTCAGTCAATATTTCACTGACTGTTGACCCTATCATAAAAATAGAAATCAAATTTAATCATGATAATTCTTTTGCCAAGTGTGTGAAGATGGATGGGTTGGTTGAAGAGTGGGAAAGTGATGATGAAATAGTTTTTAAGAAAAATAAATCTTTTAATGGAAACTCTACTTGTAATTCATCATCAAAGATATGAAAGTTCAGAAGTTTCTTGTGTTACAAATGATTATTCAAAAAGTGTCAAACAATGAAAAGAAACTAAAATAAAAAATTAAGTTTAAGACCAAAGAAAGAAAACACGTAACATTGAGACAGAACTCAAGAACTATATATATGGTTTTCAAGAATGTTGTATATTATTCTCAAGTTCTCTTACAAGAGTTACAGTGAATAAGTGTTAAATAAATTACAAGACCATGAGATACTTTATAATACATTCTACAATCGACCATACTTGGAAAGCCAGTTGGAACATTGAAAGACAACAATATATTACAAAAAGGATAAAAATACATAAAGTAGAAAGTTACAGTCTCAAGACCTCAATGTACAATTGCAAAAGCATGAACCTTTTAACCAACTCATGCAAGTTGGTGAGTCTTCAGAGTTGCAGCGGAAAGTGGGTCAGCTTTATGCAAAAATACATAAGAGAAAAGCATGTTCTTCTATGTCATCGGAAGAAATCAGTCTTCACTTCATTTCGCTTTGCAGGACTTTGTTTTTGAAGCTACGAAAGACTTCATCTTTGGCTTCAAAATATTTGGTCTTTGGCTTCAGAAGATTAATACTTAGAATAATTCTTGTGCAGAGTATAAAGCTTCCGGAGCAACTTTTGCTTCGGAAGATTTTATAGTTAGAATAATTATTGTTCTATGTATAAGACTTCCAGAGCAACTTCTACTAGGTACTGAGTGCATGCATTTAGGAAGACTTTGGTTGCTTTGGTTGCATCAACCTTTATATAGAACATTACATAAACAATGGGTAATAAAGATATGAGAGAGAGCAGAAAAGACAATTTGAACCAAGAGTTCAATATATTCAATCATATACTTGGTGAAACCTTGGAGGCTCAGATGTCCAGATTTGTGAAGCTATCATAAAAATGAAGATTGCAGGAATCATCTAGGAGAATATAGTAGTTAACAAAAAGCTATTAAATTCTCTACCATATAGTTGGAATAACAACTGAACTACTATCAAGAGAAACAAGGATTTGTTCACTTTGACACTCAGTGATCTCATCTCAACCATCAAATCATGTGATATGGATTATAACCAAAGGGCTGCAAACTATATCAACACAATGGGAGCTGAAACATTGTATGCTAAAATGGCTAGTAACCCTAATTACTATGTCAGCTACTCTCAAATTTGTCAACAACAACAACACCCAACACCTTCTACTAGCCCAAGCATCAAAGATCAAATCATGGCCTGATCCTTGCCTCAATACCAAGCTGCTTATCAAAATTCCTATGTCGAACCTCAAATCCAATCTCAAACTGAAAGCTCCCCTCAGATTCAAGCTTCTCAACCAACACAACAAGCCTTTCTTTTGAATTCTCAACCTACAAAGCACACCATTCAGATAGCTGAAAAGCACCTGACTCTATTTACCAAGCAAAGAATTTTGCAAGAAGAACTGGCAGAAAGGGGTTTGGTTTAAATAACTCTAGCAAGATCAGGATTGATAAGTCCAGTTTGAGATGTTATAACTATGACAAGTTGGGCCATTTTGCAAGAGAATACACTGAACTCATAACAAACCAAATTCATCATGTAAAGAGGTTGGTGATAGTGGAGGTAGAAACCAAAAACAATCGAACCAGTTCATCCAAGAACAAAGGTTTGGTATCTAAGATAAATAAGGAGTATGATTCGTCAAACCAAATGGAATTCTTTGATATCAAGTTGTCCACTACCTTGTTAGTTGAAATCCAACCAGTTGAAGAGCATGTGAAGACTACATATTTGCTGAGTTTATGTTTGATGATGTGTTGGATAGTGTGTTTTCAAAGGAAGAAAAGGTTGAAGCTGAGTTAGTTGAGAAGGTGAAGAAAGAACAAATGAAAGAGGTGAAAATTGAAGAAGTGCTAGAAAGTGATGAAATAGCTGTTGAGATTACTCTAGCTCAATCTGAAATCAAGGAAGAAAAGGCTGTTGAGTTTACTCCAATAAACATTGAAGAAGTCAAAGAAAAAGCTATCGAGTTGACTCCAGCTACAGAAGAGAAGAAAGTCATAGTTGTTGAGGAAACTCCAGCATCTACTCATGCTATTCAAGAAAATGTTGTTGAGATTACTCTGGCAAAAGAAGTAGAAAAGAATACTAAAAAGGCCTTCATGGTGAATGTTTTACACGAAGAGAAAAGAAGAAAGATGAAACTAATGAGGTATATACAAATCTTTGTTCTAGTGATTGCAATCAAAACATAAAAAAGATACAGAGTTCACAACGAACATTTGATCTTAGAAGTTGAGAAACTTCAATATCAAGCTCATAAATATAAAGGTGATGAGAAAATTTTTAAAGAAAAGATAGATGGATTTATCAATCAAAATTAGATCTTCATGACAAAGATTGCAACATAAACGATTTGACAACTCGTAACAATGAACTATCATTGGAATTTAATAAATTAAACAGTGAACTCTTATCTGCAAAACTGATTGTTGAAAAATTTGAATTATCTTCTAATATGGTTGAGGTTATTATCAAATCTCAAATGACACAAAAGATTAATGGTGGTGAAGGTCGAGTTGGTTATTCTAACATTGCACCACCAATTAATCATGATTAGTCTTCTTTGCTTTCAGTTCACACTTGTGATGAAGAGACCTATGGTTTAGGTTTTCAACCAAAGTCTGTTTAGTCAATATTTCACTGACTGTTGACCCTATCATAAAATAGTTGATAATTCTTTTGCCAAGTGAAGATGGATGGGTTGGTTGAAGAGTGGGAAAGTTGATTAGTTTTTAAGAAAAATAAATCTTTTAATGGAAACTCTACTTGTAATTCATCATCAAAGATATGAAAGTTCAGAAGTTTCTTGTGTTACAAATGATTATTTAAAAAATGTCAAACATTGAAAAGAAACTAAAATCAAAAATTAAGTTTAAGACCAAAGAAAGAAAACACGTCACAAATCAGTATCTAACTTGAAAAGTAATTTCAAAAATAGATTTATTTCAAAAGGTAACATTGATAAAGAAGATTATATTTTTAAGGAAACCAATGCAAGTTTCTTTAAAAATAAATCTCCTGTTATTGCTAATTTTATGAAACAAGATATGTGAAGATCAAGTATAAAGAAAACTGGTCCTACTCCAGTGCCTTCCATTCCTAAGGATAAAGCTAAATAAAACCTCCTTAACATTTGAAGTGACTAAATCTCTTAGGAAAACTTTCAATGAAAAGGAAAGCAAGAGACTGTTAAAGAAACTTTTGGCCAAAGACATATTAAAGCTAGATTCTATGATAACAATGGAAGTTATCATCAACAGTTTGAGAAAATAACTCAATAGCAAAGTGTGTATCAAAATAAATGTTGATACATTTGTGGAAAGCCAAATCACATGGCTAGAAATTGTCATCACTAGCAATTATCAAGTAAACTGAGGTTTTCAATTCTATTACAAATAATAGAAAAAAATTCTTTCTTAATGCATAATTTAAATGAAATTTGAATCATTCCAACTCTTTTTTCTAAGAAAAAAATGATCAAATAATCACAACTTCGCAAAATGAAAATGCAAACAAGAAACCTTTACTTATCAATGATAACAATTTATCTTCCACACAAATTACATTCGAGAATTGGTCAGTAGTATGATTAAACCAATTTAGAAATGGAAAATTAAAGAAAATGAATCAAAACCTGATATTGTTGAAGATTATATCTTTAATGATAAAAGATATGATATGAAATCTGTATCATATTTAGATGAAAATGGTGTACTATGTCAACCATGGTTTGGGTTCCTAAAAATGAATAAATGATTGATTTGTGCAGGAACATCCAAGACCCAATATCAACGGTGTATGGCACGTTGACAGTGGATGTTCAAGGCACATGACTGTTAATATATCTTAGTTAAACAACATCAAAGCTTATAATGAAGGATATGTTATATTTGATGGAATAAAAGTTTGTAAGATTACAAAGAAAGGTACAATGTCAAATGGTGTGTTAAGCTTTAAAGATGTCAACTTTGTAGAGGAACTAAAACATAACCTGTTAAGTGTCTCTCAGATTTGTGACAAACAATATTCAACATATTTCATTGATAGAGAATGTTTCATTCTAAAACCTAGATTTGTAATTCCTGATGAGTGGATCATATTGAAAACTCAGAGAGACAAGACCCTACTTATGTGATATGAATGGATTACATTCATTAGTAATTACGTCATGTTCGTTGTCTAAGGCCTTAGAAAGTGATTCATTGTTATGGAATCATAGTCATGGTCATGTAAATATTAAGAATATGAAAAAGTTGGTTAGAGGAAATCATGTTGTTGGGCTATCCCGTTCAAAAGGCAAACAATATAAACTCCCTCATAAACCAGTTGCTTAAAAAATTGACTCTATTCTTCAACTGTTACACATGGATTTATTTGGTCCATTTAGTGTTTTGAGTTTGGGACGTCGTGCATATTTTTAGTAATTACGGATGATTTCTCAAGATTTACATGGGTTTTCTTTTTAACAACCAAAGATAAGACACCTCATTTGCTCATAAAATTCAGGATATTTATGGAGAATCAGGCTGACAAAACAGTCAAGAACATTCTAAATGATAATGGAACTGAATTCTGCATTCGCACATTGAA
Organism: Flaveria linearis; assembly: GCA_024085815.1. Classification (NCBI taxonomy): domain Eukaryota; kingdom Viridiplantae; phylum Streptophyta; class Magnoliopsida; order Asterales; family Asteraceae; genus Flaveria; species Flaveria linearis. The sequence goes on from CM044015.1 coordinate 28,750,363, forward strand.
TGAATTTTATGATTCAAAGGGTATAGCTAGGCAATTCAGTTCTAAAGGAACTCCACAACAAAATAGAGTTGGTGAAAGACGAAACAAAACATTAATTGTAACTGCTAGAACAATGTTATCAGCAGCCAAATTACCATCATTCTTTATGCTGAAGCTGTTAACACTGCTTGTTATGTTTAGAGTCTGTCTTAATCAATAAACAACAAAACATGACTCCTTATGAAAACTTTTTCAAACATAAATCTAAAGTCAAATATTTGAAAACTTTTGGATGTTGTTGTACATTTTTAAACACATCTAATTCAAAGTCAAGATTTGATAAAAAAAAGCTGATGATTTTTATGTTGTTAGATACTTCGCCAACAAAGTTGCATATAGGGTTTAAAATAATAAATCAAAAGAAATAGTTGAGTCATTTTATATTGATTGGCTTGAATCAAACAAAACTGATACAGGTTCTGCACCTTCATGGGTTTATGATTTTGTTTCATTATTTGAAACATTTAATTGTTCATATGTCATTTCTACAACTACTATACCTTTGACATCCTCAATGCAGGATATGTTTGCTAATAATCTTGGATCCACTTCATCTCAAGAAAAGGGAATATCTTTAGACATACCTTCTTCTACACCTAGTACAACTGTTCCTTAGGTTTCAAAATCTGACATATCTCTAACTGATCCTGATGTTGAACAAGCTCGATAAGTTTCTGATCAAATTGGCTCTTCTACACAAATGGATCCAATTGCTATCATTCAAGTTCCATTTGATGATTTATCTATTGATAATGATGCTCATTAAGAGGAAGATATAGTTTATCACCCGAAGGAGGAAACACTATTGAAGAACCAGTGGGTCAAATGTCTAATCTAGATGAAGTTCTTTGAAGATGCCATTCCTCAACTGAGAATACATAAGGACCATCCAGCTGGAGCTATTATTGATCCATTATCACATGGAGTTCAAACTCAAAGGGGTTCTAGGGCAACAAATACAAGCTTGTATTCCGGCTTTATTTCTCGAATCAAGCCAAAGAATATTGAAATGGCATTAAAAGAAAATAGTTGGGTAGAGACCATACAAGACGAGTTGATGCAATTCAAGAAGCTAAATGCATGGCAACTGTGTTAACTACCAAAGGGTAAGATACCGATTGGAACAAAATGGATATTTAAGAACAAGATGGATGAAAAAGATGTGATTGTTCGCAACAAGGCCAGACTTGTTGTTCAAGGATTCAACTAGATTGAAGGGCTTGATTATGACGAACTATATGCTCTGGTTGCAAGACTTGAAGCTATACGTATCTTTCTAGCTTATGCGTCATACTGTCAAAACTACATTCTTGTACGTCGAAATGAAGGAAGAAACCTATGATTGTCAACCACCAAGTTTGAAGACCCTAATAATCCTGAATATGTATATAAGTTAGTCAAAGCACTTTATGGTTTACATCAAGCATCTCATGCTTGGTTTGCTACTCTTACTGAACATCTGCTTACAAATGGTTATACAAGAGGTGCTATTGATCAAACTTTATTCTTAAGAAGACTTGTAATGATCTCTTTCTTGCTCAAGTTTATGTCGATAATATTATTTTGGATCTACGAATGATGATTTGTGCAAGGAATTTAAAGTAGTGATGAAATAGAAATTTGAGATGAGTTCTATAGGAGAAATGTCGTTTTTCTTAGGTATCCAAGTTAAACAAGATGATAAGTTTATACTAATTCATCAAGAAAAGTATATTCAAACTATCTTAGACAAATACAAGTTTCATGACTCCAGTATAGCTCCAACTCCTATGTCTCCACGTCCTTCTTTAACTCCAAATCTCACGGAAGAAGACGTTGATAAACACCTATATCGATCAATGATCGGATCTCTGATGTATCATACTACAAGCAGACCAGACATCATGTTCCCTGTTTGTCAGTGTGCACGTTATCAAAGTAATCCAAAGGAATCTCACATGAAAGCTGTCAAGCAGATATTCAAGTATCTCAAGGGTTAACCAACATTTGGTCTTTGGTATCATAAAGTTTTGATTTCAATTTATTTGCTTACACTGACAGTGATTATGCAGGATGTAATTTAGACAGGAAGTCAACTACTGCTGGATATCAATTTCTTGACAATAGGTTGATTTGTTGGCAGTGCAAAAAAGCAGCAGACAGTATCCACATCCACTATAGAGGCTAAATATGTGGCAGCTTCAAGTTGTTGTTCACAAATCTTTTGTATTCAAAAACAACTTCTTGATTATGGCATTAACATATTTGACACTAAAATTTAGTGTGATAATATTGTAGGGTTAAAAATTATGAAAAAATCCAATCCAACATTGAAAAACAAAAACATCGACATCCGAATGCATTTTATCTGTGATTATTTTGAATGAAAACTTATCCATTTGGAATCTGTTTCCTCATATGACAACATTGTTAATTTTTGTACTAAGGCGTTTGATCATTCCAGATTTGACTTCTTAGTCCAGTCATTGGGAATGATTAAATTTGGTTTATACAGAAACATTGACAAAATTAAATTTTTGATAGAAAATGATAGTGCATTTCTTGATTTTGAATCACTACATTCTAGATCATACAAAAAACTAACTTGAATTATGCCTGATATGTTGATAGGCTGAAATTCAATATTGAAAAGCTATGTGTTCTATGATGCACTGAAAGTAAACTTTCTATGACTGCAGTGGGTAATTCATCAAAGTTTTGTAAATACACTGACTCCATGCTAAAACAGACAAAGAGTTACAGACTAGTCATACTCAATCCAGTTACTCTCTGACTCAGTGTATATCAGATGATGTATATATATACATACATACATAAAAATCAAAATATAAACATGGTATACAAAAGGAAACACAAAATACAAAAGAAAAAAAACAAACAAAATGAGCAAAAAGAAGCCAAACAGGCCATATATGAATAAAAGATGCTAATGAGCACATTGATAAAAGATATGTCACAGACATACATACTATATGTTAATATTTTCTTCTTTGAGAATGTGTTATGAAACAGGAGGAAAAATCAAAAGATAGGTCATGTAAGTCAGACTTGCCGTGTAAGTCCTAAACGTCTTGCGATGGCAAAACATAAGTCCATCTCGCAGTTAATAAGTCCTACAACTTGTTAATATTTTGTGTTTATAAACATTTCTCATGCTAGTTTGCTCAAATAGATATTACATAAGAAACTAATAGACTCTGACAAATCATAGCAGAAGTGAAAGGTTTTAGTAAATTCGGGTGACTTGAAATCTTGAAAATGTCTTGAAGCTGGATAAGGGTTTTGCAAGATTTTTTGATTATGGGATCCACCGAGTTCATATAATTTAAGCAAAACATGATAAATATCACAGTGTAAGTGTCTAAGTAAATCTTGATGTCTATGTTTAAAGTGCATACAATATATTGACAATCAATGTTACTAGTCTTATTTATAATAGTACTGGATGATGTTACTGATCAATTTATAAGGAATATGATTTTATACTTGAAAATTTATTAAAAACATAAGTTATTAGATTAGATATTGTGTCTTCTTTGTTTCTGTTAAAAGTATATTTTGTTAAGGGTGTTTGAATAATTGTAAAAGATTTAGTTAAACATAATCTTTTTCATAACAAATCAAAGGCTCAATAAGATGACTAAAAATTGAAAAAATGGAAAAGTTAGAATTTCCAGAAATGAGAACTTTTACGCGAAAGGTTTATTTCACGTGAAAAGTTCATCATGCGAGAACTTAGACTTCTTGCAAGAGAAGTTTGAGTCATATATGTAGTACAGTTGTGCAAGAAGTAGACTATTCACACTAATTGCCCTCAAAATTCACCCTCAAAATTCTGTGTTGAAACTGTAAGGCCTCATTCCCGGAACGCTTATAGTTGCTCATTCATAGCATAAAACATTTAAAATATAACTTTTGTGATGGAATTAAAACTTTTCATTAATAACAAAAAGTGTGTGAAATCATCACGTTGCTATATTTATACATCTCAAAAATTGTGTTAATACAATATCTTTCTCAAAAATGTGGATGCCAGTCTTAAATCATTCATAGTAGCTTATGGATCCATGCCCGCATCTCCCCAGCATCAACAATTACCTGCCAACTATTATGCATACAAATAATCAGCGATGCTGAGTGAGTTCTAATTTTATAATAAAATACTTTATGTCAGTTTAAAACATTTCCTTTACTTCCGCACGTGATCATACATCATACATATGACAATTCGAATATTTTTTAATTAGTCGTTATATTCTTTTATTTCATATAAGGGTTAATGATGTCAATAATGAAACCTTGGGAGTTCGTTTAGTTATTAAATTAGTAGGTTTCATAAAGTATAATCTTGAGTTTTAATTATAGAATTTAAAACAAATTATTAAAACCATAAGCTTATTTATAAATTCATCAAGCCAATAATTTATAAAAACATTTATTGTTAAAGTGTAATTTTTAATATTTATAAGATTTATAAAATAAGGTATGTTGTTAAAGGGTTAAAATTTCAAATTTTAAATCTGATTATTAAGGATTGTGCATAAAATAATAAAGCTAAAAAATAACAGGGACCAAAAGTGTAATTTTAAAACCTAAACGCCCACCCCCTTTTCTCTCTCTTCCCCTCGCTTCAAATCTTTCGTGGAACTGTTTCGAACTCGAGGATGCACGTTAATTGAACTTTAAATTGCTGTTTGGTTAATCATTTATCCCAAAACCGAATCCCCTCAGATTACAAATTCCTTCCACACTTAGATCGTATTAACAATCCAATTAATTAGGTTTACACATTTGCATAATCGAGTGGAACGCATTGGTGGGTTTAATTTCAATTGAAACTGTTGTTCTTGCACTCGAATTGCATCCGTAACCCCTGTAACACCCGGATATTTTCCCATGTAGCAGACGAAAGAAGGAAAAAGAAATAAAGTCCGAAGTTGAGGGACCAAACCCGCCAACAGCGAAAGAAGGGCAAATGGGGGCATGTTAAGGGAGGGGGCAGCCATCTCCCCTCCCCACACTTGCAAATCAGCCAAAAAGAAAGGGAGGAGAGAAAGAATAGAGGAAGAAGAGAAAAAGGAGAGAAAAGTGGTGGTTCGGGCTCGAAATTCGTCATGTATCTAGTCCAAATGAAGCTCTTCATCTTCTTCTTCTTTGTGTGAGTTCTAGGACTCCTTATTTACTTGTTTTCAACCAATTTTGGGGCTGGAACACATATAAACCCGTTTTTGAAATATGTGTGTTTGACACATTTGGGTGTGATTGTGTATAACGTGTTTAGAGTGCGATTTTGGACCTGAATGTGCTATGTTTCCCTAAGGTTTAGGAGGGTTAATTTGGGCATAGAATGAGTTTGGAAAGGTTTGGATGTCAAAAGTTGCGGCTGCAGTTCGGGATGAACTGCAATAACTGCCCAGTTAGGGCTAGGCGACTGGAGGACCAATCGCACGACTTAGGGACGACTGAGGTTCAATCGCACGACTGATGGAGGACTGAGGTTCAGTCGCACGACTGGGGATCCAGTCGCACGACAAGTCATACGACTGAGAGCCCAGTCACATAGGTGCTCAGTAGCACAGGTGTCCACTCGCACGACAGAGAGCTCAATCGCATAGGTCCATTCGCCTGGCTGTTCAATCGCACGACTGAGGGTTCAGTAGCATAGGAGCCCATTCGCGTAGTGTTCATTTGCATTATAGAAAGTCCATTCGCACGATTGGGTGTTCATCCGCATGGATGCTCATCCGCATTGGTCCAATCGCATAGTGTTCAGTCGCATGGAGGCCATGCGACTGAAGGGTGCCTAATCGCCCAAATAGGACTGTTGTGTACAAGGAGAGGTATAGTCCAATTACTGGCCTTCAGGAAAAGAGTAGGGGTAAGTAACGATATGAACGCTCCCATAGGTACATGTGTGATAACCTTCGAGGCTTAGAAGTTATGTTGGGCACGATAATGATAGTAATGCATGTATATGCATGATGTATGTATGTTAAGTATGATGTTGCCATGATAGATGGTGATGACTGATGACTTGTAAATGTCGATGCTCCTTGTATCGATGTATGTTCATCTTTTCCGTATGTATCTTACGTATGATGAGGTCCTATATAATGCTGATGGCTCATCACTTGTAAATGTCGATGTTCCTTGTTTCGATATGCATTTATCTTTCCCTGACATTACGTGTTATGATTAATGAATGAAATGAAAGTATTATGTAACATAAAGCGAAAGATAATAAAAGAGGAACGTGATGAATGAATGCATGCACTAACAAATGAATGAATGCTAGTAAGAAAAGGCTTGCAAGCAAATGTATGGAGGTGCACACCCATTGAAGGTGTTAGCTCAACGTTGTGCGGGTTAGCTACCCCAAAGGATGCACACTGGGGTCCAATCTTTGTGATTGACCGTATGTATGGATCCTTGCGGCTTACCCTAGGTGACTGGATCAGCTTCGTGCACAATGTTCGTGTTTTAATTACCACTGGTCCAGCACCAGCACTCATGCACAATGTTCGGGGTATAACGTATCGCATTGATCCAGAATGAAAGAGGAAGGATAAGTGGTGCATGTACTTGCCCTAGGTGACTGGATCAGCTTCGTGCACAATGTTCGTGATTAATTACCATAGGTCCAGCACAAGTAGTAGTTCATAATGTTCGGGGTATTGTACATGTCACGGAAATTAATGAACGTAAAAATGAATGTAATGAACATAGGAATGAACGTAACGCACGTACGGACGAATGTAATGAATGTATGAATGAAAGTAAGAAACGTACGAACGAAAGAAAGAGTTTATGAATGAATGTGAATGTTAACGATGAACGGTAAATGAACGGAAGCTAATGAATGAATGATGTAGATAATAATGATATTATCTATGTGTACGTTTGTTGTGTGTTCGCTTGTATGTAAAGAACGGTTTAACGAAAGAAAAGTATGTTTAATTATCAAACTAGAACTCACTCAGTAACGCTGACTTTTTATGTGTTTCCAAATGGCAGGTAGTATTACTGAGCATGGCACGAGGCTGCTACTCAGCTTTTTTATGATGGCATTCTTTTGTTTAATGTTTTTGTATTATAATGCAAACAAACGATATTTTGTAATGAGTGTTGTATTACTTTTCAAAAGCGCTTATAGTAAAATGAAACGTTATTTCACAGTTTCCGCTGCACGATTTTAGTAAAGCTTGTATAATGATACGTTTTAAGTGCGACGATAACCAGCTGTGAGGTGCCCGGGAACGGGGGCTTACAAGTTGGTATCAGAGCCAAAGTTTAAGTGAAATGGGTAAAAATTTTCAAAATAAACCTTAACTTAAACTGAAAATGGGACGGAATGGGATGGGATGCCAATCTGAGTAGCTACATGCCATCAGGTACTTCTTAAAGTTAACCGGTAGTATGTGCGCATGTTATGTGTTTCTGTGTTGCTGATAGATTTAGATACTGTTATAGTCAGGACAGCTAATGCCGGGGTGCGAAGAGTAAAGTAAGTGGCAAATCACAACTGGCCACTGTAATTAGGGACTTACTATACTTGACATAAACTGAGCTATTCCCTTAAATGACCATGTTGGTGTTTGAATCTTTCAGTGTGTGATAGAGGATGGCCGGTGGTAGATCATCCAAAGCCTCGCGTGGTGGGCTTGCTGCTGCATCGCGGCCTAAAAGAGGCAGGCCTAGAGCTGAGAAGGTGGTTCCTGAAGAACCCGAGACCCCTCATCCAGAGGGTGTAGACGAGAGCGCCAATTTGAGAGCCTTGGTAAAGGAGGCTGTAATGGAGGAGGTGCACCAGGTCATGTAGATGATCTTACTATCTGTGGTGACCGAAATGATAAAGGCTGTACGGGAAGGAGAACGGAAGGAGAGGAACTGGTCCTCAGGAGGACGGGAACAAACGGAGCCTGAAACGGTTCCTTCTGATGATGAAGAGTAGGAGGAAGAAGAGCCTGTGCCGGGGGCAGCACGAGGCTGTAACTACGGGGATTTTCAATGATGCAAGCCCCCAACTTTTGATGGTAATGACACTACTGCTGCTGCTCACCGGTGGGTGAGGGAGATGGAAGTCGTTCTGAATATCAGCGAGTGCCGGGAAGATCAGAAAGTGAAGTTTGCTGCCCATTCTTTTATGGACTCAGCTTTATGCTGGTGGGACAATATAGTCCAAGCCGAGGGTAGCAGGGCTATTGGGAGGATGATGTGGTCGGGGTTGAAGAAGTTGGTTATTGAGCAGTTTTGTGCTCACCGGGAAATGGATAAGGTCGAGAGGGAGTTCCTGCAGCTGGAGGCGGGAACGATGACACACCGACAATACACCACAAGGTTCAACGAGATGGCACGTCTGGTGCCAGATCAGGTGACACCTCGTTAAAGCTCAAGATGTATATTCAGGTTTGCTGGCGGACATTCGCAGGCATATGATCGCTACCCGACAGAGCCGTTACGGCGACTTGGCGGAAAGATTGTATGATGAAAGTGTGGTGGAAGGTGGTAGGAAGGGTGGTGGTGATAGGAATTGGAACGAAAACGTTTGGTCGGGGTGATGCCTCGACGGGTAACAAGAAGGCACGGGTGGATGATCACCGTAGCCACGTCGGGTACGGGATTGAGAAAGTGTGGCAAATGTGGGAAAGAACACGGTGGTGAGTGCAGATAGCGATTAAAAGTCTGTTTCAAGTGTGGGAAGCCTGGTCATATGGCTAGAGATTGTGGAGGCGCGAGGTGCTTCAACTTTGGGAAAGTGGCCATATGAGTAAAGACTATAAGAAGCCAAGGGCTGAGGGTTCCGGCGTGAAGAAGACGGGGAATGAAGGACCGAGGGCAAGCGTCAGGGCATTCACGATGACGCAGGAGGAGGCTAGGACGGAGCCTGATGTTGTGTCTGGTATGTTTCTGGTAAACCAAACTTTAGCTTCTGTATTGTTTGATTCGGGTGCCAGTAGAAGTTTTATTTCTGCTGCTTCTGTGCTAAGCTGCTTGTTAGTTGTAAGCGTGTTGATGCACCATTTGATGTAGAAACTACCATAGGTAAGTCTACCAGGATTTCAGGGACGATAGAGGGATGTGATGTGGAACTAGAAGGTCATAAGTTTCCTGTTAGACCATTTGTGGTGACCTTAGGTGGTTTCGATTTGGTTCTTGGGATGGATTGGTTAGCGGACTTCGAGGCGAATATAGTGTGTCGCAAGAAGATGATTTGTTTGATAACGCCTGACGGGAGTTCGGTAACTGTTTACGGGGATCGGGTCACGACGATCCAAAAGTAATCTCAATGGCGGTGGCGGGAAAGTGTATGAGGCGTGGATGTAGCGCCTACTTGTGTTATGTAAAGGATATGGAAACGCCAACACCACAACTATCCGATTTTCCGGTTGTGCGTGACTTTCCGAATGTGTTTTCTGAAGATTTTTCAGGAGTGCCACTTGACCGAGAGATTGAGTTTCAGATTGATCTGATACTAGGTGCCTAACCTGTTGCCAAGGCACCGTATCGGTTGGCTCCAACGGAGATGAAAGAGTTGATGGAGCAGTTGCAAGAGATGCTTGATAAAGGGTTCATTAGATTGAGTATCTCCCCTTGGGGTGCTCCGGTCTTATTTGTGAAGAAGAAAGACGGTAGAATGAGGATGTGTATAGACTACCGTGAGCTGAACAAGTTGACAGTGAAGAATCGGTATCCGTTACCGAGGATAGACGATTTTTTCGATCAGCTTCAGGGTGCCAGTTGGTTTTCAAGGATAGATCTTCGATCGGGCTACCATCAGCTAAAGGTGAAGAAACATAATATTCCTAAAACTGCTTTTCGCACGCGCTACGGTCATTACGAGTTTCTTGTCATGTCTTTTGGTTTGACCAATGCGCCACCTGCTTTCATGGATCTGATGAACCGAGTGTCTCGGCCGATGTTGAATAAATCAGTGATTGTGTTTATTGATGATATCCTGATTTATTCGAAGAGGGAGATAGAGCATGCCGGTTATATTCGGGAGGTGTTGGAGACGTTGAGAAGGGAGAAGTTGTATGCCAAGTTCCCTAAGTGCGTTCTGGTTGCGCGAAGTTCAATTCTTGGGTCACGTGGTGAATCCGGAGGGGATCATGGTGGATCCGGCAAAGGTGGAAGCAGTGATGCAATGGAAGTCTTCAAACACGCCATCCGAGATCCCTAGTTTTCTTGGGTTTGGCGGTCTATTGAAGAAGATTCATTGAAGACTTCTCTAAGATCGCTTCTCCACTAACAAAGTTGACCCGGAAAGATGTAATGTTTTTATGGGGTCAAACTCAATAGAAGGCGTTTAAAGAATTGAAGACAAAATAGACCCAAGCTCCTGCATTGTCATTATAAGATGGAAGTGAAGATCTGGTGGTTTATTCTGATGCTTCCTACTCGGGATTAGGGTGCGTGTTAATGCAGAGAGGAAAGGCTATAGACTATGCATCCCGACAGTTGAAGGTTTATGAGGTTAACTATCCTACTCATGACTTGAGCTAGTAGCTGTGGTATTTGCGTTAAAGATTTGGAGGCACTACCTGTATGGGACGAAGTGAACCATCTTCACCGACCACAAGAGCTTAAAGTGTTTCTTCGAGCAGAAAGATCTGAACATGAGGTAGAGGCGATGGTTGGAGCTCATAAAGGATTACGATTGTGAGATCCATTATCATCCGGGCAAAGCCAACGTGGTGGCGGATGCCCTTAGCCGAAAGGAGAGACCTGAGCCGATTCGGGTGAAAGCGTACCAGTCGATTATGACCTCTGATGTGATGAAGCAAGTCAAAGATTTTCAAGATGAGGTATTGAAGGGAGGTCATCTTAACTCTGAAAGAATGAGAGGTCTGGTTGCGGAATTAGGTGAAAACACACTTAGTGTTAAAACCTGATTCGGGCGGATGTGGATTCCTAGTTTTGGAGATCTACGAGTAAAGATCATGGATGAAGCTCACAAGACTCGATACTCTATTCATCCTGGTGCTATGAAGATGTACCAAGACATGAAGCAAGACTATTGGTGGCCGGGTATGATGCGTAATGTGGTGGAGTATGTGAGTAAGTGCCTTACATGTTTGCAAGTGAAGGCCGAGCATCAAAAGCCGTATGGGAAGATCCAACCTTTGGATATACCAGAATGGATGTGGGAGGACATCACCATGGATTTCATTACGAAGATGCCGCGTACTCCGAAAGGGTATGATGCTATATGGGTGATTGTTGATCGCTTGACGAAGAGTGCTCACTTCCTACCGATGCACGAGACATATTCATCTGAGAGGTTGGCTGATCTGTTCATCAAAGAAATTGTAGCTCGTAATGGTGTGCCGATGTCTATTGTGTCTGATCGTGACACCCGGTTTACATCCAATTTCTGGAAGAAATTCCACGATGCGATGGGGACGAGGTTGCATATCAGCATGGCTTATCATCCCCAGACTGATGGTCAGTCAGAAAGGACCATTCAGACATTGGAGTACATGTTTCGGGCATGTGTGATTGATTTTGGGGGAAGTTGGTATGACCACTTACCGTTAGCTGAATTCTCATATAACAACAGCTATCATGCCAGCATTGGCATGCCACCTTATGAGATGCTATACGGTAGGAGATGCAGGACACCCGTATGTTGGGGTGATATTGGTCATAAAGAGTTAAGGAGCGTCAAGGCGATCGAGGCTACGACTGAGAAGCTTGAGAGGATCAAAGCTTACATGAAAGCAGCCAAAGATAGACAGAAGTCGTATGCCGATAAACAACGCAGGCCGATTGAGTTCCAGGTGGGTGACCGGGTTATGTTGAAGGTCTCGCCATGAAAGAGTATTATTCGGTTCAGCAAGCGGGGCAAGTTGAGCCCGAGATACATAGGCCCTTTCCGAATCATTGCTCGAGTAGGAAAGGTAGCCTATAGATTAGAGTTACCAGATGAGTTGAGTGGAATTCACCCGACATTCCACATATCTCATCTAAGGAGGTGTTTGGCAGATGAGGATATGAATGTTCCACTGGAGGATATCGAAGTAGACGAACGGCTCAATTATGTGGAGCAACCAGTGGCGAACATCGATGGAAAGGAGAAGTGGCTGAGAAATAAAGTGGTTCCTCTTGTGCATGTACAGTGGTAGCACAGGAAGGGATCCGAGTCAACGTGGGAAACCAAAGAAGAAATGAGACAACGTTACCCACGTTTGTTCGAGGAAAAACAGGCTTCGGGGACAAAACTATTTAAGGGGGGTGGACTTGTAACACCTGGATATTTTCCCTTGTAGCAGACGAAAGAAGGAAAAAGAAATAAAATCTGAAGTCGGGCGACCAAACCCACCAATGATCGAAAGAAGGGCAAATGGGGGCATGTTAAGGGAGGGGGTAGCCATCTCCACTCACCACACTTGCAAATCAGCCAAAAAGAAAGGGAGGGGAGAAAGAAGAGAGGTTGAATAGAAAAAGGAGAGAAAAGTGGTGGTTCGGGCTCGGAATTCGTCGTGTAGCTAGTCCAAGCGAAGCTCTTCATCTTCTTCTTCTTTGTGTGAGTTCTAGGACCGCTCATTTACTTGTTTTCAACCGATTTTGGGGCTGGAACTCATATAAACCCGTTTTTGAAATGTGTGTGTTTGACCCATTTGGGTGTGATTGTGTATAACGTGTTTAGAGTACGATTTTGGACCTGAATGTGCTTGTATGTTGTCATAGTATGTTTCCCTAAGGTTAGGAGGGTTGATTTGGGCTTAGAATGAGTTTGGAAAGGTTTGGAGCTTGAAAGTCACGGCTGCAGTTCGGGATGAACTGCAATCGCTGCCCAGTTAGGGCTAGACGACTGGAGGGCCAATCGCACGACTGAGGGACGACTGAGGTTCAATCGCATGACTGGGGGTTCAGTCGCACGACTGGGGTTCCAGTCACACGACCGGAGATCCAGTCGCACGACCGGGGATCCAGTCGCACGACCGGGGATCCAGTCGCACGACCGGGGATCCAGTCGCACGACCGGGGATCCAGTCGCACGACATGGGATCCAGTAGCACGACAGGTCATACGACTGAGAGCCCAGTCGCATAGGTGCTCAGTCCCACAGGTGTCCACTCGCACAACAGAGAGCTCAGTCGCATAGGTCCATTCATATGGCTGTTCAATCGCACGACTGAGGGTTCAGTCGTATAGGAGCCCATTCGTGTAGTGTCCATTCGCACGATAGAAAGTCCATTCGCAGGATTGGGTGTTCATCTGCATGGATGCTCATCCGCATTGGTCCAATCGCATAGTGTTCAGTCGCATGGAGGCCATGCTACTAAAGGGTGCCCAATCGCCCAAATAGGGTTGTTGTGTACAAGGAGAGGTATAGTCCAATTACTGTCCTTCGGGAAAAGAGCAGGGGTAAGTAAAGATGTGATAGCTCCCGTAGGTACAAGTGTGATAACCGTCGAGGCGTAGAAGTTACATTGGGCATGATGATGATAGTATTGCATGTATATGCATGATGTATGTATGTTAAGTATGATGTTGCCATGATAGATGGTGATGACTGATGACTTGTAAATGTTGATGCTCCTTATATCGATGTATGTTCATTTTTTCCGTATGTATGTTAAGTATGATGAGGCCCTATATAATGCTGATGACTGATGACTTGTAAATGTCGATGTTCCTTGTTTCGATATGCGTTTATCTTTCCCTGACTTTACGTGTTATGATTAATGAATGAAACGAAAGTATTATGTAACGTAAAGCGAAAGATAATAAAATAGGAAGTGATGAATGAATGCATGCATTAACGAATGAATGAATGATAGTAAGAAAAGGCTTGCAAGCAAATGTATGGAGGTGCACACCCAATGAAGGTGTTAGCTCAACGGTGTGCGGGTTAGCTACCTCGAAGGATGCACACTGGGGTCCAATCTTTGTGATTGACCGTATGTATGGGATCCTTGCCGCTTACCCACCGTGACTGGATCAACTTCGCGCACAATGTTCGTGATTTAATTACCACAGGTCCAGCACCAGCACTCGTGCATAATGTTCGGGGTATAGCGCATGGCATTGATCCAGAATGAAATAGGAAAGATAAGTGGTGCATGTACTTGCCCTAGGTGACTGGATCAGCTTCGTGCATAATGTTCATGATTAATTACCATAGGTCCAGCGCCAGCAGTAGTGCACAATGTTCGGGGTATTGTACATGTCGCCGAAAGTAATGAACGTACGAATGAATGTAATGAACGTAGGAATGAATGTAATGAACGTAGGAATGAACGTAGCGCATGTACGGACGAATGTAATGAATGTATGAATGAATGTAAGAAATGTACGAACGAAATAAAGAGTTTATGAATGAATGTGAATGTTAACTGTCGCACCCCGGGCCCAGAGAGGCGGGACGTCACGATTAGTAAACAACAACCAAAATGCAGTGGAAACTAAATGGTTTATTACAATGCAACATTCAACATTTACATCAGAATATTGGCTTTGTTTCCAATTCACAAGGTGCTTCAACCTACAATCTATAGGTGTCGTGATCAATCTCTCGGTAAATATTTCTTGAAGCTTCAGTAACTAAGGCTTCTAGGCTTAACCTTTGTCTTTAACCTCTACCCTGATATCTTGATTCGGTTTTAGGTAACTTCTATAGCTTAACTATTCTCCCTAGCTGTACCTAAAGACATGCTCAAAAAGATTTTGTGACAACATAAAGTTGGTGAGTTCATGTGGTTAAAGTTTTAGAAAAGAAAAGTCACTTTAAAATTCATTAGTTGACTTTCAAAACATGTGTGCTTTAAGTCTTAAAACAAAAGGGACTCTAAAAGTCCATATTTAAACGTTTAGAATCAAGTGGAAAAGCTTATGAAAAATCTCATTTGATTTTAAAAGCATCATTATAGTATCAATCATCGTGGGGTATCACGATCAACCCTGCACTTGGTCCCCGGTTGGCCTCTTCTAAACTTGTGTTTAACCGGATATTCCCGAAGGAAGGAACCAAGCCTCAAATTAGTGAACCATACCTACTAGGATGGTTCACCATAGTTTCTTAATCAAAACTTGTTACATGCCACATACGATCTCTCAGGATCTAAGTAGGGTACCTCCCTGTAGCGGGAGCCACTGTTTGTGGGGGATTCCCCAAATAGATCTATCCATATAAAGCAAGCGGTTCATAAAAGAATTAATGATCATGATATAAGTGTCAGCAGGTATCTAAAAGTCCCATATACAAGCATCAAGTAAAGCACAATCATAGTTCATAAAACAAAAGAGCATGTTTCATCCCAAAAACAGTAAGTAAAAAGGGATCACTAGAACTCACCCGGTATCCTTACACAAATTCAGAGCTCGATAAAGAAAAGTGATGATCATCAACAAAGCAATCCTAACTAGAACATATAAGATTCACGTTTAGAATTAGCATGATGTTATTACATGCGTGCGGTTGAGCTCTTTAGTTGACTTAAGGTTGGTCACTAGTATCCTTAGTGTATCCTAGCTTCTTATATATTGGTTATTTGTCATGAATTAACTCGTGTACCTAGGTTAGTTAATGCACTTAATCAAAAATTGAGTCTTAGCATAAATAAGGTAGAAAATCAATTTATGTCATTGATTCCAA
The DNA here is from genome assembly GCA_024085815.1 of Flaveria linearis. Lineage (NCBI taxonomy): Eukaryota > Viridiplantae > Streptophyta > Magnoliopsida > Asterales > Asteraceae > Flaveria > Flaveria linearis. Next base: position 28,766,003 of record CM044015.1, read on the forward strand.
ATCTTCAAAAATAACTCGCATTGACAATGTAACTAATATATAATGTCTCAAACGATGTTTATAATGTTCGTGTTTATATCATATTTGTTAACTCGGTTGACGCTAACTAATCTAATTATTGATAATAGTTGATGATATTTTGAGTGTTACACATAACATTTATTCCAATAACAGTGAGATGACCAACAATTAATAACAACACGATGATGGATCATTATAGCATTTTAGGTCTTTTATCTTAGATAAAACTTGTAGATACCGGTTAACCTAAATATCTATTGTATCAAATGTTTATTTAATGTATTTTACATCTCAAGTTTTAACGATTTATAATTCAACTTATTTGTTTATCAATTTTATAACACTTCCCAAAACTTAATGTTTCGTATAATCGTGGTTGACTTCTAATAATTGACGTTGCTATCTAAATCTTGATATCCATTTAAATCAGATAATTATATCAAGTGATTATTCATTTTCGTTATAATTCACGTATTTTGTATAATTGGAGCTCAAGTAACACGCATATAGATTATTATTAGAATTCAAATGCGTTGCGCGTGCGATTATACCTTCCACTCGATTCACGTTCACTAACCCACTCGTATTTCTCTTGATCTCATCACGTTCTTGTTGTTGATGACCCGTTGACCTCAATTGACCATCAAATTAGGTCATGACTTAACCTAGTCAAAACATACTAAAAACATTTACAAACGCTTTGATATTGATATCTCATACCCAAACGAAACTATAACCGCAATATACGTTACCATATACTTCGGTTTTTTGCCTTGAATCTAACATGCATCCACAAGAGCAGTCTTAGATCACCACCGCTAACCTTTACCAACATCATCACCTTCGGTTGCTCAATCACCATCGACTACCACCATCAAACAGCACCGTCACCATGACCACTAACAACTACAGCCGCCATCACAGCCAAAACCATCGGTCGCCAACATCACCACCATCACCGGGCCTCAATACCATCGTCACAGCCACATCGCAGCAGCCTAACGCCATTTCCACAGCCTACCGCAGCCATTACAATCGGCATCCAACTCCACAACCGTCACATGCAGCAGCTTATTGGCCCTATTGCAGCAGCCTATCGCAGCACACTGCCCTCACCACCACCATCACCATAATCGCAGCCACAATCATCACCGTCGCGACCACCATCGATAACGAGCACCAACATCGAAACCCCTATCAACCAAAGCCACCACCGTAGCAGGCACATCCCTCATCATAGTTGCTCACCACAGCCAACCACACCAACAGTCGCGACCAACACAGCCCTCGAACCAACCCAGCTGCCGCCACTTTCAACCGGCCATATCTTTCAAACCACTGCGAGTTAGAAGAAGAAGATACAACCATTGAAAAGGTCCTATCTAGAGGAAGAATAGCATGGGTAGCACTCACCGCCACTCGCCACCAGTCGCCGGCTGCGGCGGCTGGAACCTCACCGGAACCCTAGCCGCCACTCCTCCTTCTCCCGTCCATAACATCCTCTTCGTTGCGAATCAGAAGAAAACGCCACCGCCATCGTGTTCGACTTTCCGAGAGCTTCGATTTGATATATGGTACTCACCGAGGCATCGCCGGAATCGCCGCCGGTGGCCGGAAAACCACCGGAGAGAGGAGGGGGGAGAGGGGATCCGCGGCTGCCTCTCTTTCCACTTCAAATTTTTGTTGTGTAAACCCTAAAATGGAGATTAAGTTGCTTATATACTAGGGTTAGATGATGGGTTCGAATACGGGTCGGTTCGTACACGTTCGATTAAGTTTTCGCGCAACGTTAAACTTTTCTTTTCCCGTTAGATTCGGTTATACAAAACGTTATCAATATTCCAAGATTATAAATTTTTATCGTATTAAAAACATATCGACTGATTAAACAAGGTTGTAAATTGACGCGTATTTAATACGTTTAACGGTTTTACACGTTTTTATCAAATGAGCATTAATATTATCATTTTGGTATCAAATTATATGCAATCAAGTATTAAAATGATATTTGGAGTGTTAACTTCCTATGTTAGTCACGTTAAAGCCTTATCTGACGAATTCTCGGGTTTGACCTGATCGTAACCCGGTTCGCGTCACGGTCGCGTTTCGGAACGCACTTATTCCAGACAACGTATCACTAACCAATTTAATACGATATGATAATAAACAATGATTAGATAATTGTTTACGTAGTTACAAGACTCGGTTGTCACAACAGACGTCAGTTAAATGCCGATGAAAACCGTATTCGCGTTTCACTTACGTATTTCCATTGCCTATGCAGGTTTGATGAAAAATCTTTTAGCAAGCATTATTTATGACATTGTTTAAGATTCAAAATGATTTAGATTGGATGACAAGCCATTGTAGGAATTTCTGATGAAATTCAGACGTTAGTACGCGGTAAATTGCCGGATTTTACCCGGTATGGGTTCTGAATCTGTTTTGAGTTTGGATCTTTCTATAGTTATTTGAAATCACCTAATAATTCTTTTTTTCATGGTTTCTTGTTTAATTAGTCCCTAAACGTGTATTTGGGCCTTAAATGGGCCTTTTTATAAGTTCGGGCCCTTATTGGGCTTATTGGGCCCAAAAAGGCTAGTTTCGTTTTGCAAGATTTCTTTGGTAAGCCCAAATCAATCCAGACCTTTATTGGGTCTATAATACATTAGTTTTCTAATTGGGCTAGATTTCAGAGGTGTTACATTCTCCCCTCCTTTAAGAAATTTCATCCTCGAAATTTTAGTATTGCTAACATTGTTTCAGAGTGTGATGCAATTATAGTTTTAGTCTTGAGGATTCGAAACTACCAAACTAAAACTAAGAAGTTTTCCCGATTGCTAAAAATAAAGAGGTTAGGCCACACACGAAAGTCTTCATCTTTCAAGGCCTCCTTCTTAGTTCTCCACTTTCTTCCGAAAGATTTCTTCGATCTCTTCCTTCCATTATTTCATCTTAAGGGGTTAAGTCTTTTCTTCCACTATGTGCTTCTTCGAGTATGCTTCTTTTTCCGAAATAGGTCTGTATCATAATATCAGTCTTCGAGTAGATCCATTCATCTTATCAGACGGATGTCAAGAGTTTCCCGATATAGGATGTGCCATAAACTCTTGGGAACCAACGCCTGAAGAATTTACAAGTTCAAGAAATGATAAAGCGAAGGCAATAGAAGAAAAGCCTAACTGTAGGCTCTCTGCATTCATCAAAGAGGGTAAGCAGATACCAATGCGGTCAAGACTTGTTCTCTCGCATTTAGTAATATGGATGTCTTAGGACAATGCGGATGATGGCCTCTATCCATACTTGTCAATGCGGTTGACATTACCGACCGTCGATCACCCCATTCTACTTGATCTAGTATTCTGGTGTGTAGTTGGTAGTGTCGTAGCAATAATGTATCCAGATGCATCCTTTTATTTTACGAAAGTCCAGTTCGTGCTTAATGTAGCTCCCCATATTTTTTTTCTTCTTAGCGTCATCTGGCGACTAGAAAATTGTCTTGTACTTTTGCATCAGCACACATCTGAAACATTCTTATTCGCGCCCACACTAATTCTACATTTGACCAAGGATAACGATGCCATTCGTATAGCTACACGAATCAAGTTTTTATAAATGCTTCTACAACTTTCTCCTAACCCTAAGCATTGACGGATCTCAATGGGGTTCTACTTCGCCCAGAATTTTATAGCTTTAAATTATAGCAACTTGTCTCGAATTTCATGATTATTAGTAGGTGACAAGATGACAGACATGTCTAAGTATGTCTAACAATTCCTAATCATGAGATTCATGAATTCCGTGAATTGTGTAGGTCCTCCCACATGGGCTTGACCACAACCTTCATACTTGCCACATCTGGTTTCAACTGTTACTTGTGTAATGTCGTTTTCCTTATAAACACGGCTGATAACAATTAAGACGTAGGTAGCATCTTGTAATTGATTATGCAGGTTAACATCTGTAGGAAAAAGGGTATCACTTATCCTTGGTGACCTTATTTAGCTCTCGATAGTCTATCAATACTTGGAGCTTTCTATTTTCCTTCCACAAAGAGTATTAAGTTTCCTCAAGGTGACATACCAGGTCTTATGGACAGTTTATCTAACAGCTATCGAATCTTTTTTCCTTCCACCAGCTCCTTAATATAAGTTTCAGGTACAGCACCTCCATACATATATTACATCTATTTTTCGACTTAATTTCCTTAAGAGCAACCTCAACTGTTTTCTTAAGCTACAGAATTGCTGCAAACGTTCCCACTAATTCCTTCATGTTGCTTCCCATTGAAGGTCACCCTTCTAGATGACCTCTTCCTGGGTTCATATTCTTCAACGTAACTGCGCACTGTAGAGGGTCCATCCGTGAAGCAAGTAACTCTATTTAGATTCTATTTCATTATAAGCATATCGATTGTTTCAACGAGATATGGGAGTGAGACTTTTAGCTCGAATTTCCGACGGTACGGAGCGTTCTAGGGTATGGTATTAGAGAATCACTTTAGGAGAGGTTTAAAATTTAAAGATGAATAACACCAACGCTTACGATCAGGGATGATTATGCAGACTTTCTTTGTCTACAATCTGGTGCATGTTTACCACTTCCTTGTAGTTGGATCTCAAGCGATTTATCACACGAGATTTCTTGTAGCTGATCTTCTATGCTTCATAATACATCTTTTGGAGCAATACCATCCTTTAAGTTCAAACATGAGTCTTCCCATGAATTCTTCATTATTATTGACCGGATCGATTTGAACTAGTTTAGGACTTTATCAAGGTGCTTGCTAGCGTAAGGAGGCTAATTACCACTCTAATAACTTATCGTATAGTTCGAGATCGTATTCTACTTCAGATCTTCGTGCTCGAATCACGAACTTATCACTCAAATAGTAGAGATCTCCGAGTAGAAATGACTTACAAGGTTCTAAAGTTTTCCGCATCGGCTATCACGAGTTTCAATGATAAGGGTCATGATAGTGGGTTTTGGGTGAGTAGCACCACTCGTTAGACCATGAATTTTTTGGAAAAAAAATCTCGAGCAGAGGGTGAGTGAAAACCGGGAATTCACAGAAGTTGTAAATTCATATTTTTGTTTTGAAAGCTCGAAGGTTAGTTTTCTCGGCAAATATCTCTAGCACTTGAGCCTTTATTTCTATGGAATCAGGATTTTAGAATGATGTTTCATCTATTATTTATTCTGGCACTCAGAAGTTTACCAACAACACGGCCAGTTAAGAGCACGGTCAAAATAATTCAACTTATGTTGCAGCTAAAGATTATTAGTAGGTAACTAACGATTCATTGACGATGAAGGATTTCACAACACTTGGTACTATGAGAGGTGATTGTTAATCATTATGAGAGCTGATATTAAGTATTTTCTTTTGGATTAAGTGGTTCTATGACGTCGAATAGGTATTAAGTAATCAGATATTAAAGACTAAGAAATTAATAGAGGAATTCTAGGGTCCAGAATGTCCTATGATGTGCAGGCTAATAAGGAAGAAAGAAGTGACAAGTCTTCTATGTCATTGACTACATGACGTGCTTCTCGACAGTCCATTACTACAATTTATTCTTGGATGTAGAGTTTATGTTAGAGAGTCTTTTATGATACCAACAAAGTTAAAACGAATTCTATAATAGGTAGGAGGAAATCCTTGGGCATCACAAAAAGAATGAACGATATTGCTAAAGTACACGTATAACTTAGGTGAAGTACCGTACTCTCAGCGCGAGGCTGGTTGGGCTTGAGGAGAAACATTTGATGATCTTTTGAGTCTGATAGTTGTATCATTAAAATTCCAATAGGAGAGTAGAACAAAAGAAAAGAGAAGAAGAAGAAAAGGAATAGTTACTGCAACGTCGTCCTTGGTAGCTCTTCCAGTGTCAAATGGTTTTCGCCCAACATGAAATCATTGAATATATTACAAATATTTGTGTTTATTCTTGTTTTATTGGTTCTTTAAGTGTTATACATAGATATAAGTTTACATGTCAGGGCCCACCAGAATTCAAATGTACCTGTAAATTCACCATTACGTGTGCACCCGTAATCGTCAACTTACCTTACACTATCATCCTGGTTATTCTCATCATAAGTTCTGATTTTATGTAATTACGTCTTTGAGTTACAATTCCTATTAGTTCATCATCTACAATTAAGCACACTTAGATTCTAATTGTGCTAACAATCTTGCTAACCCAATAATTGTGTCAAAGTGCAGTTTAAACAAATCAAGCAATAAATGAGCATTCAAGTAAATACTATTCTAAGGAGCAGATCAAACAGAAAGGCATCATGGTTAGTATCTTATCGCTATATTCTAACATGTATCACCATATAAATGAAGCATATAAGCAAGTATCATCATTCCAACAAGTATCATTATACAAATAAAGCATATAAGCAAGTATCATCATTCCAACAAGTATCATTATAGCAGTTGTCTCACGTGACGACACAAGTCGTATCTAGTTTATAGCTAACAGAAGTTGTTTCACATAGTGACAAAAGTCAACTGTGCAATCAGATAAGTATCTCTCCCAAAATTTAAGTCTCCATATATATGCAAACTTTTGGTTCCTTTCATTCTTAGTACTTGATGTTCAGTGGTCCTAATAGTCCACTCTAGAAGGTTCCATACCTTTCTAGTTTACTCGGGTGCACCTATCATAGGTAATACCCTAAGTATCAAGGTTTCTTATAGGGTTGAGAATTCTGAATGGGATATATGCAATCCTTAAGGTATACAAGTTAAAGATGGGAGTTATTAAGGGAACCTATTCTTGCTGCAAACTTCGGATCACAAGATCATGGAAACAACCTACTAGGCTGGTCCTATTTATGTTTACAGCTTAGGTATTGCAAAGCAAACCCACCTTTCTACAACCTTGGCTTAACAAAGCTTAGAAGAGCATCTTACTAAGGTGGTCCTATGAGGTTCATATGGTTGTAGTTTAGGTCTCGCGAAGTAGACCTACTTCTCTACAACCTTTGGCTCTGGTACCAATCTGTCACACCCCAGGCCCAGAGAGGCGGGACGTCATGATTAGTAAACGACAACCAAAATGCAGCGGAAACTAAATGGTTTATTACAATACAACATTCAACATTTACATCAGAATATTGGCTTTGTTTCCAATTCACAAGGTGATTCAACCTACAATCTGTAGGTGTCGTGATCAATCTCTCGGTAAATATTTCTTGAAGCTTCAGTAACTAAGGCTTCTAGGCTCAACCTTTGTCTTTAACCTCTACCCTCATATCTTGCTTCGGATTTAGGTAACTTCTATAGCTCAACTATTCTCCCTAGCTGTACCTGAAGACATGCTCAAAAAGATTTTGTGTCAACATAAATTTGGTGAGTTCAAGTGGTTAAAGTTTCAGAAGACAAAAGTCTCTTTAAAATTCATTAGTTGACTTTCAAAACATATGTGCTTTAAGTCTTAAAACAAAAGGGACTCCGAAAATCCACATTTAAAAGTTTAGAATCAAGTGGAAAAGCTTATGAAAAATCTCATTTGATTTTAAAAGCATCATTATAGTATCAATCATCATGGGGTATCACGATCAACCCTGCACTTGGTCCCCGGTTGGCCTCTTCTAAACTTGTGTTTAACCGGATATTCCCGAAGGAAGGAACCAAGCCTCAAATCAGTGAACCATACCTGCTAGGATGGTTCACCATAGTTTCTTAATCAAAACTTGTTACATTCCACATACGATCTCTCAGGATCTCAGTGGGGTACCTCCCTGTAGCGGGAGCCACTGTTTGTGGGGGATTCCCCAAATAGATCTGTCCATATAAAGCAAGCGGTTCATAAAAGAATTAATGATCATGATATAAGTGTCAGCAGGTATCTAAAAGTCTCACATACAAGCATCAAGTAAAGCACAATCATAGTTCATAAAACAAAAGAGCATGTTTCATCCCAAAAACAGTAAGTAAAAAGGGATCACTAGAACTCACCTGGTATCCTTATACAAATTCAGAGCTCGATAAAGAAAAGTGATTATCATCAACAAAGCAATCCTAACTCGAACATATAACATTCACGTTTAAAATTAGCATGATGTTATTACATGCGTGCGGTTGAGCTCTTTAGTTGACTTAAGGTTGGTGACTAGTATCCTTAGTGTATCCTAGCTTCTTTTATATTGGTTATTTGTCATGAATTAACTCGTGTACCTAGGTTAGTTAATGCACTTAATAAAAAATTGAGTCCTAGCATTAATAAGATAGGATATCAATTTATGTCATGGATTCCAAATCTTCAAAAATAACTCGCATTGACAATGTAAGTAATATATAATATCTCAAACGATGTTTATAATGTTCGCGTTTATATCATATTTGTTAACTCGGTTGACGCTAACTAATCCAATTATTGATAATAGTTGACGATATTTTGAATAGATAGAGTGTTAGACATAATATTTATTTCAATAACAGTGAGATGACCGACAATTAATAACAACACGATGATGGATCATTATAGCATTTTAGGTCTTTTATCTTAGATAAAACTTGTGATACCAGTTAACCTAAATATCTATTGTGTATATATATATATACAAATGCACAATCTTATTTTAATGTATTTTACATCTCTAAGTCTTGTAACGATTTAATGTGACATGAAATCAACTTATTTGTTTAATCAATGACATGTTATAACCACTTCCCAAAACTTATTTTTCATATATTTTATCGAGGTTAACTTCTAATAATTAACATTGCTATCTAAATCTTGAGCACAAACTATCCATTTAAATCAGATAATTATATCAAGTGATTATTCATTTTCATTATAATTCACGTACTTTGTATAATTGGAGTTCAAGTAACACGCATATAGATTATAATTAGAATTCAAATGCGTTGCGCGTGCGATTATACCTTCCACTCGATTCACATTCACTAACCCACTCGTATTGCTCTTGATCTCATCACGTTCTTGTTGTTGACGACCCGTTGACCTCAATTGACCATCAACTTAGGTCATGACTTAACCTAGTCAAAACATACTAAAAACATTTACAAACGCTTTGATATTGATATCTCATACCCAAACGAAACTATAACCGCAATATACGTTACCATATACTTCGGTTTTTGCCTTGAATCTAACATGCATCCACAAGAGCAGCCTTAGATCACCACCACTAACCTTTACCAACATCATCACCTTCGGTTGCTCAATCACCATCGACTACCACCATCAAAACAGCACCGTCACAATGACCACTAACAACTACAGCCGCCATCACAGCCAAAACCATCGGTCGCCAACATCACCACCATCACCGAGCCTCAATACCATCGTCACAGCCACATCGCAGCAGCCTAACGCCATTTCCACAGCATACCGCAGCCATTACAATCGGCATCCAACTCCATAACCGTCACATGCAGCAGCTTATTGGCCCCATTGCAGCAGCCTATCGCAGCACACTGCCCCCCCACCACCATCACCATAATCGCAGCCACAATCATCACCGTCGCGACCACCATTGACAACGAGCACCAATATCGAAACCCCTATCGACCAAAAACCACCATAGCAGGCACATCCCTCATCACAGCCGCTAACCACAGCCAACCACACCAACAGTCGCGACCAACACAGCCCTCGAACCAACCCAGCTGTCGCCACTTTCAACTGGACATATGTTTCAAACGATGTGAGTTAGAAGATGAGGCTACCACCATTGTAAAGCTCTCTTCGAGAGGAAGAAGAGTATGGGTAGCACTCGCCGCCACTTGCCGCCAGTCGCCGGCTGTGGCGGCTGGAACCTCGCCGGAACCCTAGCCGCTACTCCTCCTTCTCTCGTCCATAGCATCCTCTTAGTTGCGAATCATAAGAAACCACCACCTCCATCGTGTTCTTCTTTCCGAGAGCTTCGATTTGATATATGGTACTCACCGGGGCGTCGCCGGAATCGTCGCCGGTGGCCTGAAAACCTCCGGAGAGAGGAGGGGGAGAGGGGATCCGCGGCTGCCTCTCTTTCCACTTCAAATTTTTGTTGTGTAAACCCTAAAATGGAGATTAAGTTGCTTATACTAGGGTTAGATGGGGTTCGAATACGGGTCGGTTCGTACACGTTCGATTAAGTTTTCGCGCAACGTTAAACCTTTCTTTTCCCGTTAGATTCGGTTATACAAAACGTTATCAATATACCAAGATTATAAATTTTTATCGTATTAAAACATATCGAATGATTAAAGCCTTATCTGACGAATTCTCTGGTATGACCTGATCGTAACCTGGTTCGCGTCACGGTCGCGTTTCAGAACGCATTTATTCCAAACAACGTATCACTTACCATTTAATATGATATGATAATAAACAATGATTAGATAATGTTTACGGAGTTATGAGGCTCGGTTGTCACAACAGACGTCAGCTAAATGCCGATGAAAACCGTATTCGTGTTTCACTTACGTATTTCCATTGCTTATGCAGGTTTGATGAAAAATCTTTTAGCAAGAATTATTTATGACATTGTTTAAGATTGTAAATGATTTAGATTGGATGACAAGCCATTTTAGGAATTTCTGATGGAATTCAGACGTTAGTATGCGGTAAATTGTCGGATTTTACCCAGTATGGGTTCTGAATCTGTTTTTAGTTTGGATCTTTCCATAGTTATTTCAAATCACCTAATAATTCATTGTTTCATGGTTTCTTGTTTAATTAGTTTCTAAACGTGTATTTGGGCCTTAAATGGGCCTTTTATAAGTTCAGGCCCTTATTGGGCTTATTGGGCCCAAAAAGGCTAGTTTCGTTTTGCAAGATTTCTTTGGTAAGCCCAAATCAATCCGAACCTTTATTGGGTCTATAATACATTAGTTTTCTAATTGGGCTAGATTTCAGAGGTGTTACATTAACGATGAACGGCAAATGAACGAAAGCTAATGAATGAATGATGTAGATAATAATGATATTATCTATGTGAACGTATGTTGTGTGACCGCATGTAGGTAAAGAACGGTTTAACCAAAGAAAAGTATGTTTTGTTATGAAACAAGAACTCACTCAGCAATGCTGACTTTTTATGTGTTTCCAGTTGGCATGTAGTGTTGCTGAGGATGGCACGAGGCGGCTACTCAGCTCTTTTGGGATGGCATTCTTTTATTTAATGTTTTTGTATTGTAATACAAACAAACGATATTTGTAATGAGTGTTGTATTACTTTGCAAAAGCGCTTATACTAAATGAAAAGTTATTTCACAGTTTCCGCTGCATGATTTTAGTAAAGCTTGTATAATGATACGTTTTAAGTGCGACGATGACCAGCTGTGAGGTGCCCGGGAACGGGGCCTTACAACTGACAGGATCTCAGCCTCTAGTTTGATCAATTAGATTGTTTTTGCAGCGGATTTAGCACAAAATTAGCGTTTACAGCAAGAACACAAAAGATATTGCATGTAAAAGTACAAACATAGAGAGAGAGAAAAGTTCTGCAAAAAGATGTTTCTATTAACTTTACACGTTTCGGCCATTAATACAGCATGGTTCACCATCCTTTTATAGACGGCAAAGGATGAATGATGATGTCACTTGACAGTGACATCAACCGATTATTAAACTAACAGCTGATAGAACATAAAACTACTGAAGATGTCAACAGCTGACATCTTCTTACAAAAGCTGACTACCTATTACAAGTACTGAAAAAGGAAACTACTGAAAGCCTACAACGACTGAAGAACAAACTCTTCAGTCGTTTATAACTACTGAACTATAACAGCTGTAGAACAAGCTCTTCAGCTGTTGTACAAACTACTGAAAAGATAAACAAAACTACTGAAAGAGAAAAACCATCACAACAACTGAAGAAGACTTCTTCAGCTGTTGTGACAAACTCTGAAGCTTCAGCACTTGTTCTTCAGACTTGGGCTTCAGATGATGTATCAGCTGATGACTTCAGTAGATGTCATCAGCTGATGTCTTCAGTCTTTATCTTCAGACTTTGTGTATCAGTAGATGATCTTCAGTTCTTCACTTCAACTTTTGATCTTCAGCACTTGTCTTCAGTACTTGAAGTCTTCAGTACTTGTAGTTCAGTACTTCAGACTTCAGTACTTATCTTCAGCACTTTCGGATCTTCAGCTGTTGTACTTCAGATCTTTGATATCAGACTTTGATTCTTCAGACTTTGTCAAACTGCTGAAGAAGGTCTTCAGCAGTTGTTGTGATGACATGTGGGACTTAGAGGTTTTCCTGATCTTGGCTCATTGGTTCTTTTGGTCCAACAAACTCCCCATGAACCAATGCAGTTAAAACTTCTAATTATTGTTGTCCCACTTATTGTTGGCAGAAATATTGGTCTATTTCCTTCTGGATCAGATCAGAAGTTGACCCTGATAAGCACTGGCCTGAGAGGAGGTCTCTGATATTTGTTTGGCTAAGTATGGATAGGAGCCCTGTCTTGGGGAACTGGACACATGACTGTTGTCCCATCCATGAGACCTACCTCCTTCGTACAAGCCTGTAGGATTCTCTGGTATAGGCTTGAAGGAATATCATCTGTTCTTCTTTAGTCAAACTTCACCTGTTTGCCATTCTTGAGCTCAACTGTTGTGACTTGCCTATATGCAAATTCTTCTGGGTGTCTTCCTTCTAACAACAAGTTGAGCTCATCCCTATGGAAGTTCTCAAGCCTCTTATAGACTAAGCCATTCCTCACCACCCTATTGTCTAACATTGTTTGGGGTGGCTGCTTAGCTCTATAGGCTTTTTCGAACTCCTCTACTATCTCCCAGGGTGTTATTACAAGAGCCACAGAGATCACTTCATCTACGATTCTCTTAAGTTGGCTCTTGTATCTCACAGGAATATCTTTCTTAACTATCCTGTGAGCCACCCTAGGATCAGGCTAAGTTCTCACTCTATCCTTATCATATTGATAGGTTTGCTTAAGAGAGAATAGTCTCAGAGCCTCCTTCCTCATATTCATAATAGAAGTAGAAGCAGCATAGGATTTATCAATGCTTTTCAGCATTTCCTCATCGTGTAATCTTTGCTGCTCCTCTTCTTCTAACTTCACCCTCACAGTGTCCATCTGTGAGGTGGGAGTGATGGTTTGAGGTTTGGCTTTGGGTAGAGGGATGACTGCTGAAAGAGGCAGTCTATCCTCCTCATCCTCTCTTCTTCTTCTTCTTGCAGCCTCAACACCCTTCTCTTCTTCTGCAAGGGTGGATCATTGGCTGTAGGTTTTGATGGTGAAGGGGTTGGTTTTGTGGGTTGTGTTGGGTTGTTGATGTAGGAATGTTGGCAGGCACTGCTAGCAATTTTGAGATTAGGGATGGTTTGGTCTGTTTTGCTAACAGCGTCCTGTTCCCAGCACCGGGTTCTGAAAGGGCCTCAGCGACCAGTCCTTGGTGAAATCACCAGCTAAACAGATCTTGGTGGCTATAGCCAAGATTCTGTCCCTGGTCCATGCCTTGACATCAAGGACTGGCCTGCCCAGATACTTCGAAATGAATCTACTCATAGCCTCGAGTCTATTTTTATCCTCTTGGCTATAATTAGACCATCGGTGTTCTATCTCCCTGGTCTCCATCCTTCTAATCTCCTGATCTAGCAAAGCAGTGTCCAAGTCAAAGCCTTGCCTAAACAGCTGATCAATGACAGAGTCCATTGATCGGCTATGCTCAGCATCAGCCTCCTTGACAAGGACTGCTAGATCATCATCCCCCTTCTCTCACTCTTTCTCTCCTTTCTTCTTTTTATAAGTGACACTGAAATCCTTTTGGATTTCAGCCACTTCAATTCGCTCACTCTCCTCCCTCACCTTCTCCTTCCCTTCACCCTAACACTCTCCTCAGCTTTCTCCCTCTCAATTACCTCCTCTCTCCCTACTTCTATCTCCTCCTCTCCCCTCTTCCTCTTAGCTTGCACTGTTGTCTCCCCCTTTTTGGGTGCATTGGTTGGGGGTTGACTATCAGCAAGCGCTTTAGCAACAGCAACCTCCACCATGGGTTGTATATGAGTGGGAAGCCTATCATCAATGGTTTCATCACAATTTCTGTGATTATAGGTGTGATGAGAGGCAGGGATTTCTAGAGGATAGTATCTAGCTGCTCAGGAGGGTTCTGTTCCTGAGAGCTAGAGCCAGAAGCAGGGGCAGGTGGCCGAGTTTGTGGGAGTGGCTTAGTGTTTTATGAGACCTTCGGGTGAAGGTGCCATCTGTGGGTCAGTGGTGGCAGATGGACTTCTATCCTGATCCATTTTAGCAAGCAGCTCTTTGAGTCTGCTTACCTCATCCTCTAGGATAGTGTTTTGTGCAACACATCGTAGAAGAAGAACAAGTCATCATCAGTGTGAACTGAATCACCTGACCTCCTGACTGTGTCAGGATATACATGCTCTGAGTGTGGCTCAGATATTGCATGTGCCCCTTGGTCATGGTACTGGGGACTTCCAGCCTCCGGATTTTATCCATCATTGGCAGTTGCCTCTGGTGAGGTCTTATTGATGTTACCAGCTTCACCTTGCTCAGATGTTGATGCAATGGAAGTGGCAGCCTCACCAGAATATCCTATCTCCCTAGCCACACTGGGAGATTGGACATGTGATTCTCTGTGTTGGGGTCTCCCACCGGCACTTGTGTCCACCCTCTCTTCGGTTGGAGTCTCCCCAGTTGTAATTGGTTTCTGGGGAGAGGGTGGAGTGCTCAGGTGGGTCAACACTTTGGCAATGATTAGGGTAGAGCTTTGTGGGGCGGTTTCAGAGGGTGATGGGCTTGAAGCAGATTGCACATGGGGAGGAATGTGTGTTTCAATGGCAATCTTCCCAATTGAGATAGATTCCAGATGTGTGGCTGCCCCAGAAGTGGTTGCATCAGGCTCCTGTTGAGAGGAAGCCTGTGCGGTATGGGGGTGGGAGTCGTGGTGACTACTGGGAGAATCGGACCAGCAGCCACATCCTGCTTTGTGTTGCAGGGGCATCCTCAGGGGACTCATTTCCCTGAGTAGCCTTTGTGGGTTCTTTTTGGTTTTTGGTTTGGTTGGGACTTTGGATTTGGAGGTGGAGGCTGTGGGTTCCTGCTGCGTGGGTTTTCGCAGCCGGCCAGCCTGTTTTAGTGATTGGTCGGTGTTGTGCCTGGAGTATACCTCGGCAAGAACAGCCATGGCAGGGACCCCAGTGCCAACAAGTCCCACAGCTTGAAGCTGGTCTTCTATCATGGCCATAATGAACCTAGGATATAAAATCCATCGGTTTAAAACAGGTTTAGCAGCCATGTCTTTGAGTTCCAAAAATATAATTTCAGTTAAGTTTAGTGGTTGTTTCTCAAAGATAGAATATAATACCTGTTGCCACCTTGTTGACATCTGGTCCTATGAAGATGTTTTGGGGGCCAGACACACATTCACCATGTTGAAATGAGACGTTGGGGATCTGGGAAGTGTTTCTTCAACAAGGTGGAGGCAGATAGGTCACCCTGATAGTCGTTGGATGTGAAAGATAGATCAAGGGTGCCTTTGGGGTAAGAGGTTGGGAAGGTGGCATCCTCCAGCTTTAGGGTTTGTCGAATAGTAGCGGAGTGATAACCACTGGGTGGTTGTTGACGGAGGACCAGATAGAGACCTCGCCATCATTCTCTCTGGTTTGGACAATGATGTTCGTCCAGAACTCCGATAGGGAGTCAGTGTAGATGGTGGGGTTTAGAAGAAATGCCGTTTGGTAAGGTGAGTCGTTCATGAGATCGATGGCGTTGTGAAATTTGGCCCAGAATGGCGATTTTGTGAGATGAGCGACACAGTTGTGTCGAGGTTTGAGTTGCATGGTCGCCATTAATGATGTTTGGGAAGTTAAGAGGTTTGAGAAGTTAGGTCAAGTGAGAATTAATAGATCTGAAGTTTGGGTATATATAGGGTGGGGCAAAGGCTGAAAGAAAACTACTGAAGGTTTTGGTGTTAGTCATCAGTTGTTGAAACTACTGATGATGTGGTCTTAACCTTCAGTGGTTATAACATCTGAGGACTTGGTGTGAGTCTTCAGTAGTGAAACTACTGAGACCTTGGTTTTGTCCTTCAGATGTTGTAAACGGCTGAAGACTTGTTGTTAGTCTTCAGTAGTTATAAATTACTAAAGACCTAGCTTTTCATCTTCAGACGTTGTAACAACTGAAGACTTGGTGCAGCTTCAGTAGACTTGTGAAGTAGTTGTGAACTACTGACATCAGTAGTTGTAACTACTGAAGACATGGTATTGCTTCAGTTGTTGGAAACAACTGAGGACTTGGTGTTAGTCATCAGTAGTTGTGAAACTACTGAGGACATGGTTTTGTCCTTCAGTTGTTTGGGTATGAAACAGCAGCTGTTGGCATCAGCTGATGAGAAATTACTCATCAGCTGTTTCCGTCAAATCAGTTGTTTTATGCTAGCCTCCACTTTTACTCATCAGCTCTTTGGCTGACTTTCAGATGTTTTATTGACCCTTCAGCTCTTATGAGTATTTATGCCTTCAGCTCTTGTGATCAGATGTTCACAAGTGCTGATGAAATACCCTTTAGAGCTGGTGAACAAATTGTCTTCAGTACTTTTGTGTAAGATTACACATCAGTACTTGTGAACAAAATTTGTTCTTCAGTACTTATTTGTTTGAAATAATACATCAGTAGTTGTAATCCACCTCACTACATCAGTTGTTTTCAACAAATAATGTACATCAGTACTTTGAAGCATTTTAGTCTTCAGTAGTTTGTGAAAGGCTGAAGACTAAATTACTCATCAGTACTTATATTTGACCTATGCTCATCAGTACTTGTGAAGTGAGAGCATCAGCATTAGTCAAATAATCTAGCAGCAGCATACCAAGCCTTAGTACCAATTTGGAATGTGGCACTATCTAAAGGCTTAGTAAAGATATCTGCAAGCTCATCAGCACTAGGCACAAACTTAGGATCAATCAGACCTTTTTCATAGCAATCCCTGATAAAATGATGTCTGATCTCTATATGTTTGGTCCTAGAGTGCTGGACTGGATTTTTAACAATACAAAGAGCTGAAGCACTATCCATTAGTAATGGAGACTTAGTCTCTGTAATGCCATAATCCAAGAGTTGGTTCTGAAGCCAGAGTATCTGAGATGTACAACTTGCAGCAGCAATGTACTAGCTTCAGCAGTGGATGTAGCATTGATGTTTGTTTCTTACTCTGCCAAGAAACTAAACAATTGCCTAGGAATTGGCAACCACCAGAAGTGGATTTCTGGTGACTTTGCATCCTGCATAGTCACTATCAGAGAAAGCAACTAATTTGCAAGAATGCCCAGTTGAATACCAAAGACCTAGTGATTGGGTACCTTGCAGATATCTAAAGATCCTTTTGACTGCAATCAAATGGGATTCTTTAGGTGCAGCCTGAAATCTAGCACAGACAAATGTTGCAAACATGATGTCTGGTCTAGAAGCTGTAAGGTACATCAAGGACCCAATCATACATCTGTAAAGGGTTTCATCAACCGCTTTACCTTTCTGATCTACATCTAGTTGTGTGATGCTGCTCATGGGAGTAGAACAGGGCAGGTTTGTAAATCAAACTTATTCAACAACTCTTTGGAGTATTTGGACTGATGGATGAAGATTCCATCATCCTGTTGTTTGATTTGCAAACCTAGAAAGAACTGTAATTCTCCCATAGCACTCATTTCAAACCTTAGCTTCATGAGCTTTGTAAATTCATCACACATTTTAGATCAGAGGATGCAAAGATGATGTCATCTACATAAATTTGAACAAGGAGCTTATGTTGTCCCACAGTCTTGATGAATAAGGTTTTATCAATGGTGCCTCTAGTGAACTTATTCTCTAGAAGAAAAGTTGATAGTGTCTCATACCAAGCTAGACTAGTCTGATTGCTTCCAGTCTAGCCACAGGGGCAAAGGCTCTCATAATCGATGCCTTCCTCTTGTGCAAAACCCCTGACAACCAGGCTGGCCTTGTCTTGACGATTTGGCCCTTCTCATCTGTTTGTTCCTAAATACCCATTTGGTGCCTATAGCACACTTACCTTTGGGTAATGGAACAAGCTCCCACACTTGCTGTTTCTTGAACTGAAGAAGCTCAAGCTGCATAGCTTCCACCCATCCATTGTCTCTTAAAGCAACATGATTTTCTTTGGCTCTTGCTGACTGATGAAGAGAGCATAGAAGCAGAAGTTGGACAATTGATTCCTGGTTGAAACTCCAGCATTGATATCACCAATGATTTGAGATGTGGGGTGATTCTTCACTCTTGATAGACTATAATGTCTGTGCAAGTGTTTGTAGACCTCAGCAGCAACAAATGGTGATGGAGATTCCTGAAACCATGTAGAAGATGGCAGCTCAAATGAAGTAGAGCAACAGAATCTCATCAGCATTTGTTGTGGATGGAGCTGCTGAGGCTACAGGAGCATCAGGGTTAGTGGACTCAGGCAGGTTGTCACTAATCCTGAAGAGGTGTACTGCTACATCATCATCAGTACCACCAGGTGGAGAACTATTGACAGGCTCAACAGCTGGAGGTTGATAAGGAACATATTGCAGTATGTCCAGATCAAACAACTCCACAGGGTTTTGTGGAATCTTGTCCTTTGGAGATTCATTGAACTTAACATGCAGAGTTTCTTCTTCACCACCTTTGTCCTACAGTTGAAGACTCTGTATGCCTTGCAAGTTGATGAATATCCAACAAAATACCCTGCATCCACCTTACTAGCAAACTTCTGAGTGGTTGCTATGTTGAGAATGAAACATGGACACCCAAAGGCTCTAAAGAATGAAATCAGAGGAGCCAAATGATGAAGAACTTCATAAGGAGTCTTCATCAACCTCTTATTCACTAAAGCTCTATTCTGTACATAGCAAGCTGTATTGACAGCTTCAGCCAAAAGGTCAGTGGCAGCCCTGAGTCAGCCAACATTGACCTTGCAGCTTCAATGAGAGTCCTGTTCTTTCTCTCCACCACTCCATTCTGCTCAGGAGTTCTAGGAATACTAAACTGCCTTTTAATTCCCTTGGATAGGTAGATGTCATCAAGTGTGTGGTTTCTAAACTCTGTTCCATTGTCACTCCTCACACACACTTGACCTGCAGGGAATACTGCTTTTCTACAAATAACACAAAGTTCATGATAGTCTTGGCTGCTTCATCCTTGGAGTGCAAGAAGAAAGTCCATACAAACCTGGATAATCATCCACAATTACCAGGCAGTATTTCTTCTTTGCCATGCTCATTACTCTGACAGGACCAAAGAGATCCATGTGCAGGAGCTGCAAGCAGGCAGTGGACTTTGGTTCTTCTATTGAAGGGAATGAAACTTTGTGTTGTTTTCCTTTTAAGCAAGCAGTGCAGTCATCTTCGCACTTGAACTCCTTCAAAGGCAATCCTCTTACTAACCATGGCTTATCAGCTGGTTCATGTTCTTGAAATTAACATGCCCCAGCCTTCTATGCCATAGAGTAGACTCTTGAGGAGAGGCCTTGGAGAATAGGCAAGGATGGCCTTTTAGATCTATCTTTTTGGAAAGATCTAAGGCATACACTCTTCCTGTCCTGTTGGCCTTCAGGAGAGTGTATTCATCCAACACCTTGTCAATCAAACTCAGAACTTTGGATGATAGAATCCGACAGTTCTGGCTTGTGAAAAGGGCAACATGGCCTTTATCACACATTTGACTGACACTCAAGAGGTTGTACTTGAGATTCTCCACATGGTTATCATCATCAAACCTTATTTCCCAATTGGAAACAAAGCCTTTTCCGATGATGTAACCCTTTGCATCATTGCCAAAGGAGACAAATCCCTTCTTTCCTTGAGAGTAGTCATTAAGAAGGGAGCTGCTTCCTGTCATGTGCATGGATCCTCCACTGTCTACATACCAGATGCTTCTATGGCATGTTGAAGAACCCTGCAATCATAAACACATGTTAGTTAGTCTTAGAGACCCAAACCTGTTTGGTTTTGGGTCTGTTCTCAACTACAGGTGCAGCACTAGCAGGTGTGTTCTGTGTGACAGCCTGAGGTGAAGGAGATGGTGCAGAAGAGGAACCCTTTGGCTTGGACTTCCTTTTCTGTGGATTTAACACAGGAGCATCTAAATGGTTGACTCTTCCCATTAGATGCTGAACCATCATCACCAGCTGTGTCTGACTTTGTGATAAAGCTTTCAGCTCTTCAGACACATTGGGATTTGCTGATGATGGATTCCTCTGTTGTACCATCTTCTTTTGAGAAACCTCAGCTGTTGCCTGAGTAACCCCTACCTTCTTTTTAGATTTAGCTTTGGGCTTAGGGATTTCAGGCTTGGATGTTGCTAGTACAAACTTGGTTTCAAACTCATTCTTCATTTTATTGATGTCCTCATTGATTTTCTCTTTTTGTTTGAGTTTGGAACCCCTTTTGTACCAGCAATCATCAGTAAGATGATTGAACAAGCCACATATCTCACATGGCTTCTTCTTCATCTTATGTTGATCATCAGCTGAAGAGGATGAAACTGCTGAAGACTTGTTCTTCAGCTGTTTGCCATCAGTACTAGCAGTTTTCTTCCTTGTAGTGCCTGCTTTCCTGACTTCCTCTTTAGCTGTCTTCAAACCTTTTCTACTGTTAGTTTTCTTCTCTTTAGTGCTAACAGTAGTTGAGGTTTGAACTTCAGATGTTATCACTTGCTCTCCAATACTTTCAGTACTTTTAGTGACAACACCTGAGTTGATCAACCTTTTGATCATGTGACAGTCAGCATTTGAACCATCAGCTGTTGTAGCATCAGCTGATTGGTTTTGGTAGGAGTTAATGCTGACTTCTATCTCTGATGATGCTAAATCAGAAGACAGTAGGTCACATGATAAGAAGGATTGGTTATTGCTCTCTCCATCAGATTCAACTTCTGCTCTTGAAGTAAAATCTGTAGGAGGAGCAGTGTGATTATAACCAATGCCAAACTTCACATTGGAAGCTGATTGCTTGCTAAGAAGCATTTCAAAACCCTTGCATGATTGCACCCATCGATCACACTCAACTTGAGTGGTTGCAAGAGTTTCCTTGAGGTCTCTGTACTTCTCTAGAAGTACATCTTCCTAGCTTTATCATCTTTGATTTGGCATTTAAGCTTGTAAATCTCATCATTTTTCTCAGTTAGTGCAGCCTCAAAATCAGCTTTCTTTTGGAAATTGTGTGCTCTAGCTCAAGGTTTTTATCTATTAAAGCTACATTTGCTTCTCTAATAGAAGCAAATGCTGCTATGCATAATTCAGAACAACGCTTGGCTTTAGCCTCAGTGGATACCTACGATGAGGCATTGGATGATGACCCCTCAACAGACTCAAGGGCCATCAGAGCAAGATTTCCAAATGGATTATCACCACCATGTTGACCAGCACCTTGGAGTAGTTGTTCCTGACCAGATAGATCATCTGGCAGACTACTCCAGTCAACAACTCCTGGGGTGAAGAAGCTATGTTGTTGAAGTCGTGTGTGATGATGAGATTGGGAAGATTGAGGCTCAGGAAGAGCATGTGTGGTTGAACAGAAGGTGCTTGAGTTTGACTGGGCTGAGGCACATAGTAGCAGGGGTATGGGTATGGCATATGACCCTGAGGCACAAAATAAGCAGGTGATGCCTGTGCTTATGATGGATGGCCAGAACTGGAGGAATGTTGCCCTCTGTGCTGTGAGCTATTGCTAGAAAAGTCACAAAGGGTGCAGAGGAGTTAGATCCAGATGATCTACACTCTCTAGCAAAGTGTCCAATCCTTTGGCACTTGTGAAACCTCAACTTGCTCTTGTCAAAACCAACTTTGTTTTTGCCAAGAGACCAGGGAATTTCCTGCCAGTTCTCTTGTAGAACTTCTGAGATCTGATATTTATCATTGCCATTTGGTTCAAAATATCCATCTCTTCCAGATCATCATCTGGAATGCCCTTCAAGTCCTCCATCAGAAAACACAGATTATCATCACTGCTTCCTGAACTACTACTAACACCAACAAAAGCTGTTCAGAGTTGGTAGAGAATCAATATGCTCATCATAAGAACTTTCTGATGCAGCATATTCTGACTCCTGACTTATCAAGGCAGCATTACCTTGGACAAAGTCATCAGCGAGCTTGCCAGAGGTGGACAACTTCCTCTTTTGCTCTATCTCTCTCTCAAATGTGAGCAGTTTCCCATGAAGTTGGGTGAGATATAAAGTATCCAGATCTGCACTGGAGCGTAGGACAATGGTATAAGTGTCCCATCTCTCAGGCAGTGATCTGAGAACCTGTTGTTCATCTAGCTGTTGGAGTACTCTTGTTTAACCAACTTCAACTCAGAAATCAAACAAGAGAACCGCTCAACTGCTGAGTCAGAGTCTCACCCTTCCTATGAGAGAATGTCTCATATTGTTGGGTGAGGATTTCCCTGTTATATGCTAAGACCGAATCGGTTCCTCCAAATTGTTCCTTCAGAGCAACCCATAGGTCATGAGCAGTTTCAAGATGCAAAAGCCCTGAATAAATCTCATTTGGAATAGCCATGGCTAAAATTCCATGGGCTCTAGCATCAATCTCGAACAGCTTAAGATCTTCGTCCGAATATTGTTCAGGTTTCTTCGGAACCTGTTCATTAGATTCAGGGACGCTCACCATAGGCTTGTATGGTCCATGCACCGCTGACTTCCAACAACCAGCACTGTTGACAGACAAGTGGTGAAGCATACGACGTTGCCATATGTTATACTCGTTCCTCACAAGCATCGGAGGCTTGGTTGAGGAACCAGTATTGTGAGGATCGTTAGTTAGTGTCGTCATCTCAGGTTTTAGTCAAAATAAGTTTAAGCAAAACAAATGTAGCTCAAAACCACCAGAGGACCTCAAGTTTTTGGCCAGAAACAGCAAAAACTCACTCTCTATGGCTAATTCTTGCAAATTGCTAATTCGATCAAACGTAGAGATCAAAAGAGCAGTTTCAAATGATCAATAGTGAAATCGATCAATGATTAACCTGCTCTGATACCATTTGACAGGATCTCAGCCACTAGTTTGATCAATTAGATTGTTTTTGTAGTGGATTTAGCACAAAATTAGCGTTTACAGCAAGAACACAAAAGATATTGCATGTAAAAGTACAAACATAGAGAGAGAAAAGTTCAGCGAAAAGATGTTTCTATTAACTTTACACGTTTCGGCCATTAATATAGCATGGTTCACCATCCTTTTATAGATGGCAAAGGATGAATGATGATTCACTTGACAGTGACATCAACCGATTATTAAACTAACAGCTGATAGAACATAAAACTACTGAAGATGTCAACAACTGACATCTTCTTACAAAAGTTGTCTACCTACTACAAGTACTAAAAAGGAAACTACTGAAAGCCTACAACGACTGAAGAACAAACTCTTTAGTCTTTTATAACTACTGAACTACAACAGCTGAAGAACAAGCTCTTCAGTTGTTGTACAAACTACTGAAAAGATAAACAAAACTACTGAAAGAGAAAAACCATCACAACAACTGAAGAAAACTTCTTCAGCTGTTGTGACAAACTCTGAAGCTTCAGCACTTGTTCTTCAGACTTGGGCTTCAGATGATGTATTAGCTGATGACTTCAGTAGATGTCATCAGCTGATGTCTTCAGTCTTTGTCTTCAGACTTGGTGCATCAGTAGATGATCTTCAGTTCTTCAGTTCAACTTTTGATCTTCAGCACTTGTCTTCAGTACTTGAAGTCTTCAGTACTTGTATGTTTCAGTACTTCAGACTTCAGTACTTATCTTCAGCACTTTGGGATCTTCAGCTGTTGTACTTCAGATCTTTGATCTTCAGACTTTGATTCTTCAGACTTTGTCAAACTGCTGAAGAAGGTCTTCAGCAGTTGTTGCGATGACATATGGGACTTAGAGGTTTTCCTGATCTTGGCTCATTGGTTCTTTTGGTCCAACAACAACCCCCAAACCTAACTTAAAATCGTTGAACACAACCATCAAACCGAAGTAATTAAACAAGGAAAGGTTTGGTTTAGTCCTTTTTCACTCTCTGTAGCCTCAATTGTTCGAAAACACCCATAATCATCACCTACAATCGACACCATCCGTTACACCAAGCTCGAACCTACACCAGTCAAATTTCACAACCTTTTGGGTAATTCTTTAAGGCTTCACACTTGTTTTTACATGGGGAACAAAATCCCTATGTTATCTTTGTTTACAACATCAATGATATATCATTTTCATTCAATCGAATCTAGGGTTCTTGGTAAAATATGGATTTCCAGTTTTATGGTTATAAATTTGAAATGGAGATGTTAACAGGCATAGGCGCCCAGCCTACCGTTAACACCTTGCACCTATACAGAGGGGACCCGGGTTCGAATCCGGGCACCCCCCATATTTTTTAGAGCCTTTATTACATTTTTTCAAATTTCTAAAAAACCATAGAAAATATATATGTAATTAAAAAGTTTAAAATTATGTTGTTAATTAAATATATTCGAGAAATTATCAATTTAATTTCTGAAAATTTAAAAATATAGTTATCGATTTTATTTATAAACAAATAGTTTAATGTTATAAAAACTATGACAAAAGTTATTTAAAGGTTTATCTTTTCATTGATTTATAAAGTGTTTTTTAACCAAATAATTATTAATAACTTATTTAGTTAATTACTCAATGGATTATTTTGATCAAATCAATATTTATTAATTATTAATTATTAATTATTACTTTTTCACTTTAATAGTCAACTTTCATTTCATCAATTATTATAAATTCAATTTATTAATATCTCTAATGATTTATTATCATTTTCAATCTTAAGTATTTATCAATTTATTTCATCTTTTATGAATATAAAAACCAATTGGTTATATTATTTTACCTCACCTAATCATCCAAAATCCCTAGTCCTTAAATTAACTCGAACCGTCTCTTAAACTTAATCGGTTATAATTTAATCTTGGAACATCCACGCTCAGGTAAGCTGTGAAGGAATCGTTGGAGCAACTTTAGTTCTTATTAAGAACCAAAGTACTTCGCATATCACGTGAGTTTTCACATCCTCCGTTTTACTTTAATTCACACGTTTTGGGATGAAGCATGTTACTTATATCATAAGCATACTTGTAAACACGTTTAAATACTTGTAACGCACGTGCAATTCATTTTACATTGGTAATGGCTATTTAGGACTTCTGCAAATATTATGTGATAGACTCTTGTAAAAACAATCATTAACTATTGCTAGCCTAGCGACGTCGTACGTCTGTGGGCTTGACAAGCCTATTTGGTGCTAAAGCTGAGCTTATTGCCGGCTCCTGGTGACATATTCTTGATCATCATTGGAACCAAGTACGTTTAGGTAATCGTATATTATTCGTTGTGGCCATATCTTGTCAAGGTTTGATTGTATCATTATGCTATCAAAATATTTGCATTTTTCTTTAACCTATGACTTGAATTGCCTTTTGAAAGCTTTTTGTATGTATGTATTATCTCATGGGAACTCACTACATACATAAGTTTATTTTATTTTATCATGCTTCAGGAAATGCTCAAGCTTAGTTGTTGATTGTGAAGCTATGAAATCAACTAGGGTTGGACCTAGAGAAAATAATGGATTTATTTTAAATTTGGATGTCTTTACTTATGTTATGTTTTGATTGTATGTTTGAGACTTATGGATGACATGTTATGAAATGAACTTAATGTTTAAAAATATTTACACTTGATGTAGCGTTGTGTGGCTTTGAATAATCTTAACCCTCACATCTCAACGTTTTCGCGGTTAAGCTTGGGGTGTGACAATATATATAGCAAACAATAATCATTATTATCTTTTGTCATCGTTCGTTTTGTACATTTTCGCACATTTCGTACTTTATCTTTATCTTACACTTTCATCTAGACCAATGTCGCATGCTATCCCCAATCATTGTGCACGAATCTGGTACAGGGCCAAAGTCTATAAATAAATCCCTAACATTATGCACGAAGCTGACTCCAGTACCGGGGCAAGCGACAAGGGTCTCATTTTGTACTTTCAGTCAATCTCAAGGATTAGACCGTTGTATTCATAGGCTAGCAAGGCCCCATACAGTTGAGCTAACAACCCACGGTTGTGAATCTCTTTTCATTTTGCTTGCAAGACTTTCGTTTCATTCATTAGGTTCCAATTTTCAATATCATTAACTTTTACTTCATTATATAGTACTTATTCTTAATTAGTATATACCACACCAAGTCAGAAATATCGTGAAACATACATTCATATTCTCATCAACTTGAACAACAACACAATATCCGACCCTCCGCGGACAGCGGGGGTTCGGGGGCAATAGCCCGTGACAACAGGTTGTAGGGGTAGCAAACCCTAGTGGGGTCTAAAGGGCAACACCCCTGGCTGGGGCGGAGCTGCTCGCGCTGGAAATACTTATCGTGCGAGAACTACTTGTCACGCGAAAACTAACATCTCGCGCGAATACATACTTGTCGTGCGAGAACTTTACAGATTCAATTTTCGTACCAATACACTAAACTGCTCTCGCAAAAACTACGTTTTTCCGCCTAGTACAGCTTATCGCGTCTAAGGTTGTTCTAACATGCTTAACCTCATAAACAATATCATACAAGCATAACACGATCATTTTAGTATGCATAATATCCCCAAAATGTAAAGTGGTGTAAAAAGGGGACTAGAAACTCACCTCGTGAACTTTTTAGCACAAACTCGACCTTCCCGAAGCTCTTACGGATGAAAACTACATAACACGCATCATATTCGTAAGTAATAGCTTCTTAGTACATGCACGACTTACTTTCACGAGTTACATACCTTATACAATTCGTTTCTTCACTTCTCTCTCTCTACACTGTTGTTTTCTCTCTTTAGCAGCAGCACTTTCAGCATAAGTGAGTGCAATGCATGGGTGTTCACAACTATTTATACCCAGATCCTCTTTTCGCAGGACTTCTCGACGAGAATACCTTTCGCGCGAGAACTGTCTTTCACCCGAGAACTCCTTCTTTCACGCGCGAAAACTTTTATGTTCACTCTTTTTTCTCAAAATTTTCAAGCGTTACAAGTCCACCCCCTTATTTATGTTTTGTCCTCGAAACCTATCAATCGTCAAATATATGAGGGCAATGCTGCCTCATCTCTTCGTTGGTTCTCAAGTGGACTCTGAACCCCTTTCTGTGCTTCCAATATACTCACACGAGTGGAACAACTTTATTCCTTAACCTCTTCTCCATCTTATCATGATGCCACGGGTTGCACCCAAATAATTGAGTTGTTCGTCGACCTCGATGACCCCAGGTGGCATAGTCATATCCTCGTTGGTTAGGCATTTCATTAGATGAGATACATGGAAGGTCAGGTGAATTCCACTTAACTCATCGAGTTGGTCCAAATGTTAGGCTACCCCTCCTACTCGGGCAATGAGTCGGTAGGGCCCAATATACCTCGAGCTCAACTTCCCTCGCTTCCTTAAATGGATGATCCCCTTCCAAGGCGAGACCTTCAACATAACTTTATCACCCTCCTTGAATTGGAAGTTTACATCTCTTTTCAGCATACGACTTTTGTCTATCCTTTGCTGCTTTCATAAATGCTGTGATCTTATCCAACTTCCTGGTCGTAGCCTCGATCACTTCAATACTTCGCACTCTCCTTCTGTCCAATTTCGCCCTAAAACATGGGCTCCTACACCTTCTACCATATACATCTTATAAGGAGGCATAACAATGTTGGCATGCTAATTATTGTTACATGAAAACTCGGCTAACTAAGTACTCGTCCCAAATTCTACCAAAATCAATGACGCATGCCCGAAGCATATCCTCCAGTGTCTGAATGCTTCACTCCCAACTTACCATCTGTCTTGAGATGGTAAGCCGTACTGATATGTAACCTCGTCCCCATCGCATCGTGAAATCTCTTCTAAAACATTATGTAAACCGGTTGTGACGGTTAACACAATAGACATCTGTACACCATGAAGGGTTACGATCTCCTTGGTAAACAAATCCGACAATCGCTCGGATGAATACATCTCACGGATCAGCAGAAAGTGAGCACTCTTCGTCAAACGGTCGCTATCACCCATATGGCGTCGTAACCCCTTGCCGTGCATGGCACTTCGTTATGAACTCCGTAGTGATGTGCTCCCATTTCCACTCGGGTATAACCAAAGGTTGGATCTTCCCGTAGGCTTCTGATGTTCGTCTTCACTTGTGCAACAAGTAAGTCACTTACTCATATACTCCGTTACATCACGCTTCATTGCGGCCACCAATAATCTTTCTTCATATCATAATACATCTTCGTGGCGCCGCATGAATTGTGTATTGAGTCTTATGAGCCTCTTCCATGATTTTCCCTCTTAGATCCCCATAGCGAGGTATCCACATCTGTCCAGATCGGGTTCTAACACCGAGTGTTCTCACCCAATCTGCGACTAGACCCCTCATGCGCTCGTAATTAATCCGATCTTCTTTTACCCCGCTTTTTCTGAAACTCCTTGACCTGTTTCATCATGTTAACGGTCATAACAAACTAATAAGCCTTCACCCGAATCGGCTCAGGTCTCTCCATTTGGCTAAGGGAAACAGCCAAATATTGGCCTTGCCCGATGGTAATGTATCTCAAAATTATAATCCTTGATAAGCTCCAACCATCTCCTCTGCCTCATGTTCAAATCCTTCTGCTCAAAGAAGTGTTGGGTTTTGTATATGTTTATCAAGTCATATTAACCATTAATATTAAAACGTAGCGGAGTTATAATCAAAAACCAATTTTGATATTAGTTAGTTTATGCATCAAATACATTTGTTTAAAACAAAACCCAGACAAAGGATCTTTATATGAAAGACATGCTATCAAACACATCACAACCACAAGAACTACCTCTTAGAATCGTGGATTTGGAAGTGTAAGAATATTGTTTGAAAGCTATTCTTTAACCTAGAAGACCTCAAGCTTGCATACCCTAAGCCACCAACTAAACACACCTTTGAAGCAAGGATCCTCAACACTTTTACTTTGAGTTGAAGACCCTTGTTCCAGCCAAGTTTTTGAACACTTTTCTACCCACTTTGTTTCGAGAATAATGAGAGGAAAAAAGGAGAGAAAAACTTTTGATTACTTGAGAAGTGAGAGCTTATCTTGCATGTGGGTTTCTCCCATTAATAAAGCAGTTCCAACAATAGGTGGCCCCTTTTTTAGCCATTTAGGCGAGATTGGGGGGTCCACTGAGGGGCTTCCCTTTTCAAAATTTGCCACCCAACTATTTGTAACATTTTTTTTAAATCCTTTTAAATAAAATTGTATTTTTTAACAAGTAACAAGACATGCATATGAACTAATAATGTTATTTAACGTATAAATAACAATATAAATGTATTCTCTCAAATAAATAACCCATGTTATTTATTATTTCTCAGTGCATCTTTTTAGAAAACCATTTTCTAAATGTATTTAGTGTTGTTATTTATTTAAATGATCAAATCAATAAACAAATATTACAGGTGTTTGTCTAGCTTGTTATTGGGTATGACCCCACTTGGATCATATCACACTAGCCACATCAATTTAATATGTATCTTGGGCAGACCGAATCCTACAAGAATACTTCAAGCTCTTATGGTCGTGAAGATGGTGCCCTTCGTCCCGTACAAGTACTGGCCTCCAAATCCTCAACGTAAAGACCACAGCCGCTAGCTCCAAATCATAGTAGTGTAGTTAGCCTCATGGATCTTCAATTATCAGGACGCATAGCTATAACCTTCCCTTGTTTTATCAACACGCAAACCCAATCCCGAATAAAAATCATCCGAATAGACCTCCAAGTCTTCGTTTTCTTCTTCGGGTAACGTCAGGACAGGTGCTTGAATCAATCTCGTCTTTAACTCATCGAAATGATTCTCTTGTTCTTGGCCCCATGTGAACATCTGATCCTTGATGTCAACTTGGTCAATGAAGAGCTATCTGGAGAAGTCTTTGATGAATCTCCTGCAAAAGTACTAACAATACTCCCCTAAGATTCACATGGTCTTCAGTCTGCAGTGATCTTCAATCTTCATTCTCTTTATCTTCTCACCTGTAATCTCCTCTTCTTCAGGCTTCTCTGCTTCAGTCTTCTATCTTATCTTTATCAGCAATTCTCTTTCTTCTTTGCATCCATCTTCAAGCTTCAAAATAATCCTCTGGTTCTTCTTTGACCTTAAACAAAGGCTTTTCCTTGTATAGCTCTTGTTCTCTTAAGGCTTTCGCAATAGCAGATTTGAACTTGCTTGCTAACACACCTTGTTCAGGCTTTTCCTCGTTCGTCTTTATCTCCATTTTGCTCATTATTTCAAGTGTATCTTTAGATAATCCTGTAACGTCAATGTTAGCGTACAACTCAATAGGATATTCTCCTTTACTGGATATTATCATGAACTCAATATCTTTAATGTCTTTCTTTAATATGTTTGCATAAGCCAACGCTTTCCTCCGCGAGATCCTCTCCATAGCAGCGTTCATCAACTTAATGATTGACAAGAAATATTTCTTATCATTTGCTGTGATTTCAGAGATGCTCATTCAAACTTTTGGACTGATAGGAAAGAGATATAGCTTGGATGTACCAGTTTAAGCTCAAACACTCCAAATAGTGCAATCATATCACATCCCAGTTCACAAGATTTCGGACTAACTTAAGCTCATACGTGTCAGTCTTATAAAACCATCGTGGATAGGTTTTGACTTTTGTGTCCCATCAATAACCTTTAATCCCCGAGTAGTTACTTTTTCAAATAATCATCACAAAATTCAATCAGGAAGTGCTAATCCTCTGATTGTTTTCCTTTTATCTTTCTATTCTTCTTCAGAGTAGCAAAGTACTCCTTATCCTCCTATGAGAATCTTGTTTCCAAGAAAGCACTTGCTCGTGTTCTTCCTCTGTTTAATAGCTCCACAAACATTTCACCATGCTTAGCTCCAGTTGGATTGATCAAAGGCAGTTTGTTCAACTCCTATAAGTCTTGAACTTGGAGCTTTATAATGCTCAAGTAAAAGTGATATACATCACACAAGCATTTATTCGTTTGATCAGGAATGCATCGAATATTTCATCGTACTTCCAAGCTGCAATCTTAACTTGGTTGGTAGACTCTAGAGCATCATAACATTTAGCAGCTCAGATATAGATTGTCCTTTTTGCAATACGTTCCTCACCAAGTATCCTGTTGATCTGGCTTTGTTGAATAGTTGCTTCTGATCAAGAGAAACTTTATAAGCTTGTTTCTCTGTCTCAGGGAACATTCTTATAAGCTCTTTCCTTCACTCATACACATTGTCTTTTGAGCCATTGATCGAATTCTTGTGGCTTTAGAATTATTGTCCTCTTGGTATCTTAAGGTATTGAGGATATCCGTATCCGTATGATCATCTTGTTAGATTATTTCTCAGTAGCTTGAAAGCTTTTAACAGGTTCCTTAAAGATTCACCTTGGAGTCTTTCCAGTCTTTTCCATGGATAGTTTTCTGGCTTGTAGCCATGATCTCAATGCTACAATGCTCATCTTATCAGGATCTGGATGTTGAAGCTCAAAGCTTGGCATTTCTTCACATTAATCCTCTCTTGCAATGCTATCCATTCACCATGCTCCACCATAATTTCATTTGGATCCACAGGAGCTACTGACTCTGTAGTTATACATATTTCATACTCTTTGTTTATCTGCGTCATAGTCAGTCCATCCAAGAACACTCAGTTGTACTTTATTATTACCAAGAAATTGTATCTATCCTAAAAATCAATGGTACTTTATCTGAAGCTGTTTCCACTGAGGTGAAGTCTTTTTCAAAATTTGCTTCATCAATTCTTCATCATCCAGCACCACATCATACCAGTCATCATTGCATTCTTCTTCAATGTCATCTAGTGCTTTAATGTGTCTTGAACATACTTTTCACATTCCTCCTGAACTTCAGTACGCTTTTGAATTTTAGATAAAGACTCAGGTAAGACTGATTCATCTATTTCACATAGCTTCCTTTTACCCTTGTCTATTGTAGGAGTGTCTTCAATGTTAATTGGATTTATTTCAGCTACAATCTCAATTTCAGGTGAATCATCCTTTTGAGTTCTTTCAATTTTGCCAACTCTCTTCATCAATTCATTCTCTTCAGTCAACTTTTAAACTTTTCTCCGTTACATCATAGTCTCTGATCATAACATCAAAGTGTCTTCAGGATCTCAGTTTTATCATTCACGACACTAACTATCTTAGCATCCTTCATCTTAATAACTTATTTGAGCTTTAAGTTTTCTTCGTTCAACTCAACCATCTCCTTTTTCCTGAGACTTGATGATTTCTTTCAACTTTTCATCTCATCAGCATCTATAATATCATCATCTGTACTGACACATTTTATGCTGTAATGATCGGAATGTCTTCTGATTCAATAGGATGTGCCTTGAAAAACAGGCTCAGACAGCATAGCTTCCATGAACTCAAAATCAAATGTTGATTTTGCACATTACCCAAAGCTTCTTCAGCACTTGAGCTTCTATCATTGGTTCATCATGAGTTCTTCACCAATCTCATGTGCTTTATCAGCATGATTAGACACAGTAGCTTCACTGCTATCTCCTTGATATGCCTCAGCAGCACCATCATCACCATCATCATCACTATCATCTCATGAACTTTCAATAGTTTCATCATCATAATCACTTTCATCATCATCTTCATCACTTTCATCATCATCTTCATCAATGATCTCTTTAACAACATCCTCAATCAATCATTTGAATCTATTGGTTCCTCCTCAGTCAAATGAAAATGTTGTTGGTGTATATCAACCCCATTCATAGCAACATTCCTCATGTAATCAAATAAAGGAACATTTGGAGCTCCAGTAATAACAAACAATCTCTTATACATAATTTCAGACATGTGTTCAAGTTCAAGTCTATCACCTTTAACTCCATCTACATATAAATCTGCATGATCTTCATTGATGATCAATTGATGAATCTAGGATACCTCAAGTACTTATTCATTTTTCCTCTCTCTAGATTATAGATGAATCCATTCATAATCCATTTAGCCTTTTAAATCTTTTGTTTGTGGCTAATGAAATGATAGGAGATGCAATGGCCACGGGGAATGAGTCCCATCCTACACTTTTCTTGGACATGCAATGTTGGAATATATAACAGAGTAATTTCTAATGGTTATACACCTAGCCCTGTAGAATTGTTTCTTAAGGAAGTGGTCAGGGTGACCCATCTTCATAAATACCTCTCTATATTCATGGAATGTATACTCTGCTAGATTGTGAGGCTCATTCTCTCCAAGTCTGAGAGCTACTCTAATTGCTTGCTCAGAGACCTCAATCATCTTATCATTGGTTATGAATGCTCTGAGAACCTTGTTTCCCTTCATCATCTCTCTCTATTTCGACTGTTCTCTAGAATCTCTTTATCAATCTTGAATTAATAAATGGTCTTGCACATATGTGTTGTACACATGCCCCTAGGTCTAGTCTAGAGAGCTTAAATGTAATAGACTTTCTTTTCTTGTAACACTTATGTAATGTTTTTCAATGAAATGAAAAACTCTTCTATATGTGTTTATATTGATTGTTAATGTTATATCTATTTATCTTATTTATTGTTACACGCATACATGACATGTTATAGGTTACAGTTGTTAGACATAGTTCTGAACCATTAAATTTCAAGAATGTGTTTAACTAAGTATCCTGATTCAGTCGCATGACTGGACCATGCGAATGAGCCAATCGCACGACTGAACCAGGTGATTGATCAATCGCACGATTGAGTCATAAGACTGACTCAGTCGTACGAATGAACCAATCGTATGACTCAGTCGCATGACTGAGCCAGTCGCTTGGCTCAGTCGTACGAATGAGAGATGTAACCTAAAAAACCACTTAATTCGTGGAAAAAAGTAACACTTCGAATATTATAAACCCTAGCAGTTTCTGTTCGTCTAGAGAGTCCCTTCCAACTTCACAGAACGTTTTCGATCGATTCTAATCAATTCTTAACGTATTCTTATTGTTAGTTTTGATCGGATTAACGTTCTCCCTGATTGGATCGCCAATCAAATAGGATTTCGCACTATTTTATCTGGTTTCAGTTTAATCGTTTTACTCAATACTTACTCCGTCGTACACGGTCCTAACAAGTGGTATCAGAAGCTTTGGCTCTTGATTCTTCGGGATTCAATTGTTTTTGTGAAAAAGTCAACGTTTTTAAGCGAAAGATCCGTTCTTTCTGCTCAAAATCAGTTTTTGCGTGTGCAGTTTTTGAAAATTGAGTCTTTTTCGAGTTGCAGCCGTCTAGGGTGTAAAAGATTGCGTTTTTTAGGTCAAGTGTGTGAAAAGTTTCGATTTCAGCAGTCACAGTCGCACGATTAACTCAATCGCACGACTGAACTCCATTCGCCAGTCCACTCGTACTACTGAATTCGATCGCTCGTTCATTCTCACGATTGACTCAGTCGGTCTGTCCATTCGCACAACAGCCCTAATTGCCTGCCCAGTCGTACGACTAAGCTCAATCGCATGATTGTGTTTCAGTCGTCCCCAGTCGTTCATCCCAGTCGCCTAACAGTTTGCTTTCCAAGTTAAACTAAGACAGAATGGACTCAGAGAACTTCGCATTCTCAGCTGGTAAAGACTCAAGGATCAGAACCTACTACTACTGGAAAATGAGATCAGAAACCACAATAAGCCACCTAAGCTGTTGTCTATGGATGAATTTTCTTAGTGGAAGCAAAGATTTGAAATTCATCTAAATGGTGTGGATACCAATCTCTGGAACGCTATTGAACTGGGTACAATATGCCAGTTGGTGCTGATGGAATACCCCTAACATTGAGTGGATTGACCGATGCACAAAAGATTTCTTACAATGCAGAAAAGAAAGCATATGCCATGTTAACCCAGTCTATTCCTAAAGAATCTTCCATCAGTATTCTGAGCACAAGCAAAGTAAACTTCAGGAATGCTCTTGAAAAAGGTATGAATGGAGCTCAACTCTTAAGTCCTTAAAGGCTAAAGCACTAAAGAAAGAGTTTGATAATTTTTCAGCCATCGGAATGAGAGTTTGGACGACATCATGACCGCTTCTATCTTCTATCATCTGAAGTGACTTCACACTCATGGTGTTCAAACGTCTAAGGAAGAAAAGGTGTCAAGTTTGGCTAACGGGCTTCTAGAAAAGTGGGATTCATTTATTTCCACCTTAAGATACAACTCAGTATTTGAGACATTGGATATAAATGATTTTATCCCGAAACTGAGAGAAGAAGAAGTCAGACATAAGTACAAGGCAAAGAAGGGTTCATATGCTCAGGATCCGACTCTCTACAATATGTCTCCCCACTCCAACTGCAAAATCTTCCAATGCTCCTCTGCAGACTGCATTTGTTTCGAATACATCTGCAAGGGTCAAAGCTCATCTTCTGGCGGTGAGTAAACTGTCTCATCAGGGGTTCAACACAGTGTTCCTGAAGTTCCATCGACAAAGTTAATGACATAAAACTAAGGAAAGGTGACTGTGGAAGTGGCTAAAGAACACATGGATCTACTAGCTGCTGTTGTTCATTCCTATGATGGCTTGGTAGCAGGAAAGATAGAAATTGCCACTTGGCTGATGAAGACTATAAGCAGGTGGATGAGAATGAGTTTGGAGAGATGGATATAATGTGGGCTCTCGCTAGTGCTGTGCGATGAGCTAAAAAGTTTATGAAGAAGACTGTTCAGAATCTGGTGGCTACCAAAGATACTACTTTTGGCTTTGACAAGTCTAAGTCACCTGTTTCAATTATGTTGAGAAAGGACACTTCAGCAGGAATGTGTCAAACCAAAGAAGACTGGAAATAGGAACCTGTTCTCATCCTTCACAAAACAAGAGAAAGATAAAAATCCAGCTTCAACAAGCAGTGAGGTCAAAGCAATGGTGGCTCAAGGTGATGAAGGACAGGACTGGTCCTTCAGATTCTTATCTGATGGTAAAGCCAACATTGCATCTGTTGAAGATTTGAATAAAGACTCAGCGAGTGAGGGCCAGAACTCAGCTGAGCCTGACAACTGCTGTTTGGATGAAGACATAGCTGTTATAGATCAACTTGTTGAAAATGAGCTGAATGCTGAATCTGAAGTACAATCTGATCCTCAAAATGCTTTCATGGCTGGAACGTCTACTCCGCACAGGTAGAATCCAAGGATGATTTGTTCATTAAACATGTTTGTGCTGAATGTGATAAATTATGGAAAGCATTGATCTAAATTTGCTAGGTTATTAGATCACAATGATAACTTAGTAAATGACTTAAAATTTTGCACAGAGGCAAACAGGTTTTAAAACAAAACGAAAGCAGCTATAAGAAAAGGTTGAATGTTAATGAAACAATTAAAAGAAACAGAGTTGTGTTGTTTTAACCAAGAAAATGATATAAAGTTCTATTTAAAGACTATTGAAGAAACTAAAAGGACAAAGCAATTTTACAAGTTGAAAATGACTCTTTAAAACAAGACTTCACAGTCTTGCAAGTTCTTCATACATTTTGAAAAACTTGGTTAAGGAACGCAACAACAGGGAGGGTTTGGGTTATAAGGTTGTGCCTCCACCACATGAGAGTCTTCTGAACACCAAACAACGTCCAATTAATAATAACCCAATAAAGGATCATGTGGTGACAACTCCTTTGGTCAACGATCCGGACATACCAGTTAAATCTGCCCCTCCGGCTACTGACCAGAATGCATCAACATCAGGCACAACTGGTACAAAAATCACTGCAACCAGGTGGAAGAGAATGTTCAAGTATCTCTTGGGTTGGGTCCAAATTTAACAACACACAACCTAGGATTTCCAAAACCACTCTAACTAAACCGGTTAAGCAAGATAACCACCATCTTCTAAAGACAAACACACATAATGTTAAACAAGTAAAATTTGTCATGGAAGGTGAAAATATTAAGAGTGAGACCAAAAGGAAGTACCTAAAGTTTACTCACGGCCCCACAAGAGATCTCCTAGTCCTGTTGAAAGGAGTCATGCTATACTTGTGGACAACGCGGTCACATTGCTTCAAATGTCCTCGCTATCAGACACCAAGATTAAAATTGAGTTAGACAACGAAGTTAAACAAGTTTCAAAACAGATCTAAGACTCCCACTAGATCAAAAACTCCTATTAGGTCTAAAAACACCTTCTAGGTCGTTTCCATCTCCTCCGCGCCAAAGGTAACACAGACAAGTCACTTTCAAGTCTGTGATGCCTGAGGTAAAGCCTGTTTTTGAAGTAAACCAAAAGTTCAAACATAAATCAGTCTACGGTTTAGCATAAACAATCCTTTCATAGGGATGGTTTGTGGAAAGCCAAACAACTGATGTGTCTGAAAGCAAGGACAAGTTGAAAGTTGACGTACCACCCACTGAGAAAGGACAGTTGGTCGAGTTCATGATGTGTGATGCCTCGAGGAAACCCAAGCTAGTCAAGGCTTGGTTCCTCCTCCTTAACTAATATATTCTATTATGTGCAGGGTGTTCGCTATAGTGCGTCTACAAATACATGGATAGTAGATAGCGGAGCTTCCAGGCACATGACGGGAAATCAGTCCCTCCTTTACAATGTCAAACAAATTAAAAGGACATGTTTCCTTTGCTGGAAAAAAGGAGGATACATTACCGCTCAGGGAGAAGTAGGTAATGCAAAGGTAAGGTTCGATAAAGTAAATTTTGTTCAGCAATTAGAAACAATCTTCTTTCTGTGTCTCAGATTTGTGACAAGGGCTTCAAAGTTATTTTGACAATCGGAAATGTTACTTCTGAAGAAGAGATGGAAATTCCAAAGGAGCAGTATTAATGTCAGCATCTTGATATAATGACTTGTATGTTCTAGATATGTCTAATGCTTCTACTAGTGCTTCTATTGTTCAATGTTTCTTGTCTAAAGCTACAGAGAAGGACTCCATCTCATGGCACAGGAGAATGGGACACATTATCACAGGAAATGAATCATCTGATTCATAACAACTTAGTTGATGGGAGTTCCTGTAAAGAACTTCAAACTTCCTGATTTTTTGTGTCTCATGCAAGAAGGGAAAGCAGACCAGGAAATCTCACAAGACCAAGCAAGTCAATTCTATCAAAGATGCCCCTGGAGCATTGCCATGGATCTATTCGGTCCAGTCAGCATGAAAAGTATAGCCGGAGACTGGTACTGCTTTGTAGTCACTGATGACTACTCACAGTTCACCTGGGTGATGTTTCTGAAAGCAAAGTCAGAAAACTTTGAGTCATTCAAGGTGCTCGTGACAACTCTGGAGTCTCTCTACAAGCTGAAGGTTAGGAAGATTCGTTTAGACAATAGAACAGAGTTTAAGAATCAGTGGATGGATGCTTTTTGCAAAGAAAAGGGAATGTTCATCAATTCACTATGCATAGACACCACAGATGAATGGAGTTGCTGAGCAAAGAACAGGAGCTTGATCGAGACCGCCAGGATTATGTTGCAGATTCAAAGCTGCCAGTGGAGTCTAGAACGAAGTTGTTGCCAATGCATGCTACACACTCAATCGTGTGTTATAGTGAAGAGGCATGGGAAGACGTGTATGAGTTGCTACAGAAGCGCAAACCTAACCTGGAGTATCTGGAACCATTCGGTGCTCCTTGACGCTTCTGAAGAAAACTCAAGAGGGAAATTTCAATGAAAAGGCAGATCAGGGGATCTTTCTAGGATACAGCATACCAGACAAACGAGTTTACAACAACTCTAACGGGTCAGGTAAAGTATGGTGCAATGTTGACGTTTAAACGATTCACCATCCCCCCTGCTGGAAAAGTCCATCGTCATTTGACTACGATGATTTTTCAAATCATTCAATCTTCGTCAGATAGATTCAGATGAAATATTGCTAACTCAGATGATGCACGATGTTCTAAAACACCCGAATCTGATACTAGCAATACAACATCTGCGAGTGGATCATCGAGATCTTCACCAACTAATCAGGATGAAAGTGATGATTCCTCTCATATGAGGAAGCAGCTGAGACAGGCCATGCACCAACCGTTCATCAAGTAGGAAGCTTATAAGCTGCTGAACATGCATCAGGAAATACGAATACTAACCTCCCGTATAAATCTAGATACTGAAGTTGTCGTTCCTACGACACCTGTGACTACGATCAGTACCAATCATCCACCGGAAGCTATCATTGGAGATCTACATCCGGCATGCAGACGAGAATCAGTTGTATTTTGCTTATTATGCTGGAATTATGGAAAAGGGCTACGTGAATGATGGGGATTCAATCTTCGTCAGATAGATTCAGATGAAGATATTGCTACTCAGATGATGCACGATGTTCTAAAAACACCGAATCTGGATACTAGCAATACAACATCTGCGAGTGATCATCGAGATCTTCACCAACTAATCAGGATGAGTGATGATTCATCTCATGATGAGGAAGCAGCTGAGACAGGCCATGCACCAAACGTTCATCAAGTAGGAAGCTTATAAGCTGCTGAACATGCATCAGGAAATACGAATACTAACCTCCAGTCATAAATCTAGATACTGAAGTTGTCATTCCTACGACACCTGTGACTACGATCAGTACCAATCATCCACCGGAAGCTATCATTGGAGATCTACATCCGGCATGCAGACGAGAAATCAGTTGTATTTGCTGATTATGCTGGAATTATGGAAAAGGGCTACGTGAATGATGGGGCTGTCAGATGCTTTGTCTCTCAAGTTGAAACCAAACATGTAAGCGATGCCCTGAAGGATGAGGCCTGGGTCAACGCTATGCAAGAGGAGCTACTACAGTTCAAGAAGCTGGAGTGTGGACACTCGTTGGCGGCCCAAAGGCATAAAGGTGATTGGCACCAAATGGGTGCTACGCTGTAAGAAGATGACCAAGGTGTTGTTATTAGAAACAAGGCACGGTTGGTTGTTCCAAGGCTTCAGACAAGTCGAGGCGGTCGACTATAATGAAGTCTTTGCACCAGTAGCTAGAATGGAAGCTATTCGCATCTTTCTAGCCTACGCCTCTTACATGAAGATCAAAGTCTATCAACTAGATGTTAAGAGTGCATTCTTGCACGGGGAAATCCGTGAAGAGGTCTATGTCATTCAACCCGAAGGATTCGAAGATCTTTATCATCGGGACAGAGTCTACAAGTTAGACAGGGCTCTGTATGGGCTACATCAGGCTCCTCGAGCCTGGTATGAAAAGCTCTCCACTCATCTGCTGAAACACGGGTTTCACAGGGGTGTGATTGACTGCACATTGTTTATCAAAGAAAGAGATGGTGATTTACTAATGGTGCAAATCTATATGGAGGACATAATCTTCGGTTCACGAAACAAAGAATTATGTAAAGAATTTGAATCTGTCATGAAGGTAGAATTTGAAATGAGCGCCATGGGAGAAATGAAGTTCTTCCTGGGATTACAGGTGGATCAGACACCTACCGGTATTTTTCTGCATCAGACTAAGTATGTCGGAGATATTCTTAGTCGCTTTGATATGGAAAATGTCACTGCTGCCGGTACCCCACTCGCCACAAATCATGATGTGGCTCCTGATGAGAATGGGGATATGGTGGATGCCACTATGTATCGTGGGATGATCGGATCTCTCATGTACCTCACTGCCTCCCGTCCAGATATCATGTACGCCACATGTTATGCTCCAGATATCAAGCAAAACCGAAAGTAAATCATATGATCGGGGTGAAAAGAATCATCCGTTATCTGAAGGGTACACCAACACTGGGGTTGTGGTATACTCATGACAACGACTTTTAGCTCACTGCGTATAGTGATTTAGACTATGGTGGCTGCAAAATGAATTTCAAGTCTACATCAGCTGGGTGTCAGTTTTTTGGAAGACGTTTAGTCACGTGGCAATGCAAGAAGCAGACCTCGGTTGCCTTATCAACCTGTGAAGCTGAATACGTTGTTGCTGCAAGCTGCCGCTCTCAGATTATCTGGATCCAACAGCAAATGCGGGACTACGGTTTGCAATTCTCTAACACCCCTATCTATGTTGATAACTCTGCTGCCATAGCTGTAACTAAAAATCCGGTTCAACACCCTAAAACTAAACACATCGGTATAAAGTATCATTTCATACGCGACTGCTATGAAAACAATTAATTGATGTGGTAAAGATAAACACGGATTTTCAACGCGCTGACCTCTACACTAAACCGTTTAATAAACCCAGATTTTTCTACTTGTTAGAGGTCAACGGCGTGAAAAAGAAAAGTGACATTATCTCGGACGACACAGATGCATAGTCCACACTAGTTCTGTTTTTTTTATTTTTTTATTTTAATTTCCTTGTCTTATAAAAATCCAAAAACACAAAAAGATTTTCTGTTTTAGATTTTAGGGGGATTAGGTACTTTCAGTAATTAGTTACTCAAAAAAAAGGAATGGCAGATAAGCTAATAGGTAAAAAACACAATGACAAGGCTGTAATTCTACACAAATTGGAAGTGATAGTACACAGGCGTCCAGTTACTTGGAACACCAAAAGATTTTACATTTTCTAGAATTTTAGTTTAATTAAATCACATAAAGTTGTTACTCAGAGGATTCTAAGTCTAACAAGATTGGGAAAATGATAATAAGCTTGAGTGTTACTGTAATTACACGGAGAAAGTTAATCTCGGGAGGTGCTAGTTCACTATACGATGTGTCGGTAGATTCAACACATAGACGAGTAGACATCATTGGTGAACTCAATCTAAACTAAATGGTTCAACCGACTGTGGGGCCCCATCTTATCACTGGTTAACACAATCAGTTATTTCCAATAAGGGATAACGAGCAAATGAATGGCACCAAAGGTGTGCGAGTGACCACAAAAAGAGAAAGCATGAAAAATTGAATACAAGCGCAATCATGCTGATAACTTATGTTGTTGGTGCATTATGTGAAAAGAAAATAAATTGCTCTAACAAGGAGATAGGTTGTGTGCCCCACTGCTGTGCGATGGCACTGACCTGAGGATAAGCATAACCTACATATTCTAGAATTCATTGTTGTTTGCCGCCTCTCTGCTGTGCGATGGCACTGACCTGAGGCTTGGCTTCTCTTTGAATGTTCTAAGAATAGTCTCTTCTTGTCAAAATACCAGTAGACCGCTCAAAAGTCTCCTGAGGAATGTTGATTACCATATAAGCGTGGGATCCACAATGTTAGTTGAAATAATATAACTTAATTCATCACCAATGTGTGTCAAAAGTCTGTGTTGGATTTAAGTGGACAAGAATACTGACAATCGTCGTGGATGCATCGACTGATGTTTATAATCAACATGCGTTACATATCATATCAAGCATGATTCCCAGTTAGAACTTAGAAGGCTCAGACGAATGATTAACTGTGATATGTAAATATGTTAGTTTTCTTTTCAATAAATATAAAAGGTTCCAAGTAACTGAGTTTATGCCTGTCTGATTCCATATGAATCTGTCTTGAAAATGTTGCTAATGCTAATAGGCTTATCTACCCAACCCTTACAAAATCACAAAAACATTTTGTTTTGTTCTTTAGTTTAGTATTTTATTTTATTTGTTAAGTGTGTCAGTGTCGGACTGTGCTATGCTGCTCATTGCAGAAAATGTCACAAAATGAACTTAACGTTTAATCAATAATAAATTGTTTCTGAAAAGGTAAAAGGATCATGTCTGAGATGATCGGGTGGATAAATGGATCATGTCTGAGATGATTGGGTGGATAAATGGATCATGTCTGAGATGATCGGGTGGATAAATGGATCATGTCTAAGATGATCAGGTAGATAAATGGATCATGTCTGAGATGATCAATTGCTCATATGTTTATCCATTGTTAAACTTAACTAAGGTCAAAATGGTAAAATTGTCAAAATGTCACAAGTATGTCCCATTCGCACGACTGAACCAATTATGGACCAGTCGTACGATGGAGCATACGAATGAGTCAAATCGTACAAATAGACAATGGGAATGAGTCCAATCGCACGATTGGAGGTGACCGACTGTCACAGTCATTCGAATGAACCTCAATCGTACGATTGGAGATGAACGATTAGGTGAATTACACGACTGAGACTGAGTCGGTCGCATGAGTCGCACGGCTGACCTATGCGACTAGGTTCAGTCGCACGACTGGGTCGCCCTAGTATAAATACAGGTCGAATCGGCCTCAGTCGTCCATTCTCCAAATCGCCCCAAATCGCACGACCTAAAGAACTCTGCCAAAGTTCTGTTCGATTCACTTTTACCATAGATTTGTGTGTTCTAAACGTTCGATTGTGCTTATACAGGTAATATTCAAGTGTTCGTCAATAACCGAACAATGACATCACGATCACTCAAAATTTGACCTAACAGTAACCGAGCCTTAAATCGACCAATAAACCATCTAAACTGAACTTAATGATCAAATTAATGGTAAAATATACTTAGTCGGCCTAATCTGAGTGTAATGAGCCTAATCTCAACGTTTAAAATCAAGTTCTGCTTAAAATCAGAATTTGAATGGATAAACTGATAGTCATGCGATTGGACACACTGATGAACTCCATCGCACGAATGAGCAGGACGACTAGACTCATTCGCACAACTGAGATAGACGAATGGTTCATGGCACGACTGAACCATGCATCTAAGCTCAATCGCACGACTGTGGCAAATGCATGAGCAATCGCACGACTAAGTCCAATCGCTAGACTTAGTCGCACGTATGAGCTCAATCGCTTAACTAGAGCTCAGTCGTCCAGCTCAGTCAGCACGACTAACTTCAATCGCTTAGTTCAGTCGCACGACTGAACAAAATGTTCAATTACATGAAACA
The DNA here is from genome assembly GCA_024085815.1 of Flaveria linearis. Taxonomy (NCBI): domain Eukaryota; kingdom Viridiplantae; phylum Streptophyta; class Magnoliopsida; order Asterales; family Asteraceae; genus Flaveria; species Flaveria linearis. The sequence continues at coordinate 28,809,897 of CM044015.1, forward strand.
AGTCTGAATACTTTATCATGTTCTAACATTTACTTGTTTTATGTCACAGATGACACTTCTACACCCACTGACATTTCAAGGCTGCTTTCTGCGGGCAAAGTACTCGGGGGACATCAACGCAGGTATGCTCAACAAAAGCAACATGTGCCCCTAATTCAAGTACTTGGCCCACGTGCTTCTTAGGTCATTGCCTTAAGGAAAGGAGGCTTTGATGAGTTATCTGAGCAGATGCAGAACGCATATGTTGCGTTGGTGCTGAACCACCTGTTCAGCTTTTCACGGATGATCTTCACTTATTTAGTGGAGAGCATAGAGGCTAAGCAAGGCAAGGAGAGCTTCTGCATGTACCCTCGCTTCATGCAGATGATCATTGACCAGAAGCTCCCGATGCTGCCTAAGGAGAAGGAGGACGCAGTGGTGTGAGGTGATGGATGATACCACCTTAGGCAGGATAAAGGTGTACAGGGGGAAGCAGGTGAAACCCGCTGTCAGACGACTGTTTGGGCACCTGGCCCGAGAGGATTACGTGGCGCAGATAGGAAAAAGTGGCGTCATGATGATAGTGAGTCAGACACGGAGCCGATAGCAGTTTCGATTGACGACTCGATGATGATGGCGGTGATGGTGGAGATACGGGTCCGGAGACCACTATACAGCTGCTAATGTTATATCTCCACCATCCCACGCGAGGGTTTCGAGACGGCGGGATTCCATCAGGGCTTCGAGCTTGATGAGGAAGAAGTATCAGATGAGGAGCCTCTGACCCGGGGAGTGGGTAGCAAGGTTGTGGCTACTGAGCACGGCATGAGGGCGGTTAGTGGACGCCCGGGAGAGTCTGGGGGTTCTACAGCTGACCCATCATACACCCCAGACACTCCCAGCAGCCAAGGGGAGCATCCGGATCTAAAGGATCCAGACTCAAAAGGATGGCTCAGCCCCACGGGAAGAAGCCCAAGCACCAAAGATTGAGACTACTCACCACCACAATCCACTTCCACTACCTCAACCACCCAAACTACCACAGCCACCACTACACCTATTCCACCACCTGTCACCACCATACAACCCACCACTACCATACATCCCACTTCACAACCCACTCACATTCCACCTTCAATATTCACCACACCACAGCTACCACCACGAGCCACCAAACCGGTCCATACTCTTTCCTAACAGGTTCATCTCTCCCACCTATTGGCGTGGAGGAACAGCAAGCAGCACTGAACAGAATGGTGCTGAAGCTGCTAGCTACCGACGAGGAGAAGTCGGCTAGGCTTCATCAGCTTGAGGAGTAGAATGCTTCTCAAGCTCATCTTATTACTCAGTAAGCTGAGCAGATCTCCTAACCAGGAGACAACGTCCTATCTAATCAGAAGATTGAGGAGTTGGAGTCTGCTAATAAGAAGATGCTAAGCTGAAGGGGTCACAAGCTGATCCTCTGAAGATAAGGGAAGGAGGTGATGATGGTGATGACGATGATGATGAGGATGATGAGGATGATAAGAGTGATGAGGATGATGACGATAGTGGTGATGATCAAGCCATGGAGGGGCAAGATGATGATGATGATGATGATTCTACTTCAAATGCTACTGATTCTGGTCGGGAACAACGTACAAAAAGAAGACAAGACCATGGATCTACAGCAGCTCCTCCATCATCACTACTACTGAAGCTCCCGAGCAGATCCAAGACAAAAGTATAGATTAGATGTTTTATTTAACTTTTGTACTTGAATATTCTTTTAATGTATATGAAACTCATGTAAATATTTAATGACTAATGTTTATTTAACTTGATTTCATACTAATGATTGCTACTCTACATGTTGATATTAAACAGATCCAGGATTTCAGCAAGATGAGCATGATGTTGCTTCCCTCCAACGGATCAAGTCTCAACTCACAATGATTCTTGATCTGCAGGGGATCGTCAGAAGGTCAGTGAGTTATACTCCTGAAGAAGGAGAAATAATTCATGACCTTACTGATGAGCGAGAGGGAAACGTGTTTCCAGATTTGATAAACACTCTCGAGAGTGATATTCTGGGTAAACTCAATGAAAAGAGAATGAAGCAGAAGCCTCAACACGCCAAGCCCAAGCCTCGAACGCAGATGTTGAGATTCGAAAGGCTGAATAGGCGGCGTGCTTTGCCGCGGTCTGAGCCCAACGTGCTATAGCGACCTCAGAGTACCTACACCAAGCTATACAAAGTCAAGAAGAACATGAAGGGATTCGAAGAAAATGTCTGGCTGGTTTGAAGCTGCCCTGAAAGGGAGTACAGGACTAGATGGGTGAACTTCAAACCTCAGTAGGCTACTAGGTACCTCAAGAGGTCTGAGGTAAGCCCCATCGCAGGTCAACCGAAGATAGTCCTGAAGTGGCGACCTCCACGCATAATGTCCCGAATTCCACTGAGGGACATGCCACAAGACTTTACCCCACACTTTAGGTGGTGGTATTATGACTGGCGCTCGGGAGAGGCCGTTATCGTTTTGGACAGGGAAGGCAAGATGGACAAATAAGGGTGTTTGACCCCATGTGGCTTATCAACTTGTCAGCGTCAAATGTTTATACGCTATACAAGTGGCCACTGTTTTTTGACACACAGGATATAGTGCAAGCACTATAGTTTCAGCATATCATACATCTATGCTTTGCACTTAATATCCATGCCGGGGTTCCTAAAGAGGAGAGACTAAAGAGATTTGAAGAGTTCAAGAAAGAAGTCAAAGTCTAGATAGAACTAGGTCCAAGGGGGAGTTTGTTGGTACACATGTCCCTAGGTCTAGTCTAGTGAGCTTAAATGTAATAGACTTTCTTTTCTTGTAACACTTATGTAATGTTTGATCAATGAAATGAAAAACTCTTCTATATGTGTTTATTGATTGTTTAATGTTATATCTATTTATATTATTTATTGTTACACGCATACATGACAATGTTATATAGGTTTACAGTTGTTAGACATAGTTCTAAACCATTAAGGTTCAAGAATGTGTTTAACTAAGTATCTTGATTCAGTTGCACGACTGGACCATGCGAATGGGCCAATCACACGACTAAGCCAGCTGATTGAGTCAATCACACGATTGAGTCATAAGACTGACTCAGTCGTACGAATGAATCAATCGTATGACTCAGTCGCACGACCGAGCCAGTAGTTTGGCTCATTCGTACGAATGAGAGCTGTAATCTATAAATACCACTTAATTCGTGGAAAAACGTAACACTTCGAATATTATAAACCCTAGCAGTTCCTGTTCATCTAGAGAGTCCCTTCCAACTTCATAGAATGTTTCTGATCGATTCTAATCAATTCTTAACGTATTCTCATCGTTAGTTTTGATCGGATTAACGTTCTCCCTGATTAGATCGCCAATCAAATAGGATTCCGCACTATTTGATCTGGTTTCATGTTTGAATCAGTTAGTACTCTGTCATACACAGTCCTAACAATATGGCATACACATATTTGGTTGTTAGCATAAATCTTATAATCTCCTCATAACCAGCTGCTTCTCTAACTTCTTCATCTAGATATGCAGCTACATTATGCTTTGGTTTGAATTTTAAATCAGCCATCTACAAAAATAAATGCACTAACTTTAGATACTTTGATTTATTTGAAACAATTTGATTTTATCAAACTTTGAATTAAATTTTAATGAATTATTATGTTTTAAACACTTAGTTTTGTTTTGACATCAACTTGTACTTAATCATTAACTAGAATTTCTTAAAATTCTATCCAAATCATATTAAATACAAATTGTTGTATGATTGTTTTAAAACACACTAACTCACTTATCATTTCATCAAAGTTATTATTAACTAATTTTTTTATGAATTTTAATCTTTTATTAAAAAATTTCAAATTGTGAAACTGTTCATCTTCATCATTCGAACTGATGAAGAACACCCTTTGATCAATGTTCATGAAATCAACTATTTCACATATAAAATGCTCGAAATTCAGTGTATATTAACAATCTAATATCAATTTAACTTGTTAGTTTCATTTCAATGCACCTATTTCAAGTTTTTCAAGTTTTAGGGTTAAAAACGCCTAAACAGACTCGAAACGTCTGACGGATTTTGAATCAGTAACTTGAAATGAAATGATTTTAGCAATGAACTTACATTTGTCAATTACATATACACTCTTTCGATTATGAAATTTCAGAAAAAGATGAAAAGATTGAGTGTAATGAGTGAAATAAGTGTCGTATGAGTTCAGGGGTTTTGGATAGTGAATGAGTGAAAAAATGAGAAGTGTTGTTTATATACTAAGTGAAAAATTCTAGACGTAAGAGGACTGTATGGGCGTTTGAGGTTAGGCGCATGAGAACTGCTCAGCCGCATAAGCACTGTTTAGGCGCTTATACACTGTTTAGCCGCATGAGTATATATGAAACGTCCAACACTTTGTGAATTTTCCACTTAATACATCTGGTACGTAGGGGCATGAGAATGTTGAAACACCTAACACTTAACCAATTTTCTCAGACGCCTGACAACTGTTCAGGTGCATGAGTATATGAGAAACGCCCAAACACTTGTAATATTTCTGAAATCTCATCATGCACCTACTTGGACTTATGGCCACTGTTTAGGCGCATGTGTTTTCATACACTTGTATAATTTTCACATCTTTCACCTGAGCACTGTTCATGTACTAATATTCAAACAATTTTCAGAATTTTTAATTTTTCCCAAAACTTACATTTTTGACCCTCAATTTTCACTTTTGACATTTTAAACCCTTCTATCTTAATTTAAAATTTCAAAATTCAATTTCCCTTCATTTTAGTCTTAAAATTAAACAAATTTGTCTTATTTACAACATTTGCAAGAAGCTTTTCCACTTGAAATTTTTATAGGTTAATTTAATCATTATCAAAATTTTACATTATCAAACACACACATACTTTGAACATTTAGCTTCATCCTTTCCATTCAACATTTTAATTTTGATTTTCTAAGAAACTCTTACTTTTGTTATCCCCCCTAACTTTTAAGTTTTATAAACATAGAAGTTTCCCAGGTGACACAAGAAGATCACACTTATCGTTGTTAAATTACCTGCACACATAAAACATGCCCAAAACAAAATTAAAGCAGAATCAAAATCTAATATTTACAATAGAATCATTGTCTGTAGTGAGATCATATCAGTTAAGATCAGCATATTAAAATTAACTAAAGTGTGAATAGTCATAGACAATGAATAAATCTTCATCAAGTGTGTTCCAGTTCAGTGATTTCATAGCAAAGGAGACACAAAATCCGAGGACAGACAATGAGTGTTTTTGACAAAAGAATCAACTCACTTACTTTTTCAATTCTTGGATCGATTAGGGTAGAATTAGATATTACATGATGTGACTCATACAAAGACTTCGTGAGATCAACCATCATCAAGACATGCAAGAAAGCACAAATTCTCAACTTATTACCTGACATATATGCATAACCAGAGTTCATGTTACTAATTTAGTAGAGAATGATCATAGATAACCATTTGTTCAACTCTAACCATCTATTCGAATGGGTTATGCACATTGGTATCTTTTCCATCAAAGGAAAATATCCAGGTCTGTAATCACTTACAACAGAGGATATCTCAGCACTTCAGGTCTACAATGACTCAAAACAAAGAAGTGCGATGATGCTTGTAACAGATCTCATGGTTAGTCATATCACCACCAAGTGTGAGTATTGTATCTTTACAAGAAATCAATATGATAAGCTAATATAACTCAAAAGTACTCAGATGAACACACATACTTGCATAGATGATTTAATTTAATCCCATGAATTTACTTTTTCAGTATAGTAGCATGAGATTGTCTCTACATCATATCTGACCATGTCAGACTTTATTATCGAGTGAAGTATACAAGTGATCTCACTAATGCACTATCATTTCTCACAAGTAGCAAAAATAGATTCATTCCTAAAAATGAAATAACAAAGAAAAACTCTATTTTTTTAGTTTTTGTTTTATATTTTATCTTTAATTTTGTGTTTTCTACTTTTGTATTTGGTTTTTCTGTAAAAAGAAAACATACACACATAAACTAGAATCAAGCAAATAACTTTGACAGGTTCTTTTACTATACCTTTTGAATAAGGGAGGGTTCTGATCATGTTAAGATTCAAAGAACTGAAAGAAGAACTTAGAAACCAGTTTTACACATGTTAATAAGACCAATTGACTCCACTAAGTATTCAAACCGTCCTAGTAAGAAGACTTTAGTAAATAGATCCGCGAACTGTTTTTCAGTTGCAGTTTGAATCGAAATGATTAAACCTTTTTCAGAGTTATCTCTTAGAAGATGATATCGAATCTTGATATGTTTTGTTTTTGAATGCTGGACTGGATTAGCTGTAATGAACATAGAAGCAGTGTTATCAATGTAAATGGTTGTTTTAAGAAAATTGAACCCATAATCCAGTAGTTGGTTTTGCAACCAAAGTATTTGAGAACATCATGCTGAAGCAACAATGTACTCATCTTCTACAGTTGAAACAGAGACATTCGTTTGTTTCTTGCATTGCCACGAGACTAATCGGGGACCTAGAAACTGACAACCACCCGTTGTAGATTTTCTATCTTGACAACATCCTCCATAGTCACTATCAGTATATCCATGTAGCTCAAAGTTTCTCTTGTAAGAATACCATAGCCCTAGAGCCAGTGTACCTTTGAGATACCTGAATATCCTTTTGACAGCAATTAAGTGGGATTCTTTCGGTCTGATTGATACCTAGCATAGATACAACAACATACATAATGTCTGGTCTAGATGCCGTAAGATACATCAAAGAACCAATCATAAATATGTATAAAGTTTGGTTAACTGATTTTCCTTTTGGATCAGCCACAATCTTGGAGTTTACGTTAGCTAGAGTTCTTATGGACTGACAATCTTGCAGTTTGGAATTCTTCAAGAGTTTATCAACAAACTTTACTTGATTGATGAATATACCATCTGCAGATTGTTGAACTTGTAGTCCATGGAAGAAATTGATTTCTCCTATAGAACTCCTTTAAAAACGAGAATTCATGATTTCTTCAAATTCATTGCACAGTTTTTAACTGGTAGAACCAAATATAATATCATTTACATACACTTGCATACATAAGAGACCATCACCATCCTTCTTCATGAATAAAGTTGGATCGATTTTCCCTCTTGTGTATCAATGTTTGATTAAGTATTGTAACAATGTCTCATAATAGATTCTAGGTGCTTGATGGAGTCCATATAGAGCTTTGCTAAGCTTGTACACCCGATGTGGAAATTCGGCATCCTCAAAGCCCGGAGGTTGCTTCACGTACACCTTGTGACATCCGTCACCGAAGGTCCGTCATTTAGCGTGTTTGATTTAACCTTGTTATTAGTCATTCCTCATTTTGATAAACCAACTACGTGGATACCATAATTGCTTTGCTTAGTTAACCTTATATGCGTGTTATCGTTGCTTGCCTTGTCATTACCTTAAGACGTTATTCTGAGAATTGCCCCGTTAACACTAAACACGTCACTTTTATATTAAAATAATTGTCACAAATAAAAATCATTTTTAACTTATAGATAACATTAATAACATTTTATCATCAATAAACAAGACTAAATAAATAACGTTTTCAACCGAAACAAAATTCGGGAACCCGGGGCAAAGTGCGGGGACTAAACTTGAAAATTTGAGAAACTAGGCTGGGTATAAATGCCCCTTCCCAGCCATTTTTCTCTCTTTTTCACCTCCTTTCCACTTCATCTTCATCTTCTACTCTCTCTCTCTAGAAACCTACACAAAAACCGACCCGTTTCTCGCATTTTCATCTTCAAATCTCGAGTACCATCGTGAATACTCACTCCTAGCAGGTAGATAACCTCGTTTGACCCGCACTTAGCTCGATTTAGCTGCTGCGTTTCCTAGGGTTTCGGGTGCTCGGGTTCATCCGAGCACATGAGGTCGTGTGGGCTTGCATGTTGTGTTCTTGAGTGTGCTTCTTGTCTAGACACGTTAGGATTAGTGTTCTGGAAGTTTTGGTGGTGTAAAACTCGTGCTCGGAGCAGCTGGACGCTGCTCTACACTTCAGCAGTCGCGACCTGCTGTACAGGGCGACTGGGTCTGTCATGCGACTGAGCCGTGCGACTGGGTGAGTCGTACGACTAAGTCCATGCGTCTGAGTCTATCGTACGACTAAGCTGTACGACTGGGTGAGTCGTACGCCTGAGTCATGCGACTGAGTGTTGTATGCGATTGAGTCTATGCGATTGAGTCAGTGCGAATGAAATGGAGTGCGATTGTGTGTGAGTCGTACGACTGAAAGTCCAATCGCACGAATGAATGTTCAATCGTACGAATGAAGCTGATTCGTATGACTGTAGGTCCAATCGAGCGTATGCAGGTTGAGTCGTATGACTGAGTCTTGCATGGTACGACTGACTGCTTAGTCGCACGAATGAAGGTTCAATCGTATGAAAGTAGCTAATTCGTACGACTGAAAGTCCACTCATGCGAATGGAGCGTCAGTCGAGCGTCCGGTCCTGTTGTATGACTAATGATGTGTGTGTACTACCCACGACCGAACCGAAACTGCTAGATCCTATTGATATCATCTTATGCCTTATGCTCTTTATTAATGCTTATCAGTAACTGTCAATAGGTGTTTGACTGTTCATAGCATCCTACCGTTGGAATCTTTCATCATACGTGCTTATCATCTATTCTGTGAGTTTCGTGGCCCCTTTTTACACTTATACATTTGTTTCAACCTTTTACAACATGGGGGAAAAGTATGCTCACACGTTTTCAATGTTGTACAAAATACATACAATTTTCATACTTGGAATCAACGTGATACTGTTTTGTGAGTACTTATCTGATGCATACATGATGTTACTGTGTGGACTGTCTTACAACCATTAATTCCGGTGTTGGAACCAACGGATAGGTATTAGTAGTACTACTGTGTTGACACCCCCACCCTTGACAGATGGTTACTTGCGAGTACCATCACACTGCCAGGAACGGGCCTTGGGTGAATATATTCTGACAAGTTGTTGTGTGTACGTCATTAGGCTTGGTTGTATAAAACGCATGGTATGTGATCTTGCTTGCTTATAACAGTATGCACGGTATTCCACTACAAACACTATACAGCATCAACTACATGTTTACAATTTAAACCTGCGAAGCTCACCAACAATTATGTTGACCGTTTTGAGCATTTCTTTTCAGGTGATCAGGGTAATTGAAGATCTAGGAGTGCTGCCTTTTAGAGGAGACCCTAGGATGTATTTTGTGTTTATTACTTTTGTAAAGCTTGAACATGATCTTTTGTATACTTGTTCCCGAGTTGTGGGAATATTACATTACAAGCTATTATCAATGTTTATGTGATCTTCTTATGATTATGCTTATGACTATGCTGTCGTGGACTTTGATTATACACGACACAAGTCTCCATTTGTGTTCGGGTGTCGTCATGACGTGCTTGTCATCATACTCTTATTGCTACTCTATCATATACCATGTGTTATGACGATACCATCTAGCTCACATTCCCCGTGTTTCCGCTATCAGCGGGGGTGTGACACACCTCATCAGTGATTGGACTGTACAAGAATGCACCTTTAACATCCATTTGATACACCATGAATTTCATGAATGATGCATAATCCAGGAAGACATGAACGGATTCAAGTCTTACAACTAGAGCAAATACTTCATCATAATCAATTCCTTCATCTTGTGTGTATCCTTATGCAACTAGTCTCGCCTTGTTTCTAATGACTATTCCTCGATCATTGGATTTATTCCCAAACAACCATTTTTTGCCTATCGCATTTTCATCTTCAGAAAAATCCACCAGATTCCACACTTCTTGTTTGCGGAATTGTAGTAATTCTTCTTGCATAGCCTCAATCCAACCATTGTCCTTTAACACTTTGGTAACATTTTTAGGAACAATTTGAGAAAGAAACAAGAGTATAAGCACAGGTTTGTTTGTTATGAATTACTCCTTGTTGTTCTCTCATTCAATGGACCAATAATCTAAGATGTTGGATGGTTCTTGTGAATACGAGATGTCCGAATCCCATCACCTTGAACATTAACATCCTGATTTGTTTGATTCAAGTTGGAGAGCTGATGCAGTAGGGTAGAAGAATATGGATTGAAATTTGGAACTTGAGTCGGTGAGTTGATAAAGTAGTCAAGATTACCAGTATCAACTGCATCACCAGAGATAGATGATGTTTCAGACTCAGGTTGCACAAACTCATTAGCATTATTAGGAAGTTGTTGTGAATCATCAAAATTTTCAGGAACTTGTTGTTGTTCAGGAATTTGTTGATCATGATTCTCTGAATTGAAGATGGGATATCTCATAAATGAGAAAAATTAATAGTTTAGGCTTGAATCATCCGTAACATCAGAGTCTGAATCGTCACTAAAGGATCCAAGATCTCCTACCTATTTCCTGTTAACATAAGAAGATTCAAACAGAGTAAAATTTAATGAGTTTGACAACGAGTCTAAATCATATAACCACGCTGGACCATTTGCAACTGAAGGAATAGAATTTTCTAGAAATTTAACATTGAACGTTTCAATGATAACATTCATCTTAGAGTTATAAACTTTATAAGCTTTAGAAGCTGACGAATATCCAAGAAAAAATCCATCATCAGATTTTGATTCAAATTTGCCTAGCTGATCATTCGAATTTAGAATCAAAACAGGACAACCAAAAGATTTAAGAAAATTTATGTTTGGTTTCCTACCAAACATCAACTCATAAGGAGTTTTCTGTTTGTCTTTCACCAATAAAGTACGATTCTGAATGAAACATGCAGTTGATATGGCTTCATCCTAGAAAGTGATTGGAATTATAGCATCTTCTAACATTGCACGGGCTGCTTCAATCAATGTTTGGTTTTTCCTTTCTATAACTCCGTTTTGTTGTGGAGTTCTAGGAGCACTAAATTGATGAGCTATCCCTTTCCCTGCATAAAACAAATCAACATTATCATTTTTGAATTCTGTTCCATTATCACTTCTAATTATTTTGACTTTTAGATCAATTTGATTTTCTACTTTAGTGATAAACTCTTTTAACAATTCAGCCGTTTCAGATTTTGCACGCAAAAAGAAAACCCAAGAAAATCTTGTATAGTCATCTATGATAACTAAACTTTATGATTTCTTTCTAATGCTCTGCACATTTACAGGACCAAATAAATCCATGTGTAACATCTGTAGAGGCTTTGAAGTTGAGTTTATCTGTTTGGACTTATAAGAAGCTCTGTGTTGTTTTCCTTTTAAACATGCTTTACAGAGATCAGATGTAGCGAACTTCTTTGATGGAATTCCTACTACATGACTTCCTGCTTCAAGTTTTTTCATGTTTTTGAAGTTTGAATGACCTAGACGTCTACGCCAAAGCTGGCTTTCATCATTTGATGCGTGAGCAATGGACAAGTTGTTTCTGGTGAAGGATCAACATGAGATGTATCTTACTTGTAGACATCTCTATCACGAACAGCTTTAACAACAACCCACTCCTTGCTAATCTGAAATCCTGGTTTTAAAATATAACAATAAGAGTCATCAAACAAAGAAGAATAAGATGTATCGCATGTTTATGAAACACTTAAATGATTAAAGTTCAATTGTTCATAAAAGTTGACTTTATCAAAGCTTATAATTCCATTTGATACCGTTCCTTCACCAGCTATCTTTCCACCTGTGTCTCCACCAAAAGCTACGTGAGTACCATCTTTTGTCTTAAAGTCTTGGAGTAAGGCTTGATTGCTTGTCATATGCCGGCTACACCCATTGTCAACATACCATGTGTTTACTGATCTCCGCGGTCGTACCTGCATTCAAAGACATTTAAGTTGAGTTAGTAACCCAAGCCGAGATGGTCTTTGGCTTTCCATATTTATCCATAATGGTAAACTGCTTAAAATGGAGTTTGTTTACATCAGGTTTCTTTTGAAATTTTGGATTTTCTAATCCTCTTTGAAAGATATTCTGATTATCTTTTCTTTGTTTTGACCTCAAAGCACTAAGCCTATTTTCAAGATCATCATCAATAAATTTTGAACCATCATTTGAAACATTAGAAAAGTTTTTCTTGTTAAATGTTTCATTTTTTATTCTCACAGAACATGGAATAAAGTCTCCTTGATTGTACTGTGTGATATGAGATTATACTGATTATCATAATTAGAATTGATCCTTCTAAAGGATCTCAAACCCAGAGAAGGTTGGTTTGGTAGATTTTGAAAGCCAAAATTATGATATCCTTGAAACTTGAGATTAACATATCCTTGATTACCAAAATCCATCCTAGTTGAGTTCTTTCTGAAGAAGCAATCCTCAGTATTATGATTTCGCTCATCACATAATGCACAATATTTGTTAAAGTAACAATCAACAGTTGGTGTGATTTGTCATATCTCATAGATGTGACAGTACTTGTTAAAATAACATTCAGATATGTCATGATTGTACATATCACATATATCATAATACTTTTGAGAATGATTAAACAACACTTATTAACCCTTGATGTGGAAGACATATTTGATTCTCGTTTAGATGTAGGGGTAGTTAGGTTAATATGTTATTTCTTTTGTGTGAATTTGGTCTTTTGATTCATAGGATTTTGCTTTTGAACTTGATCACAACTCTTTGACTCCTTAGATACAAATCTTTTATAAACAGAAGAAGAATTAGGACCTGAACCTGTTTTTAGATCAGAGTTAGATTTAATCTTAGGTTTATATGTAGTTTCAGAGATTGTGTTCATGTCAAAAGTTCCTACTAACACAAACTTCACTGGTTTAAGTTGAATTGATTGATTCGATTGATTGATTGGTTCAAACTTTTTAGCTTTAGCAGTTTTTCTTCTTCTTTGACTTCTTGTTCTTGTTGAAGTTTTATTGCTTTGGATTTTGATTGAATCTTGAGAAGATTCTTTTTCACAATCTTTGTTTTGAATTAATTCATTTGAGCTTGAATCATCAGAACATGAAGTGTCTGATTTCTCTTCTTCACCTTTTCCTTTCATTTTGTTATTAACATCATTAGCTTTTTCAATATTTTGCTCAGATTCACTCTGTTCAATAGTATTCTCACTTATTGGTACAAAGAGCCTTTTGTTCATTTTTCATGGTTCATAAGATTTTACTTTAATAGGATGACCATTCTTTATCTTTTCTGAATCATTCTCCTCACATATTTCAATATTTATCTTTTTTATTTTACTCTCGATATTTGATTGACTATTTTTCTTCTTTTCTTGAAACTATTTAAGCTTAGCTTTATTCTCTGGTGAATGATCATGAGTATTAAAATTTTCAGGTAAGGTAATTGTAATTGATTCAGGCATAGGCTCATGTGTGAATCCTAATCCTGTTTTATCTTTATCTTTCCTTCCATTCGCCAGTTGCTCAACAATTGTCTTTGAGCTTTTAGCTTTGGCTAAATCAATTTGAGTTGCTGCATGTGCCAATTTTTTTTGTTCAAGAGTTTTTGTCATCTCTTAAAGTTGTTTCTGTACAAGTTCAAGTTCTTTTAAAGTTTTGTTCCAAGAAGCTTGAAGAGATATGATTTTATCTTCAGAAATTTTATGATCAGTTTCCAACTTATTATGCTTTGATTATTCTTGTTTAAGTTAATCACATATTTTAAACGAGTACGTTTTGTAGTGTTCTACTCGTTCAAAACATGCTTTTGTGCACATTTTCTCCCTTACTTCCACTGGAATTTCTGGATATGAATTTGAAGACTCGGTGTCAGATGATGAGTTCATAACCTTTGGTTGTTCAGACTGTGCCATGAGAGCAACTTCTTCAGAATTTTCCTTTAGGTCAGCTTTGTCGCTCCAATCATAGTCTGCCTCAGTGTCTGATTCACCTTCTATCTTTGGATCCTTATCTTCAAACCAGTCTTCATCATTGATTTTAGTAACCAGTGCTAAACCAAAAGTAAGATTAGCTGTAAACTGTTCTACATATGAACTCCAGTCATAACCAGCCTTGATGCTTACAACTAATGCTTTCTTTGGTTCTTCAATAGTCTTCTCTTCTTTGAGTTCTAGCATTAGCAGGCTTTGATAAGGCTTTTGAAAGGTCTTATGTGCATGTTGATAATATTTCTGATTGTTAGAACTACTTTGGCCATTTCCTTCATGTGTTTTTGGAGCTTTGTACTCTCTAGAAAAGTGGCCGTAGCTGTTATAGTTAAAACACCTTGACTTTGATTTATCAAAACCAAGAGTTTTGTTTGCACTTGGTTTGTAATTTCTATTAGAATAGGAGTGTTTTTTAGTCCTCTAAGCTATCATGACCATCTGCCAGTTAAGGTCCATCTCTTCTACATCATCAGGAACCATCTCAAACAAATCCTGTAAAATTAAATCAACTTGAGTTAGATGACTGCCTTGGTATGCTTGAAAACTTGCCATAAATGTTGTAAAGGTAGATCTGGACTCTTCATCCTATAAAGGATGTTTATAACATCTTTAACTTTGCTAGGATTAGTAGAGCTAGAAGATGGAGTTTCTTTTTGAGATTTAGGCATTTGAGTTTTTGGAGGAGAATGTGATTGTGGTTGAGTTGAGTAGACAAGTGTACGGGTGAAGAATCCTGCTCCCACAAACAAATCACCATCATCTTCATGAGTTGATTCATCCTTGGCAAGAAAAGCATTCTCTACAGTAATTGCTGGAGAAGAAACATACTTGTATTGAGAAGTTGATGCATTTCTGTCATTATTTCTTGTGCTCTTATCAATTTCCACTTACTCAATCTTAGCAATAAGGAGACCAAGATCCATTGGAAACTTTTTGTATGTTTCAACAAAGTCAAAGTTTGTTTCCAAGATGATGGGAGTGCATTCAGAAGTCTCTTGTTTATGTCTTTAAGATCATCCTTAATCCCTAGAGTTGACATTTCTGTTGTAAGTTGTACATATCTATTCATCATTTGATTTATGGTCTCTCCTGAGATATGGTCAAACAGTTCATGTTGCCTTTTCAGTTTCTGCTTTTTAAAATCTTGAATTTCTTTTCCTCCTTCACAGATAACTTTCAAAGCTTTGTACATTGTGTACCCAGTTTGGTAGTTCTCAAGCCTTGATAGTACTTCCAAAGGCAACCCTTTACACATGAGTGAATAAGCTTTAATATCATTTTTCACCTTTTTCAGATCATCCCCATGTAAATCATTTTCTGGATAAGGTTCTTGTGACTCTTTTGTATACACAAAACCTCTATCTGGACCATTAGAGGTGACAGGGATGTAAGGTCCTTTCTTTATAGATTGCCATAGATCAGTATCTATAGAATTCAGATGGTGTTTCAGCCTGAGTGGCCAGTTCTTTTTGTCTGCTCTGTTCTTCAAATTTGGTACACGATTTTTTGAATCTTCAGACTTAACCATGTTTAATTTTTGAATTTTAGAAAATATACTATTTTTGTTGTTTTAGATTCAAAATAAAATAAAGAAAAGAAAATATTTTTGGATTTTAGATTTTGAAAAATTTTCTAAGTGTTGAAAGAAAAGTTTGATTCTGAAGCACCTGAATAGTATAGAAGCGCCTGAATAGTATATAAGCGCCCACTTTGACTTGAAATGCCTAAGGGAATGCCTTAGTGTATTTCTAAAAATTCCAAGCTAGAAACGCCTGAACAGTTCTAAAACACCCAAATAGTGGTCAAGCGTCTGAACAGTTTCAAAACGTCCAAACAGTTCCAAAACGCCTGGGACTTGGTTTCTGAAAAACGTTCAAATAGTGCTAAAACGCCTTCAAACAGTGTTAAAATGCCCAATCTGAAACGCCTACACCGTGTTAAAGCGTCTGAACAGTGTTCTTCCGCCTAAACACTTAGTAATTTGCAGATGATTTCAACACATCAAACGCCTAATTCATCCTCTTCATAACAACCTGATCTTAACAAACTTTTCAAAACTTTATTAATTGATCTCAAGCTCTTCAATCAAGTGTATAACGTAGCGAATATCAATCCTTTAGCATCATTTTGCTTCAATTAACAACCAAAGTTCATAATTTTGCTGAAATTTGTGTTCGAATAATGAAGAACAGTTTGCACTAAAATCTGATGAAAATTCATATCTGAAGCTGTCAAATCACACAATTATGATTCAACTCATGTTTCAAATGATGAAACACAACTGAAATCATCAATTAATAGAACAATTGCTATCAAAACACAGATTCAAGTGATTCACAGGTGCTCAAATGTCGTTTCAAGCTCCAAATCACTGAACCGAAGGCTCTAATGCCATTTGATAGGTTCAAATGGATCGATTATATGTTATGATTAAGCAATTAACAATTAAATGAACAAAGTAATCAACTATTGCAAAGATTCAAATCAGTTTCTATTAATAGTTGCAAGGATTACAGTGTGCAATTGAGAGAAATGTTCAAATGTCTATTTCTACACAATACACATAATCCTATTTATACTAAACAAAGAAACTAAAGGAACATATATTCCACATCAGTCCCTAAACTATTGCAAAAGAAAAATACAAAGACAAGTAAAGACAACATGTTAATCTTTCAAAAGTACTAACATCCATTCTAAGCATCTCCAACACCTCAAGAATGTGACTGGCATGTTCCTCCTCACTCTTTGAATAAATATGGATATAATCAATGAACACAATCACTAATCTATTCAACATCAGCCGACACACCCGATTCATCAAGTTCATAAAAGCAGCTGGAAGGTTGGTTAAACGAAAGGACATCACTAGAAACTCGTAGTGTCCATAACGCATGGGAAAAGCGGTCTTAGGAATGCCCTACTCCTTCACCTTTGACTGATGGTAACTAGATCGAAGATCTATCCTCGAGAACCAACTGGCACCTTGGAGCTGATCGAACAAGTCATCAATCCTCGGTAATGGATTCCAATTCTTCACCGTCAACTTGCTCAGCTCACGGTAGTCAAGGAACATCTTCATACTACCATCCTTCTTCTTTACAAATAAGACCGGGGCACCCAATGGAGAGATACTCGATCGAATGAACCCCTTGTCTAATAACTCTTGCAACTGATCCCTCAGTTCCTTCATCTCAAAGGGAGCTTGGCGATACAGCGCCTTCACAATAGGTTGGGCACCACATATCAGGTCGATTTGGAATTCGATCTCAGGTTCATGTGAAACACCTGATAGATCCTCCGAGAACATATCTGGAGGTCACACATGACTGCCACAACCAACAATCATGGCACTATTGCACCCACATCCTTCACGTAGGCAAGATAGGATCACATCCACGCCTCATACACTTCGCTGCCACAACCATCGAAATCACCTTCGGGACCGTGCGAACCCTATTGCCATAAGTCGCTCTGTTTGGTTGCAATCAATCGAATCATCTTCTTTTGACACACAATATTTGCCTCCGACGCTGCTAGCCAATCCATCCCTAGGACTACACCAAATCTACCTAAGCGCATCACGAACAACCTAGTAGAGAACCTATGGCCTCCCAACTCTATGTCACATTCCTCTACCATATCAAAAATATAGTTAGACTTACCAATAGCAATTTCTAAATCGAAGGGCTCATAAATCTTTCTACTCTTAGCAAATAACATATCATAGAAGGTAGTAAAAATAAAACTCTTACTAGCACCGGAATCAAAAAGCACAGAGGCCCAAGTTTGGCTCACTAAGAATGTACCTGAAACAATGTTAGGGTCCACCCTATCCTCCTTTGTAGTCATAGTGAATGCCCTGGCTTTATCCCTCTGCCCCTCCTTCTCCTTCCCAGTCTCCATCCTTGCCGTAGAGCCCTCAGTCTTTGGTTTCTTGCAGTCTCTGCTCATATGACCTGTTTCTCCATAGCACCTCATCCACCCACAATCCTTTGCCATATGCCCTGCCTTCTGTAACACCAGGAAAATTTTTCTAAGCAAGTAAAGTAATAATAATGGGCTCAGACGAAAACCATTTAATGAATATAAAATGGTTGTGGGCATTAGACCGAGTTAACCTTTCGGGTCACGAGTTTAACGAGTTTGGGGTCGCGGGAACGCTTGGCATATATATAGATGGATCAGCTGAACAACTCTCATTTGCACTCAAACACCCATTTCTAGAGAGAGAAAGTGTAGAGAGAGAAAGTGTCGGATCGAGGCTCGGTTGGTCAAGAATCGAAGGCTGGTGTTCGTGGACTCCCAAACAACAAGAATCAAGATAAGAAACGTAGTATAATTGCTCCATTTGGTGAAAACTAGGATTTGGGTTTTTGGGGTTTTAAAAGTGGCGAGAATCGCCCAAAAACGCACGTTTTAGGGTAATAAAACATGTAAGAAGCTTAGATTTAGGTTCCTGGATGATAACCCAAGGGTTTGGGTGGAAAGGATTGGATTTTTGGGTTAAAATGAGCTGATTCGTAAATTTCAGCTCGTTCTGCGAATTTAAGCACTCGTCCAGCGAAACTGTAAGTTCGTCCAGCGAAACTATGAGGATTCTCAGCGAGATTGCAGTTTCGCTGCAGCGAAACTATACTTTCGCCTATGCGAAACTATTGATTTGATGATAACTTTGCTGATGCCCAGATTAACCCTTAGACAATGCGAAACTAGGGAATTCCAACGAAAGTTGGGCGCCCGAGGTAGCGAATCTGTCCAGCGAAACTGGCAGAATGCTGCCCGGCGAAATTAGCAGCGAAACTGCTGATTCGCCTAGCGAAACTACACTTTCGCTAGGGCGAAACTACTGGCGAAACTATTAGCGAATTTAGGCAGAAATTAACTCTTTTGATTGTTAACGTATCTGCAGGCAGCGTAGTGTGACCCACGTCTTTAACGCTTGATTGAGAAGCTGCTTGTCAAGCACAGGTGAGTCTCTAGGACCCCTCAATTACTTGTTTTAACGATTTTGGGGCTGGAACGCATATAAACCTGTTTGTTGAAATATGTATTTTTGACCCATTTGGGGGTATAATTACGGGTAGTATGCTTAAGGTAAGATGTAGACTATGTAAGTATGATGCTATGTATGATGATATATGTATGATGCTATGTATGATGATGTATGTATGATGTTATGTATGATTGCGTATGTATGATGCTACGTGTGATGATGTATGTATGATGTGTGTGTGTTCCTTATGATGATGTATGTATATCTTTCACAACTCATGTATTATGAAGATGAACGAACAAAGTATTATGTATGTAAAGTGAAAGATAATGAAAGAGGAACACGATGACGAATAGATGTATTAATGAATGAACGAATGAATAATAAGATGATGAATACATGCATTAACGAACGAACGAATTATGTCTTGCAAACATTGAATAAGTCGATTGGTCCTTCTCTGCGATTGACCATGGTCATGGCACCACTACCGCTTAGCTCTAGTACTGTGGCATACGCTTAGATTCACGGCCCAGTAGCTAAGGCTACTACGGCATACGCTCTATTGATTCACGGCCCAGTAGCTAAGACGGATTGGGTATAGCATATGGTATTGGTACATTAGAATTCAATGTGCAAGTAAGAATGAAACGGGATCCTTGTCATTCGACCACAGTAATCATAGCCGAGTGCTATGAAGTGGGTAAAGCCTGACAGGATCCATACGAGAAGTTAAAGATGATGATGTATAACGAATGATGAAGATAATAATGAATATTATCTATGTGTACGTATGATGTATGATCACGTGAAAGAATGGTTTCTAAAGGAAATATAATACGTTTATTATAAAACTAGAACTCACTCAGCAACGCTGACTTTTTATGTGTTTCCAGTTGGCAGGTAGCGTTGCTGGGGATGGCACGAGGCGGCTACTCAGCTCTTTTGGAATGGCATTCTCCTTTTGAATATGTTGCACGCACTGGAAGTGCGGGTGCATGATACATGCAACAAAGTATGTTGCATGAGAGTGTCAAGAGTTCCTTAAGGGTTCCGATGTACGGAAGTACCTTAAGGAAATCTTCAAGATTTCTTGAGGATCCTGATAAACAGGATTATTTAAGAAATCTTCTTTATGATAAATAATTTTATGTTTTCATTTTATAGAGGTCACTGTTTATGACCCTATGATTGCTGAGGATTCACATAAACGAGATTATCCTTGGTTTCATATGCTTCAGCAGTAATCATAGAAAAGATAGGCAATGTAAAGAAAGCTTGTATTTTGTAACCAAGTCAACGATTTAATGCATTGTAAAAGCTTTTATGATGAAATGAGAATGATTCCTATATTAATTCCGCTGCGTTATTTCATTATGTTTATATTAAATATATGTTTTATGTGCGATGACGACCAACCGTAAGGTGCCCGGGAACGGGGCCTTACAAGTTGGTATCAGAATAAAAGTTTAAGTAAAATGGGTAAATTTTCAAAATCAAGCTAAACTTAAACTGAGAATAGGACAGAAAGGAAGAGAATGCCATCTGAGTAGTTGCGTGCCATCGGGTATTTTCTTGAAAGTTAACCAGTGTTACGTGTGTATGTTATGTGTTTATGTGTACTGTTAGACTTAGAAATTAATGTAGTCAGGACAGGTAATGCTCGGGGTGTGAAGAGTAGAGCAAGTGGCTAATCACAACTGGCCACTGTAATTAGGGACTTACTATACTTAACATAAACTGAGCTATTTCCTTGAATGACCGTGTTGGTGTTTAAGTCTTTCAGTGTGATAGAATATGGTCGGTGGCAGATCATCTAAAGCCCCACGTGGTGGAGGCAGTGGCGGAAGTGGTGTGGAACCACGAGCCACAAGAGGAAGACCTAGACTAGAGAAGAAGGTTCCTGAAGAACCTGATACTACTCCTCCGGAGGGAGTGGATGAGAGTGTCGATTTGAGGGCCTCGGTAAAAGAGGCAGTGGTCGAGGAGGTGCACCAGTTCATGCAGACGATCTTACCGTCTGTAGTGACCGAGGTGATAAAGGCTGTACGCGAAGATGAGAGGCAAGGGAGGAATCGGTCCTCAGGAAGACAGCAGCAACAAGAGCCGGAAATGGTTCTTTCTGATGATGAAGAGGAGGAGGAGGAGGAGGCCGAGCGCGAGACAACACGGGGTTGTAATTACGGGGCGTTTATGAGGTGCAAGCCCCTACTTTTGATGGCTCTGGCACTGCTGCTGATGCTCACCAATGGGTGAGAGAGATGGAGGCTGTCCTCGACATTAGTGATTGCAGGGAGGACAAGAAGGTGAAGTTTGCTACTCACTCTTTTACGGCTCGGCCTTATGCTGGTGGGACAACATAGTCCAGGCCGAGGGTAGCAGGGCCATTGGAAAGATGAAGTGGTCCGAACTTAAAAGGATGGTGATCGAGGAGTTCAGTCCTCGTCGAGAAATGGACAAGGTTGAGAGAGAGTTTCTGCAGCTGGAGGCAGGGACGATGACCCACCAACAGTACACCACCAAGTTTAATGACATGGCGAGAATGGTGCCGGACCAGGTGACGCCGGTCTCTCGAAAGATCAACCGTATATCCAGGGGCTGCCGGCCGACATCCGCACGCACTTGATTACTGCCCGACCAAGTACTTTTAGGTCGGCAGTAGATCTGGCCGGGCGTCTATATGATGAAAGGGCTAGGGTGGTGAAGGCTGAGGGTGGTAAGAAGGGAGGTGGCGAGAAAACTTGGCAGGGAAAGAGGTTTGGTCGAGGTGATACCTCGACAAGTAACAAGAAGGCAAGGGTGGATGACCGCCGTTTGGTCATGTCTTGAGCTGGGTTGAGGAAGTGTGGCCAATGTGGGAGAGAGCACTCGGGGGAGTGCAAGTGGGGATCCAACATCTGTTTCCGGTGCGGGAAGGCAGGGCATGTGTCAAAGGATTGCCGGATGGGCAAGTGTTTTAACTGTGGGGAAAGTGGTTATATGAGCAGAGATTGCAAGAAGCCGAGGGCTGAGGGCTCAGGGGAGAAGAAGACGGGAGGAGAAGCACCGAGGGCAAAGACCAGGGCGTTCACAATGACGCAAGAAGAGGCTAGGACAGACCCTGACGTTGTGTCTGGTACGTTCCTGATAAACCAAATTTTGGCCTCTGTATTATTTGATTCGGGTGCCAGTAGGAGTTTTATTTCTACTACCTTCTGTGCTAAACTTCCTGTTAAGAGTAATGCCTTAATGAGTCCTTTGACGTAGAAACTGCAATTGGTAAGTCCACTACGATTACGGATGTGATAGAGGACTGTGCTGTAGAATTAGAAGGCCATAGATTTGCTGCCAAGTTACATGTGATGCCCCTAGGAGGATTTGATGTAGTATTAGGGATGGATTGGTTAGCAACCTACGAAGCGAATATCGTGTGCCGAAGGAAAATGATTAGGCTGACGGCGGCTGACGGAAGTCCGGTGACAATATATGGCGATCGAGTTATGACGATTCCGAAGGTGATCTCGATGGCGGTGGCGGGAAAGTGTATGAGGCGCGGATGTAGCGCCTACTTATGTTATGCAAAGAATGTAGAGACGCTAACACCACAACTATCCGATGTACCAGTGGTGCGTGACTTTCCAGACGTGTTTCCTGAAGACTTATGGGGATTGCCACCTGACCGAGAGATCGAATTCCAGATCGACCTGATACCGGGTGCCCAACCTGTCGCAAAAGCACCGTATCGCTTGGATCCGACGGAAATGAAAAAGTTGATGGAGCAATTGCAGGAGCAGCTGGATAAGGGGTTCATTCGACCGAGTATCTCACCCTGGGGTGCTCCGGTTCTGTTCGTAAAGAAGAAGGATGGTAGTATGAGGATGTGCATCGACTATCGCGAGCTGAATAAGTTGACGGTGAAGAACAGATACCCCTTACCAAGGATCGATGACTTGTTTGATCAACTTCAGGGTGCCAGTTGGTTTTCATGGATAGATCTTCGATCGGGCTACCATCAACTGAAGGTGAAGGAGAAGGATATTTCTAAAACAGCCTTTCGTATGCGCTACGGTCATTACGAGTTCCTCGTTATGTCTTTTGGTTTGACCAATGCGCCGGCTGCTTTTATGGATTTGATGAATCGAGTGTGTCGGCCGATGTTGGATAAATCAGTGATTGTGTTTATCGATGATATACTGATTTACTCCAGGAGCGAAGACGAGCATGCCGACCATATTCGGGAGGTGTTGGAGACCTTAAGGAAAGAGAAACTGTATGCTAAGTTCTCCAAGTGTGCCTTCTGGTTACGCGAGGTGCAATTTCTGGGTCACGTGGTAAATGCTCAGGGAATAATGGTAGACCCAGCAAAGGTGGAGGCCGTGATGCAATGGAAGTCACCAAAGACGCCATCCGAGATTCGCAGCTTCTTGGGGTTGGCGGGCTACTATAGAAGATTTATTCAAGACTTTTCAAAGATAGCCTCACCTTTGACAAAATTGACTCGCAAGGATGTAAAGTTCGTGTGGGGTCGAGAACAGGAGAATGCTTTTGAGGAATTGAAGACGAGAATGACACAAGCTCCTGTCTTGACAATGCTCGAGGGAAATGAGGACTTAGTGGTCTATTCAAATGCATCCTATTCCGGGCTAGTTGCGTACTGATTCAGCGTGGAAAGGTAATAGCCTATGCATCTCGACAACTGAAGACCCACGAAGTCAACTATCCCACGCACGATCTAGAACTGGCTGCGGTGGTTTTCGCGTTGAAGATTTGGCGGCACTATCTATACGGGACAAAGTGCACCATCTTCACGGACCATAAGAGCTTGAAATACTTCTTCGAGCAGAAGGATTTAAATATGAGGCAGAAGCGGTGGTTGGAGCTGATAAAGGATTATGATTGTGAAATCCATTACCACCTAGGCAAGGCCAATGTGGTGGCCCTTAGCCGGAAGGAAAGGCCCGAGCCGATTCGGGTAAAGGCTTATCATTATGACCTCTGATGTGATGACACAGGTTAAGGAGTTCCAAGACGAGGCTTTGAAAGAAGATCGTCTTAACTCCGAAAGGATGAGAGGTCTAGTTACAGAACTGGGTGGGAACACCCGTGGTGTTAGGACCCGATTTGGGCGAATGTGGATTCCTCGGTACGGGGATCTACGTCGAAAGATCATGGATGAGGCCCATAAGACTCGATATTCCATTCATCCTGGTGCTACCAAGATGTACCAAGACATGAAGAAGGACTATTGGTGGCCGAGCATGAAGCGTGATGTGGTGGAATATGTGAGTAAGTGCCTGACTTGTCTACAAGTAAAGGCAGAGCACCAGAAGCCTTACGGGAAGATCCAACCGTTGGATATACCCGAGTGGAAGTGGGAGCACACCACCATGGATTTCATCACGAAGCTACCACGTACCCCGAAAGGGTATGATGCTATATGGGTGATAGTCGATCGATTGACGAAGAGTGCCCACTTCCTACCGATCCGCGAGACGTATTCATCTGAAAGATTGGCGGATCTATTCATCAAAGAAATTGTAGCTCGTCATGGTGTACCGGTGTCTATTGTGTCTGATCGTGACACCCGGTTTACCTCCAAATTTTGGAAGAGATTTCATGATGCAATGGGGACGAGGCTACACATTTGTACGGCATATCATCCTTAGACAGACGATTAGTCTGAGAGAACGATCCAAACACTTGAAGACATGCTTCGGGCGTGTGTGATCGACTTTGGAGGAAGTTGGGACGACCACATTCCGTTGGCAGAATTCTCGTACAATAACAATTATCATGCCATCATTGGCATGCCACCTTACGAGATGCTGTACGGTAGAAAATATAGGACGCCCGTATGTTGGGGTGACATTGGGCAGAAGGAACTGGGAGGTGTCGAGGTAGTTGAAGCAATGACTGAGAAGTTAGAAAAGATCAAGGCCTCATGAAGGCGGCGAAAGATAGGCAAAAGTCGTATGCGGACAAGAGGCGGAGACCGATAGAGTTCAAGGTTGGTGACCGAGTCATGTTGAAGGTCTCGCCCTGGAAAGGCATTATCCGATTCAGGAAACGAGGCAAGCTAAGCCCGAGATATATAGGACCTTTCCAAATCATCGCAAAAGTAGGAGAGCTAGCCTATCGACTTGAACTACCAGATGAGTTAAGTGGAATTCATCCCACATTTCATGTATCTCATCTGAGAAAGTTCTTAGCTGATGAAGGTATGATTGTTCCACTGGAGGACATCGAAGTAGATGAACGGCTCAATTACGTGGAGCAACCAGTGACAATCATTGATCGTAAAGAAAAGAGGTTAAGGAATAAAGTGGTTCCTCTTGTGCGTGTACAGTGGAAGCACAGGAAAGGATCCGAATCAACGTGGGAGACGGAAGAAGAGATGCGACAACATTACCCACATCTGTTCGATGAATAACAGGTTTCGGGAACGAAACCTAAATAAGGGGGGTGGACTTGTAACACCCGGAAAATTTTTCTAAGCAAGTCAAGTAATAATAATGGGCTCAGACGAAAACCATTTAATGAATATAAAATGGTTGTGGGTATTAGACCGAGTTAACCCTTCAGGTCAAGAGTTTAATGAGTTTGGGGTCGCGGGAACGCCTGGCATATATATAGATGGATCAGCTGAACAACTCTCATTTGCACTCAAACACCCATTTCTAGAGAGAGAAAGTGTAGAGAGAGAAAGTGTCGGATCGAGGCTCGGTTGGTCAAGAATCGAAGGCTGGTGTTCGTGGACTCCTAAACAACAAGAATCAAGGTAAGAAACGTAGTATAATTGCTCCATTTGGTGAAAACTCGGATTTGGGTTTTTGGGGTTTTAAAAGTGGCTAGAATCGCCCAAAAACGCACGTTTTTAGGGCAATAAAACATGTAAGAAGCTTAGATTTAGGTTCCAGGATGATAACCCAAGGGTTTGGGTGGAAAGGATTGGATTTTTTGGTTAAAATGAGCTGATTCGTAAATTTCAGCTCGTTCTGCGAATTTAAGCACTCGTACAGCGAAACTGTAAGTTCGTCCAGCGAAACTATGAGGATTCTCAGCGAGATTACAGTTTCGCTACAGCGAAACTATACTTTTGCCTATGCGAAACTATTGATTTGATGATAACTTCGCTGATGCCCAGATTAACCCTTAGACAATGCGAAACTAGGGAATTCCAACGAAAGTTGGGCGCCCAAGGTAGCGAATCTGTCCAGCGAAACTGGCAGAATGCTGCCTGGCGAAACTAGCAGCGAAACTGCTGATTCGCCTAGCGAAACTACACTTTCGCTAGGGCGAAACTACTGGTGAAACTATTAGCGAATTTTGGCAGAAATTAACTCTTTTGAGTGTTAACGTATCTGCAGGCAGCGTAGTGTGACCCACGTCTTTAACGCTTGATTGAGAAGCTGCTTGTCAAGCACAGGTGAGTCTCTAGGACCCCTCAATTACTTGTTTTAATGATTTTGGGGCTGGAACGCATATAAACCTGTTTGTTGAAATATGTATGTTTGACCCATTTGGGGGTATAATTACGGGTAGTATGCTTAAGGTACAATGTAGACTATGTAAGTATGATGCTATGTATGATGATGTATGTATGATGCTATGTATGATGACGTATGTATGATGTTATGTATGATTGCGTATGTATGATGCTACGATGATGATGTATGTATGATGTGTGTGTGTTCCTTATGATGATGTATGTATATCTTTCACAACTCATGTATTATGACGATGAACGAACAAAGTATTATGTATGTAAAGTGAAAGATAATGAAAGAGGAACACGATGACGAATGCATGTATTAATGAATGAACGAATGAGTAATAAGATGATGAATACATGCATTAACGAACGAACGAATTATGTCTTGCAAACATTGAATAAGTCGATTGGTCCTTCTCTGTGATTGACCATGGTCATGGTACCTCTACCGCTTACCTCTAGTACTGTGGCATACGCTTAGATTCACGGCCCAGTAGCTAAGGCTACTGCGGCATACGCTCTATTGATTCACGGCCCAGTAGCTAAGACGGATCGGGGTATAGCATACGGTATTGGTACATTAGAATTCAATGTGCAAGTAAGAATAAAACGGGATCCTTGTCATTCGACCACAGCAATCATAGCCGAGTGCTATGAAGTGGGTAAAGCCTGACAGGATCCATACGAGAAGTTAAAGATGATGATGTATAACGAATGATGAAGATAATAATGAATATTATCTCTGTGTACGTATGATGTATGATCACATGAAAGAATGGTTTCTAAAGGAAATATAATATGTTTATTATAAAACTAGAACTCACTCAGCAAAGCTGACTTTTTATGTGTTTCCAGTTGGCAGGTATTGTTGCTGGGGATGGCACGAGGCGGCTACTCAGCTCTTTTGGAATGGCATTCTCATTTGAATATGCTGCACACACTGGAAGTGCGGGTGCATGATACATGCAACAAAGTATGTTGCATGAGAGTGTCAAGAGTTCCTTAAGGGTTCCGATGTACGGAAGTACCTTAAGGAAATCTTCGAGATTTCTTGAGGATCCTGATAAACAGGATTATTTAAGAAATCTTCTTTATGATAAATAATTTTATGTTTTTATTTTATAGAGGTCACTGTTTATGAACCTATGATTACTGAGGATTCACATAAACGAGATTATCCTCAGTTTCATATGCTTCAGCAGTAATCATAGAAAAGCTAGGCAATGTAAAGAAAGCTTGTATTTTGTAACCAAGTCAACGATGTAATGCATTGTAAAAGCTTTTATGATGAAATGAGAATGATTCCTTTATTAATTCTGCTGCGTTATTTCATTATGTTTATATTAAATATATGTTTTATGTGCGATGACAACCAACCGTAAGGTGCCCGGGAACGGGGCCTTACACCTTCCTACACTTGAAACAGATGTTTGACCCCCACCAACATTGCCTGCATGCTCCTTCCCACACTTATTACATATCCTCGTCCCTATACCGGCCGTCACCACCTTCCCGTCCTACACCCTTTCCTTTTTGCTCTTGGGAGTGAAACCACCACCGCCAAATCATTTTACATTCCAGTTTCTATCACCACCACCTTTCTTGCTCGCCTCCACTACTATCACCTCTTCCCTCTCATCATACACTCTCCTCACCAGATCGACCACCAAATGAAAGTACCTGGTCAAGCAGCGATCAAGTGTCTGCGAATATCCGCTGGCAGACCTTGGATGTACCTCTTTATATTTCGTGACATGGATCACCTGGTCTGGCACCCGCCTCGCCTTCTCGTTGAACTTGGTCGTTTACTACTGGTGTGTCATGGTTCCCGCCTCCAACTATAGGTACTCTCTCTCGATCTTATCCAACTCTTAATGAGGATAGAACTCCTCAATCGCCAGCTTTTTTAGTTCATCCACCTCATCCTTCCAATCGCACTGGTACCATCGTTATGGATAATGTTGTCCCACCAGCATAAAGTCAAATAAAAATGAGTGGGTAGCAAACTTCACCTTCTGGTCCCCCCTCCACTCGCTGATACCTAACACAGCCTCCATTTCCCTCACCTATCTGTGAGCCGCAGCATCATTCCTATTTCCATCAAAAGTCGAGGGTTTGCATATCTGGAATTCCCTATAGTTACACCCCTTTGCAGTTTCCTATACATCTTCCTCGTCCTCGTTGTCACTAGAAACAACCATCTCCGCCTCGGGTTGCTCCAGGTCTCCGCAGTTTTTTTCATCTCCTTCTTCTCATCCACTCTCATAGATCTGATCACCTCGGTCATCACAGACGCCATAATCGTTTGCATGACTTGATGAACCTCCTTAACTACCGCCTCCTTTACCGAGGCCCTCGGATTAGCACTCTCATAATCGCATTCCTGGTGATGAAGCTCGGGCTCTTCGGGTGTCGTTTCGGCTGTCCAAGCCCTGTTCCTCGTGACACGCGGTCCAGTACGACCTCCACCATGAACTCCACCTCATGAGGCCTTCAAAGATCTACCACCTGTCATCTTTAAATGATATAAGATTCAAAAACCATCACGGCCATCCAAGTTAATAGCACAAATTATGACAAGTATAGTAAGTCCCTAATTACAATGCCCAGTTATGATTAACCACTTACTTAACTCTTAATTCAGCAAGCATTTCATATCCTGGCTAAATCAATTTCCAAATCTACTAAAGGCACATAACCCACATAGCATGCATACATAATTCCTTTTTCTTTAGCGTACATAAAATGTTTACATTAAACATTTACCTGCAGGCATGTGGCTACTAGGACTGGCATCCCATACCCTTTCTTATCCTAATTTCAGTTTAGGTTGCAAGTTTTGAAAATAATTTACCTGATTCTTTTAAATTTTGGCTCTGATACCAACTCGTAAGGCCTCATTCCCGAAACGCTTACATCTGGTCATTCATAGCATAAAGCAGTTAAAATATAACATTTGCAGTGGAATTTAAACTTTTCATTAATAACAAAATGTGCGTCAAATCATCATGTTGCTATATTTATTCATCTCAAAAATTGTATAAATACAATATCTTTTTCAAATATATGGATGCTAGTCTTGAATCATTCCCAGTACCTTATGCATCCATGCCCGCATCTCCCAGTATCAACAATTACCTGCCAGCTATTATGCATACAAAAAGTCAGCAACGCTGAGTGACTTCTACTTTTATAATAAATACTTTACATCAGTTTAAAACATTTCCTTTACTTTCGCATGTGATCATATATCATACATACAACTAAATAATAATCATTATTATATTTCTTTACCCTTTGTTTCATACCTTATCGCATCTTTCGTATATTATCTTTATCTTTCACTTTCATCTAAACCAATATCGTATGCCATACTCCAAACATTTTGCAAAGAGCTGGTACTGGGCCGAGTTCTATAAATAGATCCCTAACATTATGCACGAAGCCGACTCTAGTATCGGGGAAAGCGACAAGGGTCCTGTTTCGTACATGTGGTCAATCTCAAGGATTAGACCCATGTATTCATAGGCTAGCTAGGCCCCATATATTTGAGCTAACAACCCACGGCTGTGAACCTCATTTCATTTTGCTTGCAAGACTTTCGTTCATTTATTAGGTTCTACTTTTCATTATCATTAACTTCCACTTCATTACATAATACTTATTCTTAATTAGTATATATCACACCAAGTAAGAAACATCGTGAAACATACATTCACATACTCACCAAGTAACAAACAATATCCGAGCCTCCACGAAACAGTGGGGGTTCGGGGGTGGCAGCCCCTGACGGTGGTGTTTTAGAGGCAACAGCCCCTAATGGGGTCTAAGAGGCAATGCCCCTCGCTTGGCCCGAGCTGCTAGCGCGGAAACTACTTATCACGCGAGAACTACTTGTTGCATGAAAACTAACATCTCGCGCGAATACATACTAATCACGGGAGAACTTCGCAGATTCAAATTTCATACCAAACACAAAAATGCTCGCTCGAAAACTACGTATTTTCTCGCCCAGTCACAACTTAACGCGTCTAAGGCTGTTCTAACATGCTTAGCCTCATAAACAACATCATACAAGATTAACAAGAGCATTTTAGTATGCATAATAGCCCCAAAACGTAAAATGGTGTAAAAAGGGGACTAGAAACTCACCTCTTGAACTTTTTGCACAAACGCGACCTTCCTGATGCTCTTACCGAACAAAAACTACATAACCACGCGTCATATTCATATGTAATAGCTTCTTAGTACATGCACGAGTTAATTTAACGAGTTACATACCTTAAAAGCTTCGTTTCTTCACTTCCTCTCTCTACACCATCGTTTTCTCTCTCTAACAGTAGCACTTTCACATAAGTGAGTGCCAGGCATGGTGTTCGTAGCTATTTAGACCCAGATCCACTTTCCGCAGGACTTCCCGCGCGAGAAATACCTTTGCATGAGAACTGTCATTCGCACGAGAACTCCTTTTTTGCGCGAAAACTTTTTTGTTCTCTCTTTTTTCTCAAAATTTTCGGGCATTACAGAAACTCTGTCCAACTTGCAAATATGTTCATTGTGTTCGCCTATTGACCATTAATAACTTATTAAGTTAGATTGATGTTTATATATTCGATTTGAACATTTTTGAAATCTAAACGAAATTTAAAAGACAAATACATGTTAAAATTGAACAAATTAATCTAATAAACCTTAATAATGACTTAATCGACACCTATAAAACATGTTTGGATGGTTAAAACACTCTGAAATTCACAGATTGAAAACTTGAAGTGCAACAGACTTGTCGCATGCGAAAACTTAATTTGCACATGAACAGACGTGAAAACTTGACTTGTCGCGCGAGAAAGTGATCGCTGGTCAAATTCAAATTCAAGCGAAAACTTGAGTTTTCATGCGAGCAGTTAAATTGAAAATTTGTAGTTTTAACGCGAGAAGTTAAATTGAAAATTTGTAGTTTTCGCGTGAGAAATTCAAAATTCCAAAATTTTTCTAATTATTGAACTTTTTTTAAAGTTTGAAATTTACTGATTATCTTGTATACTTATAATGTGTTAAATGTTTCAGATGGAGAGGCCTATGGTTCTTAATAAAAACCATAATGCTATTGCATATCTTAGTGATGTCCCTGAAGACAGAGCATTGTTTCGATTACTGATCGAGGGACTTAAGACGTCCCGAATATATCATGCTATTTCTTCTAGGTCTACTATTTGTGCTGATGTGATAGATCAGTTTGGCACTCAGTAGCAAACGAGATAGACGAAGATGGAAAACCCGATGTTATTGATACCGTTAAAGGCAAGAGGGTTGTTAACACAGCTGAGGTGATAAACAGTGTTCTACTATTAGAAGACCAACCTAACGCTTCAATCAAGATTAATGATGATGTAGTTAAGGACTGTTTAGTCCGCATGGGTTATAATCACCGACACTCATCTCTAGAGAAGAAGTACCTTCCACCCTCCTTGAAGTATTTATTTCTTGTAGTTATCCATTGCCTTAGCAATCTCAATGCTAGCATGGATCGTCTAAGTGTAGTGTTCGGATCCCTGCTTGTATCTCTAGTCGACGATCTTCCATACAACATATCTAAAGCTCTCTTCTAAGATATGTAGAAGAATATGATTGCCACTATGAGAAAGAAATTCATCATGTACCACAGATTTATTCCGATGATAGTGAATGCTGCTCATCCTGAGCTAGTAACACCTGATTCATCCACATACATTGTGATGGTGATGAAAAAAGACATCTTCACTTATCTTATGGGTGCACGCGGGAATGCTTGGAATGGTTCTCACTTTTCCAAGCTTGGAAGGTTTGCTGATGATTTCCAAGCTGAGGCACGACCTTAAGAGACCGAGACTCATCATGCTCATAGAGATGTTACAACTGGTATATCCACATCTATAGCTTAAGCTGGTGAAGCTGATACTTCAGGTCCATCCATGAGTACCGCACAAGAAGGACCTAAGAGTTCTCAGGGTGCTGAATGCTCTTACACGGATAAGGTGAACACCTAGTTCACTAGCAGTGGGAGTGAAACAGATGTTGATCTAGTCAGGAACGTGCCATATGTTCTACAAGAACGTCCCAGATTGCAAGCAACACCTGCAAAATGCATTGCTAAGGTGTGTGATTCTAATTTTGTTCCTGAGGAGACACCTGTTACTACGCAAGGACGGAAGAAGAGAATGGCATGGAGGACAGGTGAAAGTCGACGTGGTAGGGGTAAAGGAAGAGGTGTATTGAGGAAACTTTGGACCCTGATGACCACTGTAACAACTATTGATATTCTTGTTTCTGATATACTAGTCACAACAAGTGAGGCCATTGCACCAGTGATTGTCACACAATCAATAACTGTAACATCAACTTCTATGCCTACTACTAATGACACTATTAGGACACCACCAATGGAACAAACACATGATGATCTTTTTAGTGAAGCTGATTTCCTAAACACTACTTCAGAACCTCGACCACAACCTGAGTCTACAACATTTTTACCCACATAGGTAACATAGAGCAAAAGGTTAGTGTGTTGTAGAGAGAGTTACTTGAGAAGACACAAGTGATTTATGATATGTGTCGGAATCTACAAAAGAAAGATGAAAAGATTAGAAAGTCAGCATCAATTTCTATTCTCTTATGTACAAATTATGGAGCAAAACTTAATGGATCTCACCTCACGTGTGTATTCATCATTCACACGACAACATACCATTGAGATGATGATGATGATATGTAGAGCTTGAGCATATGATGCCCATGCATAACCCAGTATATGATGATGATTGCTTAGATATGATTCTAGTGATGAAGAAGGTGACAATGATGATGATATGGATGATGATGGTGATGATGGTGATGAATGGGATAATAAGATGGATGATGATAAGAAGTGTGAGGATGATGATAAGAAGTGTGAGGATAATGATGATCAAGGAGGTGATATGGGTGCTCATACTTATAGTATTAGATCATCAAGGTCTGCCAATGTCTCCAGACCAAGTCCTGATGATACAGTAGGCTACACACACTTAGATCCTCCTATAGAAGCGACCTATGAGAAAGAGGTTCTACTCTTTCCTGCAAAAGTTGATTGCTGAGTAAGACGACGAAGGGTTGGCTTCGTTTGATGATCTGGAGGAGATTACAGCAGATATAATAATGTATTCGGAAATAGTCTAAAAGAATTATTTTTTGAAATTCTAATTGAAGAAGGAGAGATTGTTGGAGAAACAAGTGCTAAAGCAGTGACTGATAAGCCAAAGGACCAAACTGGTGAAATGGCTGTAGGTCAAGTTAGAAATATTACAGTTGAAGCACCTCCACCTCCGACTTACATTTATATACTGAGACATTCCAAACCATTCACAAGTATGGAAACTCAAAACCTATTATGATTTTGGCGTTTGACGCTGAGAAAAGAACGTATGTGATAAAGAGGAGAGGAGGAGCGATAGAATATTACAGGATGAACACGACTTTCATACTCTCAGAGCATCGGATTTATATGCTATGGATAGTGTTCCTTTCATTAATCTAAGTAATTACTGGAAGGGAAATTGGAGTAGAAACCTCATATACAAACAAAGCAAAACCAACTTCAAAGACTTCAAAACTGCCAAATCCAAAGTCATTAAAGATGAGACCCGAATTGATCCTAATACAAACTAACCGATGAAGATCAGAGTTTATACGCATCCAGTATATGTATCGAAGATTTCTATACATGCTCCTGTAGCAATGAACAGCTTGTCCAAGCTTATGTAGTGGAGTTGTATGAAGGAGTCTGGACAAGTTTAATACATTATATCGATAGAGACTAGCGTATCATCGACCCTGTGGATCTGCTAAAGTTTGGAACAGACAATTTGATTAAGCTGCAGGCTTGTCCTATTACAACTAATGAATCAGTTCATTTTGTAGTAGCACAGTTCTGTTGGTTGATCACGAAAGCCTTGGACAAGAAGATGTACGCATATAGGGGCGGTTACCAGGTTTGCAGACATGGACTTCTAACAGCATTTATTTACCGAGTCTAGAGGTAGATTATTAGGGTTGAACCTAGAGGCTTGGGAAATCAAGTCAAGATGAAGATTAAGATTAAATTCAACGTGAGAACCTAAGTTACCGCACGAAAACTGCATCTCGCGCGTCAACTTTTAGTGACGCGAGAACTAGTGTTTTCATGTGAGAACTTGTTTTTGGTTATAGGTAGAAGTTTAGTCTTTGTAATTAGGGAGCTTTTGATCATTTGGTGAATTTCTACTCATTGTACACCTTCTATATAGAGAGCAATATACTAGAAGTTTAATATACATTTGTGTATGTGTGTTTGAAGTTTATTGTACACCTTCTTCTAATCCGTGATTGTTTACATTCCGCATTCACTATCACGAGATCGATCTTGTTATTATAATGATCCTTACACTATCAAGTAGGCAATATCAAGTCTTGCAATACTGAGATCTTGATCTTTCACCTTCAACTCTTCTTTTAAATGTTCAAGTTGTTGATCATGAAATTGAACAATCAACTTTTGAGCCTTCTGATCTGCTTTAATCTTCTTAGTCTCTTCATCCTTAGTCTTTAGTTTATCGTTTAACTTTCTAACTCTGTTATTGGACTTCTTAATCAACTTGTCATACTTAGTGAATAGAAACAACTTTAAGTACAATCAAATTGTCACAACATGTGTTATTACTTTAGTTATCTGCATATCCATGAACTTATCTCTACGTGTGATCTTCTTGTAGATGATTCCTTGTCGTAACAGTGCTGAAATTGGTGAACTTGCTGCTCTCCTTCCATAATAGTTGGCAACTATGTTCCTGGCATGATAACCCAACTCCAAGCTGCTAATGGCTCTAGTGGTAACAATAGTACCAATAGTGGTGGGGGAAATGCTAACATGTTGTCCTTCAAGCATTTTAATGATGCTAAATCACCCAAATTTGTAGGGTTGAAGAAGCTACCACCCTACTTTAACTGTTTGAGAGCATTGAAGACACATTGGACAACACTAATTGCCCCATGGCCCTAAAGAGTGAAAATGGATTCTCGTGCCTTCCATGATAGGGCACTTACTTTGTGTAATTCCAAAAAGAGAACCCAACGCTGATATGTCGCCCTTTCATGACATGGGTTGATTTCAAAAACCTCATGATTGAGCAATTCTTCCCTAAGAAAAAGATAAAAAAGTTGGAGGTGGAACTATAGGATCTAAAACAAGATAGCAGGGAGAGTGAAGCTTACACCACTAGTTTCCACAAGCTTAGTGTCTGGGTGCCTCACATATTTTCCCCTTTGACTCGCCAAATAGATCGTTTGATGGGTAACCTATTCAAATTAGGGATACCGTTATGGGAAGCAACCCCGCTACTCTTGACGATGCCATGCATTTGGTTGTTGCTCTTAATGATGACTTGGTTAAAGCCATGTACTCACACATAAGGGTGAAAATTGGGCAAAAACCAATGTCGATAAGAAGCTTGAGCCTAAATTCATGAAGCAAAAGACTATAAAGAATTTTCCTCTGGTTACCCCTATTACTCCAATCACTCAAGTACCTTTAACACTAGCTCAACCTCCCATAAAAAATCTTATGGTGGTTCATTTCCTTTTTGTGCTAAGTGCCAATATCATCACCATTCTACCTACCCATGTCGCATATGCACTAAGTGTGGTAAGGGGGGTCACCTTGCTGCTACCTACCGTATACCTAATGTTGCTCCTAATGTCCCTCCTGCTAGGATACCTACTATTACAAATGGAAGAGCATGGTACGAGTTTGGTGCCACTAACCATGAGGAACCGTTGCCCTAAGCTAACACCCAATGTACATGTGGTCGGGATTTTACCATTGGTGCCACTAAAGCACGTGCTAAGCCAGCTGTTGTTATGGTTACGTTTCTCGTTAATAACAATTATGCACCTATTTATTTGACACTGGTGCCGCTAAGAGCTTTGTCTCCACAAATTTTAACCTTTTCTTGGTATATGCTCTAGTGTTCTAGAACCCCCTTATATAGTAGAAATAGCCGACGAGAAGTTGACCCATGTTCACTCCATTATTCACTATTGTACCTTGCCTCTCAATGATCATCCCTTCATCCTTAATCTAATTCCTATGACATTTGAAAGTTTTGATATAGTTGTGTGTTCAGAGACACTTATTCGTATACCTCTACCATCGGGTGACATTTTGAAAATCTTTAGAAAAAAGCCTTATCATGGTTTGATGGTTATTTCATGCATGAAGGTTCATATATATCCAAGGAAGCAATGCTATGCTTTCTTAGCTCACATCATTGAAAAGAAACCCGAGAAGAAAACCATTCAAGACATACCCATCATTCGAGATTTTCCTGAAGTATTTCCTGATGACTTGCCCGGACTTCCACCTATTTGACAAGTTGTATTCTGAATCAATCTCATTCCGAGTGTAATTCCTATTACCAAAATATCCTTATCATCTTGCCCCATCTGAGTTGCAAGAATTGTCTAGCCAATTGCAAGGGCTGTTGGATAAGGTATTCATTAGACAGAGCTTCTAACCTTGGGGAGCCCCGATCCTCTTGTCCGAAAGAAAGATGGATCCTTTTGAATGTTCATTGACCATCATGAGCAAAACAAGTTTACTATCAAGAACCGGTTATTCGCTTCCAAGAATCGATGACTTATTTGATCAATTACAAGGAGCGACTTGCTTCTCCAAGATTGATCTTCGATTGGGTTACCACCAATTATGTTCATGATAATGACATCTCAAATACCACCTTTAGAACTCGGTATAGGAATTATAAATTTGTGGTTATGCCTTTTGGGCTAACCAATGCGCATTTTGTGTTCATGGTTCTCATGAATCGAGTTTGTTGATCTTATTTGGACCAATTGTCATTGTCTTCATCAATGGCATATTGATCTACTCTCCAAATGAAAGAGAACATGTGAATCATCTAAAGCTCATCTTAGAACTTTTATAGAAACATAAGCCTTATGCTAAGTTTTCCAATTGTGAGTTTTAGCTAAAGGAAGTTCACTTTGTGGGTCATGTTATCAATGAAAAAGGTATCCATGTGTACCCATCCAAAATTTAAGCTATCAAGAAGTGGGCTAAGCCAATGACTCCATCCGAAATTCTTTCTTTCCTGGGTTTGGCTAGCTATAATCAAAGGTTCATTTCGAACTTTTCAAAGGGTTGCCTTTCCTCTTACTACCTTAACCTAAAAGAACAAACCTTTTGTTTGGGAGCAAAGACAAGAAGATGACTTCTAACTCCTTAAGCAAAACTTATGCAGCTCCTATATTCTAAGTCTTCCTCATAGCAATGATGATTTTGTCGTTTATTGTGATGCCTCTACTCAGGGTCTTGGTTGCGAGTTGATGCAACGAGACAAACTCATCGCCTACGCCTCAAGACAACTTAAGGTTCATGAAAAGAACTACACTACTCATGACCTTGAGTTGGGTGTGCTGGTTTTTGCTTTGGAAATTTGGGGGCACTACCTTTATGGTACAAAGTGTGTCATCTACACCGACCATAAAATCCTTGAGCATATTCTCGACCAAAAGGATCTAAATATGAGACAAAAGCGTTGGGTTAAACTCTAAGCGGTCATGATTGTTAAATCCGTTATCACCCTGGGAAATCCAATATGGTGGCTTATACCCTTTGCCGAGAAGAACGAATTAAACCCTCACACAATCGATTAATGGGAATGATTATTCAAAACACTCTTAAGGCCATGATCCATCAAGTTCAACAAGATGTTTTTGATAATAATGACTTGAAGAAATAGTTGGATTGTGGTGCTGAAAAGCATTTAGAGTCCAAGTCTGATGAAATTCTTTATTTTATGGGAGGAATATTGATTCCTGACTCAAAACCCCTCTGCAAACTCATTCTTGATGAGGCGCATAAAACTCGACATTCTATTCATCCCGGTGCTGATATAATGTATCATGATCTCAAAAAATTTTATTGGTCGCTGGGGATGAATAAGGATATATCTCTTTATTTGAGAAAGTGCCATACATGCTTAAAAATCAAAGCTGGGCATCATAAACCTTCGGGTTTTCTTCAATAACCCAAGATCACTCTCTTGAAATGGGAGCAAATTTCCATGGACTTTATCACCAAACTACCTTGAACTCCCCATGGGCACGATTCAATTTCGCTCATAGTTGATCACTTGACCAAATTGGCCCAGTTTCTCCCAATACGTGAAGATTTCAAGATGGAGAAGTTGTCAACACTCTATATCAATGAAATCGTAACTCGTCATGGTGTGCCTATTTCTATTATCTCTGACCGTGATAGTCATTTTGCCTCTCAGTTATTGCAATCCCATAAAGAATACGCAAGAACTCGTTTGGAACATAGCACAGCTTATCATCCTCAAAA
Organism: Flaveria linearis; assembly: GCA_024085815.1. Classification (NCBI taxonomy): domain Eukaryota; kingdom Viridiplantae; phylum Streptophyta; class Magnoliopsida; order Asterales; family Asteraceae; genus Flaveria; species Flaveria linearis. The sequence continues at coordinate 28,848,730 of CM044015.1, forward strand.
TGATGGCCAAAGCAAAAGAACAATACAAAACCTCGAGGACATGCTTCGCACCTGTGTGATTGATTTTGGTGGAAGTTGTGATAGCCATTTGCCTCTTGTGGAATTCTCTTACAATAACAGCTACCATAAAAGCATTAAATGTGCTCCTTTTGAAGCTTTATATGTTAGGAAATGTCGTTCACCCGTCTGTTGGACCAAAATTGGTGAGTCTTAAATTACCGGTCCCGAACTTAATGTAAGGCCCCGTTCCCTGGCACCTCACAGCTGGTCAATCCTTGCAAATAAAACATATATTTTCATCTTCTTACATAAAAGCGTTGCAGCGGAAACATTTAAAAATGACATTTCATTTCATTATAAAGGCTTTTGAAAAATACCACGTCGTTAATCAGTTACAAAATACATTGTTGCATTACATCACAAAAGCATTATATGAATGGATGCCATCCCAAAAGAACTGAGTAGTTGCCCTGTGCCATCCTCAGCAACATACCGGCCAACTGGAAACACATCAAAGTCAACGTTGCTGAGTGAGTTCTAGTTTTAATAAAACTTACTTTTCTTTAAATTTAAAACGTTCTTTATTTCCTTTCAGATCATACTATACTTTAGAACGTGATCACACATCGTACGTACACATAGATAATATCATTATCATCTTCATCATTTGTTCGTTAACTTTCTTTCATTCAACGTACATCATTATCATTCATTTCTCATTCGTTCATTTCATACATTCATTCTTTCATAATTATCTTTCTCATTCATACTTTCGTATATACTTTTCACTATCTTTTACTTTCTTTTATCTTACTCTTTTCTCGTACTTTACATTCGCTAGTTGACATACATCATACATACATACTGATAATAATTATTATTATTATCTTCATCATCATTCATTCATTCATTCATTTCCTCGCTCATTACTCTTCATTAATCAAACCTTATCTCATGCAATATCCCGAATTCTGCTCGAAAGCTGATGCTGTGCCGGGGCCTATACACAAACCCCCGAATCATGTCCGAAGACTAACACAACACCGGGATATGCGACAAAGATCCCATTCGAATCAATCACATGGATTGAACTTATCCGATTCTGTTGTAACAAAAGTCGCTCACCTCATTATCTCGTCTCATGCAATACCCCCGACACATGCCCGAAGACTAATACTGTGCCGGGGCCTGTAACCAAACCCCCGACTCATGTCCGAAGATTCACACAGTACCGAAGAACGCAATCCACTTCTCATTTAACTGGATTCTGTCTCATACAATACCCTCGACTCATGTCCGAAGACTGATACTGTGCCGGGGCCTGTAACCAAGCCCCCGACTCATGCCCGAAACAGAACCGGAGTACGCAACAAGGACCCATTTCGAGTCTGTTGCGACAACAGGGTCGCTCACCTCATACATTTGCTTGCAAGCCATTCTTACTTTCATTCGTTCATTAATGGATGCATTCTTTCATTATGTTCCTCTTTTCATTATCTTCCACTTTACGTCACATAATACTTTTCATTCATTCATTAACGTAACACGTAAAGCCACGGGAAAGATAAACATGTTGGGTTTTATCACATGTAAAATGAAGTAAGTTTAACCATTTAAACTTAGAAAACGCAGCGGATATAAAAGTTAAACATGTGGTTTTTGAATCTAAAAATTATGACCATATTCAACCAAGACAAAACCCAAGAAGAGAATCTTTTATATATACGAAATGGCAAGTTATCAAAATGAAAATACAACCATAGGGAGTTCTAGAAATCAACCTTTCTTGAACAAGAATGTTGTAGATAAAAGATGAAGATGATGATGTTCTTGAGTTGGCTAGCTTCCAAAATAGAAAACCTCAAGCTTGTATACCCACAAGCCTAAACAAAACATCTAATCTTGTTAGGAAGTGAAACACCAAGACCCAAGTCCCTTCTTGCAAGAACTCGAATTTTCAGCCAAGAATGCCTTTTAAATGCTGCCTTGAATCCGAAAATTCAGTGAAGAATGTGAGGGAGAAGAGAGACTTTTTTGAGAGAGAAAGTGAGTTCAAAAGGGAAGAGTGCAAGTATGTTTAAAGAGGTGAGTTTCCAAGACAAACAGGGGGAGTCCCCATGCCCAAAGGGGGCGGCCGAACCCCTCTTCAAAATGGGTTCCCCACCCAATTTTTTTGTTACATTTTATAAAATGCACTCTCACAACCCTTTTTAGTTTATAAAATTAACACCTAGTTTTATTTTATAACATAACACACTTTTATTTGTCATTATTTAACCAACTTAAAAATTGAATCAAATAAATATCTCATGAACAAACTAACCATATAATGTTGTTCTATCAAAAAAGTAATATTTAGAAAACCAATTTTCTAAATAGGTATCAATATTTATTGTACGATCTTATCAACGAATAAATATTTGTTGGTGTTTGTATAGCTTGTTATTGGGTATGACTTGACTTGGATCATAACGTACTAACCACATCAATATTGTATGTGTCTTGGGCATATAAGATCCAACAATCTCCCACTTGCACAAGATTCATAGAAGATTGATGCAAGTAGTAAATACCACCTAACAACGGTTTACTACCCTTAGTACGTATGATTAAGTGCCATTCAATAACATCATCCTCTTCAAGTACCATACTTGAAATGTTTTAGGTGAAACAATCATCTTTCCTTTTGTCGCAGATGTCATGTTAAATCCCAGAGACACAGAGTGATCATTTGTTGGACCGAAAGAACCAATGAGCCAAGATCAGGAAAACCTCTAAGTCCCACAAGACATCAAAATAACTGCTGAAAGCTTCATCAGCAGTTTGACAAAGACTAAAGACTTCAACAGCTGAAGATCAAAGAACTGAAGAACAATAGCTGAAGACCTCAAGTACTGAAGACACAAGTACTGAAGACTTCAAGTACTGAAGACACAAGTACTGAAGTCTCAAGTACTTAAGACACAAGTACTGAAGATCAACAGCTGAAGAACTGAAGAACTGAAGATCAACAGCTGATGTACAAAGACTGATGACAAAGACTGAAGACATCAGCTGATGACAACTACTGAAGTCATCAGCTGATTAAACATCTGAAGTTAAAGTCTGAAGACAAGTACTGAAGCTTCAGAGTTTGTCACAACAGCTGAAGAAGCACTCTTCAGTTGTGGTGATGGTTTATCTTTCAGCTTTTTCTTATCAGTAGTTTTATTTTCTATTTTAGTAGTTTGTAAAACGACTGAAGAGTATGTTCTTCAGTCGTTGTAGTTTTTAGTAGTTTCTTTTCATTACTTGTAATGAGTTAACACTTAGGCTTTTTGTAAGAAGATGTCAGCTGTTTGACATCTTCAGTAGTTGTGTTAACTCTGCAGTAGTTAAGTTTGTTTCAGTAGTTTGTTCAAATAACGGTTTGATGTCACTGTCAAGTGACATCAGCTGACGTCATTTCTCTTATAAAAGGAAGATGACCTAATTGTAATCCTTGCCGAAGCGTGTGATCTAATAGAAAACACCTTTTTGCAGAATTCTCTCTCTCTCTATAACATACTGTTACACGCAAAATTTCTTGTGTTCTTGCTTTAATTTCTAGTTCTTGAGCTAAATCCGCTGCGAATCAAACCTAATTGATCAAACTAGAGGCTGAGATCCTTACAAGAATTCTCTCTTTAATTTCTACGTTTGATCGAATTAGCAAATTTGCAAGAATTAGTTATAAAGATTGAGTTTCTGCTGCTTCTGGCCATTAAACTTGAGGTTCTCGTGGTTTTAAGCTAGATTTGTCTTGTTTACCTTGAATTTGCTTGAAATCTGAAATGGCGACACCAACTAACGATCCTCACAATACTGGCTCCTCAACAAAGCCTCCGATGCTTGTGAGGAGTGAGTATAACATATGGCAATGTCGTATGCTCCACCACTTGTCTATCAACAGTGCTGGTTGTTGGAAGTCAGTGGTACATGGACCATACTAGCCTATGGTGAGCGCTCCTGAATCAAATGAGATGGTTCCGAAGAAACCTGATCAATATTCGGACGAAGATCTTAAGTTGTTCGAGATTGATGCAAAAGCCTATGGAATTCTGGCCATGGCACTGCCTAATGAAATCTATTCTGGGCTGATGCATCATGAGACTGCTCATGATGTCAGGGTTGCTCTGAAGGAACAATTTGGAGGAACCGTGAGGTCTTAGCAAACACAAGGGAAATCCTCGCCCAACAATATGAGACATTCTCTTATAGGAAGGGTGAGACTCTGACTCAACAGTTTGAGCGATTCTCATGTTTGATCTCTGAGTTGAAGATGGTCAAACAAGAGTACTCCAATAGTCCGATGAACAACCGATTCCTCAGATCACTGCCTGAGAGATGGGACACTTATACCATTGTCCTACGCTCTAGTGAAAATTTGAGCACTCTATCTCTCACCCAACTTCATGGGAAACTGCTTACATTTGAGAGAGAGATAGAATAGAAAAGGAAGTTGTCATCATCTGGCAAGCTCACTGATGACTTTGTATCAGGCAATAGTGCCTTGATCAGTCAAGAGTCAGAATATGCTGCATCAGAGAGTGCCAATGATGAGCATATTGATTTCTCTACCGATTCTGAACATGCTTTTGTTGGTGTTGATAGTAGTTCAGGAGGTAGCAGTGATAACTTGTGATTTCTGATGGAGGACTTAAAGAACATTCCAGATGATGATCTGGAAGAGATGGGTATTTTGAGTCAAATGGCTATGATAAATATTAGATCTCAAAAGTTTTACAAGAGAACTGGGAGGAAATTTCCTGATCTCTCTGGCAAAACCAAAGTTGGTTTTGACAAGAGCAAGTTGAGGTGTCACAAGTGCCAGAGGCTTGGACACTTTGCTAGAGAGTATAGATCATCTGGATCTTACACTTCTGCACCCTTTGTAACTTTTCCAAGCAATAGCTCACAGCACAAAGGGCAACACTCCACCAGTTCCAGTCATCCATCACCAGCACAGGCATCACCTGCATACTTTGTGCCTCAGCCAAGTCAAGTTCAAGAACCCACTACTCAACAACCACATGCTCTCCCTGAGCCTCAACCTTCCCAAACTCATCATCAAACCCAACCTCATCATCAAACCCAACCTCAACAACACAGCTTCTTCACCCCAAGAGTTGTTGACTGGAGCAGTTTACCAGATGATATGTCTGGTCATGAACAACTGTTCCAAGGTGCTGGTCAACATGGTGATGATCATCCTTTTGGGAACCTTGCTTTCATGGCCCTGGAGTCTGCTGATGGTTTATCATCCAATGCTTCATCACAGGTATCTTCTGAGGCTAAAGCCAAGCTTTGTTCTGAATCATGCATATCCACATTTGCATCTATTAGAGAAGCAAATATAGCTTTAATTGATAAAAATATTGAGCTAGAGCAAACCATTTCCAAAAGAAAAGCTGAATATGAGACTGTGCTTAATGACAAAAATGATGAGATTTATAAACTTAAATGCCAAATCAAAGGTGATAAGGCTAGGGAGAGGTACCTCTAGAGAACTACAAAGACCTCAAAGAAACACTTGCAGCTACCCAGGTAGAGTGTGATCGCTGGGTACAATCCTGCAAGGGTATTGAAATGCTTCTTAGTAAGCAATCAGCTTCCAATGTGAAGTTTGGCATTAGTTATAATCACACTGCTCCTCCTACAGATTTTATTTCTATAGCAGAAGTAGAATCTGATGGAGAGAGTAATAACCAATCCTTCTCATCATGTCAACTACTATCTGATACAACATCATTAGAGGTAGAAGTCAGCATTAAATCCCAAAACCAATCAGCTGATGCTATAATAGCTGATGGTTCAAATGCTGACAGTCACATGATCAAAGAGTTGATCAACTCAGGTGTTGTCTCTAGAAGTACTGAAAGTACTGGAGAGCAAGTGATAACACCAGAAGTTTAAACCCCAACTACTGCATGTACCAAAGGGAAGAAAACTGGGAGTAGAAAGGGTTTGAAGACTACTGAAGAGGATGTCAGGAAAGCAAGTACTGCAAGGAAGAAAACTGCAAGTACTGACAGCAAACAGCCGAAGAACAAGTCTTCAACAGTTTCATCTTCTTCAGTAGATGATCAAAAAAAGATGAAGAAGAAGCCATGTGAAATATGTGGCTTGTTCAATCATCTTACTCATGATTGCTGGTACAGAAAGGGCTCCAAACTCAAACAAAAGGAGAAAATTAAAGAAAAAATGAATGTAATGAAAACTAAGTTTGAAACAAAGTTTGTAACAGCAACATCAAAACCTAAAACCCCTAAGTCTAAAAAGAAATCCAAAAAGAAGGAAGGGGTTAATCAGGCAACAGCTGAGGTTGCTCAAAAGAAGATGGTGCAACACAGGAGTCCATCACAAGCAAGCACTAATATGTCTGATGAGCTGAAGGCTTTATCACAAACTCAGACACAACTTGTTTTGATGGTTCAACATCTAACGGGAAGAGTCAACCAATTAGATGCTCCTGTGTTGAAACCACAGAAAAGGAAATCCAAGCCAAAGGATTCCTCTTCTACACCATCTCCTTCACCTCAGGCTGTCACACATAACAAACCTGTTAGTATCACATCTGTTGATGAGAACAGACCCAAAACCAAAAAGGTTTGGGTCTCAAAAACTAATTGATATGTTGTGATTGTAGGGTTCTTCAACATGCCAAAGAAGAATCTGGTATGTAGACAGTGGAGGATCCATGCATATGACAGGAAGCAGCTCACTTCTTAATGACTACTCTCAAGGATAGAAGGGGTTTGTTTCCTTTGGCAATGATGCAAAAGGTTACATCATTGGCAAAGCCTTTGTTTCCAATGGGGAAATAAGATTTGATGATGTTAACCATGTGGAGAATCTCAAGTACAATCTCTTGAGTGTCAGTCAAATGTGTGATAAAGGCCATGTTGCCCTTTTCACCAGCCAGAACTGTTGGATTCTGTCATCCAAAGTTCTGAGTTTGATTGACAATGTGTTGGATGAATATACTCTCCTGAAGGCCAACAGGACAGGAAGAGTATATGCCTTAGACCTTTCAAAGAAAATTGATCTAAAAGGCCATCCTTGCCTATTCTCCAAGGCTTCTCCTCAAGAATCTACTCTATGGCATAAAAGGTTAGGGCATGTTATTCTCAAAAACATGAATCAGCTGATAAGCTAAGGTTTAGTAAGAGGGTTGCCTTTGAAGGATTTCAAGTGCGAAGACAACTGCACTACTTGTTTAAAGGGAAAACAACACAAAGTCTCATTCCCACCTATAGAAGAACCAAAGTGTTAGGACCGTGTACGTACGTAGTACTAACTGATTCTTCTCGTTATACCGGATCAAATAGTGCGGAATCCTATTTGATTAGCGATCCAATCAGGGAGAACGTAATCAAGATCAATCCTAACGATTAGAAAACGTTAAGAATGGACCAGGAATGATCTGAGACGTTCTATGAAGTTGGAATGGATGAATACGACGCTCTGGGTTGGCTAGGGTTGCAAGTATTCGAAGTGTTCCGTTTTTCCACGAATTAAGTGGTATTTATAGGTAAGGGTTTCTCATTCGTGTGACTGAACCATTCCATTCGCATGGTTCAGTCGTGCGATTGAGCTATGCGTTTGATCCATACGCACGACTGAGCCTTCAGTCATACGACTGGTTCAATCTCATGCTTCAGTCTTACGACTAATCCAGTCTCCTGGTTGAATTGTGCGACTGAGCCATTCGCATGAAGTTGTTCACGCGTATGGTCCATTGGCATGGCCCATTCGCATGATAACTTCATAATGTTAAGTTTGAATGTGTTAGTTATCATAACATTAAGCATATCAACTCAAACAACCATCTACCTATATAAACTATCAACCATTCATTACACAACCCATTAATGAAACATTTAAACATTATAAGCATCCACAACCACTTGCATTTCATTAATCAACTATCAATTACATATAAGTAAGACATTACAAAGATATTACATTTAGCTCAGAATCTAGGTACACATGTATCAACAAACTCCCCCTTGGACCTAGATTCCTCTAATGGCTTGCTTTACCCATTATCTCCTCGTACTTCTTGAACTTCTCCTCTCTGGTTACACCTGCATGTATTTCAAATACAAAACAGATGCGTATGACATTCTGGAACTGAAGAGCTTGTACGATGTCTTGCGAGTCATAGAACAGTGGCCACCTGTAGAGAGTATAAACATCATTCTCTGACAAGTTCGTGAGCCACATTGGGTCAAATACCCTGATGACATCCATCTGTCCATCTCTGTTCAGAACTATGACTGCTTTTGTTGTTCGCCAATCGTAGTACCACCACTTGAAGTGTGGAGTGATGTCTTGAGGCATTTCCCTAAGAGGAATCTTCGACATAGTACGTGGAGGACGCCACTTCAACACAATCTTTGGCTTCCCGGTTCGTGAATCCACTTCAGACCTTCGAATGTACCTCGTAGGTTGCTGAGGCCTGAAGTTTACCCACCGGGTGTGGCACTCTTTCTTTAACGCAGCTTCGAACCAACCTGACATCTTTCTGGGATCAGCATAAAGAAGCTTTAGCTTTGCCAGTTGGTTGAGCTCAAAACCAGGTAGAGTTTTTAGATCGTGTGGGAATCTAAAATACTCGATACCTTTCTCTCTCTTAACCGCATAAACATTAAGGTCATCAAAATACGCCCACGATATAATTTTGCCAGACACCTTTTGATGTTTCTTTACTCTGTAGAGCTTGGTGTAGGCATCAGACATTCGAGCACTTCGTTGGGCACGAAGATCCGCAAAACAAGCAGCGCATTCCGCCTTTCTCTCTTTGACTTCCTCCTCAGTGGCTCTGGCTGTATCTTCTTATTTGTCGGACTCTTCTTCCATCTTATCCAGAGAATCAAACGTCTCGCTGACCAGATTGTCATCCAGATTTGGAATGACATGGTCTTCAGTGTCAGTGTACTCTGGATAGCATTGGTCTGTTATATCCTATATCTCAATCTCATATACATCGTGTAGTTCTTCTTCACTATCAACTTGAACTTCGGGAGCGTCTTTCACTATGTCGTCAGCGTTGAGTTTGAACATTTCTGCCAACTGTTCCTTAGTGAAGCTGTGAATAATCTCTCCCTCTTCTGGGGTATACTCAACCGATCTCCTTACGATCCCCTATAGATCAAGAATCATTGTTAATTGACTCTTGACCTGTTGTAGGGGTTCGACATCATATTCATCTCTTTGAAAGTTTGGATCTGCTTGATTTAAACATGCAACACAATATTTGTTAGTAAGTAATCAAACACAATCATTATTAAGACAAAAGATATAAACATTATTTACACAAGTGTTACACAATTTTCCAAGTACAAAAGCTTTTTAAATACAGAAACATAAATAACTAATCAGTACTTTCGTCTTGAATTTCAGGAGTATCTTTAGGTGGGGCAGACGTAGAGGTTCCTTGGTCTTGATGTTGTTTAGTACGCCTCTCGTCTGCTGCTTCATCACTTTGTTCTCCTGCAGCCTCTCCTCCTTCATCATCATCATCATCTTTCTTGTAATCACTATCACTACCTTCATCACTTTCATCATCCACATCATCGTCATCCTCATCATTATCGTCCTCCTCTTCATCATCCCCTTCACCAATCTTGAGGGGCTCAACCTGAGTTCCTTTTAGCTTTAGCAGGATAGACTTGTTTGCAGCCTTTAGCTCATCCAACTTCCTATCTGTCTCAATCTCATGCTCTAATAGACCAGTGATCTGATCAGTCTGTGCAGCGATCAGTTAAGCATGAGATGAAGTCAACTCCCTTAACCGATGAATCTCAGCTGTTGGGAGGAACACTGCTCTTTTAACTGCTGAAGTATTGGCCTCATCAGAGGCTAGCAACTTGACCACCATGCTGTTGAGCGCCGCAAGCTGATCTACCACTGAGACAGGTGGTATGAATGAGCTAGTTGGAACAGATGAGGGTCCGGTTTGGTGAGTAGTGGTAGTTGTGGTGGCTGTGGTGAATATGGGAGAGGATGGGAATGATGTAGTAGGCGGTACAGTGGTGGTAGTGGGTTGTATGGTGGTGGTGAGATGTCTGGTGGTGACTGGTGGTGGAATGGGTGTATGAGATGTAGGAATAGTGGTGGTGGCTTGAGGTGTTTGGGATGGAGTGGATGTGGTGGCTGTGGTAGTGACGGAGGTGGTGAAACGTATTCTTTTACTCTTCTTACCATGTGGTCTTGCCATGGTCTTCGTCCTTTTCCCAGTAGACACTGGGGTACCTACTCTGGTCCTTGATTCATCAGGGGCATAAGCCGGATCAGACTCTGAGTGTGGATCCCCTGATGTGCCAGACTGACCACCCACAACTCTCAGTCCTCTCTCTGTGGCAACCACTTTACTGCCAACTCTCCGGGTCAGACATTCTTCCTCGCTCTCTTCCTCATCATCGTCTGGCGGGCAGAAATCAGGTACAAACCTGGCAGCAGCCGTGTCTGTATGTGGTGATGCCTGAGCTGTGTGAGTGGAGGGGCCCTCAGAAATAACCGGCCTACTACTGCCATCATGGCTATCATCGTCATCTGAGTCATCAGATGATATCGCAATCACCTCAGTATCAGATTCGCTGTCATCATGACGCCATTTGCGTCTCCGTGGTGCAACATAATCATCCCGGGCCAGATGCCCTATCAACCTCTTCATCACGGGCTTGACCTGCTTGCCCCTATACACCTTCATTCTCCCAAGAGTGATGTCATCCATAATCTCTAATGCCACTGAACCACTCTTTTCCTTGGGCAGATCAGGCAACTTCTCATCAAAAATCAGCTGTAGGAATTAGGGGTACATGCAGAAGCCTTCCTTCCCCTTTGCCTCTAAATTCTCTATCAGATACGTGAAGATCATGTTGGAGAAGCTGAAGGGGTGGTTAAAGACCAATGCAACATAGGCATTCTGGATTTGGTCCGACAGATCATCAAACCCACCCCTCCTGGATGCTATGCACTTCAGTATGACGTGTGCTAGGTACTTGTACTGGGGGCTCAGGTTGCTTTTGTTCAGCACACCTGAGTTGATATCCCCGCAGTCCCCGATCCTCATAAAGCAACCTCGAACTCTTAGAGGATGCAACTTAACTGGATGAGCTGCATCATCTCCAAATCCCAATACCCTCCTGATATCTGCCGCTGTAATTTCGATCTCCCTACCAAAGATAGTACTTCGGATACGGTAGGGTTCCACAGATCTATCTACCGAAGCTCCCTCCCAGAATGATTGGAGAATGCACTGGTAGGGAGTACAGGGTGTGGATATGGATCTGTATATCCGTGATCTCCTAAAAAAATCGATGATCCCAGCAAATTCACCACCATTCCTCGAGGTGGAATCCAAGTGAGCACAAATGTTGTGCTTTGGATTAATGGTCCAACGATTAGCCATAATCCTATAACAAATAGCCAACGCACGTGAGAACACATGAAAAACGGAGTTTGACCAAATCAGAGAAACTATTCAGTTCATTTGTGCGATTGAACTCATTCGCATGATTCATTCGGCCGATTGAATGAATCGTCCCTTTTAATTGTGCGATTGAAGTTCATTCTGGAGTCCAGTCGTATGACAAACTCAACTCATTCGCATTATTCATTCGGCCGATTGAATGAGTCGCCCCTTTCAATCGGGCGATTGAAGTTCATTCTGGGGGACCAGTCGCATGACTCACTGTTCGATTCCATTAAGACTCAGATCAAACCATATTGCAAGTTAGACATTAAACTTAGGTTCTTTAGACTCGCAATCATGTATCTGAACCACCTAATCCACTGATTTAAAATTGTATGTGATGAAGGTAGTTTATTGGTCAAAACTTATTGTCGGATCAAAACTAGGTCAATTACGTTCGGATTAATGCAACATTCAACTATAACCATCATCAATCATACGCATAATACCTGTATAACAGTGCCAAAATGATAGAAATCTAGTACAATCGATGTTGGAGTTCAAATCAAATTTGAGCAGAGTAACGGTGCGTTTTTGCGATTTAGGGCGAATGGGGTCTGCGATCGACTGAGTTCCCTATTTATACTAAAACTCATCTCAGTCGGGCAACTGAACCCATTCTCTCGACTCATTCGGCCGACTCAATATCCAGTCGTACGACCGAGTCTAATCGCATGACTTAGCCGTGCGATTGAAACTGGGTCGTACGATTCACTCAATCGACCAGTTCCATTCGCTCAATTGACCTCCATTCGCACATTTGACCTAGTCGGTCACTTTCAATCGGCCGATTGAGCTCATTCATATGGCCCATTCGTACGATTGTCTTCAATCGTATATCCCATTCGTACGACTGGATCATACTAATCATGAAGTCGTGCGATTGGGCTATACTTGTGGCATTTTAGTCATTTCCTTTATCGACACTTAGTTTTCTTAAACAATTGATAAAATGTTATGTGCAATTGATCATCTCAGACATGACCATGTTAACAAAACAGTTTGAACACCTCAGACGTGATCCATTTATCCACCTGATCATCTCAGACATGACCCATTTATCCACCCGATCATCTCAGACATGACCCATTTATCCACCCGATCATCTCAAACATGATCCTTTTATCCACCTGATCATCTTAGATATGATCCTTTTAACCTTTCATAAACAATTTGTTAAATAAACATTAAGCTCGTTTAGTGATGTTAACAGAGAACAATATACACAGTCCGACAAAGACACACTTATACTAATAAATTAAAGAAATTTTAAAACACGAACAAAAACGAACATCTTTTTGTGATTTTTGTTAGGGTAGGTTTGTGTAGCTCATTAGCATTTACATCATATCAAGGACAGACTCATATGGAATCAAACAGGCATAAACAACATTACTTGGAACCTTTGATTAGTATTTAACGTTAAACACTTGCATATCACAGCTTTCACACTTATCTAAGACTTCTAAGATCTAACTCGGAATCATGCTTGATATGATACATAACGTACTTTGATTATCAACTTCAGTCGGTGCATACACGACGATTGTCAGTATATTTGTCCACTTAAATCCATACACAGACTTTTGACATGCATTGGTAAATAATTAAGTTATATTATTTCAACCAACATTTGTGGATCCCAAGCTTATATGGTAATCAGTATTCCTTAGAGGACTTTCGAGCGGTCTATAGGTATTTTGACAAGAAGAAACTATTCTTAGAGCTTTCAAAGAGAAACCAAGCCTCAGGTCAGTGCCATCGCACAGTAGAGAGGCGGCAAACAACAATGAATTCTAGAATATGTAGGTTATGCTTATCCTCAGGTCAGTGCCATCACACAACAGAGAGGCACACAACCTATCTCCTTGTTAGAGCATTTCTTATTTTTCTTTTTCGCATAACGCACCAACAACATTTTGTTATCAGCATGATTGCGCTTGTATTCATATTTTTCTTTTGCTCTTTTGTAGTCACACGCACACCTTTGGTGGCGATTATTTGCTCGTTATTCCTTATCGGAAATGGCTGATTGTGTTAACCAGTGATAAGATGGGAACCCACAGTTGATTGAACCATTTAGTTTAGATTGAGTTTACCAATGACGTCTACTCGTCTAATGTGTTGAATCTACCGACACAACGTATAGTGAACTAGCACCTCCCTAGATCAACTTTCTCCGTGTAGTTACAATACCAACCAAGCGTACTATCATCTTCCCATTTTGTTAGACTCAGACTTCTCGGATTTATAATTTTTCTTGATTTAATTAGCCTTGCAAAACCGAAAATCTTTTGGTGTTCCAAGTAACCCGATGCCTGTGTACTATCACTTTCCATTTTATTGAGTCATATTTCCTGTCTTTTTGTCTATGCCTTTTCAGCTTTACTTACCTTCCCCTCCTTTTTTTAATAAATGAATACTGAAATAATAAACCTCCCCTAAAATTCTAAAACAAAAAATCTTTTTGTGTTTTTGGATTTTTATAACGCAAGAAAATTAAAAAAGTAAAATAAAAGAAATACTAAAAACTTTAAAAGATGGTGTCGGACTATGTATCTGTTTCTTCTAATATAACATCACTTTTCTTTTTAACACCGTTGACCTCTAACAGATAGAAAAATCTTGGTTTATCAAACGGTTTGGTGTAGAGGTCAGCGCGTTGAAAATCCGTGTTTATTTTGACCACATCAATTAAGTGTTTTTCATAGCAGTCGCGTATGAAATGATACTTTATGCCTATGTGTTTGGTCTTAGGATGTTGTACCGGATTTTTAGTTACTGCAATTGCAGCAGAATTATCAACTTATACAGGAGTAGAAGTGAAATGCAAACCATAGTCTCGCATTTGCTGTTGTATTCAAATGATTTGAGAGCAGCAGCTGGCGGCGGCAACATATTCAGCTTCACAGGTAGATAGAGCAACTGATGTCTGCTTCTTGCACTGCCAAGTTACCAATCTCCTCCCGAAAAATTGACATCCTGCTGACATAGACTTGTAATTCATTTTGCAGCCTCCATAATCTGAGTCACTATACACTGTTAGCTCAAAGTCATCATCATGAGTATACCACAACCCTAGTGTTGGTGTACCCTTCAGATAACGAAAAATCCTTTTGACTCCAATTAGATGATTGACTTTGGGTTTCGCTTGATATCGGGAACATAAACATATGGCATACATGATATCTGGACGCGAAGCTGTGAGATACATGAGAGATCCGATCATCCCACGATACATAGTGGCATCCACCAAATCCCCATTCTCATCAGGAGCTACATCATGATTTGTGGCGAGTGGGGTACCAGCTGCAGTGACATTTTCCATATCAAAGCGACTAAGAATGTCACCGACATACTTAGTTTGATGCAGAAAAATGCCGGTAGGGGTTTGATCCACCTGTAATCCTAGGAAGAACTTCATTTCTCCCATGGCACTCATCTCAAACTCAGCCTTCATCACAAATTCAAACTCTTTACACAATTCATCATTTCGTGAACCGAAGATTATGTCATCCACATATATTTGCACCAGAAGCAAATCACCATCCTTTTCTTTGATAAACAATGTACAGTCAATCACACCCCTGCAAAAGCCATGTTTCAGCAGATGGGTGGAGAGCTTTTCATACCAAGCTCGAGGAGCCTGATGTAGCCCATACAGAGCCTTGTCTAACTTGTAGACTCTGTCCCGATGATAAGGATCTTCGAATCCTTCGGGTTGACTGACATATACCTCTTCATGGATTTCCCCATGCAAGAATGCACTCTTAACATCTAGTTGATAGACTTTGATCTTCATGTAAGAGGCGTAGGCTAGAAAGATGCGAATAGCTTCCATTCTAGCTACAGGAGCAAAGACTTCATTATAGTCGATTCCTTCGACTTGTCTGAAGCCCTGAACAACCAACCGTGCCTTGTTTCTGATAACAACACCCTGGTTATCCTTCTTGCACTTAAGTACCCATTTGGTACCAATTACTTTGACTCCTTTGGGTCTGTCAACAAGAGTCCACACTCCAAGTTTCTTGAACTGTAGCAACTCCTCTTGCATAGCATTGACCCAGGCTTCATCCTTAAGGGCATCACATACGTGTTTGGGTTCAATTTGAGAGACAAAACATCGGTAAGCTCCATCATTCACGTAGCCCTTTTCCATTACTTCAACGTAATCAGCAGTGTACAATCGACTTCTAGTCTGCAGGCCGGAGTAGAGATCGCTAATGATAGCATCTGGTGGATGACTTGTACTGATCCTAGTCAAGGGGGTTGTAGGAACAACGACTTCAGAGTCCATAGTTGTGACTGAAGGTTCAGTATCTGTATTTTCAGATGCGGGTGTAGCAGCTGAAGAGCTTCCTTCATGATTAACATTAGGTAACTATACTGGTTCAGGTGCTTCTTCATCCTCTGATGATTCCTCACTTTCATCCTGATCGGCTGAGGTAGATCCCGATGAACCACTTGCAGGAGTTGTATCGCTAGTATCCAGATTCGGTGAATTGAGAACATCGTGCATCATCTGAGTAGCAATATCATCATCTGAATCTATCTGAGGAAGATTGAATGATTTGAAAAAGCCATCGTAGTCAAAGAATGATGATGGACCTTTTCCAGCAGGGGGGATAGTGAAACGTTGAACATCAACATTGCACCATACTTCTACCTGACAAGTAGAGTTGTTGTAAACTCGTTTGTCTGGTATACTGTATCCCAGAAAGATTCCCTGATTTGCCTTTTCATTAAACTTGCCTTCTTGAGTTTTCTTCAGAAGTGTACAAGGAGCATTGAAAGGTTCCAAATACTCCAAGTTTGGTTTACGCTTCTGTAGTAACTCATAGCAAGTCTTCCTGTGCCTCTTCACTACTCCAGAAGGTGGTTATCAATCCAGCAATCATCCGACAAACCCTAAAATTGGATGATGCCACCTTCCCAACCGACTACCCAAAAGGCACCACTGATCTTTCTTTTGCACATCATGACTATCAGGGTGACCTATCTGCCTTACCCTACTCAAGAAATATTTCCATGATCCAGAACGCCTCATTTTTCACATGGTAAATGTATGCTTAGCCCCGAAGACTTCATCATGGGATCAAATGTCTACAAGGTGGCAGCAGGTATTATTCTCTATCCTTGAGAAACAACCACTAAACTTTTCTGAAATACTATTTTTGGAACTTAGGGATATGGCCACAAAACCTTTTGCAAACCGTTGGATTTTATATCCACGGTTCATAATGGCCATAATAGGGTACCAGCTTCATGCTGAAGGACTAGTTGGCACTGGAGTCCCTACCATGGCTGTATTCCCTGAGGTATACTCCAGGCACAACACAGACCAAACATTGAAAAAGGCTGCCAAACTGCAAAAACCCACGCAGCTGGAACCCACAGCCTCCACCTCAAAGTCCAAAGTCCCCACCAAACCCAAGAAAAAGAAGCCCAAAACGGCTACTCAGGGTGATGAGTCCCCTGAGGATGCCCCTGCACAATACAGGCAGGAAGTAAGTGCTACTACGATTCTCCCAGCAATTACAACGACTCCACCAACCACAACCGCTCAGGCATCCTCTCTACAGGAGCCTAAAGCAACCACTTTTGGGGAACCCACACATCTGGGGCCTTTCTCACTTGAGGAGGCTGTCATTGAAACACACCAATATCCCCTGGTGCATACTGCTTCTACCCTATCTCCCACTGTAACCGCCCCTTAAAGCCCGACATTAATAATTGCTAAAGTGTTGACTCATCTTAACACTCCACCCTCTCCCCAGAAACCAATCACAACTGAGAAAACACCAACCACAGAGAGGGTGGATACAAGTGTTGATGGGAGCCCACAACACAGAGAATCACTTGTCTCATCTCCAAGTATGGCAAAGGAGATAGGACAATCTGGTGAGGCTGCCACTTCCCCTGTATCAGCAAATGAACAGGAAGAAGCTGTACCATCTCTATGTCCTCACCAGAGGCAACTGCCGCTGATAGATCCAATCCGGAGGCTGGAAGTCCCCAGAACCAAGAACAAGGGGTACATGCGAACATTGAGCTACACTCAGCACATGTACATCCTGACTTAGTCAGGAGGTCAGGTGATTCAGTTCAAATTGATGATGACCTGAGCTTCTTCTTTGATGTAGTTGCTCAAAACACTATTCTTGAGGATAAGGTTAGTAGACTCAAAGAGCTACTAGCCAAAATGCCTCAAGAACAAAGTCCATCTGCCACCATTAACCCACAGATGGCATCTTCACCTGAAGGTCTCACATACACACAGCCACTCCCACAAACTCAGCCACCTGCCCCTGCTTCTGACACTAGTTCTCAGTGACAGAACCCCCCTGAGCAATTAGCTGCTATCTTTCAAAATTCCTTACCTCTCATCACACCCTTGATCACTGATATTGTGATCAAAACCCTGGATGACATGATTTCTCTACAATATAGCCCTTGGTGGAAGCTGTTGTGGCCAAGACACTTTCTAATAGTCAAACCCTTGCAACCAAAAAGGGGGAGACATCTGTGAAAGTTACTAAAAGGAAGAGAGTGGAGGAGGAAGTGAAAGAGAAAGAAGTGGAGGTAGGGGTGGAAAAAGAAAGGGAGTTAGTTGTGGAGACCGAGAAGGAGAGGGAGAAGGAGGAGGGAGCTGAATTGGTAAAAGTAACTGAAAGTCAAAAAGACTTTCATGTTACATACAAGAAGAAGAAAGGAGAAAAGGAGAAAGATCTAGCTGTCCTTGTCAAGGAGGCTAATGCTAAACATAGCAGGTCAATGGACAATATCATCGATCAGCTGTTCAGGCAAGGCTTTGACACTGACACTGCTAAGCTAGATCAGGAGATTAGGAAGTTGGAGGTAAAAGAGATTAAGTACCGATGGTCTTGTTATAGCCAAGAGGAAAAAGAGAGACTTGAGGCTATGATAAGATTCATTTCGAAGTATCTAGGGAGAGCAGTCCTCGAGATAAAATCATGGACCAGGGACAGCATTTGGGCAATAACCACCAAGATCTGTTCGTCTGAAGCATTTACAAAAGGGCTAGTCATAGAAGCCCTCAGTGAAGCCGGTGCTGGGAACAAGACTGAGTTAGCCAAATAAACCAAGGCCTCTCTCACATCTAAACTACTAGCTCAGCTTACCCAATTTCCCACACCAAAAACCAAACCACCACCCACAAAACCAACCCCCTCTCCATCAAAACCCATAGCCAATGATGCACCCTTGAAGAGGAAGAGAAGGGTATTGAGGCTAGAAGAAGAAGAAGAAGAGGATGATGAGGACCAAGATAGGCTGCCTCTCTCTGCAGTCATATCTTTACACAAAGCCAAACCTTTATCCATCACTCATGCCTCACAAATGGATGTTATGAGGATTAAATTTGAAGAAGAATAGCAGCATAAGCTATATGATGAGGAGCTGTTGAGAAGAGTAGATAAAGCTTATGCTGCTTCATCATCAATTGTTAATATGAAGAAACAAGCTCTGAGATTAGTCACTTTAAGGCATACATTTTAATACCAAAAAGACAAAGTGAGAATTTGGCCTGATCCTAGGGTGTCTCACAGGATCAAAAAGAAAGACATTCCACTGAGATACAATGGCCAAGTAAAGAAGATTGTAGATGAAGTGATCACCTTGGCCATTGTAGTATCACCCTGGGAGATAATTGAAGATTTCAAGAAGACCTATCAGGCTAACTTGCCACCCCAAAATTTGATGGAAAATAGAGTGATTAAAAAGGGTTTAGTCTACAAGAGGTTTGAGAATCTTTGAAGGAATGAGCTCCAGTTGTTCTTAGAGGGTGATCACCCTGATGAGTTCGCCTATAGGGCTATAACAACTGTGGAGCTCAAAAATGGTAAACATGTCAAATTCATCTCAGAGCTCTATGGGCCTGAAGGATTATTTGAGGGTGAGGCAGAGAATCATACCATGGAGGAACAAGTAATATTTTTAGAAGCCTACACCAGAGAATCCTACAGGCTCATAGTTGGGAAGTAGATCTTATGGATGGGACAACAACTCTGTGTCCAATTCCCCAAAACAGAGTTCCCATCCATACTATGCGAATCAGATCCTTGAAGACTTCTTCCCAGGCCAGTGCTTATATGGGTCAACTTCTGATCTGATCCAGAAGGAAATAGACCAATATTTCTGCCATCAATAAGTGGGACAACAATAAGCTTAGAGGTTTTGGCTGCATTGGTTCAGGGGGAGATGTTGGACCAAAAGAACCAATGAGCCAAGATCAAGAAAACCTCTAAGTCCCACAAGACATCACAACAACTGCTGAAAGCTTCATCAGCAGTTTGACAAAGACTGAAGACTTCAACAGCTGAAGATCAAAGAACTGAAGAACAACAGCTGAAGACCTCAAGTACTGAAGACACAAGTACTGAAGACTTCAAGTACTGAAGACACAAGTACTGAAGTCTCAAGTACTGAAGACACAAGTACTGAAGATCAACAGGTGAAGAACTGAAGAACTGAAGATCAATAGCTAATGTACAAAGACTGATGACAAAGACTGAAAACATCAGCTGATGACAACAAATGAAGTCATCAGCTGATGAAACATCTGAAGTTAAAGTCTGAAGACAAGTACTAAAGCTTCAGAGTTTGTCACAACAGCTGAAGAAGCATTCTTCATTTGTTATGATGGTTTATCTTTCAGCTTTTTCTTATCAATAGTTTTATTTTCTATTTCAGTAGTTTGTAAAACGACTGAAGAGTATGTTCTTCAGTCGTTGTAGTTTTTCAGTAGTTTCTTTTCATTACTTGTAATGAGTTAACACTTAGGCTTTTTGTAAGAAGATGTCAGCTGTTTGACATCTTCAGTAGTTGTGTTAACTCTTCAGTAGTTAAGTTAGTTTCTATAGTTTGTTAAAATAACGGTTTGATGTCACTGTCAAGTGACATCAGCTGTCGTCATTTCTCCCATAAAAGGTAGATGACCTAATTGTAATCCTTGTCGAAGCGTGTGATCTAATAGGAAACACCTTTTTGTAGAATTCTCTCTCTCTCTCTATAACTTACTGTTACATGCATAATTTCTTGTGTTCTTGCTTTAATTTCTAATTCTTGTGCTAAATCCACTGCGAATCAAACCTAATTGATCAAACTAGAGGCTGAGATCCTTACATCATTCTCCATTGATTTAACCTTATCAGGCCTTAAACATCTTACTCTGAACGAATAAGTGGGACAAATCTCATCTTGACTACATACGTCTCTCACAATTCCTTATATCATACCTGAACTCAGACTTATGTACTACCATATTTTAGAACAGCGAAGAACTGAGCCAAAGTATAACATTTGGTGAATATCAAGACCCAATATGTATCTCAGGTCAGAGGATACCAAATGATGTTCGCCTTTACTCAAAATTACTTATGATCAATCAGGAAGATTCCATGTGGTAATATTTGAGATGCAAGTCAGTCCAATATTTGTATCCCACAAATATCTATGAACTTTTGTAGCAACCCATTGCTCTATATTCATCCTTATGAATATCAACCAATCCAAGTTCATAATAATCTTACCCTCACACTTGTTCCCACAAGTCTGAACGACTACGGACATTTAGAGTAAACAATTTACTCATGAATTAAACATGCTAAATTGAAACATTAATTGAAACATTATAACCAAATAATTTTATTCAAATAATAAAGAGTTCTACATATCCAAATACAAAATTTATAGATCAAATCCAATCACTAGAATATCAAAGTCCTATGGAACAAGTATGACATTCATGCTTTGCCTTTTCAAGGAGCTTCATGAGAGGATGTGCAATGTTTTGATCCGTGTGAACTTTGCGAATACATATCTTTCCCTTTTCAACTTCATCTCGTATGTAGTTGAATCTCCGCTCAATGTGCCTAGTCTTTTGATGAGCACGAGGTTCCTTGATTTGAGCAATCGCACCCTCGTTATCATAAAAGATCTCTAGGGGGTCCTGAATGGAAGGGACAACCCCTAGATCGGCAATGAATTTCTTCAACCATGCAGCTTCTTGAGCTGCTAATGAGGCAGCGACATATTCTGATTCTGTAGTTGATAGAGCCACCACATCCTGTTTGGAGCTCTTCCAAGAGACCGTACCTCTATTCAAAATGAAAATATATCCCGATTGTGACCGTGAATCATCACGATCGGTTAGGAAACTCGCATATGTGTAACCTTTTACAACGAGTTCCTCATCACCAGATCCATAGATTAGGAACATATCTTTTGTCCTCCTTAGGTACTTAAATATGTTCTTAACAGCCATCCAATGACTATTTCTAGGATTTTGCTGGTATCTACTTGTCATGCTTAAAGCGCATGACACGTCCGGTCTAGTGCATATCATTGCATACATGATGGATCCAATAGCAGATGCGTATGGGATTGCCTTCATTTTATCTTGCTCATCCTTTGAGATAGGACAAGGAGTTGTACTCAATATCGTTCCTCTTTGAATAGGTACCGTACCTCTCTTAGAGTTCTCCATCTTGAACCTTTTCAAGATTTTATCAATGTATGCACTTTGATATAAACCAATCAATCGCCTTGATCTATCCCTATAGATCTTTATTCCCAGAATATAGGCGGCTTCACTAAGATCCTTGATGGAAAAACAACTTCCAAGCCAGCTTTTTACACCTTCCAAGGTTGGAATGTCATTTCCAAATACTATATGTCATCAACATACAATACTAGGAAAGTTATGACGTTCCCACTAGCTTTCTTATGAACACAAGTTTCATCAGTGTTCTAGATGAATCCGAATTTAATTACTTCTTCATCAAAACGGTGATTCCAACTTCTTGATGCTTGTTTCAATCCATAGATTGACTTCTTTAACTTGCATACTTTATTAGGATGTTTTGGATCGACAAATCCTTCAGGCTGAACTATATAGACATCTTCCTTAAGATATCCATTTAGGAAAGCGGTTTTGACATCCATTTGCCAAATCTCATAATCATAATGAGCAGCTATGGCAAACAATATCCTTATAGACTTTAGCATCACAATAGGTGACAAGGTTTCATCATAATCAACCCCTTGAGTTTGATTGAAACCCTTTGCTACAAGTCTAGCCTTATAAGTATCCAAGTTTCCATGCATATCGGTTTTCTTCTTGAAAACCCACTTACTTCCAACTACCTTGGAATTAATAGGTGGTACAACAAGTTCCCAAACTTGATTGTCATACATGGATTGCATCTCAACGTTCATGGCTTCAAGCAATTTGTCACAAGTCGAATTGGACACTTCATTATGGTATGTGGTTGGTTCATCTGAATCTACTATATAGCATCCATCCATAAAAATCTGTATCTTTCAAGTGGATTACTAGTTCTACCACTTCTATGAACGTTTTGTGTGTATTGATCAACCACTTGATCATCCTCAACATCCTCATGTTAGTGCTAGTTTCAACCAAACGTGTATCGGGTTGTGGTTCTTGATCCTCCTCAAAATCCAGTGTTCTACTGCTAGTTTCTTCCATAAGGAACTTTGCTTCTAAGAACTCACCCTTTCTGGCAACAAACACTTTTTGTTCCAGTGGATCATAGAAATAATATCCCATAGAATCTCTAGGATATCCAACAAAGATACACTTGGTGGATCGGACATCCAATTTGTTTGGGGTGGGATTCATAACATAAGCGTCACAACCCCAGACCCTTAGGTATGATAGGGATGGAACTCTTCCATGCCATATTTAAAAGGGTGTCCTTTCCACCTTTTTGGTTGGGGCCATATTTAGAATACGGGCCGCGAAGAGCAAAGCGAAACCCCAAAATGGTAGAGGCAATGTGCTTCTAGCCATCATAGATCGGACCATATCTAATAAGGTTCGATTCCTCCTCTCAGACACACCATTATGTTGTGGTGTTCCAGGTGGAGTGAGTTGAAAAGCATCACTTAGGTATTCACCTCCTCTATCGGTGCGGAGAACTTTAATCGACTTGTTCAGTTGATTTTCTGCTTCATTCTTGAAGATTTTTAACGTTTCAAAAACTTCATCTTTGTGCCTTAATAAGTACACATACCCATAGCGACTATAATCGTCGGTAAAGGTAATGAAGTATCTTTCACCATTCCTACTCATTGGCTTAAAAGGACCACATACATCCGAATGTATGATTCCTAATAAATCTTTTGCCTTTCGTTAGTTCCAATAAAGGGTGCCTTAGTCATTTTTCCTTGTAAACAAGATTCACATACAACAAATGAATCACATTCATTTGTTTTTAAAAGACCATTCTTTTGAAGTGTTTGTATACGAATCTTGTTTATATGACCAAGACGACAATGCCAAAGATAGGTATCACTCAAATCCAACTTGAGTTTCTTGGTCTTAGCTTGGTACAATGAACTATTTAAAGTATTTTCATGAACCAATTCATAAATACCATTAATAGGAATAGCTTTAAAATAGAACATATCATTTAAAGAAACGTGAATATCATTTTCAACAAAAGATAATACATAATCATAATGTCTTAATTGTGATACAGAAATAATGTTTCTAGTCAAACTAGGAGCATACAAAAGATTCTTCAAAATAACATCCAAGCCACTTGGAAGTTTTAGGTGTAGGATTCTATATGCCCAAGACACGTAGAATATTGATACGATTAGTACGTTATGATCCAAGTCGGGTTATACCCAATAACAAGCTTAGCAAAAACCCATTAATATTTAATGATGATATGATCATGCAATTAAATATTTACACCAATTTATAAAATGGGTTTTGTAAATAAGTTGCATATGAGAAAGAACAACTTATTAGTATATTTTGTTCAATAATATTATTTGAAGTGTTATTTAAATTAGTTGTATAACACCAAATAATAATGAGAGTATACTACTTATACAATTAAATGGTTAATTGCATAAACTAGTTACAAGACTAGACAATATATGTGGTGTTAATATTTAATTTTATAAGAAAACCACCTTGTTTTCATCTATGTGGTCGTCCCCTCCCATGCATGTGTGATAGTGCCTTTTATTCCCTTGATAAGAACACACATGCATGCTTGTCAAGTTCCACTAACTTGGCCTTGATAAGAACACACACATGCATACTTGTCTAGCTCAACTAACTAGTCCAAGATGCTCTTCTTCTCATTCATTCAAGACATGCAAACAAGACCAAAAACACTCTCTCTTTCTCTCTAAAGCTACGGGTTTCAGCAGCAGAAAAAGAAGGGTTTTTGAGCTGTTCTTGGTGTAAAATCTTCCTAACAAGAAGGTGTTTGCAAGGAGGCTTGGGGTATACAAGCTTGAGGACTTCTATCCTTTAAGTCTTGGCCGATTTTGGACATCATTTCCACCTTTCTGTTGACTTTTGCTGCTGCTGAAATGTAGAAATCACAGCTCAATGTAGCTGTGATTTTATGTACATTTACATGTGTTCATAGCTTGCATATTCACATAAATGATCCTTTGTTATATGGGTTTGTTTTACACATATATATATCACCTAAACAACATGATTTTTCAGCTTAATAATCATGTTTTAAAGTTGTTATTCCGCTGCGTTTTCAGAAAGTTTAATGGGTTAAACTTTGATTCAGTGTTCTAACAAATCCTACAATGGCATCTAGAGCTGGTTATGTGGATAGCTAGCTTGTATGGTCCTTTAAAAATTGTTTTATGGACTTTAAAACCCCATTAGGGGCTCCTATGTTCTTGTATATTGAATCCCTAAACTTTCAAGGTCATATCACACATGCTTGTGATTAAACCTTGAAAGATATATATGATGATATGTATATTGTTTGGACAGTGTTTAAAACCTGAAATTTCAGTTTATGTTGGCTAAAATTTCTTGGTTTTAGTGGGGTTTCTTTAATATATTTGGATGATATGATGAATGTTCTTGTTGGTGCATAACCTAGCATTTGGCCTTGTGTTTTTGTTTTGGGGATGTTTGCAATGTTTGGTTTTGGTTTATTCAATTGGGTTGTATATTAATTTGTGCTTTGTTTAAAAATGTAATTTGTCTATTTATTCATTGGGATGTAATAATAGATTAGGAGTATTTTTCTTTTACTAGAAAGTATGTATTAGGATATATATTTTGTAATAGAAGATGCTCGGGAAGGAAGCACAAGAGGAAGACACAAAGAAGGACTTGAAGCATATGGATGCAAGTTCAAGTGGGGTCTATGAAGACCTCAATTTTGTGTTATATTCAACCCTTAGGAAAGACCAAATGACCATACTTGTGATGGCAAACAAGTGTGGTCACAATAGTAGCTATGGTTATGCACATTGTGGTTGTTTATATTATGCTTGTTTGATTGTGAATGATTGCATGATATTTGGATATGTTAGAGAGTCTTAATAAAAATGATCTTAACAAGCTAATATAAAATGGTTCTTAGTCATTAAATGTTAATAAATGGTTATTAAAAGGATTAATGATTTTATAATAAAATGGGTTTTATTAAAGGACCATAGGGTATCTTGTATTTGAAATCTCTAAACATTTGAAAAACAAGATCAACACCGTCCTTTTACATAACACTTAAGTCACTTGGGAACTCTTAGTGGGATAAAGGTCACCTAACCATTTTGAGGGAACTTATGACTTAAGGTGAGAATGCCATATTTGTGGGATAAAGGTCACCTAACCACTCATTTTGGCAAACTCAAACATGTGTGTAAGTAGGATGTCTTGATTTGCAAACCATGTTAAATGGATCACCTACAATATGGTTTCCAAATGGTGTTGATGGGATTAACATGCCGACTTTACATATGATGTTTAAAGTCGATCCCATACCTCTAGAAGTTGCAAATGGTTGCAACCGTCAATCGTTGACCACCTTATTAATTTAAATCGTGGGATAAAGGTCACCTACCCACAATTTGAACGTAATGTTGGCTTCTATATTTTAAAATAAAAATGACCTTAAAAGGCATTAATTAATAAAAAATAGAAAATAGGAATAACGAAAATACTAAAATAGATCTTTGTTAAATTTTGTAGATGGCCACCAATAATGAAAATCATGATAACTCATCCGCGTCCACCCAATCACTACGAGCGATCCTCCAAAAGGAACGTCTAAATCATAACAACTTTATTGATTGGTATCGAAACATGAGAATCGTTCTCAAGCAAGGGAGAAGAATCGTTCTCAAGCAAGAGAGAAAATCATGGAGATCCGGGTCGTCTAAAACATACGATCGTCTCTCTTGCTTGAGAACGATTCTCATGTTTCGATACCAATCAATGAAATTTTTATGACTTGGACGTTTCTTTTGGGGAATCGCTCGTAAAGATTGGGTGGACGTGGATGAGTTATCAAGATTATCATTGTTGGTGGCTATCTACAAAATTTTAACAAAGATCGAATTTAGTATTTTCGATATTACTATTTTTAATAATTGATTAATGCCTATTAAGGTCATTTTCATATTAAAACCTAGAACCCAACATTACATTTAAATAGTGGTTAGGTGACCTTTATCCCACAATTTATATTAATATGGTGGTCAACGATTGACGATTGCAACCATTTGCAACTTCTAGAGGTATGGGATCGACTTGAAACATCATATGTAAAGTCGGCATGTTAATCCCATCAGCACCATTTGGAAACCATATTGTAGGTGATCCATTTAACATGGTTTGCAAATCAAGTTACCCTACTTGCACACACATGTGAGTTTTCCAACATAGGTGGTTAGGTGATCTTTATCCCACAAATGTGGTATCCCCACCTCAAATCATAAGTTCCCTCAAAATGGTTAGGTGACCTTTATCCCATTGAGAGTTTTCAAGTGACTCAAGTGTTGTGCAAAAGGATGGTGTTAGACTTGTTTCAAAATATTTAGAGATTTCTTAATTCTAGTTTAGAAAACTCTATGTACCTTATATTTGCATGCTTTCAAATACAAGGTACCCTATGTTTTACCTTTTAATAAAACCTCTTTTATTAAAACCATTAATCCTTTTAATAACCTGTTATTAACCACTTAATGATAAAGAACCATCAATTTTCAGCTTGTTAAGTTTGTTAATGAGTTTGTAATGTATGTCCAAATATCAACCAAACAATCAAACAACAAACATTCAAACAAGCATAACCATTGCCACTAAGTTGACAACACTTGTTTGCCATCATAAGTGTTGTCATAAGGTCTTTCCTAAGGGTTTGTAATAACACATTATATGTGTCCATGGACTCCCACTTCAATCTATATCCAAATACTTCAAGGTCCATGTCTTTGATGTCCACCTTTGGGTCTTCATCTTGTGCATCTTCCTTTTACAAAAATTATATCCTAATACATTTTTCTAATAAAAGAAATGCACCTAATCTATTTATAACATAACCGAATGAATAAATAATTACAACCCAAATAATAAACATAAACATTACAACCCAAATGAATGAATAAAACAACCATTCCAATCATCCAAATAACACAAGGCCAAAGGCTAGGTGTCACACCCCCACTGATAGCGGAAACACGGGGATGCGAGCTAGACGGGATCGTCATAACACATGGTATACGATAGAGAAGCAATATAAATATGATGACAAGCATGTCATGACGACACCCGAACACAAACGGAGACTTGTGTCGCGTTTAGTCAATATTCACGACAACATAGCCATAAGCATAGCATGTAAGGATCACATAACCATATAGAATAACATTGTTTAGTTTCCCACAACCTGGGAACAAGTGTTCAAAAGAATGTTAATTGTTTAATGGACTGCAACAATATACAAAAGTTGTTTATCATGTATGTTTAGTCTTAAAAATGCTTCCTAGGGTCTCCACTAAAAGGCAGCACTCCTAGAATCTTTAATTACCTTGATCACCTGAAAAAGATATGCTCAAAATGGTCAACATAATTGTTGGTGAGCTTCACAGGTTTTAAGTAATAAAAGATGTTAAGATGAAAAAAACTTGTAAGTTTATTAATAGTTACCGCAACTACACTTATGTGTAAGCAGTTTTACGAGATATGGATAGCTACAGCCAAACCTAAACATTGGTTCCACATGAGAATTGATGGCTATAAAGTGAGCATTCCTAAAACGTAAGTAGTTTAATATGATGTAGCAAGATCCACAAAGCGCATACATATAGATTACCACCAAACCAATCCTTAGGTCCCATTACCAGGACTAATGGTTGTATTGAACGATTTTCCATAGCATAATAAGTTAACATGATGTAGCAAGATCCACAAAGCGCATACGTATAGGTTACAACTAAACCAGACCTTAGGTCCCATTACCGGAACTAATGGTTGTATTGAAAGACAAGTTTCACATGACGTAGCAAGATCCACAAAGCGCATACGTATAGATTACAACCAAACCAGTCCTTAGGTCCCATTACCGGAACTAATGGTTGTATTAAAACACAAGTTTCACATGACATAGCAAAATCCATGAAGCGCATACGTATAGATTACAACCAAACCAATCCTTAGGTCCTATTACAGGGATTAATGGTTGTAATGGATTCTTGGCAAAGAAGAACCACAAAGTAGACCCATAAAGAAGAACCACACCGCCGAGAGCATCCAAGGTCAATAGTATTCATAAGTAACATCATACAACACATAGCATCAAGTAATAGCGCATAGTAATGAAAAGCCCCCAAGTAATATACAAGGTAGCAACATAGCATAGAGTCAAGAGTCATAATAGCATCAGTCAATAAGATAAGCAAGATAAGTTAACCATAAATGTTGCAGCAGACTTCCACTAGGGAGGTGCTTGAAAATGTGTTAAGTAAGTGAGCATTCTTTTCCCCCAAATTTGGAAATGTTTCAAAGTCATATAAGCATCAAAAGGGGCCATAAAACTCAGTGAATAGATGATAAGCACGTATGATGAATATTCCCAATAGTAGTACGCTATGAACGGTCAAATACCTATTGATAGTTACTGACAAGCATTAATATATGCATAAGGCATATGATGACATTCGATTAGTTCGGGCTGTCTCGGTTCAGTCGTGGGTAACACTTGCACACAAACACACGTAATAGATCTTATGTAGATCTAGATACTAGTAACGTTACCATTGTTGATAAGATTTGTGTAAAAGGGTTACCATTGTCAGAAAAATACTTGGTAAGTGTTTGTGTTATGATTCATTTGTTACAAATTGTAAAATGTTAAGTTGGTTGGATTTGATATAATATTGATAAGTTTGATAATGTTAGTCTTACAGATCATGATCAACCATGGCAACCGGGTCGATGTCACGTTAACATCACACGACAACACACACTGCACATAGGAAGGGTTCACACGCAATGACTCCAATTGCACGCCAGGACTAGACGCACGACTGGACACTTCGTTTGCACAAATCAACTCTCAGTCGTGCGAATCAGCTTCATTCGCACGATTGAACTCCCATTCGTGCGACTAAGCATTCAGTCATACCACACAACACCCCAATCGCACGACTCAACCTTCCATTCGCATGATTCAACCCTCAGTCGTACGAATCGGCTTCGTTCGTACGACTGAACCTTCATTCGTACAACTGGATCTTCAGTCGTGCGATACACACAGTCGCACACAATCATCCGCATTGACTCAATCGCACACACTCTCAATCGCATGCATTCAATCGCACAACACACCCATACACGTGGACTCAGTCACACGACTCACCCCAGTCGCACCACTCAGTCGCAACATAGACTCAGACGCATGGACTCAGTCGCACGACTCACTCAGTCGCTCGGCTCAGTCACCTGAAAGACCCAGTCGCCTGAACAGTAAGTTCGTGACTGCTGAAGTGCAGAGCAGCATGCAGCTGCTCTGAGCACGAGTTTCACATATCAAGAACCTCCAGAAACACTCATCTAACATCTCTAAGTAAGAAGCATACTTAAAAAGGCCAAATAAGCACCCCCACGACCTCTTGTGCTCGGGTTGAATCCCGAGCACCCGAAACCCTAAAAATCATAGCTACAAAATAACCAAAAATAGACAACCGAGGTCATCTACCTGCTTGAAACGTGTTGTCTAGGCTGTAGTTGAGGTTCAACCGATGAAAACGAGATGAAAACGGGGCGGTTCGGTGCCAGGATGAAGTAGAAAAGTGGAGAAGAAGGGAGTGAAGAAGAAGAAGCAGAATGTGAAGTCTAGGGCTGGTGTGGGGTATTTATACCCAGCCCTAGTCTGGCAAATGTCAAGTTTAGTCCCTGCATTTAGCCCCCGAGTCCCCAAACTTGTTTCGGTTGATAACGACGTAAACACGTGCGTTATATTAATTATAGGGAAGTATTTAATGTTGCTTGTATCTTGAATATGTTGTTATTAATGATGTTTATATTATATAACATAATATAGTTAGTGATGTCGGTGGTGATACCCGTAAGCGTTTTGGGCGATAAGGTTGCAAATAATGGTATCACGACTGTAAAAGAAAACCAAACAAGTATGATGTCCTCACAAATAGCCTATGAAGGTGAGGAATGAATGCTCTAAGAATAGTTAACAAAACTCATGTTAAATGACGGACCTTGTGGTGACGGATGTCACAGTATCCCCAGTTGAGAGAATTTCGTCCCGAAATTCAACCGGTGTTAAGTCCAAGAGTGTCATCCTTGAATAGATGTGGATATTTGAGCTTCATCTGATCTTCCCGTTCCCACGTGAATTCTGGTCCTCGTTTGGAGTTTCATCTCATGTGAACGATCGGTATCTTGCTGCGTCTCAGGCGTTTGACTTTTCGATGCATGATATCGATAGGTTCCTCGATAAAATGAAACTTTTCGTCGATCTTGATTTCCTCAATTGGTACGTGTAAGGACTCATCGGCCAAACACTTCTTGAGGTTTGAAACATGAAAAGTATCATGTACACTGCTGAGTTCTTGTGGCAACCTCAATCGGTAAGCCACCGGACCGATTCTTTCTGTAATCTCGAATGGTCCTACGTATCGAGGGGCTAACTTCCCTTTCTTTCCAAATCGTACAATCCCTTTCCATGGAGAGACTTTGAGTAAAACGTGATCTCCAACATGAATTCCAGAGGCTTCCGACCATTGTCGGCATAGCACTTTTGGCGATCTCTAGCAGCTTTAAGTCTGTCTTTGATTTGGAAAATCTTGTCAGTTGTCTCTTGAATGATCTCTGGGCCCGTAAGCTGGCTCTCACCAACTTTAAACCCAACATACTGGAGATCTACATTTCCTCCCGTACAATGCTTCAAATGGAGCGCATCTAATGCTTGTACGGTAGCTGTTGTTGTAAGAAAACTCAATCAATGGTAGATGAGTGTCCCAGCTACCACAAAAATCGATTACACAAGCTCTGAGCATGTCCTCTAATGTTTGTATTGTTCATTCACTTTGGCCATCTATTTGTGGGTGATAGGCGGTACTCATATCTAATCGAGTGCCCATCGCTTCTGTAACGTCTGCCAAAATCGGGAAGTAAATCGACTGTCGTGGTCGTATATGATTGACACCGGCACCCCGTGTCGTGTCACGACCTCTTTGATGAACAACCTTGCCAGCTTATCCATTTTATAGTCTTCTCGGATAGGCGAAAAGTAAGCGGATTTTGTCATTCGATCCACTACGACCCATATCGAGTCGTGTCCGCTAGGCGTCCTTGGGAGTTTGGTAATAAAATCCATGGCTATGTTCTCCTATTTCTTTTTTTTTCCACTCAGGAATTTAGGTTGCTATAATAATCCCAATGGTTTTTGATGTTCAGCCTTAACTTTCGAGCACGTCAAGCATCGGCTTACATACATAGCAATGTCTCTCTTCATGCCTGGCCACCAGTATAGATCCTTAAGATCGTGATACATCTTGTCTGCACCATGATGAACAGAATATCGTGTCTTGTGCGCTTCCTCCATGATCAGGGTACGAACGTCTCCCCATTTGGGTACCCATATGCGATCCATGAAGTACTGTATACCATCATCCTTGCAAATCATCTGTTTATCTAACCCTCGGAATTCTTCTCCCGCAAGGTTTTCTCCTTTCAATGCCTTACTTTGTGCAAGTTGGATCTGAGCCTTCAGGTTCGTTTGAATAGCCAATCCCAAAGCTCGAGCACATAGTGGTTTCACGCGCTCTTTACGACTTAGGGCGTCAGCCACCACATTTGCTTTCCCCGGGTGATACCGGATTTCACAATCGTAGTCACTAAGTAGCTCTACCCAACGTCGTTGTCGCATGTTAAGTTCTTTATGATTCAGGATGTGTTGAAGGCTCTTATGATATATGTAGATGATGCGTTTGGTTCCATACAGATAGTGCCTCCATATCTTAAGTGCAAATACTACAGCGTCCAACTCCAAATCATGAGTTGTGTAGTTCTTTTCGTGCACCTTAAGTTGTCGTGAGGCGTAGTGTGACATCCGTCACGAAGGTTCGTCATTTAATGTGTTTGATTTAACCTTGTTATCAGTCATTCCTCACTTTGATAAACCAACTACGTGAATACCATATTTGTTTTACTTAGTTATCCTTGTATGCGTCGTAATGTTGCTTGACTTGCCGTTACCTAAAGACGTTATTCTAAGATTTGCCCTGTTATCGTTAAACGCACCGTTTTTATAAGAACATGATGACACGAATAAAACCATTTTTAAATCATAAATATCATTAACAACATTTTATCATTAATAAAAAACAGACCAATAAACAACGTTTTCAACCGAAACAAAATTTAGGAACTCGGGACAAAGTACAGGGATTAAAAGTGACACTTTGGCAAACCTGGGATGGGTATAAAAACCCCATTCACAGCCTTATTCACCATCTTCATCTTCATCCCTTCTTCTCTTCTTCTTCACCTCCATCCCGATCTTGCACCAAAAATCGACCCGTTTATCGCGTTTTTATTGTCAAATCTTGGTTATCATCATGAATACTCACTCCCAGCAGGTAGATAACCTCGTTTGACCCGTTTATTGCTCGATTTAGCTGCTGCATTTTCTAGGGTTTCGGGTGCTCGGGTTCATCCGAGCACATGAGGTCGTGTGGGCTTGTGTGATGTATTCCAGTGTGTGATTCACATCTAGACATGTTAGGATATGAGTTCTGGAAGTTTTGGTGGTGTGAAACTCGTGTTTGGGCAGCCGAAGGCCGCCCTGCACTTTCCTGCAGTCGCGACCTGCTGCACAGGGCGACTGGGCCTTCCGGCCGACTGAGTCGTGCGACTGGGGTGAGTCGTGCGACTGGGTTAGGCGTATGAGTGTGTCACGCGACTGAGCCGTGCGATTGGGCAAATCGTACGACTGAGTCATGCGTATGGGTCTGTGCGAATGAATGTGTGTGCGAATGAATGTGTGTGCGAATGAGTCCATGCGAGTGAGTGTGCATGCGATTGAGTCAGTGCGAATGAAAATGTGTGCGATTGTGTGTGAGTCGTACGACTGAAAGGCCAATCGTACGAATGACTGTTCAATCGCACGAATGAAGCTGATTCGTGCGATTGAAGGTCCAATCGTGTGTATGGAGGTTGAGTCGTATGACTAAGTCTTGCACGGTACGACTGAATGCTTAATCACATGAATGAAGGTTCAACCGTACGATAGTAGCTAATTCGTACGACTGAAAGTCCACTCGTGCGAATGGAGTGTCAGTCGAGCGTCCGGTCCTATCGTATGACTAATGATGTCTGTGTGCGTATGGATCCCCTCTTCAGAGATCTCACGACGATAATGTAATATTAATAAAGTGTCATAGCTTGACCACAAAGATTAAAGTCAACGCTATCAACAGGCACATACTATTTAAAAGTGAACCTAGTCTGATATGTGTGTGTCTGCTTGTGTGTGTACTACCCACGACCGAACCGAAACTGCCCGAGCCTATTGATACCATCTTATGCTTTATGATCATTATTAATGCTTGTCAGTAACTGTCAATAGGTGTTTGACGGTTCATAGCATCTAACCCTTGGGATACTTCATCGTCGTGCTTATCATCTATCCAGTGAGTTTCGTGGCCCCTTCTTACTCTTACCAGACCTTTTTAAACATTTTCTACTTGGGGGAAAAGAATGCTCACTTATTATTTCATTCCAGGCAACTTCCTTAGTGGAAGTTGGTTGCTACTTATATGAGTAACTTACCTTGTTGAACTTGTCGATTGATATTTAGGATAAATGGATGTCATGTAACTGGTTTAGGTATCATTCTATGTACATCGTGGATGTGGTGGGAATGCTGCGGAGGACCTATACATAAGCATCTACGGTATACTAAGAATGTGCTCAAACGGGTTACATGATGATCCTGACTGTTTGCTGCTATATGAACTTGAACTGTGTGCTATGCAACCCTATGTATGTTACTTAGGGGTTTTACACTACCATTCACTATTATTTGATGTTACGTGTTGATTTATGCTACTTGTGGATGCCATTGACCTTGGATGCTCTCGACTGTGTGGTTCTTCTAAGCCGATCATCCATTACAACCATTAATCCCGGTAATTGGGACCTAAAGATTGGTTTGGTTGTAACCTATACGTATGCGATGTGTGGATCTTGCTACTTCATGTTTAACTTGACACGTATGCGCTGTGTGGATCTTGCTACGTCAAGTTAAACTTACTATGCTATTGAAAACTTTTTTTTATATAACCATTAATCCCGGTAATGGGACCTAAGGATTGGTTGGTTATAAAATAAACGTATGCGCTGTGTGGATCTTGCTACGTCATTTATAAACTATTTATGCGTTGAGAATACTTCCTTTACGGCCATCAATTCCCGTGAGGAACCGAACATTAGGTTTGGCTGTACTGTTTATAACTAGTAAAACCGCCTATACATAAGTGTAGCCGCGGTAACTTTTATTAAACTTACATACCATTTTCAACTTAATGTCTTTCATTACTTAAAACCTGCGAAGCTCACCAACAATTATGTTGACCTTTTTGAGCATTTCTTTTCAGGTGATCAGGGTAATTGAAGATCTAGGAGTGCTGCCTTTTAGAGGAGACCCTAGGATGCATTCTGTGTTTATTACTTTTGTAAAGCTTGAACATGGCCTTTTGCATTACTTGTTCCCGAGTTGTGGGAATATTACATTACAAGCTATTATCAATGTTTATGTGATCTTCTTATGTTTATGCTTATGACTATGCTATCGTGAACATTGATTATACACGACACAAGTCTCCATTTGTGTTCGGGTGTCGTCATGACACGCTTGTCATCATATTTTTATTGCTACTCTATCCTATACCATGTGTTATGACGATCCCGTCTAGCTCGCATTCCCCGTGTTTCCGCTATCAGCGGGGGTGTGACAGACTGGTATCAGAGCCATTGGTTATAGAGAATTAGGCAATTACACTTGACCTAGACTATAACCTAGGAACCTTCATGTAGATTTGCATGCTTAAGCTTGTGTGCAATACGTGTTTGGTTATCCTTCTGTTATGTGACCTTCACCGTGTGTTTGAGCCTTGTGCTCGTCCCTCATGAGGTGCTTTCTATTGGATTTTCCGTTCCCTCTGTGCGCCAAGTTATCATAGCCAGAATTTGGGTATTGAGACCCGAAGAGATCTTCCGAGATCATACATCGCGCTTGACCTCATATACTGAGAGACCAACCCGAGGAGGCCATGTCTGAGTCCTCCAAGGACACGAGATAGACAACCTCCGCTAGACTATACGTGATTACATGTTTGACTCTCAGTTGACTTGATGGATTATTATGGATATGATGTGAAGGAAGGTCGGATGTCATGTAACCGGATTAGGCATCATTCTCGGTACATCGTGGGTGTGGTGGGAACGTTGCGGGGAACCCTATATATAAACACCACCGGTATACCGAGAATATGCTTAAAATGGGCTGCATGGTGATCTTGACTGACGGGAGCATGAAACATTGGGATTTGATAAGTAAAGTACTTTTGTATCTCAAAGTGACTAAAACTTATATGTTGCCTCTTGTATGAATAGAACATGCCGCCTCGAAGATCTACCCGCGGCAATAGTAGCGGAAGTGAAGCCCCGAGGGGCAGAGGCAGAGGCAGGGGTAGACCTCCAATAGCAAATGAAGGCCCTTCTGGCAATAACCAAGGGACTGGAAATGCTGAAATGGCAGCCTTAATTGCTCAACAATTGACTGCCCTAATTCCAACTATTGTAGCTCAGGTGAGCGACGCATTGCAACAGCAAACCACCCCCACGGGGACGGTGGTAATGAGAATGAGGATAATGGGAACCCGACTGGGAACGAAAGCAATCAGGAGACTGGAAATGGTGGTACCGCAGGAAATGAAACTGGGGTTGCTAATGCCAAACGGGGCTGTTCTTACAAGGACTTTGTGGCCTGTAAGCCCCGGGATTTCGATGGTAAAGGTGGGGCGATAGCCCTGATTAGATGGCTGGAGAAAATGGAGGCTGTGATCGACATCAGTGATTGCCTCGACAGCCAGCGCATCAAGTATGTCACGTGCTCACTGCAGGGCCGAGCACTAACCTGGTGGAACATCCAGGTTCAAGCTAGGGGAAGGGAATCTGCGATGCAGATGACCTGGGATGAATTCAAGGCTTTGATTACCGAGGAATACTGCCCTCTCAACGAGATGCAGAAGCTTGAGCATGAGTTCTGGAAACATGCTATGGTGGGGGCAGGGCACGCAGCTTATACTGACCGATTCCACGAGCTGGCTAGACTAGTTCCACACTTAGTCACTCCGGAATCTAAGAGGATAGAAAGATACATTTGGGGACTCGCGCCTCAAATCCGGGCAATGGTAACTGCAGCTGCTCCTCCTACAATTCAGAGCGCGATTCTGAAAGCTGGCGCTCTCACTGATGAGATGATAAGAACAGGAGTACTGGGTAAGGGAACAGAGAAAAGGAAAGAGACTGGGGAAACAAGCCGGTCTGGTACTGGAAAGTCTGATAAGAGGGCCAAAACGACCAGAAACTTTGTGGCCGTGACTCAAGGGAAGAGGGAATTTGCTGGACCGCACCCGAAATGTGATAGGTGTAATTTTCATCATCCTCCAGCAACGCCGTGCCGGGTGTGTTTGAACTGCAGACGCCCGGGGCATCAAGTAAGAGATTGTAGGATAGCGCCAAACCTGGTGGCACCCATCAACGCGGTTAACCCCGCCGGGAATGCCAGGGCTTGCTACGAGCGTGGAGCCCTCGACCACTTCAGAAATATGTGCCCCCGACTAATAGGGCACCGGGTCAGCAGGGAAACAACCAGCAGCAGATACTGGCCATAGCGGGTGCTCAAGGCCAAGGAAACCAAGTTAACGCTGCATGGGGACGCGCCTTCGTCATTGGAGTGAATGATGCCCGTCAAGATCCGAACGTTGTCACGGGTACGCACTTACTCAATGACCACTTCGCATCTGTACTGTTTGATACTGGGGCAGATAATAGTTTTATATCATCTGAGTTTGTGTACATGCTTGAATTGAGTGCCAGTAGACTAGAAACTAGTTACTCTGTAGAAATGGCAAATGGTAGGGTTGAACAGGCAGAGGAAATTATTAAGGACTGTACCCTAATATTGGAAGGCCAGGTCTTCAGCATAGATTTGATAACTTTTGAGTTGGGGAGCTTTTACATAATAGTGGGGATGGATTGGTTGTCTAAGCATGGAGCCGAGATTGTTTGCCGAGATAAAGTAGTGCGGATTCCCATGTCAGACGGGAAAGTACTCAGAATACAAGGGGAGCGACCGGGAAAGAACTTGAAGCTTATCTCCTGCATGAAAGCACGCCAAGGTCTACGAAAGCAGTGTTACACTTTTCTGGCTCACGTGGTAGAAAAGAAGGAAGAAGAGACAAAATTGGCAGACATTCCGATTGTACGGAATTACCCGGAAGTGTTCCCTGATGATTTATCTGGATTGCCTCCTCCACGACAGGTGGAGTTCCATATAGAGCTAGTTCCTGGAGTTACGCCGATAGCTAAGACACCGTATCGGTTAGCACCCTCAGAGATGCAAGAGTTATCAAGCCAACTACAGGAACTACTGGAAAAAGGTTTCATTCGACCGAGTCACTCACCGTGGGGAGCACCGGTGTTATTTGTCAAGAAGAAGGATGGGTCGTTCCGTATGTGTATCGACTACAGGGAATTGAAAAAATTGACCGTGAAGAATCGGTATCCTCTCCCTAGAATCGACGACCTGTTCGATCAGTTGCAAGGAGCCTCGTATTTCTCTAAGATCGACCTTCGATCTGGTTATCATCAACTAAGAGTATTCGAGGACGATATTCCGAAAACAGCATTTAGAACTCGTTACGGGCACTATGAGTTCTTGGTCATGCCATTCGGATTGACCAACGCACCAGCTGTCTTTATGGATTTAATGAATCGGGTGTGCAAGCCTTATCTTGATAAGTTCGTGATTTTGTTCATAGACGACATACTTATCTACTCCCGTTCAAAAGAGGATCACAAAAAATACCTCCAAGCAATTCTAGAACTGTTGAAGGAAGAGAAACTTTTCGCCAAGTTCTCAAAGTGTGAATTCTGGCTTCGAGAGGTGAAGTTCTTGGGTCATATAGTTAACGAAAATGGAATTCATGTGGACCCCGGCAAGATTGAAGCAGTGAAGAAATGGGATACACCCCAGACACCTTCAGAGATACGGCAATTCTTGGGATTGGTCGGATACTATCGTCCCTTCATTGCGAATTTCTCAAAGATTGCCCAACCGTTAACCTTGTTGACTCAGAAAGACAAGAAGTTCGATTGGGGGAAAACACAAGAACAGGCGTTCCAAATGTTGAAGGAGAAGTTGTGCAACGCACCGATACTGTCCCTCCCGGACGGAACTGACGATTTTGTGGTGTACTGCGATGCTTCACATCAAGGTTTGGGCTGTGTGCTAATGCAGAAAGATAAGGTAATTGCTTACGCTTCGCGACAACTCAAGGTGCATGAAAAGAACTACACAACTCACGATTTGGAGTTGGGTGCCGTAGTGTTTGCACTCAAGATATGGAGGCATTATCTATATGGAACCAAATGCATCATCTCCACAGACCATAAGAGCCTTCAACACATCATGAACCAGAAAGAACTTAACATGCGGCAGCGACGCTGGGTAGAGCTTCTTAGCGACTACGATTGTGAAATCCGGTATCATCCGGGGAAAGCTAACGTGGTGGCTGATGCTTTAAGCCGCAAAGAACATGTGAAACCATTACGTGCTCGAGTGCTAGGTTTGACTATTCAAACTAATCTAAAGGCTCAAATTCAAATTGCACAAAACGAGGCATTGAAAGAAGAGAACCTAGCGGAAGAAGAATTCCGAGGGTTGGATAAACAAATGACTCGCAAGGATGATGGCGTACATACTTGTGGATCGTATGGCCCAGATGGGGACGTACACTAGTCTTGGATGAAGCACACAAGACTGATACTCTGTTCATCCTCGTGCAGACAAAATGTACCATGATCTGAAAGAGCTATAGTGGTGGCCAGGCATGAAGAGGGATATTGCTATATATGTGAGCAAATGTTTGACTTGTTCAAAGGTCAAGGCTGAACACCAGAAACCATCGGGATTATTGCAATAACCTGAAATTCCTTAGTGGAAATGGGAGAACATCACTATGGATTTCATTACCAAACTCCCGAGAACGCCAAGTGGGCACGACTCGATATGGGTCGTGGTGGATCGAATGACAAAATCCGCTCACTTCTTGCCTATCCAAGAAGGCTATAAAATGGATAAGCTGGCAAGGTTGTACATCAAAGAGGTCGTGACGCGGCACGGGGTGCCAGTGTCAATCATATCTGACCGAGACAGCCGATTCACTTCACGATTTTGGCAGACGTTACAGAAAGCGATGGGCACTCGGTTAGACATGAGTACAGCCTATCACCCCCAGACAGACGGCCAAAGTGAACGAACGATACAAACATTGGAAGACATGCTTAGAGCTTGTGTGATCGATTTTGGTGGTAGCTGGGACACTCATTTACCATTGATTGAGTTCTCTTACAACAACAGCTATCATACTAGTATTGGTTGTGCACCGTTTGAAGCATTCTATGGACGGAAATGTAGATCGCCGGTATGTTGGGCCGAGGTTGGTGAAAGCCAGCTAATAGGTCCCGAATCATTCAAGAAACCACTGATAAGATCTTCCAAATCAAAGACAGACTCAAAGCTGCTAGAGACCGCCAAAAGAGCTATGCCGACAACCGTCGGAAGCCGCTAGAGTTTAACGTTGGGGATCGAGTGTTGCTTAAGGTCTCTCTATGGAAAGGGGTCGTACGGTTTGGGAAGAAAGGAATGTTGGCCCCAAGATATGTTGGACCATTCGAGATTGTAGAAAGGATCGGTCCGGTGGCGTACCGACTATGGTTGCCACAAGAGCTTAACAGTGTGCATGATACTTTCCATGTATCAAACCTCAAGAAGTGTTTAGCTGACGAATCACTTCACGTACCTATCGAGGACATCAGGATTGATGAAAACTTCCATTTTGTGGAGAAACCTATTGAAGTCATGGACCGAAAGGTCAAGAAGTTGAGGCGCAGCAAGATACCTATCGTTCGTATAAGATGGAATTCCAACGAGGGCCAGAGTTTACATGGGAACGTGAAGATCAGATGAGACTCAAATATCCACATCTATTCGAGGATGACACCCTTAGACCTAGCACCAGTTGAATTTCGGGACGAAATTCCCTCAACTGGGGGATACTGTGACATCCGTCACCGAAGGTCCGTCATTTAACGTGTTTGATTTAACCTTGTTATCAGTCATTCCTCACTTTGATAAACCAACTACGTGAATACCATATTTGTTTTACTTAGTTGTCCTTGTATGCGTCGTAACGTTGCTTGACTTGCCGTTACCTTAAGACGTTATTCTAAGATTTGCCCCGTTATCGTTAAACGCACCGTTTTTATAAGAACATGATGACACGAATAAAACCATTTTTAAATCATAAATATCATTAACAACATTTTATAATTAATAAAAAACAAGACCAATAAACAACGTTTTCAACCGAAACAAAATTTAGGAACTCGGGACAAAGTACAGGGATTAAAAGTGGCAATTTGGCAAACCTGGGATGGGTATAAAACCCCATTCAGAGCCCTTCTTCACCATCTTCATCTTCATCGCTTCTTCTCTTCTTCTTCACCTCCATCCCGATCTTGCACCAAAAATCGACCCGTTTATCGTGTTTTCATCGTCAAATCTTGGTTATCATTGTGAATACTCACTCCCAGCAGGTAGATAACCTCGTTTGACCCGTTTATTGCTCGATTTAGCTGCTGCGTTTTCTAGGGTTTCGTGTGCTCGGGTTCATCCGAGCACATGAGGTCGTGTGGGCTTGTGTGATGTATTCCAGTGTGTGATTCACGTCTAGACATGTTAGGATATGAGTTCTGGAAGTTTTGGTGGTGTGAAACTCGTGTTCGGGTAGCCGAAGGCCGCCCTGCACTTTCCTGCAGTCGCGACCTGCTGCACAGGGCGACTGGGCCTTCCGGTCGACTGAGCCATGCGACTGGGGTGAGTCGTGCGACTGGGTTAGGCGTATGAGTGTGTCACGCGACTGAGCCGTGCGATTGGGCAAATCGTACGACTGAGTCATGCGTATGGGTCTGTGCGAATGAATGTGTGTGCGAATGAGTCCATGCGAGTGAGTGTGCATGCGATTGAGTCAGTGCGAATGAGAATGTGTGCGATTGTGTCTGAGTTGTACGACTGAAAGGCCAATCATACGAATGAATGTTCAATCGCACGAATGAAGCTGATTCGTGCGATTGAAGGTCCAATCGTGTGTATGGAGGTTGAGTCGTATGACTAAGTCTTGCATGGTACGATTGAATGCTTAGTCGCATGAATGAAGGTTCAACCGTACGAAAGTAGCTAATTCGTACGACTGAAAGTCCACTCGTGCGAATGGAGTGTCAGTCGAGCGTCCGGTCCTATCGTATGACTAATGATGTCTGTGTGCGTATGGATCCCCTCTTCGGAGATCTCACGACGATAATGTAATATTAATAAAGTGTCATAGCTTGACCACAAAGATTAAAGTCAACGCTATCAACAGGCACATACTATTTAAAAATGAACCTAGTCTGATATGTGTGTGTCTGCTTGTGTGTGTACTACCCACGACCGAACCGAAACTGCCCGAGCCTATTGATACCATCTTATGCTTTATGATCATTATTAATGCTTGTCAGTAACTGTCAATAGGTGTTTGACGGTTCATAGCATCTAACCCTTGGGATACTTCATCGTTGTGCTTATCATTTATCCAGTGAGTTCGTGGCCCTTCTTACTCTTACCAAACCTTTTTAAACATTTTCTACTTGGGGGAAAAGAATGCTCACTTATTTATTTCATTCCAGGCAACTTCCTTAGTGGAAGTTGGCTGCTACTTATATGAGTAACTTACCTGTTGAACTTGTCGATTGATATTTAGGATAAATGGATGTCATGTAACTGGTTTAGGTATCATTCTATGTATATCGTGGATGTGGTGGGAATGCTGCGGAGGACCCTATACATAAGCATCTCCGGTATACTAAGAATGTGCTCAAACCGGGTTACATGATGATCCTGACTGTTTGCTGCTATATGAACTTGAACTGTGTGCTATGTTACCCTATGTATGTTACTTAGTGGTTTTACACTACCATGCACTATTATTTGATGTTACGTGTTGATTTATGCTACTTGTGGATGCCATTGACCTTGGATGCTCTCGGCTGTGTGGTTCTTCTGTGTGGTTCTTCTGTGTGGTTGTTCTAAGCTGATCATCCATTACAACCATTAATCCCTGTAATTGGGACCTAAAGATTGGTTTGGTTGTAACCTATACGTATGCGCTGTGTGGATCTTGCTACGTCATGTTTAACTTGACACGTATGCGCTGTGTGGATCTTGCTACGTCAAGTTAAACTTACTATGCTATTGAAAACTTTTTTATATAACATTAATCCCGGTAATAGGACCTAAGGATTGGTTGGTTATAAACTAAACGTATGCGCTGTGTGGAGCTTGCTACGTCATTTATAAACTATTTATGCTTTGAGAATACTTCCTTTACGGCCATCAATTCCCATGAGGAACCGAACATTAGGTTGGCTGTACTGTTTATAACTAGTAAAACCGCCTATACATAAGTGTAGCCGCGGTAACTTTTTTAAACTTACTTACCGTTTTCAACTTAATGTCTTTCATTACTTAAAACCTGCGAAGCTCACCATAATTATGTTGACCTTTTTGAGCATTTCTTTTCAGGTGATCAGGGTAATTGAAGATCTAGTAGTGCTGCCTTTTAGAAGAGACCCTAGGATGCATTCTGTGTTTATTACTTTTGTAAAGCTTGAACATGGCCTTTTGCATTACTTGTTCCCGAGTTGTGGGAATATTACATTACAAGCTATTATCAATGTTTATGTGATCTTCTTATGTTTATGCTTATGACTATGCTGTCGTGAACATTGATTATACACGACACAAGTCTCCATTTGTGTTCGGGTGTCGTCATGACACGCTTGTCATCATATTTTTATTGCTACTCTATCCTATACCATTTGTTATGACGATCCCGTCTAGCTCGCATTCCCCGTGTTTCCGCTATCAGTGGGGGTGTGACACGTAG
The DNA here is from genome assembly GCA_024085815.1 of Flaveria linearis. Taxonomy (NCBI): domain Eukaryota; kingdom Viridiplantae; phylum Streptophyta; class Magnoliopsida; order Asterales; family Asteraceae; genus Flaveria; species Flaveria linearis. The sequence goes on from CM044015.1 coordinate 28,892,852, forward strand.
GCAATCACCTTATCTTTTTCATTAGCACACAACCCAAACCTTGATGTGAAGCATCGGAGTACACCATAAAATCATCAGTTCCGTCTGGAAGGGACAATATCGGTGCGTTGCATAACTTCTCTTTCAACATTTGGAATGCTTGTTCTTGTGCTTTTCCCCAATCAAACTTCTTGTCTTTCTGAGTCAACAATGTTAACGGTTGGGCAATCCTAAGAATTGCCGTATCTCTGAAAGTGTCTGGGGTGCCTCTCACTTCTTCACTGCTTCGATCTTTCCGGGATCTACATGAATTCCATTTTCGTTAACCACATGAGCCAAAAATTTCACTTCTCGCAGCCAAAACTCGCACTTCGAGAGTTTAGCGAAAAGTTTCTCTTCTTGTAAAAGACTCAGTATAGCCCGAAGATGTTTCTCATGGTCTTCTTTCGAATGAGAGTAGATAAGTATATCGTCTATGAACATGATCATGAACTTATCCAAGTAAGGTTTGCACACTCGATTCATCAGATCCATGAACACAGCTGGTACATTAGTCAGTCTGAACGTCATGACTAAGAACCCATAGTGCCCATAACGAGTCCTGAATGCCGTTTTCGGTATGTCATCCTCAAAAACCTTAGTTGATGATATCCAGAATGAAGATCAATCTTGGAGAAATAGGAAGCTCCTTGCAGCTGATCAAATAAGTCATCAATTCTGGGAAGAGGATATCAATTCTTCATAGTCAACTTGTTCAACTCGCGATAATCGATACACATGCGGAACGACCCGTCTTTCTTTTTGACAAATAAGACGGTGCTCCCCATGGTGAATGACTCCTCCGAATGAAACCCTTCTCCAATAGCTCCTGTAATTGGCTAAATAACTCTTACATTTCGGATGGCGCTAACGGTATGGTGCTTTTGCTACCGGCGTAGCTCCAGGAACCAACTCTATACGAAATTCCACCTGTCGTGGAGGAGGTAAACCCAACAAGTCATCAGGGAATACTTTCGGATAATCTCGTACTACAGGAATATCCACCAACTTGTTGCCTTCTTCTTTCTTTTCCACTACATGGGCCAGAAATGCGTAACACTGCTTCCGTAAACATCGTCGCGTCTTCATGCAAGTGATAAGCCTCAGAGTTCTTCCCGGTCGTTCTCCTGAATCTTGAGTACCTCCCCATTTGGCATGGGGATTCGTACTACTTTCTCCCGGCAAACAATCTCGACTCCGTGTTTTGACAACCTCCTTTCTCTTCTCTGCTCCCCTGCCCAACATCCCTGTTCTTACCATCTCATCAGTTAGAGCGCCGGCCTTCAGGATTACGCTCTGAATCGTGGGAGGAGCGGCTGCTGTTACTAATGCTCGGATTTGAGGCGTGAGTCCCCAAATCTACCTTTCAATTCTCTTTGATTCCAGAGTTACCAAATGTGGAACCAGCCTTGCCAACTTATGAAAACGATCAGTGTAAGCTGCGTGCCTAGCTCCTACCATCACATGATTCCAGAATTCCTGCTCAAGTTTTAGCATCTCGTTGAGAGGGTAGTACTCCTCAGTAATCAGGGCTTTGAACTCATCCTAAGTCATTTGCATCGCAGATTCTCTTCCTCTAGTTTGAACCTGGGTGTTCCACCAGGTTAGTGCTTTGCCCTGTAGTGACCACGTGGCATAGTTGATTCTTTGACTATGGAGGCACTCACTGATGTCAATCACTGCCTCCATCTTTTCAAGCCATCTAGTCAGGGCTATCACCCCACCTTTCCCATCGAATTCTCGGGGTTTGCAGGCCACGAATTCCTTGTAAGAACATCCTCGTCTAGTTTTGTCGACCCAGTTTTTCCCGTGGGGATGATTATTCAGAAGTGTGTCGCTCACTTGAGTCACAATAGTCGGAATCAGTGCGGCTAATACTCCAGGCACATAAGCACAATATGTCTAATGGTAGTTGCCTATCCTTCATACTTTCAGGATTTCAGGCATAACTATGTTAGGGTCGGATTTAGTATCCGAGATCGACGCTACGCGTGATCACCGAGGTTCCCTTCTGTTTAGGTATCTCGACCTAATGATATGATGTTGTGCGCATACGAACGTAAAGTTCTAGTATAACGGTATCCCGTGGAGAAAGACTAAGAGTAATAGTGTCTTCCTCAGGATGATCAGATAACAAGCACATATGTATAGAATCACGTATAGAGACAAGAAACAAGTATAGAGGAACATACATGTAATATCAAATGCAAGCCAGTCCTAGCATGCATTCTACATGAAGGTTCCTAGGTTATAGTCTAGGTCAAGTGAATTGCCTAATTCCTTATAACAATGGCTCTGATACCAGTCTATCACACCCCGCTGATAGCGGAAACACGGGGATGCGAGCTAGACGAGATCGTCATAACACATGGTATACGATAGAGAAGCAATATAAATATGATGACAAGGGTGTCATGACGACACCCGAACATAAACGGAGACTTGTGTTGCATTTAGTCAATATTCACGACAACATAGCCATAAGCATAGCATGTAAGGATCATAACCATATAGAATAACATTGTTTAGTTTCCCACAACCCGGGAACAAGTGTTCAAAAGATTGTTGATTGTTTAATGGACTGTAACAATATACAAAAGTTGTTATTATGTATGTTCAGTCTCAAAAATGGTTCCTGGGGTCTCCACTAAAAGGCAGCACTCCTAGAATCTTCAATTACCTTGATCACCTGAAAAGATATGCTCAAAACGGTCAACATAATGTTGGTGAGCTTCGCAGGTTTTAAGTACTAAAATATGTTAAGATGAAAACAACTTTTAAGTTTAATAAGAGTTACCGCAACTACACATATGTGTAAGCAGTTTTACCAGATATGGACAGCTACAGCCAAACCTAAACATCGGTTCCACACGAGAATTAATGGCTGTAAAGTGAGCATTCCTAAAACGTAAGTAGTTTAATATGACGTAGCAAGATCCACAAAGCGCATACGTATAGATTACCACCAAACCAATCCTTAGGTCCCGCTACCGTGACTAATGGTTGTATTGAAAGATTTTCCATCGCATAATAAGTTAACATGATGTGGCAAGATCCACAAAGCATACGTATAGGTTACAACCAAACCAGACCTTAAGTCCTATTACCGGAACTAATGGTTGTATTGAAAGACAAGTTTCGCATGACGTAGCAAGATCCATGAAGCACATACGTATAGATTACAACCAAACCAATCCTTAAGTCCTATTAACGGAACTAATGGTTGTATTAAAAGGCAAGTTTCACATGACGTAGCAAGATCCACGAAGCGCATATGTATAGATTACAACCAAACCAATCCTTAGGTCCCATTACCGGGATTAATGGTTGTAATGGATGCTCGGCAAAGAAGAACCACAAAGTAGACCCACAAAGAAGAACCACACCGCCGAGAGCATCCAAGGTCAATAGTATTCACAAGTAACATCATACAACACATAGCATCAAGTAATAGCGCATAGTAAGGTAAAGCCACCAAGTAATATACAAGGTAGCAACATAGCATAGAGTCAAGAGTCATAATAGCATCAGTCAATAAGATAAGCAAGATAAGTTAACCATAAATGTTGCAGGTGACTTCCACTTGGGAAGGTGCTTCAAAAAGTGTTAAGTAAGCGAGCATTCTTTTCCCCCATATTTGGAAATGTTTTAAAGTTATATAAGCGTCAAAAGGGGCCACGAAACTTACTGAATAGATGATAAGCACGTATGATGAATATTCCCAACAGTAGTCGCTATGAACGGTCAAATACCTATTGACAGTTACTGACAAGCATTAATATGTGCATAAGGCATATGATGAAATTCGATTAGTTCGGGCTGTCTCGGTTCGATCGTGGGTAACACTTGCACACAAACACACGTAATAGATCTTATGTAGATCTAGATACTAGTAATATTGCCATTGTTGATAACATTTGTGTAAAGTGTTACCATTGTGAGGAAAATACTAGGTAAGCGTTTGTGTTATGATTCGTTTGTAACAAATTGTAAAATGTTATGTTGATTGGATTTGATATAACATTGATAAGTTTGATAGTGTTAGTCTTACAGATCGTCATCAACCATGGCAAGCAGGTCGATGTCACCTTAACATCACACAACAACACACACTGCACACAGGAAGGGTTCACACACAATGACTCCAATTGCGCGCCAGGACTAGACGCATGACTGGACACTCAGTTCGCACAAATCAACTCTCAGTCATGCGAATCAGCTACATTCGCACGATTGAACTCCCATTCGTGCGACTAAACATTCAGTCATACCACACAGCACCCCAATCGCACGACTCAACCTTCCATTCGCACGATTCAACTCTCATTCGTACGAATCGGCTTCGTTCGTATGACTGAACCTTCATTCGTACGACTGGATCTTCGGTCGTGCGATACACACAGTCGCACACAATCATCCGCATCGACTCAATTGCACACACTCTCAATCGCATGCATTCAATCACACGACACACCCATACGCGTGGACTCAGTCGCACGACACACCCCAGTCGCACCACTCAGTCGCACGATAGACTCAGACGCATGGACATAGTCGCACGACTCACTCATTCGCACGGCTCAGTCGCCTGAAAGACCCAGTCGCCTGAACAGTAAGTTCGCGACTGCTGAAGTGCAGAGCAGCGTCCAGCTGCTCCAGGCACGAGTTTCACACATCAAGAACCTCTAGAAACACTCATCTAACATCTCTAAGTAAGAAGCATACTGAAAAAGGCCACCCAAGCAATCCCACGACCTCTTGTGCTCGGGTTGAATCCCAAGCACCCGAAACCCTAAAAATCACAGCTGTAAAATAAGCAAAAATGGACAACGAGGTCGTCTACCTGCTTGAAACGTGTTGTCTAGGCTGTAGTCGAGGTTCAACGACGAAAACGAGATGAAAACGGGGCGGTTCGGTGCCAAGATGAAGTAGAAAAGTGGAGAAGAAGGGAGTGAAGAAGAAGTAGCAGAATGTGAAGGCTAGGGCTGGTGGGGGGTATTTATACCCAGCCCTAGTTTGGCAAATGTCAAGTTTAGTCCCTGCACTTAGCCCCTAGTCCCCAAACTTGTTTCGGTTGATAACTACGTAAACACGTATGTTATATTAATTATAGGGAAGTATTTAATGTTGTTTGTATCTTGAGTATGTTGTTATTAATGATGTTCATATTATATAACATAATATAGTTAGTGATGTCGGTGGTGATACCCGTAAGCATTTTTGGCGATAAGGTTGCAAATAATGGAATCACGACTGTAAAAGAAAACCAAACAAGTATGATGTCCTCACAAATAGTCTATGAAGGTGAGGAATGAATGCTCTAAGAATAGTTAATGAAACTCACGTTAAATGACGGACCTTGTAGTGACAGATGTCACACTAGGTTATGCACACTAATACCCAATGATCATATCATCCAAAAAATATAATGAAACCCACTAAAACCACGAAATTTCAGCCAACATAAACTGAAATTTCGGGTTTTAAACATTGTCCAAACAATATACATATCATCATACATATCTTTCAAGGTTAATCACAAGCATGTGTGATATAACTTGAAAGCTTGGGGATTTAACATACAAGAATATAGCAGCCCCTAATGGGGTGAAAAAGTCCATGAAAACAACATAATCAAGTTGAAAATTAAAGAAAATTATGAAATTCAACCCTAAGAAAACACCAAGTCCACTAATCTTGAACAAGAACTTCGCAATTTTCAGCCAAGAATGGCATCTAAATGCTGCCTTGAATCCGAAAATTCAGCCAAGAATGTGAGGGAGAAGAGAGCCTTTTTTTTTAGAGAGAAAGTGAGTTCAAAAGGGAAGAGTGCAAGTATGTTCAAAGAGGTGAGTTTCCAAGACAAAAAAGGGGAGTCCCCATGCCTAAAGGGGGCGGCCGAACCCCTCTTCAAAATGGGTTTCCCGCCCAATTTTTTGTTACATTTATAAAATGCACTCTTACAACCCTTTTAGTTTATAAAATTAACACTAGTTTAATTTTATAACATAACACACTTTTATTTGTCATTATTTAACCAACTTAAATAATGAATCAAATAAATATCTCATGAACAAACTATCCATATAATGTTGTTCTATCACAAAAGTAATATTTAGAAAACCAATTTTCTAAATAGGTGTCAATATTTATTGTACGATCTTATCAACGAATAAATATTTGTTGGTGTTTGTATAGCTTGTTATTGGGTATGACCCGACTTGGATCATAACGTACTAACCACATCAATATTGTATGTGTCTTGGGCATATAAGATCCAACTTGCTTGCAAGCCTTTCTTACTTTCATTCGTTCATTAACGCATGCATTCATTCATTACGTTCCTCTTTTCATTATCTTCCACTTTACGTTACATAATACTTTTCATTCATTCATTAACGTAACACGTAAAGCCACGGGAAAGATAAACATACATCATAATAAGGAACATAACAACATACAACATCAATCACACAAGGGCAGCATCGTACACCCATAACATACATCATGCATAACATAGAACATGCACAATTACACAACGTCAAACATCAAACGAATCACGCGCATCACATCATATAAAACCATACGGCATCACACATTATCATGCATCACATCATCATCATCATCAGCTCATCATCATAAATCATCTCACATCATCCATGCCCATCACCTCATCTACAACTTCAAAGGTCCAAGCCTACGTCCGCACTTTCCCGAAAGTCAAACAATACTATGGTCATTTGGGCGTATTGACCCTATTCGGTCACATGGTCTTCCATGCGTATGAGAACACTCAGGCGAATGGACCTCCAGTCGCATAGCCTCCACTCGCATGCTTCCCATGCGAATGAACCTCAGTCGCATGACATCCAGGCGTATGGACCTCAGTCGCATGACCTTCATGCGAACGGCCCTAAGTCATACACCTTTCATGCGTATGAACCGTAATCGCACGACTCACAGGCATATGGACTCCAGTCGCATGACCTTCAGTCACATGACCTTCATCCGCATGTCATTCAGTCGCATGACCTTCTTCCACATCTCACTCAGTCATATTACTTTCATGAAAATGAACCTCAGCCGCACTCCTTCGTGCGTTTGGACCCAGTCGCATGCCATTCGGACGCATGGCCCTCCAGTCGCATAGCCCTAGCTTGGTGTAGAATGCAGTTCATCCCGAACTACAGCTGCCAAGTTCGACCTCCAAACTCTTCCAAATAACTTTAAGCTCAAATAAGACATTCTAAACCTTAGGGAAGCTTACCACGACACCATTCAAGCATAATCAAGCCCGAAATCAAGACCAAATGAATCATACACATACACATACATACACAAACGGGTTTATACCCAAAATACCCAAAAACAATATTTAGATGTGTTCCAGCCCCAAAATCATTCAAAAACGAGTAAAAGAGGGGTCCTAGAACTCACAAAAACAACACCAAGAAGTAGAGCTTCGATTTGACCCGCTACACAACGATGTTCGCGCTCGAATCCACCCGAACCAACTATTTCTCCCTTTTCTCCCTTTCTTCTCCCTTTGGCAGAGTTTTTGCACGAATGGGGAGGGTGTGGGCTGCCCTCCCCCTTTTATACCCCACACATCCAAATTTCTTCCCGTTTTAGCAAGTTTGGTCTCTTGACTTTTGGCTTTATTTCTTTTCTTCTTTCACCGGCTTCAAAGAAAATTTCCGGGTGTTACACTTATCCAAGAGACTTCCGATAACATTTTTTAGATCAAAGAAAGACTGAAGGATGCTCGTGACCGACAAAAGAGCTATGTTGATAACCTAAGGAAACCTCTTGAATTTGAAGTTGGTGACAAAGTCTTACTTAAAGTTTCTTCATGGAAAGGATTGGTTCATTTTCGAAAAAAGGGTAAATTGGCACCTAGGTATGTGGGTCCTTTTGAAATCCTTGAAAGGATTGGTCCCGTAGCTTACAAGTTGAAGTTGCCAGCTAAGCTCAATAATGTGCATAACATATTTCATATGTCTAACCTCAAGAAATGCCTTTTCGATGACACCCTTTACATCCCTTTAGATGCGGTTCCTATTGATGACAAGTTACATTTTATGGAGCAATCTATTGAAATTATGGATCGTCAGGTCAAGAAACTCAAGCGTAGCCTTATTCCAATTGTGAACGTGAGGACCAAATGAAACTCAAATACCCACACCTCTTTTCTAAATCTGTAACCTCCACTAGTTGAATTTCCAGGATGAAAATCCTTAAACTTGGGGATACTATAACATCCATTACTTTTGTATTTATAGTTCCTGTTTATATCAGTAAGATTTCCTATAACGTCTATTTTATGTGTAACATTTTCATAATACGATTACATAATGCTCTAAGTAACATAAAAGTTCACATGTGAAAGTTGTCGCAGTGTTTTTTATTCACATTATAGTTTACGTAATATAGGCTTATTATAGCATAATGACTTATTTATTTTATTTGAAGCTTAATTAACTTATTTTATGGCCAAAAATTATTTATAATAACCTTATATTAATTTAATTATCACACAACATGTTACATGGATTATTCTAGCCTACTTTCATTTTGTAACACATTAAAAATATGTGTGTGACACATTTAAAAAGTTGTGACAAGTCTTCCCCCCAAACCATTTAAAAAACTCCCCCTCATTTCTAATTACCATGTTTAAGGCTTTCAAATCTTACTATAAATACAAGGGCTCCCCTCCCTTATTCCTTGGACCTTTTCTCTACACCTTTCAAGTGAAAAATTACTGTTCCTCTTTCTATATAATCATCATCATCACGCATCTCAAGAGATTTAAGATTTAAAAATCCTTTTAAGGTTCTTAGAAGGTAAGTTTAAAGTTTTATGGTTTAACCCTATTATTTTTTTGTACCTGGTTCATATGATTATTATCATCCACTCTGTTTATGACACCATGAAATCCATACACCTTGGTGTATTGGTGGACGAGACAAAGAACACAATTGAGATGATCAAGTTTATAAATTATGGTCACCCATAATGTTCTTACGTTTGATATTGTTTTAAAAGCACTTGATTCTACATGCTGAAATATATAGTAATCACTCTACCATACATGGCTTATATCTTCATTATACCTAAAACACTCAAACATCACTTTTGTGAAGGTTTCTATTTTGGACAATAAAGTAAGATGAACTTTATTGAACCATAACTCTTTCATCACAAAATGAAATAATATAAACTCTAGTTCCATAACGTATTTCTTAAATTACCTTTCCAAAGGTGTACTAAACGCTTTGAGATATTTTTGCTTTTTACTAGTGTAGATCATCACAAAAAGTGTGTAACTTTTTCAGCCGTTTTGTTGTCTGATAAAACAACAGAGTCATACAAGTAGCTTCTCCATTGTTTTCTGAAAACTCATAAGACTCATCTATCTTTAGTTTTAATTGATTAGGATGCCACCATGAAGGTTGTTGTTTCATCAGTTTTTATGAATGTGAATCCAAGGATCGAGAGGTAAATATCAGTTTAGATCGTACGAATAGTGATCGCGGCATTATCACTACTCATTGTTTAATTAACAGATGATTAAATAGTAATTGTAATATGAATCCACGAAGAATCGATCAGATAAATGAAAAGCAGATGAAAGTAATAGATGAACAAACAAACTTGCTTCAAATGTTTTCCATCAATACTGAATAATGATTACAATAAACTAATGAATGATTGCTATTGATGATTTCTAGGGTTCTATTGATGTATTGATGCGTATTGATTGATTGGTGTAATGGATTTTTCACGGATAATCAAGAATCATGTTGCGCTTCTACCTATTTTAAAGTGTGCCCCCATTCCTTGTATTATAGGCTTAGGGATTAACTTTTACAATGGGTAACAGTAACTTTCTTATTATGGTAAGAAAGTTACTCAGATAATATTATTGATGTCACTTGATCTCTAACCAAAGTGAAATCATCCGCGGATGTTGACTTGATAACATCACTTCAGTGAGATTGACTTGTTGACTTGATGTGACTTCCTTGGTTGTTGAAATACATGCAAGTGTATTGTTCTTCTGTAGGACTTTAGCCTTCCGTAGGTGTTGGTCTTCCTTAGGAGTTGGCTTTCCATAGGAGTTAGTCTTTTACTTGGAATTTCATCCGCAGCAAGTTGTTCTTCGGCAGGAGCAGCAGAACTTGTTCTGACTTGTTCTTCATTTACTGTTGTAGTGCTTTCGCAGGAGATCCACGGATGCATAATTCCTTGTTCTGTTCCAGCAGAACATCTATGAAAGTACAAATTGTTCATCCTTAGATAATTCTTAGTCAATTTCTAACATTGAGAGTCTGATGTTTTCTTGCAATCACACATATAAATCAACACACAAAATTATTTTGGTTAACCTATACATATATTGCATACAAAAAGATAAATACGTAAAAGATTTCAATAAAAGATATGATTAAACTTCTAAGCCTATACAATGAATCTAAACCTTCCAATACTCCCACATAGGCTTGGATATTTGTAATGAGCTCTTCAAACTTGATAGCTCCTGAACTCTTGCCACAATCTTCTTATTAAAGTAGAAGACTATTTCTTTTTGCTTATTGTACTTGTAGTTGATCTCCATTCTACTTATTTTCTTTAAAGTATTAAAATTTAGACCAAGTCCATCTTCTTCTATTGTTAATACAGCCACTACACTTTTGTTATTGACAACGTCCAACTCATAAATATTCTCAATTTAGTGGTAGATGGAATTTGAGATCCCAACAGCTGACCAGCCTTAAATTTTCTTCTTCTGTAGGCCTTTGCATGCAGTTTGTCTATCACCTGAATTATGTGCACATATAAGCATATGTCACTTTGAGTACGTTCATCATTTAACTTTGGAAAGTCTTTGTCAAGAAGGTATGAAGTGTAGCTTAGATGGAGAAGTTTGATATCCATTGGGTCAAAAAGTCTTATGCTCAGAGCTTTCTTCTTTGCTTCATTCCTTAGTAGCACAATCTCTTTAGTTCTTTCCACATATCCCCATTATATAATAGGTTATTTATATTGATTTCCATTAATACTTTTGATTGAGGCTATGCCCTTATTTGATTATCCAACTCCTCTTAAGAATTCATCATCTACAAGATGATAAGAGTTGGATTGGAATCTTCTTTGTTTTAGTTTTTCTTTTATGTTAAGAATCTTCTCTTCTTTCTTCCTTTATCACATCATCTTTAAGCTCGTATCTCCACTTTTCAACAATCATAGAGAAATCTTTTCCTCTCGGATTGATTGGATGGTTGGTGATTGGAATGCTTTGAAGGTTAGATATATCAGCATCTGGGAGTGATATAATTGTTTCAATCTGTGGGATGTATTGTATCATCCCAGATGCCCTCTTTTTTGATGCATAATTCCAGTCTAGATCATATTTCCAGTCTATGATCTTGTTGTCCTCAGCAGATCTGGGAGTTGTGAGATGATCATAAAGTTCAATCAAAGTTGATTTTTTATCTATGATCTCTCTAACTGTTGTTCCAAGAGGCTAGATTTTGCTTGGAATGCCATCCCTTGGCTCTTTGATGAGTTGTTCTTTTCCTTTTGTGCATGTCTTTGCTTTCTACTACAATTGGCACAGCAGGGGTAGATTTTGCTTAATAAGCATAAGCAGGATTTGGTGCCTTTGTTCTGAATTTAACTCCTGTTGCCAAGCCCACCTTCATTACATACTCCATTATCTTTCTGAGTTTAGTCACTGATCTTCCTTTCAGTTCATGTATCTTGTAATTATGGCTTTGCAACCAACATGTCATATTGTATTTGGTGAGCTTAGCTTTGTTCTGAAGCATGTATCTAGCAGCATCAAATTCTTTCAAAACTTGCTTCATCTCATACATGTTCATCCTTTCCACCACGTCATATGGAAATCCATTATTGATCAAGTCCATAAACATTGATGATTGGGCTCTTTCTTTAAGAATGTCTTTAGTAGTAACTTACTCATCAGATTTATACTTTGCTTCTTCATTAGATTTAGTAGTCTCATCTTTTGTTAATTCATTCCACTCAGCATCACTATCTACTTTAGTGTGATCAATCGGTTTTAAAGAAGATAAATCAGCTGATGGTGTATGCTCAGAAGATATTGTTTTTGCTTTTATGCTGATTTTCTAGCCATAAAAATTTCATCTTTCAACCCTCCCATTAACTTCCTTCTTCTATTGTATTTGATGGAAGTTTCTTTTTGTATAATGAGTAAGAGATTGACTGTTGATGATATTGTAGCTTGAACAACTTTTTACTAGTTCTTGATGAGCAATAGATTCATGAACATATATCTTTTTCTTCAAAACTTCAATCTCCTCATCTTTTGTTTTTAGTAGACCAACTGCTTCAGATATAGTATTCAGGGCTTTGAGTAGCTCTAACACAAGCTTCTCTTTTTCTTTTATTTCTTTTTCAACTGACTCATGTGACTCAGTCACCAACTGATCCAATGCATCAACCACTTCATCATTTGTTTGTGCATCTTCTCTCATCTGTTTGATTGTTTCTTCTTGTGCTAATTTTACATCTTTTTCTTTCATTAACCTCTTCAACTCTCTCAGCTTTTCCAATCTTTGCTTTGTTTTGATTATCAGATTCTTGTATTTAGCAACCAGAAAGCTTTTGTTCACATGAATCCCTTCATCTCTCAGATCATTCTCATTATAATCTATGATATCAACAAAGTGATCTCCACCCTCAGCTTGATGTTCAACATGAGTATCTTTAACTTCTTGTTCAACTTCTTCTTTATTTCCCTCTTCATCTTCTAAACATATTTCTTTAGTTGCAGCATCATTTACTTCCTCATCATCTTCAAGAGTTAATGGTTCAGTAAGTTCTGGGCTTTGAGCTGGAGAGTTGGATTCAACAAATGGGGAAGTTATGATTTGTGGCGGTTCTTGCTGAGTAGATGGTTGATTGAGATTTGGTGAAAAATCTTCTGTAGTTGCTGCGTTTAGTGAAGATTGAGATTGGTAAGGTGAAAAAGGTTGGGTATGTTCACTTGGTGGTGAGAAAGGTTTGGTTGCTGCAGTGTTTAAGGATGTTTAGGATTGAACAGGAGAGATGGGTTGGGTATGTTCACTTGTTGGTGAGAGCAATTAGGTTGATGGTGATAATGGTTGATTGATCAAAGGACATGATGGTGGAGAATGAGAATCTTGTTCAGTTTGTGCAAGGGACTCAACAGGTTGTACTTCTTCTTGTTGTTTGTCAATGAAGATTAGTTTTTATGGAATGTCTGCATTTTCATCTAGCACATGTGCAAACATTTCCATGTCTTGTCCTTCATACTTCCCACTAATCTTGTTAAGTACCGATCTCTCCAAGTGAGCTTGCACAAATACTCCTCCTTCTCTTTCAATGTTTGGCAAGGCATCATTTATGATCAATAGTATGAATCTAGGGTACATGTATGCCCTCAAATATACCAATAATTCTGGAAGATATGTGCCTTGAGAATCTGTGTAACCAGATTTTCTGTTGGATATGCACTTTAAGTAAGTGTGGCACAAAATCTATAGGGTTTGCACAGTCTTCCCTTCTTGATCAACCCATTGTGGTAATCACGATCATACCCCATCAACTGAAACATTCTCTCAATGTAATCATGTTCAAACATATCAGGATGGCCTTCTTCTTGTTCTCCCAGTTCAAGCACTCCCCTGATCGTCCTTTCATCCACCCTCAATTCTTCATTTCTGATAGTTGAGGGAATCAGCAATTCATCGCCGTCCTCTCTATCCTTGCTGAATTCCAAAAATCAATTATATATGACTAATAGACGATTGGATCAGCAGATAGGGCATAGAATATCATGGACCTCCTCAAATAGTTGATGATGTCTCTGCATCCTTCCGCCACAGGGTCTTCTGTGACAACCCTAAAAATTCCAGGTTAGAAACTATTTAAAGTTATCATTATTTACTATTATATGCCTTATATGTATGTATATTAATTGGATGAGTAATTTATGTGTATGTATGCTATGCATGCATGCGTTATTTACGTATACATGCATGAATATATTTAAGTAAACTATTACTATATATATATTATATATATATATATATATATATATATATATATATATATATATATATACATATATATATATACATTTCTATGAATCTTTTCATATAAAAACACGTTCACGTAATAACTTTAACAAGGTAACTTTTATGATAAAATTTATATGTATATAATTTTAGTATATTAATATACATGTATATAGTGTGTATGCATGTATGTACATATCATAAATTTTGATACACACATATATATATAAACTAAGTTTAATCAAACGTTATCAAAACAATATTTCATCAACCTTGAACCAAAACAAAAACAAATCACAATGTCTAAACATCAAACAAAACCATTGTGTAACCCGATTAACAAATCTTAGTTTAGAAAATAAACATATCATTAACATGACAAAAATCTTGTTCTCCATTCGCCACCTTGCATCCCTGACACCCTAGTGCCCAAGTCATCGGCCTATTTGCAAGACACCATCATTTCCTTACACTAAGCTCACATCTAGCATGGACACTTCATCTAAGAGCCATCATTATAAAGGGATTAGGTGTCCAACTTTTAAACAGCCACCACCACACCCACTTATCCAAAGGTCTCGGCTATTTGAAGCTTCTAAAACATTAAGACAAATTTTCTCCTTACACCATCAAAACCATCACAAACCGCCACCTCCAAATCTCTCTCGGTTGTTAACCACAATCGCGATCACCACCTCACAACACAACCATTACCAGCACTTTCTTAATTCTCTCGGTCTCTCTCTGCAACATCATCCATAACCACGATCACCACCCTTACTAGCTCTTTCTTCCTCTCTGGTTCATACCATCCCAAACCACCACAACCGTAAGCCACCATAACCACCATCCTCAGACTTTCTCTCGGTTTTACTTCACCACCACACATCATCTTCAAGGATCAAATAACTTTCATCTCAAGGCTTAAAACATCAAGAATTCAGGAGCTATTAGCAACCATCTTTGACCATCTTCGCAAATTAAATAAGGTAAATCATGATTAAGTGATCAAATGAAGTATGTGCTTTAACAAACACATACATGATCATCATCAAAGAATAACCCACAACCATATGTTATTTGTTTCAAAACTCAGTAAGAAGCAAGTAAAAAGAATTGAGAAAAATAATGGTGTTAAAAGAAGGATTAAACAAGAAAATTTTCTTAAAGCCTTATGTATTTTACAAAAATCAGATTAAATATTCAAATGACTATGATTGTGGGAATAAAATAAGAAGTATGTTTAGAAATACTAGAATTATCTATCTATAAATTTTGGTATATTAAAATTGAGTAAATTAATTTATATGATTTAAATAAGGAAAAAATAAGAAAAATGCTATATGAGAGAACCAAACGCAGTAAAAATCTGGAAAAATTATATAATGATTATAGTATGTTTGAGAAGCTCCAAATAAATTTCATGATTTAATTCCTTTATATGACTAAAATCTATATTTTATTATGTTCTGTAATGGAAAAATCAGAAGATATGTTAGGACCGTTTTCGTACGGAGTACTAACTGATTCTGCGTGAGATTAAATCAAATAGCATGGAATTCTATTTGATTGGCGATCCAATCAGTGAGAAGGACAACCTGATCGACCTAACGATTAAACAAATGTTAAGAACTAGTTGGAATCGATCAGGGACGAACTATGAAGTTGGATGGACGAACTGGGATGCTCTGGACGGCTAGGGTATGATAGTATTCGAAGTGTTCTGTTTTTCCACGAATTATATGGTATTTATAGGTTTCCAGTATCAATTCGTATGACTGAACCATTATGATGGTTCAGTCATGCGTCTAACTGATGCGTTTGACTCATACGCACGACTGAAGGTTCAGTCGTGCGACTGAGTCAACCTTATGTCTCAGTCATATGACTGATCCAGTCTCCTGGTTCAGTCGTGCGACTGGTACATACTTATGGTTCATTCGCGCGTATAGTCCATAAGTATGGTACATTAGCATGAATAACCACCAGACTTAGTTGAACACATTTCTGAATCATTATTAACTCAGAACTCTGTACAACAACCTTAAACCTATATATAATGTTCATCAATATGTGTAATACCAGTGACAATAATAATATGATATAAACAAAGATAATTAAACATCAAAACACATGTCATATTTCATTAAGCATTTGCATTACATATGTGTAAGAAATGAAAGACATTTACATTGAAGTACATAAACTAGGAACAGTGTATCAACAAACTCCCCCTTGGACCTAGTTTATCCTATTGTCTAACATTGTTCTCATGTTCTCGAAATTTCTTGTACTTCTCCTCTTTGGGGACTCCCGCGTGTATCTCAAAAGCGAAGTAGAGTCATATAACATGTTAGAACTGGAGAGCTTGTACAATATCTTGCGTGTTATAGAATAGTGGCTATTTGTATAACGTATAAACATCATCAGCTGAAAAGTTAGTGAGCCACATTGGGTCAAATAAACTCATCGTCTCCAATCGTAATACCACCATTTGAATTGTGGAGTGAAGTCCTGAGGCCTCTCCCGTAAAGGGATCTTATACATCGTGCATGGTGGAATCCACTTCAACACCACCTTAGGTCTTCTAGAGATAGGGTCAACTTCAGTCTTATGAATGAACCTCTTAGGTTATTCAGGTCTGAAGTTTACCCATCTGGTGTGGTATTCTTTCTTCAACGCTATCTCAAACCATCCCGACATCTTCCTCAGGTTGGCATACAAAAGATCTAAACAAGCCAATCTGTTCAACTCAAAACAAGGGAGAGCCTTCAGATCATGTGGGTATGTGAAGTACTCAATCCCCTTCTCTCGTTTCACAACATACACATCCAGATCCTCAAAATAAGCCCAACTAATGATCTTCCCTGATGCTTTCTGACGTCTGTTAACTCTGTACAATTTGGTTTTGGCATTCAGCTTTGCAGGATCACGTTGTGCTTTCATCTCTGTCAAACATGCAGCCCATTCAGCCTTCTTTAGATAAACATCAGCATCTGTAGCTTGGGTTTTACCTTTATCCTTTTCTTTTTCTTTCTCTTTCTCATGTAGCTTGTCAAAAGTATCACTGCCAAATGTTTCACCCAAGTCGGGGATGACATTGCGCCTCTCCCTTGTTGATTGAGTTAAGGCTGATGCAGTTGCATCACCTGCTAGATCATCCTCCTCATCATCATCACCCTTTTTCTCCTTTCCACTCCTCCGGCTTCCTCCTCATCACCTTCTTCTTCTGATTCATCATCACTTGAATCATCATCATCATCATCATCTCCATCATCATCTCGATCACCCTTAATTCAGCATCTTCTTGTTCTTTTTCTCCGTCTCCTCAATCCGTTTGGCAGATGCAAGCACTACCTCATTTTGAGCTTGCATGGCATTTTGATCTCAAATAAAGCTCTCTCATGAGCTTTGTTCTTCTCAGTAAGCTGGGCAATATGCTTGCCCTGTGCTGTATTGACAGCCATCAGTTGGTTCAGCTGGTTGGCCCTCAGATCATAAGTTTCCAACAGCTTAAGCACTAATCTATTTTGGTTAGCCAACTGTTCCTATAACCCAACCGTGGGTAGAGTAGAGCTCTGTGGGCTTGGGAAATAGTAGGTGCAGCGGTGGAACTATTTTGGGTATGGTGGGTGAGGTAGATATGGATATATGAGTGGTGGATGGTATGGTGGTGGTGGTGGCTGGGATGGAAGTGGTGGTAGTGGAGGAGGTAGTGGTAGTGGTGGTTGTATCAGTGACAGTGGTGGGGCAGTGGCTGTGGTGGTGGAAGAACTGATCAGTACAATCCTCTGCCTCTTACCCTTCTTGCCATAGGGTTGGGCCATCCTTTTCCTCCTGGAACCCTTGGCAATCGGGGCTCCCCCTGGGCTCATTGGCTGGTCGCGTATGTATGATGGATCTATGACATCAGTGTCACCACCCTCAGTACCAGTTTGGCATCCGCCAAACACCGTTTTCCCCTTCTCTGTAGCTACAACCCTGTTACCTACTCTCCTGGTGAGAAGATCATCATCAGACTCATCATCCTCATCTATCAGAAAGTCCTGGTGGATGGTAGATTGCTCGGATCCACTAGGTGCTGAAAAACCACTTTGCTGAGGTGGTGGAGGAATAGTAGATGTGTAAGTGGCTCGTGATTGGCTCGAGTTATCATCATCATCGTTGTCATCATCATCTGGGATCATGAGCGGCTCAACATCGGAGTTGCTGTCATCATGGCGCCACCTCTTTCTGGCTGGCGCGACATAGTCGACGTTGGCCAGGTGACCAAACAGCCTCCTAACCGAGGGCTTCAACTGCTTACCCCGGTATACCTTCATCCTCCCCAAGGTAGTATCATCCATAACCTTTAACACTACCTCTTCGTCCTTATTCTTGGGTAGCGAGGGCAGCTTCTCATCAATAATCATCTGGAGAAACCTAGGGTACATACAAAAACCGTCTTTCCCCTTTACCTCTATGTTCTCCCTCAAATATCTAAAGAACAACTTCGAAAAACTGAACGGGTGGTTTAGTACCAGTGCAACAAATGCATTCTAGATTTGCTAACTCATCTCGTAAAATCCTTCTCTCCTCGACGCGATGCACTTGAGGATCACATGTTCCAAATACTTGAACTGCGGGCACATGTTGCTCTTGCTAAGCATGCCGACATTGATGTCGTCGGAGTACTTGATCCTCAAGAAACAACCCCTAACTGTCAAGGGATATAGCTTGGTTGGGTAGTCTCCATCCTCACCCAAGTCCAAGACTCTCCTAAAGTCGTCTTCCCCGATATCAATATCTTGACCGAAGATAGAACTTCAGATCCTGTACGGCTCAACTGAGCGATTGACCACTGCAATCTCCTAGAAGGCCTGCTGTACGGATCGATACGGTGTGCAGGGAGCATATACTGCTCTATAGATCCTAACAAACTTTGAAGTGTTCCGAGACGTAGAGTCGAGATAAGCACAGATATTATGCTTAGTGCTCATCGTCCATCTGTCAGCCATTTTACTTTAACACAAGTAACAAAAATGTTAGGTCTACTCGCAAGAAAGAACATTTGAGTTAGAACAGATTATATCCAACTGGTTCAATCGGACGACTGAACCATACGACTGAACTCAGTCGTACAATTGAACCTTCGACTGAACTTAGTCGTATGCCATGACATGCGGTTGAGTCAGTCGTGCGACTGAGTCACCGATTGATTCAATCGTGTGATTAAATCGTGTGTCTGGCACCATCGTGCGACTGAAATTCATCTGTATGTCCTTTTGCATATGCACTGTGTGAGTCCAAAATTTTAAGTCGTTGTCAAAACAATCATTTACACCTCAAGATTGGATTTATTAGACGTGCATGAACTCGATATTACACTTTGTCTTTTAAATAAACGTTTAGGTCCATTTAAGTGTTCTATTTTAGGGTTCTTTGTACCTGCTCATGTTTTAAGTCCTTCGGACATTTCGGATTGATTTAACTTCCTCATTGTTAACGATTTCAATCTCACAGTACCTATAGATAGACAGTAATCTGTTAGTAGTACGAAATCAGTGGTAGTCACAAAGAAAAATTTGAAAATGGATGGGTTGGTAATCGGAGGTTTTGAAAGCGTTTTGAAGTCAAGTGTAGGGATACGACTGACTGAGCCCTTTTTTATACTGATTTTTGTTTCAGTCGTGCGACTGGACCCAAACGTATGATTCATTCGTGCGACCGAGGTTCAGTCGTGTGACTGACTTAGACTCCTTCAGCCAGTCGTACGATTGGTTCATACTTGTGATCCAATCGTATAATTGACCCATACTCATGGTCCAATCCTGTGATTGGCTCATACTCATGGTCCAATCGTGCGATTGGTTCATACTCATGGTCCAATCGTACGATTGGCCCATACTTATGATCCAATCGTGCGATTGACTCATACTTATGATTTTGACTTCATATGTCCTAACATTTCAAAAACTTGAATTTTATATATAACATTATGACCATTGATCATCTCAGACTTGATCTTTTTAACCATTTGATCACCTCAGACGTGATCCTTTTAAATGAACACCTTATGATCACCTCAGACGTGATCTTTTTAACATTTTAGAACCAGGCTTTTATCAGATAATGTTCGGTTCAATTTGTGACATTGACAGATTTGATCTTGTTTCATAGTCTGACATCACTCGATACAAACATAACTAAAGCCAAGAAAAACTTTAAACGAACAAAATTAAGACATCATTTTGTATTTTTCATTTAAGGTGGGTTGAAAACATTTTAACATTCGTTAAACGATTTCTCCCCCTGAGTAGAATAGCTTCAAGTATATTCATCTTATCTAGAAAGATTCATTTGGAATCATACAGGCATAAACATAATCATTTGGGACCAGTTATATTTATTTTGATAACAGAGAACATTATATTTACTCATCACATGGTCTAATTCATCTAAGAGTCCGAAGCACTAACAGAAAATCATGCTAGAGCTGTTATGTAGCACACATTGAATTTAAGCATTGGGGAATGCTACCATGATGATTGTCAGTATATTTGTCAACCTAAATCCATGCACAGGGATGAGATGGAAACTCACAGCCCGTTGAATGATTTAGTTTTAAAGTTGTTCACCAATGAAGTCTACTAGTCTGTTGTGTTGAATCTACCGACACATCATATAATGGATTAGCAACCCGTAGGTCTACTTTCTCTATGTAAACACTGTAACAAACTAGCTTACTACTATTTTTCTTTTATTTTGCTTAGACTTCTTAGACTTATAATTTTCTGTAAGTTTTAATATACCATTGTAAAGCATTTACATCCTTTTGATGTCCCAAACAATTCTATCCCTGTGTACTATCACTTTCCATAATCTTGAATCGATTTCACAGATTTGATGACTTTGTTTTTTAGCTTATCTGCCCGCCCCCATTTTTTTTAAGTAATTAAATATTAACTACTGAAACTAAAACTATTCTCCCCTAAAATTCTAAAATCGAAAATCTTTTTGTGTTTTTGAAATTTTAAAGACAGAAAAAAATAAAATAAAGAAAATTAAAATTAAAAAAATAAAACATAGAGACGGGCTATGAACTTGATTCGTCTGGAATCACATCATCTTTCTTTTTAATGCCATTAACCTCTAATAGATAATGAAATAGAGGTTTATCAAAAGCTTTTGTGTAGAGATCGACGCGTTGGAAATCCGTGTTAATTTTAACAACATCGGTTAATTGTTTTTCAAAACAGTCACGTATAAAGTGGTATTTAATTCCGATGTGTTTAGTTTTGGGGTGTTGGACCGGATTTTTAGTGACAGTAATAGCAGCAGAGTTATCAACAAATAATGGGGTGTTAGAGAATTTCAAACCATAGTCTCGCATTTGCTATTGAATCCAGATGATTTGTGAACAGCAACTTGCCACAGCAACGTATTCATCTTCACATGTTGACGGAGCAACAGACGTCTACTTCTTACACTACCAGGTGACTAGTCATCTTGCAAAGAACTGACATCCCGCAGATGTTGACTAGTAATTCATCTTGCAACTACCATAATCTGAGTCACTATATACTGTTAGCTCAAAGTCATTATCATGAGGAAACCACAACCCAAGTGTTGGAGTACCCTTTAGATAACAAAATATCATTTTTACCCCAATCAGATGATTTACTTTTGGTTTTGCCAGATATCTGGAACAGAGACACGTGGCGTACATGATATCAGGACGAGAAGCTGTGAGTTACATCAGAGATCCGATCATTACTTGATACATAGTGGCATATACCAGATCACCATTTTCGTCGGGTGCCACATCATGGTTCGTGGCAAGTGGAGTACCAGCAACCGTTGCATTCTCCATGTTGAACCGACTAAGGATATCTCCTTCATATTTGGTCTGATGTAGGAAGATTCCATTTGGTGTCTGATCTACCTGTAAACCAATAAATAACTTCATCTCTCCCATGGCAGTCATTTCAAACTCAGCTTTAATCACCAATTCGAATTCTTTACATAATGCTTCGTTTTTAGAACCGAAGATTATGTCATCCACGTATATCTGCACCATTAGTAAATCACCGTCTTTTTCCTTTATGAACAACATGCAGTCAATTGCACCTCTACAAAATCCATGTTTCAGCAGATGAGTAGAGAGTTTCTCATACCAGGCTCGAGGGGCTTGATGGAGCCCGTACAGAGCCTTGTCTAGTTCATAAACTCTATCCCGCTGATAAGGATCCTCGAATCCTTCGAGTTGACTGATGTAAACTTTTTCACGGATCTCACCATGAAGAAATGCACTTTTCACATCCAATTAATATACTTTGATATTCATAAAGGATGCATAGGCTAGGAAGATTATAATTTCTTCCATCCTGGCCACTGGTGCAAACACTTCATTGTAGTCAACTCCTTCGACTTTCCTGAACCCTTGAACAACTAGCCTAGCCTTGTTTCTGATTATGACCCCTTGGTCATCCTTCTTAGGCTGAAGAACCCACTTAGTGCCAATCACGTTTGCACCTTTTGGTCTATCAACAAGTGTCCAGACATGCAACTTCTTAACCTGTAGGAGTTCTTCTTGCATGGCACCTATCCATGCCTTATCCTTTAAGGACTCGCTTACATACTCGGGCTCAACTTAAGACGCAAAATATCGATATGCCCTATCGTGTATGTACCCTTTTTCCATGACCACAACATAGTCAGCTGAGTAAAGTGGATTTCTTGTCTGAACTCCCGAAAGAATATCCCCGATGATGTTGTCCAGGGGATGATTCACATTAATCCTAGTTCCGAGAGTTGTGGGAACTGCTACTTCATCATCCAGGTTTTGTATCACAGGATCAGTTTCTGTGGCTATTGAATGACTAGGTTCAGAACTTCAATTTACTTCATGATCAGCTACAGGTGTACATTCAGCAGTGGGGACCTGTTCCTCCTGGTTCACATTTTCATGTTCAACTTCTTCATCATCAAAGGAGGGATCACTTATCTCTAGCTCTACTCCAGAAGGAATAGTAGCACCTTCTAATGGAGCCAAGGACGTCAAGTCTCGAGTAGGAGTGTTTAGAACATCGTACATCATTTGAGTGGCCACCTCGTCATCAGAAAGGGAAGAAGGTAGATTAAAAGATTTAAAAAATCCATCATAGTCAAAGAAGAAGGAAGGTCCTTTTCCCGCAGGGGGTGGTGTATCTTTGTACATCAACATTGCACCACACTTCTACCTGACCAGTTGAATTATTATAAACCCTTTCTGGTATACTGTAGCCAAGGAAGATACCTTCTTCTGCCTTCTCGCAGAACTTCCCAGTCTGATTTTTCTTTAACAGCATGCAGGGGGATCAAAATGGTTCTAGATACTCCAATTTGGGTTTACGTTGCTGGAGCAACTCATCACTAGTTTTTCAATGACGTTAGACCACTAAGACTCGATTTAGAGTATAGCACGCATTAGCCACTACCTCATTCCAGAATTGAACCGGCAGTTTTAAGTCAGTTAGCATTGTCCTTACTATTTCTATCAAGATGCTATTCTTCCGTTCAGCAACTCCATTCATCTATGGAGTGTAGGCATAAGAGAACTGATAAGCAATCCCTCTCCTAACAGAATGCCTCCATCCACTGATTCTTAAGTTCTGTCTCGTTGTCTTTACGTATGTTCCTTACTTTCAGCTTGTAGAGTGACTCCAATATGGTAACTAGATGTTTGAATGATTCAAGTGTCTCTGACTTCGCTTTCCAAAACATCACCCAAAAGAATCTTGAGTAATCATTCGTCACCATAAAGCATTACCAATCACCAACAATGCTCTATGTGCTGACAGGGCCAAACAGATCCATATTTAGAAGTTCAAGAGGAATTTTGATAGAATGAACTTTCTTTGATTTGTGAGATTTCTTTGTCTGTTTGCCTTTCTTGCATGCTATGCAGAAATCTGGGAGCTGCATGTTTTTGACAGTAACTCCGTCCACCAGATCGTTCTAAACCAGATGATTCATCTTTCTGGTATTGATGTGTCCCATTCTCCTATGCCAGGAAACTGAATCCCTCTTAGTTGCTTTTGACAAGAAACACTAATCAGTAGACTCAGTTGTGGAGGCTTTTGAAAGGTCTAAGACATACAGGTAGTTATATCTTGAGGCCGACATTAGAACCTTCTCCTCGTGAATAACATACTCCTTCTTAAGTATGTAACACTTCTTATTGTCAAACATGACCTTAATGCCCTTATCACAAATTTGGGAGACTGATAGCAAGTTGTTTTGCAATTGCTAAACGTAGTTTACCTTGTCGAACTTTACCTTCTCGTTTCCCACTTCGCGTTGAGCGGTGATATATCCTCCTTTATTTCCTGTGAAGATACATGTCCCCCTTTAATTTTCTTGACGTTTAAAAGGAGAGACGAATTCCTGTTCATGTGCCTGGAATCCCCACTATCAATAATCTAGGTATTAGTGATAGCGCTGTAGCAGACAACTTGCACACAGAATGGAAATGATTAGTTTAGGTTGGGGACCCAAGCCTTTTCTGGCTTGGGTTTCCCAGAGATATCACATATCATGAACTCAACCCACTGACCTTCAGAGGATGAGGACACATCTTTCTTCTTCTTGTCCTCACTATCAAGCACGTTACTTGATTTTTCTTTCCATAAACTAGTTTTGTGCAAGGCCTATTTGTGGTAAATTGACGACTGGCTAATGGTATGAACTTTTGGTTCACTAATAGTCCTAGGTTTAACCTTAGGTAACACAGCTTTGCTTTTAGCTTGTCTGTGTTGACTTTGGTATCTTGGAGGAGTATTAGATCTATTTTTAGAATATCTTTGTTTTTCATCAAAAAGTTCAATTTTTCTTTTACGTGTCTGATAATGAGGACAATTTGGAGAAATATGTCCTCGTTTTCCATAATTATAGCAGGATCTCCCTACGATAGGTTGGGGAGAACTTCTGTGAGGGGTTGAGTATGGTTAGGAGCTGGTATGTTTCTCATCCTTCTTAGATGCTTCACCTTCTTCAATAAACTTAATTGTTTTGACATTTTGAACACATTTTTCTTTCTATCAGGATTTTGATAATTAACACGTTTAGGGTTTGTTGGTTTAGAATTTTTATGTTCTGACGTAGATGTTATGAACCCAACCCAACATTATCCTTTTCAACTTTATCACACAAATCCTCTATAAGCACCTTATCTTTCAATCTTGAAGTGGTAGCCTTCTGTTCAGTGACAGACTGCATAGGTTTACATGTGAACACTGGATCACTGATCAGAGGAGTAGTCATCACATGATCCTTAACCGGGTTATTATTTGTTGGTCTACATTTAGTATTTAAAAGGATTGCATGTGATGGTGGAACTACTTTATATCTTAGACCTTCCCCACCGTTACGTTCTTTCACTATGTTCTGAACTATGTGAGAGGAACTTGCTAAAGTATGTAGTTTTTGATTTAAAGATTCAACTTCGACTTGCAACACTGCTTATTCCTTTTTAGTTTTGTCTAAAGTAGTTAGATAGAACTTAATGTCATTTGATTGATTTAGGGCAACAACCTCGGTTTCCCTTAGTTGTTTCCCTAGCAGTTCTATCTTTTCTATAAAACTGCACTCATTTTGTTTTAAAACACGGTTTGCTTCAGTGTAGAGTTTTAAACCATTTACCAGATTATCATTGCGTTCTAATTACCTAGAAAATTTTAAGTCAATGCTTTCGCTAAATTTATCATATTCATCACAAGCATGTTTATCAAACAATTCGTCTTTAGGGTATACCTGTGCAGAACTAGATGAGTCAGCCATAAGTGCAGATTCAGACTATTTGATAACTGGAGATTGTGAGTTTGTAGCACTCAACTCTTCTTTAACAAGATGATCTACCACATCCATAGCTTCTTCAATATCTAACGTACATGCTAAGCTATGATGTCTCCCTCACTCGTAGATCCATCATCCAAATCATCAACTAATGCTATATTTGATTCTCCCTCAAATACATATCAGAAGGACCAGTCTTGTCCTTCATCGCCCTGAGCGACCATAGCTTTTGACTCTTTCCTTGATGATGCCCCAAACATCTCTTTGTCCAGACCGTTGATCGAAGGAAAAGGGTTGCCGTTACCAGTCTTCTTTGGCTTTACGCATTCACGTTTGAAGTGCCCCTTTTCTCCACAGTTGAAGCATGTGACCTTCGTTTTATCAAACCCAAACATAGTGTCTTTAGTGGCAACCAAGTTCTGCCCCATCTTCTTAACAAACTTTTTGGCTCTCCTAACTAAACTAGCCGAAGCCCACATTATATCCATACGCTCCAACCCAGTCTCATCCACCTGCTCGTAGTCCTCATCAGCGAGATGACAATTACCAATCTTACCAGTGACTAACCCATCATAAGACTGAACAATTGCTGCTAGAAGATCCATGTAGTCTTGTCACACCCCGGGCCCAGGAAGGTGGGACGTCACAGACTGGTATAATATGGCAGTGGAAACAAACCATAATAAGAGCACAACAAGGAAAGGAAATACATGACATTACATCAAAACATGTCTCGGGTTACTATAGTTAACCCGTTAGAAGTTACATAGTTCAAATGCCTAACATGTTTAAAAGATTTAGTTGTTTAACAAACATCCATGAAAAGTCATTTCTTAAAATTAAAGCCAATGAAATGCCATCAAGGTCTCGGTTCTAAGTCCCTTACTTGAAGTCCTTTAGGTCCTCAAGTTATCCATGCTAGTTACCTGAAACATGCTCAAAAGAGATTTTGAGTCAACATAATGTTGGTGAGTCTAGTGTTTAAAAGTCAAAAATAGAGGGTTTTTAAAGAATGCATTTTGACAGAATTAGTTCACTTTTATTATAAAAATGATAATATGGTGGTTGTGGAGGTCACAATCAACTCTGCACTCAGCCCCGGCTACCCTCTTCAAGAGTAAAGTGGTGTCGGTTAACATTAGAGGGTAGTTGAGCCTCATATTGGTGCACACTACCTGCTGAGGGGTACACCATAGTATCATACAAGTACCTGTTACATGCCGCAATGACCCTGTAGGATCTCAGTCTGGTCCCCTTCCCATAGGAAGGCACTGTGCGTGGGGGATATCCCAAGTAGATCTACCCATATAGACAAGCGGTTCTTAAAGAATTAATGATTGTGAGAAAGCATAAACAAGGCAGGTTCAATTAATCCACAACATTCAAGCATCAAAAGTTATAATACATAAAGATTAGCAGTCAAAATAATAGCATGCTCCATCCCCAAAAACATTTAAAAAGGGGAAAACACTAAACTCACCTTAGTTTCGGGCACCGGTATGAAATCCAACATGATCCAAATCTCTAAAGCCCTATTTATCATTACACAAGCAATAAATACAGGCTCTAAGCCTCACATAATGTTCCTGAGGGTGTGTATTTTCTGGTCTAAGGTTCATGTGTTCCTTGCCTTTAAGAGTTTGTACCAAAAAGTTTCCCGTTTAGGTAAGCTTTAGTTTAATTCATGTTATTACCTCAAGGCATATGCCTTTAGGAGTTCTTATTCACACTTATGTCTTATAAAAAAATTAATTTGGGCAGAACTTATCAATATCTAGCGGGTAACATGAAATTTACAGTTTTAGTCCCTATAGTTTTAAAGTTTGCATTTTTAGCCCTAAAGTTTGTCATTTTGACCTTAACTCACCCAAATCGACCCATTATACTTTCTAAGTGTTTTTAAACATGTTTAGGGTCTGTTCAATGTCAAGTTTCCAGAATTTATGTCCTTATGGTAAAAACATGGTTTTTGGTGTTACCGGTTACGGTAAAGACGTAGTTTTGAGCCAATTTACCTTTGGTCCTTAAAAATCACTATCAAGTCATGAAATCTTACTTTATTTATGTTTAATAAGGGTTATAGGTTATTTATGTTTAATAAGGGTTATAGGACCTGTTTATAAAGTTTAATTACTTACCTTGTCCAATTATCACAATTTTTGCTCTTAACCGTAAAAAAATCCGTTTTTAACCGGTAACTTGGGGTAAAGTCCAAGCTTTTATACTTTTGACCATATTTTCATATTTTTAATTTTAGACTACTGTAAAAACAATGTTTTTATTATTTTTTTACTCACTTGGATTATTAATTAGCATATTTTACAACATAGGCCCCCAGTTTTGCCCGTTTTTACACTTTTAACCCCAATAGTCTCGATTTAACCCTATGACCCTTGAAACTTGTTTTTCCACTTTACTTTATGTCACTTAGGATCTGTAGACTTTAATTTTTAAGTCTAGTGTTGTTTTGGTCCTTAATATGAATTTTAACCTCTTTTACGGTGTTTCGGTTACCCATTTTACTAGTTTTAAAGTCCATATACTCAACTAACACATAAACCACAAATTTTTGCCCAACTAAAACCATCAAGTTAGTGCCAAATTACCAAGTTCATAAGATGGTACAAGTCTTTACATTTAAGTGCATTTTAGAGTCCAAAAGTACCCATTTAAACCCCATTTTGACCCTTGTTGACTTAGGAACATGAACCCTAACCAGTTAGGGGAGATAACCACTTGTCTTAAACTTTATTTTACTGTACAAGTTCTATATTTTTGGTAGAACCCACGTAAATGTCGATTTTGATACTTTTGAAGGCAACATCTTCCATTTACACAGGTTTAAACTTCATGGTTTTAGTCCAAATCCATTCAAGACTTTTATATGACTTTGAAATCAGGTTTTTGGAAGTTTTATCTTCTGTTTTACAATGTTCATTTCGGATCTATACATGCATGTATCATTCATGTGTTTTGAAGGCTAGAAATCCATGTTTACACTAGTGTAAACACATAGTTTTAAGAAAAACGGGTTACACATGCTTAGGAGACCATTAACCCACGATTTTTTTACCAGTTTATTTACTGTTTTAAAAAGTGTTTTAGAAAGGTTTTAGATGTGGGTTCAAAGGGACGATATTTGGGTCTCACATCTCTTGAAAATATGGTTTTCGGGTGTGTTTTCGGGTGTACCAACCTTGGTCCAAGCTTGGTCTTCAACAACACCACTTGAACAACAATTAGAGGGCTCCAGGAACTCGTGTAGAGGCTGGGAACTCCTGTTTTAAAACGAGAATGGTGAGGGTTTTGCAAGAACGAGCAAGAGTGACAAAGTATGGCCATATGCACTTACCTTGTGGCCTTGTTTAGGATGAGTCTTCTAAGATGACACCTTGGAGATGTCTTGAGAGAGTTTAGAGCAGATGTTTAGTGTGTGTTAGTATGTGTTTCGTATGGAGAGAGAGAGAGAGAGTGAAAGGAAAAGTGTGATTTGCATGCATGGGAAATGGGGAGGGAGATGGAGTGTAGTAGTAATTGTTGTAGAAAAAAAAAGGTGAATGGGGATTGTGCAAGGGGGTGGCCGGTCAAGAGGGAGGAGAGAGAGGAGGGAAATTTTAAAAATCTTTAAATTTTTATAAGATGGTGTATTTTTGTGGTATTTTATATAAATGTTGGGGTTTTTTAAAATAAAACTAGTGATTATGTATATGTATATGTATTTTCGGTTTTTAGGTGGTTATGGGTTAAATTTTTGGGTCACACTACAAGTTATATTATTTGATAAATGTATGTTTAACAATTAGTATTTAATATAAATCATGTGGGGGTTTATTGTTCATGTATGTATGTTTGTGTCGTATGTATATATGTGCATATGTACACATTGTGTTTTGTATATTTTGCCGCAATTAGTTCTTGGTTTGAAAACCTAAGGGATATCATCTAAGTCTTATCTTGCTTAGTACATTTGGCATATTTCATAATCTAGCCTAAGTCACGGTCCAATTATAGGCAAATAATTACACATCCGTAACTAGATCATAGAGTAGGTTTTTACCAAGCGGTTTGAACTTGTATAGCTATAGTCTCGTTTAATTAAGTTAGTCCATCATAATATAATGCAAGATGTTATCTATATGTTGAGGTTTAGAGTGGGACCTGGGAATCGGGTTGTTACATTCTCCCACCCTTTAGGAAATTTCGTCCCGAAATTTTAGCTTCGGTCCTCTTTTGGGAGCTTGGACTTGAATAGGTGAGGATATTTCTTCCTTATTTCGTCTTCACGTTCACATGTGAATTCAGGTCCTCTTCTAGAGTTCCATCTAACCTTAACCTTGGGTATGCGGCTACGCCTTAGCCTTTGGACAAGCTTATCGGTGATTTCCAACGGTTCCTCAATGAAGTTTAGTTTACTATCGATTTGGGCTTCCTTCAGGGGTATCACTAGGCTCTCGTCAGCCAGGCACTTCTTGAGGTTAAACACATGGAATGTGTCATGAATGTAGCTTATCTCCTGAGGTAGTTTCAATCGGTATGCTACTGGACCGATCCTTGCTACGATTTCCAACTGTCCAATGTACCTCGGGCCTAACTTGCCCTTCATACCAAATCTGATCGCACCTTTCCATGGCGCCACTTTTAACATCACCTTATCACCAATCTGGAACTCTAAGGGCTTCCGCCTACTATTTGCATACTTCTTTTGACGGTCCCTTGCAATTCTCAATCGCTCTTTTATTTTGAAGATTTTGTTAGTGGTTTCCAACATGATGTCGGGTCCTATCACTTGGCTGTCACCAACCTCGTTCCAACTCAGGGGAGACTGACATTTTCTACCGTATAGAGCTTCATAGGGAGCAGCTTTGATGCTCGCGTGATAACTATTGTTGTAGGAAAGTTCCACCAGGGGAAGATGAGTGTCCCAACTTCCACCAAAGTCTATCACGCAGGCTCTCAGCATGTCCTCTAAGGTTTGGATTGTACGCTCACTTTAACCATCAGTTAGGGGATGGTACGCGGTGTTCAAGTCGAGTCGAGTCCCTAGCGCTTGCTGGAGTGACCTCCAGAATCGTGAGGTGAAACGACTATCTCGGTCGAAAATGATTGATAACGGGACTCGATGTCTCCACACTATTTCATTAATGTATAATCAGGCCAATTCGGTCGAGTCGTAGTCCTCTCGGATGGGTAGGAAATGTGCTGACTTGGTCAGTCTATCCACGATAACCCAAATAGCATCGTGGCCACGAGATGTTCTCGGCAGTTTTGTGATGAAGTCCATGGTGATATTATCCCATTTCCACTCCGGGGTCTCTGGTAGTTGTAATGTTCCGGATGGTTTTTGGTGTTCGGCCTTGACCATTGAACAGGTCAAGCATTTTCCGACATAGGTGGCTATGGATTGCTTTAGCCCGGGCCACCAAAATAGGGATTTTAGGTCTTGGTACATCTTGTCGCTACCTGGGTGAACAGAGTACTTGGTTTTGTGAGCCTCATCCAAGACGATCTCTCTAAGTCCCCCATGCCTGGGTACCCACGTCTTACCTTCACATCTGTAGATGTTGTCGCTTCGCAGCACAAGATGTTTCTCCATTCCCTTCAACGTCTCCTCGAACAAATTATTCTCCTTCAAGGCCTCTTTCTGTGCTTCTCTTATGCTGGTGAGGAGACTGGAGTACACACTCATCCTTAGCGCACGAACTCGTAGGGGTTTTTCTCTTTCCTTTCGGCTCAAGGCATGTGCTACTACATTCACCTTCCCAGGATGGTACCAAATTTCACACTCATAATCGCTTAGTATCTCTACCCATCTTCTTTGATGCATATTTAACATCTTCTAATCAAGGATGTGCTGCAAGCTCTTGTGATCAGTGTATAAGTAGTGTCTCCACATCTTGAGTGTAAACACCACGGCACCCAGTTTGAGATCATGGGTAGTATATTTCTGTTCATGCTTATTCAGAAGTCGAGAAGCGTAAGCGATGACTTTGTCTCGTTGCATTAGCACGCACCCTAACCCTTGCTGCGAGGCATCACAGTAGACGACAAAATCCTCTACGCCTTCCGGCAAGGCAAGGATAGGCGCACTACACAGCCTTTCTTTGAGCAGCTCAAAGGCTTCGTGCTGTTCTTTTCCCCATGTGTACACCACGTTCTTCCTTGTCAAGGATGTCAGCGGCTGCACGATTTGTGAAAAGTCCTTTATAAATCTTCCGTAGTAACCGGCTAATCCAAGGAATTGCCTGATCTCAATGGGAGTCTCAGGAACTTTCCAGTTCTTAATGGCCTCAATTTTGGAGGGGTCTACTTGGATTCCGTCTTTGTTCACTATGTGCCCTAGGAACTGAATCTCACGCATCCAGAATTCGCATTTGGAGAACTTTGCGTATAGTTGCTCATTCTTTAGTAGTTCAAGGATCAGCCTTAGGTCTTTCTCGTGTTTGTCCCTGCTTTGAGAATAGATTAGGATATCATCCTGATAAACACGATTACAAATTTGTCTAGATATGGGCGGCAGACTCAGTTCATGAGATCCATGAACACTGCGGGTGCATTGGTTAGTCCGAAGGGCATCACCAGCTATTCGTAATACCCGTATCTTGTTCGGAAGGCTGTCTTGGGTATATCTTCATCCCGTATCTTTATTTGATGATACCCAGACCTTAAGTCTATTTTGGAAAAGTAGCTCGCTCCTTGGAGTTGATCGAATAGATCACCAATCCACGGAAGTGGGTAACGGTTTTTCACCGTCAGCTTGTTCAAATCTTGATAGTCTATGCATATTCGTAGGGTCCCGTTTTTCTTTTTCACAAATAACACAGGAGCACCCCACGGAGAAATAATCAGTCGAATGAAACCCTTATCTAAGAGCTCCTGAATTTGAACCATCAGTTCTTTCATCTCAGGTGGGGCGAGTCGATATGGCGCTTTGGCCACTGGGGCCGCACCAGGAACTAATTCAATTTGGAATTCAACTTGTCTCGGTGGAGGGAGTCCGAGCAATTCATCGGGGAATACTTCCAGGTTTAGACACTATTGATATTTCCTCAATCTTCTTCTCTCCCTTAGGGCTCATTACATAGACAATGTAGGCCGTACGTCCTTTATTGAGACATTTGGTTGGCTTCAGGTGGGATATCATAGGGCATAACGTGCCACTATTATCCCCGTAAATCGTTAGAATTTTATTGTCGGCTAAGGGTATTCTTAAGAATCGCTCGTCGCATACGATTTCAACCTTATTTTCGGCTAACCAATCCATTCCTACTACTATATCAAATCCTCCTAGGGTTATTGGCATCAAATCTATTTTAAACAAATTACCCCTCAATTCAATGGTGCAACCTTTGATTATTTCATTAGTTTCTATTATTTTTCCATCAGCTAATTCTACGGTGTAAGCATCAGTTAGGTTATGACTATCTAGTTTAATCAAAGGTTTAAAGGTGGTAGAAACGAAGCTACCCGTTGCACCTGTATCGAATAAGACAGTAGCAGGATGGTTATTTATAAGGAACGTACCGTTGACCACATCAGGCTCTTTCTTGGCTGGCTTGGGGTCCATCAAAAAGGCTCTCCTTTTGGTTTGTTGGGCTTGATGTCCTTGTCTCTCGCTAGCTTCGGGCATGTGTTCCTCCTGTGCCCCAAATCCCCACATTCATAACACTGCTTCCCCGGCTCATACATGCAGTCCTTGATTAGGTGCCTAGGTTTCTTGCACCTAAAGCAGGGAATTGGGTTACATTCCCCTTGGTGATGTAGCTTGCACTTGTTACAAAATGGATTGACGCCCAGATACAACTTCCTAGATTTCCCTCCATGATCATCACACCTCATGTTTTCACTGGGCCTCTTGCTTGAGCTATACTCCCACTGTAAAACCACTTGGTATCAAACCACCTCTTCTTCTCATCAACTGGCTTCTTTCCATCTTCAATCCTTCCCCGTTCGATCCAGCCTGCCCTAACCAAGTCATCGGTTATGCTACCGGTGAGGTCAACCGCATCTTGCAAGGTCATAGGTTTCGACGATCGGACCATGCCCCTAACTCTAGGGTGTAGGCCCCAGATGAAGCGTGCTATCCCTTTTGACTCGGGGTTCACCAGGTGTGGCACCAGTCGGATAGAGCAAGAAACTTGTTGATGTACTTGGCGTAATTCGGACCCTTCATCTCTAGGCTTAGGAATTCAGCCTCGAGCTTTTCCAATTGGTTGATCGGGCAGTACTTGTTGGTTATCAACTCCCTAAACTCAGACCATCTCATACGGCCTGTTGCATTTCTTCCACGAGGTAGGATTATGGTTTTCCACCATTCAAGTGTCGGGCCCTTCAGAGATTGGGAGGCAAACCTTACCATGTGCTCAATTTTGCATTCACTGATGTCCAGTACCGCTTCCATTTCATCTAGCCACCTTAGTGATTCAATGGCACCCTCAGTTCCATGAAAATCTCTTGGTTTGCATGCCATAAAAGTTTTGTAAGAACACCCATTCCTCAGTCCTTCCATATCATTGTCGGCTCCTCCTCTTGGTCTAGGCCCACCACTACCGGTTTCGAGTCCCTGGTCTGCATTAATTTGAGCGATGATCATTGGGATGGCGTTGGCTATTTGTTGAGCCACTAAGTTTGCAATCCTTTCATCATCATTCGCACCTCCAGGTGCACCTCGTGGTGATCCCGGTGGAGTGGGTGGCGAAGGTTGGTTGCCACCATGTCCCCTAGTACGTGGAGTTCGGCGTCCCCTTCCTCCAGTTCCTCCGGCTCGAGCACCGCCTCCACAGTTGGTTGCCATCCTTCCACTACAGGCTCTTATCCTCGGTGGCATTCTAGTTTCAATATTAACAACCATTTTGTATCCCAATATTTTAGCATCAGATATTACCTTACACTGCTATTTCTATATTTCATGTATTTTAACTTAAAATAGCTTTCATTCCTAACGAGCAATGCCTATGTACGTGTGAAATTATATATAAATAAAAATATCTTGATGCCTGCATGCATCATGAAGATAGCTATACTATCACTAGTACCTGTGTCTATCTATTGAAATATGCCATCGCATATTTCCCTGCATAAAAAGGGTTAGTTTATAACAGAGATTAATTCAAGCAAAACCATGGATAGTTCCAATCACACCCATAAATAAGGTTCACAGTTTGCATAGCATAGTACCAAGTAGTATCAAAAATAACAAGTTGGAAGGTGCTTTCACCCCCATAATAATAATAAGTCTAGTCTCGTGAAATTGAAACAATAATAATGCTTCTCAACCCATGCTCACTTCCTCCAAAGCCACTTGAACCACCCGGTCTTCTCCCTTCGCCTCTCCTCAGCGATCCTCTAGACACCCTGAGTAGCCATGAATGCCTGAAACCACGAGGACTGTGAGTCCCGTGCCACCTGATGTATCAACATCTCATGGTGCTGGAGGACACTGAAGATGTCTTCCAGCTCAGCGTCACTAGCCCGGCGGCTGGACTGCATGTAGGGATCTCCCGGTAGTATGCTCAGGCCGGCATATGAGCTGTGATCGGCGGGCGCCCAGTGAGTGCTATGCCTCGAGGGGTCGATCTCCGGGGGTACCGGGGCTGGACCTCTAGCCGAGGGAGGAGAAGGAGCAGGCATCCAAAATGACATGGATGTTCCCGGTCAAACGCTTTTGCGAGGGCGCGTAGTAACCCTCGCACCTCTCCCGCTATGGGGGATTGGTGGCTCGACCGGTACATGAACCTGAGGGGAATGAGAACGGATTCGACTCCTCCTTATGGATGGCGATGTATCCTCAGACGGATCCGTGTCATCCGAAGTAACCGAAACCCATCTCGGGTGATAACTCCCCCTAGGTGGCTCCTCATACTGAGATGGACTCTCAGTTCACCTCAATCTGCCCACTGGGGCGGTCTCGTCAACAGGGAATGTGGGCGCCTTTCCTTTGACTGCCATAAGAACCTGTCGCCTGCACATAGTATCTCAAAGGTGGGTTTGCAAAGGCAATAATAGCAATAATAGCAATAATAATAATAATAGTACCAAGTATTTTGGGTATGTAGTTTCTAGGATTTAACCGTGAGTTTTTCAAATAATATTTAGTCTTTATTATTATCCATTATTAAAGGATGAATTTCATAGAATTCATGCGTCCAGTAAGTTCATGGTTACGTTGATCAAGTGTAACCATCAACTTACCTAACCCAATCACTCTCAGAATTTTCCTAGAATTCATGCGTCGAGTAAGTTCATGGTTACGTTGATCAAGCGTAACCATCAACTTAGCTAACCCAATCACTCTAGTTCATTTCATCGTTATAAGGACAGTCCAAGGTATCGGGTTGTAGCCCAGGGTCCACTAAGGTATTCCTGATTTCCCTACAACCTTTGGCTCTGATACCAATCTGTCACACCCCGGGCCCAGGAAGGTGGGACGTCACAGACTGGTATAATATGGCAGCCGAAACAAACCATAATAAGAGCACAACAAGGAAAGGAAATACATGGCATTACATCAAATACATGTCTTGGGTTACTATAGTAAACCCGTTAGAAGTTACATAGTTCAAATGCCCAACGTGTTCAAAAGATTTAGTTGTTTAACAAACATCCATGAAAAGTCATTTCTTAAAATTAAAGCCAATGAAATGCCATCAAGGTCTCGGTTCTAAGTCCCCTACTTGAAGTCCTTTAGGTCCTCAAGTTATCCATGCTAGTTACCTTAAACATGCTCAAAAGAGATTTTGGGTCAACATAATGTTGGTGAGTCCAGTTTTTAAAACTCAAAAATAGAGGGTTTTTAAAGAATGCATTTTGATAGAATTAGTTCATTTTTATTATAAAAATGATAATATGGTGGTTGTGGAGGTCACAATCAACCATGCACTCAGCCCCGGCTAGCCTCTTCAATAGTAAAGTGTTGCCGGTTAACATTAGAGGGTAGCTGAGCCTCATATTGGTGCACCCTACATGCTGAGGGGTACACCATAGTATCATACAAGTACCTCTTACATGCCGTAACGACCCCGCATGATCTCAGTGTGGTCCCCTTCCCATAGGAAGGCACTGTGCGTGGGGGATACCCCAAGTAGATCTACCCATATAGACAAGCGGTTCTCAAGGAATTAATGATTATGGGAAAGCATAAACAAGGCAGGTTCAATTAATCCACAACATTCAAGCATCAAAAGTTATAACACATAAAGATTAGCAGTCAAAATAATAGCATGCTCCATCCCCAAAAACATTTAAAAAGGGGAAAACACTAAACTCACCTTAGTTTCGGGCACCGGTATGAAATCTAACAAGATCCAAATCTCTAAAGCCCTATTTATCATTACACAAGCAATAAGTACAGGCTCTAAGCCACACATAATGTTCCTAAGGGTGTGTATTTTCTGGTCTAAGGTTCATGTGTTCCTTGCCTTTAAGAGTTTGTACCAAAATGTTTCCCGTTTAGGAAAGTTTTAGTTTAATTCATGTTATTACCTCAAGGCATATGCCTTTAGGAGTTCTTATACACACTTATGTCTTATTAAAAAAATGAATTTGGGCAGAACTTAACAATATCTAGCGGGTAACACGACATTTATAGTTTTAGTCCCTATAGTTTCAAAGTTTGCATTTTTAGCCCTAAACTTTGTCATTTTGTCCTTAACTCACCAAAATCGACCCATTATACTTTCTAAGTGTTTTTAAACTTGTTTAGGGTCTGTTCAATGTCAAGTTTCCAGAATTTATGTCTTATGGTAAAAACATGGTTTTTGGTGTTACAGGTTACGGTAAAGACGTAGTTTTGAGCCAATTTACCTTTGGTCCTTAAAAATCACTATCAAGTCATGAAATCTTACTTTATTTATGTTTCATAAGGGTTATAGGACCTGTTTATAAAGTTTAATTACTTACCTTGTCCAATTATCACAATTTTTGCTCTTAACCGTAAAAAAATCCGTTTTTAACCAGTAACTTAGGGTAAAGTCCAAGATTTTATACTTTTGACCATATTTTCATCTTTTTACTTTTAGACTACTGTAAAAATGATGTTTTTATTATTTTTTACTCACTTGGATTATTAACTAGCATATTTTACAACATAGGCCCCCGGTTTTGCCCGTTTTTACACTTTTAACCCCAATAGTCTTGATTTAACCCTATGACCCTTGAAACTTGTTTTTCCACTTTACTTTATGTCACATAGGATCTGTAGACTTTAATTTTTAAGTCTAGTGTTGTTTTGGTCCTTAATATGAATTTTAACCTCTTTTACGGTGTTTCGGTTACCCATTTTACTAGTTTTAAAGTCCATATACTCAACTAACACATAAACCATGAATTTTTGCCCAACTAAAACCATCAAGTTACTTACAAATTAACAAGTTCATAAGATGGTACAAGTCATTACATTTAAGTGCATTTTAGAGTCCAAAAGTACCCATTTAAACCCCATTTTGACCCTTGTTGACTTAGGAACATGAACCCTAACCATTTAGGAGAGATAACACTTGTCTTAAACTTTATTTTACTGTACAAGTTCTATATTTTTGGTACAACCCACGTAAATGTCAATTTTGATACTTTTGAAGGCAACATCTTCCATTTACACATGTTTAAACTTCATGGTTTTAGTCCAAATCCATTCAAGACTTTTATATAACTTTGAAATCAGGCTTTTGAAAGTTTTATCTTCTGTTTTACAATGTTCATTTCAGATCTATACATGCATGTATCATTCATGTGTTTTGAAGGCTAGAAATTCATGTTTACACTAGTGTAAACATATAGTTTTAAGAAAAACGGGTTACACATGCTTAGGAGACCATTAACCCACGATTTTTTTACCAGTTTATTTACTGTTTTAAAAAGAGTTTTTGAAAGGTTATAGATGTGGGTTAAAAGGGACGAGATTTGGGTATCACATCTCTTGAAAATAGGGTTTTCGGGTGTGTTTTCGGGTGTACCAACCTTGGTCTAAGCTTGGTCTTCAACAACACCACTTGAACAATGATTAGAGGGCTCCAAGAACTCGTGTAGAGGCTGGGAAACTCCTGTTTTGAAACGATAATGGTGAGGGTTTTGCAAGAACGAGCAAGAGTGACAATGTATGGCCATATGCACTTACCTTGTGGCCTTGTTTAGGATGAGTCTTCTAAGATGACACCTTGGAGATGTCTTGAGAGAGTTTAGAGTAGATGTTTAGTGTGTGTTAATGTGTGTTTCATATGGAGAGAGAGAGAGAGTGAAAGGAAGAGTGTGATTTGCATGTATGGGAAATGGGGAGGGAGATGGAGTGTAGTAGTAATTGTTGTAGAAAAAAAAAAGGTGAATGGGGATTGGGCAAGGGGGGTGGCCGGTCAAGAGGGAGGAAAGAGAGGAGGGAACTTTTTAAAATCTTTAAATTTTTATAAGATGGTGTATTTTTGTGGTATTTTATATAAATGTTGGGGTTTTTTAAAATAAAACTAGTGATTATGTATATGTATATGTATTTTTGGTTTTTAGGTGGTTATGGGTTAAATTTTTGGGTCACGCTACAAGTTATATTATTTGATAAATGTATGTTTAACAATTAGTGTTTAATATAAATCATGTGGGGGTTTATTATTCATGTATGTATGTTTATGTCTTATGTATATATGTGCATATGTACACATTGTGTTTTGTAAATTTTGCCGCAATTAGTTCTTGGTTTGAAAACCTAAGGCATATCATCAAGTCTTGTCTTGCTTAGTTCATTTGGCATAGTTCATAATCTAGCCTAAGTCACGGTCCAATTGTAGGCAAATAATTACACATCCGTAACTAGATCATAGAGTAGGTTTTTATCAAACGGTTTGAACTTGTATAGCTATAGTCTTGTTTAATTTAGTTAGTCCATCATAATATAATGCAAGATGTTATCTATAATTTTAGGTTTAGAGTGGGACCTGGGAGTCGGGTTGTTACATTGGTCTTTGGCAACTTCCATAGTAACATTTCCAAGATTCTCGGTCTTCAGCTTAGTTGAGTTGGAATCAGGGACAATGTATTGGGTTCCAGATGAACCTGATGAATCACTTCCTGAGGAACTGCTTTGGGAAGGATCAGATGAATTAGACACAAACGTCGTTTGTAGCGACGTGCCTGATGAAGCTGGAGTAGGAATAGAATTATACAGTGAAGGATTCTGAGCGTAGGATGCTTTCTTAGACTTGTATTTCAGACGTAGTTCCTCCTCCCTTAACTTCAAGATGAAATCATTTATGTCTAACGTTGCAAGAGTGTCATTCTGACTCAGATTAGACACAAATGGATCCCATTTGTCTGGCAGACCATCAGCAAAACTTGAAACTTTGTCTTCCATAGATGTAGTCACACCATGAGTATGCAGTTCACTCATCAAAAGATAAAATCGATCAATGATATCATCTAAGCTCTCATTTCCTATTGGTGAGAAACTATCAAATTCCTTTTTAAGAGCTTTAGCCTTCAGCGCCTTCAAGGTTGCATTACCATCATATCTCTTTTCTAAAGCCTCCCATAACTTCTTCGACTGCTTGTTCTCCGAGAATTGATGGAATATATCCTTAGGTTTCGACTGAGTCAACAGTGCATACGCTTTCTTTTCAGCGTTATGTAGAACCTTTTGAGCTTCGTTCATACCCCCAGAGTCAACTTCACCCCATTTGCACTGACTGGTACAGTATAACCAGTCTCTATAGATGTCCAAAGATTAGGGTCAACACCATTCAAGTAGATCTCAAACCGCTGCTTCCACTATGGGTACTCATCCAACGTCAACAACTTTGGCGGTTTATTATGATTCCCTATCTCATTTTCCAGAAGAAGAAGATTCTGGATACGCGAGTCTTTTCCGGTAGTGAACGTAACAAACTGGTCTTCCATGGCTTAAACTTGACAAACTTAAGACAAGACAGATTCAATCGTGCGATTGAGCAAGGCGATTGGGTCAATCGTACGATTGAAGGATGCAAATGAATTCAATCGTGCGATTTGATTCAGTCGTGCGAATGAAGAGGACAATTGAGGTCAGCCGACTGGAATAGATTAACCGTGCGAATGAGCTATGCGACTGAGTCCAGTCGCACGATTGGAATATGTGAATGGGATTCAGTCGTACGATTGATCTAATCGTGTGACTGAGGCTAATGTGGTTGGAAAAAGTCGAATTTTGAACACTTTGACACAAAATACAAAATTTTCAGGAACCCTAATCAGTCGTATGATGAAAAGTTGAAACTTTAACTCATGCACTCGTCAAAAACACTTTTTTAAAGCAAAAAAAGTGAATCTTTTGATTAAAAACGTTAATTTTAACACCAAAACTAATCGAATCCATGCAAAATCACTAGCCAAGGCTCTAATACCACTTGTTAGGACCGTTTTCGTATGGAGTACTAACTGATTCAGCATGAGACCAGATCAAATAGTGCGGAATTCTATGTGATTGGCGATCCAATCAGTGAGAACGACAACCTGATCGATCTAACAATTAAACAAACGTTAAGAGCTAGTTGGAATCAATCAGGAAAGAACTATGAAGTTGGATGGACGAACTGGGACGCTCTGAACGGCTAGGGTATGATAGTATTCGAAGTGTTATGTTTTTCCATGAATTATGTGGTATTTGTAGGTTTTCAGTATCCATTCATATGACTGAACCATTCATGGTTCAGTCGTGCGACTGACTCATGCATTTGACTCATACGTACCACTAAAGGTTCAGTCGTGCGACTGAGTCAACCTTATGTCTTAGTTATACGACTGATCCAGTCTCCTGGTTCAGTCGTGTCACTGGTCCATAAGTATGGTTCATTCATGTGTATGGTCCATAAGTACGGTCCATTACCATGAATAACCACCCGACTAATTTGAACACATTTCTGAATCATTATTGAATCAGAACTATGTACAACAACCTCAAATACCAACTACAATAAGAATATGATTTAATCAAAGACAATTAAAAATAAAAACACATATCATATTTCATTAAGCATTTGCATTACATATGTGTATGAAATGAAAGACATTTACATTGAACTACATAAACTAGGAACAGTGTATCAACAAGAAATACATAAACCATTGAATAAATTATGGAAACTTAACATAAGTCATGAGGTTCTGAGATTAACAATATGTCTAAATTTCGTAATTTTTGGAGACATGTAACTGTTTTACTAGAATTTTTGTAATTTTGGAAAAATTACAGTAAATTATTTACTATGAATTAATAATCAGGGAACTTATGGAATGTAGTAAACAATAAAATAAATGTTCTGGAAAAAGTTGAGAATTTATAAGGACAGTAGCTATTTC
The DNA here is from genome assembly GCA_024085815.1 of Flaveria linearis. Classification (NCBI taxonomy): domain Eukaryota; kingdom Viridiplantae; phylum Streptophyta; class Magnoliopsida; order Asterales; family Asteraceae; genus Flaveria; species Flaveria linearis. The sequence continues at coordinate 28,935,082 of CM044015.1, forward strand.
TGCTAATTTATGTTAAGTTTTTTATTTATTCTAGAAAACTGTCTGAAATTAATTAATGGTTAAAAATTTTTATATGATAACTCATATTTCAGATGATGTTTCTGTTAAACTTTTGAAAATTTTGAGTAATCATAGTTACTATTTTAGAATTCTTAACTGAGGTACCGAAATTTATAAAGAAAGTTATTTTATCTTTCTAACTTGTAATGAATTTTTATAAGTTATCACTGGAATTAAGGTGAGATTCATAGCCCCGTTTTATGTTATAAACTTTGGGGGAAAAAGCATACTATTTTTGTGTATTAGATGCAAATAAATAAGATTTTTGAGATAAGACTGTCATATTGCCGTAAGCGACAACCATTAATTCGGATGAGGAACCGTCTGATAATATAGGTAGCGCTACTTAGGAAAAATATTTCTTGCATCAACAGGATGAGCGTTGTGATGCTATATTATCTGATTTCTGTGATTTATATTTGTGACAGTTAAAAATCACCTGGTATATAAGTAGGTTTGGTTGTAATCTTATTTATGTTGCATCAATGTGTTTTATTTGAGTTATTAAACCTATCTTTCTTACCAACATTATGTTGACATTTTTTAGTATGCTTTTTCAGGAGAACACAATGACTAACAGTATTATGTTCTCATTTGATGTTTACGACGGTTGGGGCGCAATAATTGGAAGAACTTGTGTGAAAATAACTGTTACCATACTCATGCCTACTATAATGGTGGATGCACATATTCACTACTACTGAAGATATGTGAAACAATTATAATTGTTGTGATAGGTGACATGTAATAGTCTTTAATTAGACAAATTTTGTAATATTTATGTAACCTAAATACGAACTATAATATATAATGTTATGTTTTATGTTATAATATGCTTTTAAACGTGTTTAAATATAATCAATGTGTTTTGAGCCAAAAAGTCACATCCAAGCATTTCACACTTCCATCGGGATGTGACAGGTTGGTATCAAAGCCATTGATTATAGATAATTAGGTATTATTAGTAAATACCTAGACTATAACCATAAGCTCATAGACTAATTAATATTCAAAGTGATATGGTTTTCCTTGCTTACAAGTTGATTAATCTTCAAAGTGATATTGTTTCCTTTGTGTGATTTTATTCATAAGATAAGTATAAACTTGAAATCTATATGTTTCATACATGCAATTTTTATGAGTTCCATGTTACATACCTGAATTAAATTTGTAAGAATTTTGCAGCATGAGTTCTGATAAAACTAAAAGTAGCAATAATAAAACTGAGTATTCGGATCATAGAGAGACAACACATGAGATAGAACCATCAAATCAAATAGAAACCCCACAATCCTAAACCAAGATCCAAACTTTACCAATGTTTTATGTACGACGTGCACCAGTCACTATGGGAGGATATACAATCCAGACTCCTAGAAAGAGAATACGTCATAAGAAACCCTTAACTGATGAGATCCAAGAGACAGGGGATATAAATCCAGAAAGATTTTCCCTAAATTCTGAAATGGTACAATCTAATGAGTCTGAGACAGAAGAAGAAGAAGGTAAAAGACAATGGATGGAAGATTGGCAAGTAAAGGCAACCAATCAAATACTAAGGAAAGTTAAGAAAATTCAACGGGAATTACGAATAATTAAAACAAAATTAAACAAAGGTAGAAAGAAAGATAACATCATCCTCACAAAACTATGGAAATAGGTTTGGGGAAATTAGAAATCTAGAGAACTTAATGTATGCTATAAGGAAAAAAATAAAGATATATACTAAGTTATCCTCTGTTATGATAAGACTAATGAAATATTTGTTTAGTATAAGAACCTACGTGTATCTTTACTTATTCTTTTCAAAGTAATAACATAATTAAAATGTAGTGAAATATGCCGCTAAAAAGGATTACTCAACCGATAAGGAGAACTGCGCGCGTTGGAAGACCAAGAACCAGCCTAGGAGAAGAAACTCTGCCAGAAGCTACCACAACCACTTAGAACAAAAGAATTTCTCAAATAGTGAACCAACAATTAGAGGCTACCAATACCCACTTTAATAGCCCAATTGCAACATAATCTTAATTTTAGAGGTGTACCACCTGAAAATGAGGAACCAGTAAATGCCAACATAGAAGAACGTCCGAAGGAAGAAATTGTGATCAACTCCAGAAGGGATGTTCTTGTTAAACTTTCATGTCTTGCAGGCCATGGGAATTCGACGGGAAAGGAGGAGCAATACAATCTTTACGCTGGCTTAAAGAGATAGAATCTATGCTAGAAATTAGCAATTGTGCTGATAACCACAAAGCCTTGTTTGCTTCATATTCTTTAAAAGGTGAGGCACAATCTTGGTAGAAAATGGAGGCACAAACTAAATGAAGACATGTGGTGAACGGATATAGCTGGGAAGAATTTAAGAATCCAGTAATTGACAAATATTGTCCTTACAACAAGATAGAGAAAATAGAAACACAATTCTTGGCACTAGAAATGAAAGATGCAGCACACATGGAATATACAGATAGGTATAACGAACTATCTAGGTTAGTGCCACACTTAGTAACTCCAAACCAAAAAGAATAGGCAGATATATTTGGGGTTTAGTACCACAGATAAGAGGAATGGTCAAATCTGCAATGCCAAAAACTTTTCAAGAAGTAGTAGCACTAGCTGGTAGTTTGACTGATGAAATGATCAGAAATGGTTCCTTGACTAATGCAGGAATAGGAAATAAGAGGAAATGGAATGGTAGCACTTCGGGAGAAAGTCCCGGAGGAAATCAGCAGAGGAGAATAACCAGACACCCAGTGAGAAATTTCTTAGGAGTGGCACAAGAAAGAAGACCTCAAACGGAAGGACAACCATGGTGTAACAATTGTAATAAATACCATCATGCTATGTGCATGATTACAATTTGTTATAATTGCAAGAAGAAAGGACATATATCCCAAGACTATAAGGGACCTGCAAAGCCTAAACCAGTTTGCTATCAATGTGGAAATGAAAACCATTTTCGCAATGAAGTCCGGAGTTAAAGAAAAAGATTCCCACAAACAACCCGCATGGTAGAGCTTTCGTGCTACAAACTGAGGAAGCATGACAAGAACCGGAAGTAGTAACTGGTACATTTCCTATTAATAATCAACACATAATTGTGTTATTTGATACGGGAGCTACACGTAGTTTTGTCTCGCATGCGTTTAAGTCTTTGCTTAACCTAACCTCAGAAAAGTTGAAAAATAAATTTATGATAGAATTAGCTGATGAAAAAATAATTAAGGCTAGTGAAGTTATTCCTAATTGCACTATGATTTTGGATGATCACTGTTTTAATATTGATTTGATTCCTATTGAATTAGGAGGTTTTGATGTTGTTGTGTATATGGATTAGTTATGTAAAAATCAAGCTGATATTATTTATGGAAAAAGAATGATTAGAAACCCTACCAATAAGGATAATACGATTCTTACCGTATATGGTGAACAACCTAAGAGTACCGTAAAGACAATTTCATGTAAGAAAGCACAAAATATTTGAGAAAGAAATGTTCAGCATTTCTAGCACATATAGTAGATACACAATTAGACATGAAAAACTTAGAAGATGTTCCAATCGTTAGAGAATATCCAGAGGTATTTCCTGATGAATTACCAGGATCGCCACCCCCTCGTCAGGTAGAATTCAAAATCGAGTTATTAACAGGAACCGCCCCTATAGCCAAATCTCCATATCGTTTAGCTCCAACAGAGATGAAGGAACTAATAAGCCAACTTCAGGAATTGTTAGATAAGGGTTTTATACATCCTAGTGTATCTCCTTAGGGAGCACCTGTTTATTTGTTAAGAAAAAGGATGGAGCATTCAGAATGTGCATTGATTATCGATAACTCAATAAGGTAACCATAAAGAATAGGTATCCTCTCTGGATCGATGATTTATTTGATCGATTACAAGGATCTAGTTATTTTTCCAAAATAGACTTAAGATCTGGATATCATCAGTTAAGAGTACAGGAGGAAGATATTCCCAAGACTTCATTCAGAACACGTTATGGGCACTATGAATTCCTTGTAAAGCCATTTGGGTTAACAAATGCTCTTGCAGTATTCATGGACTTAATGAATAGAGTTTGCAAGCCATATTTATGAACTTTGGGGGAAAAAGCATAATATAGGTAGTGCTACTTAGGATTACAAACTTTTAGGGGAAAAAGCATACTATTTTTGTATATTGGATGCAAATAAATAAGATTTTTGAGATAAGACTGTCATATTGCCGTAAGTGACAACCATTAATTTGGATGAGGAACCGTCTGATAATATAGGTAGCGCTACTTAGGAAAAATATTTCCTGCACCAACAGGATGAGTGTTGTGATGCTATATTATCTGATTTCTATGATTTATATTTATGACAGTTAAAAATCACCTGATATATAAGTAGGTTTGGTTGTAATCTTATTTATGTTGCATCAATGAATAGAGTTTGCAAGCCATATTTAGATAAATTTGTCATAGTCTTTATAGATGACATTTTAATCTATTCTAAGAGTAAAGAGGAACACTTAAGGTTAACTTTAGAATTACTTCGGAAAGAACAATTGTACACCAAATTTTAAAAATATGAATTTTGGAAAAGAGATGTACAATTTCTAGGACATGTAGTTAATCAAAAGGGAATACAAGTTGACCCAGCAAAAATGGAAACAGTTAAGAAATGGGAAATTCCAAAAACACCAACCGAAGTACGACAATTCTTAGGTTTGGTAGGGTGTTACAGAAGATTTAAAGAAAATTTCTCAAGAATAGCTCAAACTTTGACAGAATTAACCTAGAAAGATAGGATGTATGTGTGGGGAGAAAAACAAAACCAGGCATTTGCACTCTTAAAAGACAAGTTATGTAGTGCTCCTATCGTAAAACCCGCTTTTCCGCTCTTTCCCTCTCTTCTTTGCGACATAGCACTTCCAGAAGGAACAGATGATTTTGTAGTATATTGTGATGCTTGACGCCAAGGTTTTGGATGTGTTTTAATGCAAAGGAACAAAGTAATTGCATATGCATCTAGACAACTCAGATGTAGTGAAAAGAATTATACTACACATGATTTAGAATTAGGAGTAGTAGTGTTTGCACTAAAAATTTGGAGACATTACTTGTATGGAACTAAATGTATAATTTATACGGATCATAAAAGTTTACAACATATATTTGATCAGAAGATGTTGAATATGAGGCAAAGAATATGGGTAGAGCTATTAAGTGATTATGATTGTGAAATCAAATATTACCCAGGAAAAACAAATGTAGTAGCTGATGCTTTAAGTAGAAAGGAAAGAACTAAGCCGTTACGGGTTCACGCTATGCGAATGGAAATACATTCAGATTTGTTAAGTCAAATCCAGGTAGCACAATAAAAAGATGACCTAAAAGAAATTATGGGACAAAGAAAGCAACTGGAAGCAAATCAAGATGGAATCTTAAGATTTAAAGAAAGAATTTGGATCCCTAATAACAACATGTTAAGAGAAATCATCTTAAAAGAAGCAAACAAGTCTAGATATTCAGTACATCCAGGAAATGATAAAATGTACAAGGATTTCAAAAGACAATATTGGTGGGCAGGTATGAAAAGATCTGTTGTTGAATTTGTAGAAAGATGTGATGTTTGTTATAGAGATAAAGCTGAATATCAGAAACCTTTAGGATATTTACAACAACTAGAAATTCCAAAATGGAAATGGGATCAGATCACTATGGACTTTGTAACTAAATTGCCTAGAACCACAAATGCATATGTCACAATATGGGTTATAGTAGACAGACTGACTAAGTCAGCTCACTTCCTACCAATAAGAGAAGATTATAAGATGGAAAAGTTTGCAAAAATTTACATGAAAGGAATTGTGCCTAGACATGGAATACCTATATCAATAATATCTGATAGAGATAGTAGGTTTTCTTTAAGTTCTGACAGACATTACAAAAGGCCTTAGGAACTCAAGTAAATATGAGTATAGCTTATCATCCACAAACAGACGGACAAAGTGAAAGAACCATAAAAACACTAGAAGATATGCTAAGAGCTTGTGCAATAGATTTTGGTGGTAACTGGGATTCACACTTACCATTAATTGAATTTTCATACAATAACAGAGTTCACTCTAGTATTGGAATAGCTTGGTTTTAAGCTCTATACGGAAGGAAATGTAGGTCACCTCTATGTTGGAATGAGGTAGGGGATAGACAACTCACAGGTCCAGAACTTATTCAGGAAACAACGGATAAGATTAATGAAATTAAAGATAGATTAAAAGCAGCATGTGATAGGCAAAAGAGTTATGCTGATAAGAGAAGAAATCCTTTAGAGTTTCAAGTAGGAGATAAGGTATATCTAAAGGTATCGCCATCTAAGGGAATTATTCGATTCGGAAAGAGAAATAAGTTAAACCCTAGATATGTTGGTCCTTTTTAGATTATAGAAAGAATTGGCCCTGTAGCTTACAGGTTAGACTTACCACAAGAACTAAGTGAGATACATAACACATTTCATGTATCTAATTTAAAGAAGTGTTTGATAGATGAAACATTAAAAGTTTCAATACAAGAAATCAAAGTAAATAAGAAACTTCACTTTATAGAACAACCAATAACCATCATGGATAGAGAGGTAAGAAGTCTAAAAAGAAGTAAGATTCCAAGAATAAAGATCAGGCCTTATACAAAATTCTCTCATTAAGAAGATAATGACTATCAAAGGAATTTCGGGACGAAATTCTTTTTACGGGGGGAGAATGTGACAATCCTAAAAACTCCAGGTTAGAAAATATTTAAAGTTATCATTATTTAGTATTATTATGCCTTATATGTATGTATATTAATTGGATGAGTAATTTATGTGTATGTATGCTATGCATGCATGCATTATTTACGTATGCATGAATATATTAAAGTAAACTATTACTATATATTCTTGGGTTTGTTAGAACACAAAAACAAGTTTAACCCATTAAACTTGCTGAAAACACAGCGGAATGACAACTTTATAAACTTATTTATAAGCTGAAAAACATGTTCTTAAGTGACCATATTTATGTAAGAAACAAACCCAAAGAACAAAGGATCATTTATGTGAATGAGCAAGCTATGAACATATGTAAATGTACATAAAATCACAGCGACATTGAGCTGTGAAAACTACCTTTCAGCAGCAGCAAAAATGACCAATGGAAGGCTGAAATGATGTCCAAAAATCGGCCAAAACTTCAAGGTTAGAAGTCCTCAAATGTTCATTCCCACAAGCCTCTAAGTAAGCATCATAGTTGCTTAGATTTGGACACCAAAACTCCAAAAGAAAAGCTGCCAAAAGACCTTCAAAACCGTGAACTTCCAGCAGCAAAATAGATGAAATGGGATGATGAAATCGACCAAAATTTCAAGAGGAGGAACCCTCAAGCTTGTATACCCCAAGCTTACTTGCAAACAAGTCTGGTTGGGAAGATTACAACACCAAGAACAAACTAAAACTCCTTCTTTTACAGCTGCTGAAACCGTGGGCTGTTGAGAGAAAAAGAGAGAGAGTTTTGTGTGTTTGCATGTGATGTGAATAGATGTTGGAGAGTCTTGCACTCTTTCATAAAGAGTGTGTGTTACCAAGATAAAAGAAGGAACCCCATTGGACCATGGGGTGGCCGAAATTTTTAAATAAAATGGCTGGGATTCCCTCTCATTTTATGTCTTCTTGACACAATAAAAGTTCATGGACCCTCTTGGATTTTTAATGTGTGACAAGTGCAAGAATCATACTAACATGTTTTATGCACTAATATTTAATTAAACACTTTAATTAAAGATCACTAACATTATATTATCTTATGTTATTTAAACCGTTTTAAATAACAATGTGATTAATAAAACCCATCAACAAATCATCCTTATGATTTGACCATTTCACATATAATTGTTTAGAAAACCGATTTTCTAAATTTGGTGTGTTATTATTTAATTGCACGATCACATCATCAATTAAATAATCGTTTGTGTTTGCAAAGCTTGTTATTGGGTATAACGCGACTTGGATCATAATGTACTAACCATATCAATATTCTAAGTGTCTTGGGCACATAGAATCCTACAATCTCCCACTTGCCCAAGATTCATAGAAGATTGATGCAAGTAGTAAATACCGCCTAACAACGGTTTACTACCCTTAGTACGCATGACTTATAGCCATTCAATAACATCATCCCTTTCAAGTACCCTACTTGAAATGATTTAGGTGAATCAATCATCTATCCTTTTGTTACAGATGTCATGTTAAATCCAAGAACACAGAATGATCATTCCTTGTTGATTTAACTTATCAGGCCTTAGACATCTAACTCTCAATGAATAAGAGGAACAAATTCCATCTTAACTACATACGTTTCTCACAAACACCTCGGTTGTACCTGAACATACCCTTATGTACTGTCCACTATTTCAGGACAGTGAAGAATTAGCTCAAGGTATAATACTTGGTGAATATCAAAACCCAATACGCATCTCAGGTTGGAGGATACCAAATGATATTCGCCTTTACTCAAATTTACTTAAGATCATTCAATAAGATTCCATGTAGTAAAATTTGAGATGCGGGTTAGTCCAATATTTGTATCCCACAAATATCTATGAATCTGGGTAGAAACCCATTGCTCTATATCCATCCTTATGAATATCAACCAATCCAAGTTCATAATAATCTTACCCTCACACTTGTTCCCACAAGTATGAACGACTACGGACATTTAGAGTAAACAATTTACTCATGGATTAAACATGCTAAATTGGAACAGTAATGGAAACATTATAACTAAATAATTTTATTCAAATAATAAAGAGTTCCATATATCCAAATACAAAATTTACAGATCAAATCCAATCACTAGAATATCAAAGTCCCATGGCACAAGTATGACCTTCGTGCTTTGCCTTTTCAAGGAGCTTCGTGAGAGGATCCTCAATGTTTTGATCCGTGTGAACTTTGCGAATACATATCTTTCCCTTTTCAACTTCATCTCGTATGTAGTTGAATCTCCGCTCAATGTGCCTAGTCTTTTGATGAGCACGGGGTTCCATTATTTGAGCACAAAAAAAGATCTCTAGGGGGTCCTGAATGGAAGGGACAACCCCTAGATGGGCAATGAATTTCTTCAACCATGCAGCTTCTTGAGCTGCCAATGAGGCGGCGACGTATTCTGATTCTGTAGTTGATAGAGCCACACATCCTGCTTGGAGCTCTTCTAAGAGACCGCTCCTCCATTCAGAATGAAAATGTATCCCGATTGTGACCGTGAATCATCATGATCGGTTTGGAAACTCGCATCCGTGTAACCTTTTACAACGAGTTCCTCATCACCAGATCCATAGATTAGGAACATATCTCTTGTCCTCCTTAGGTACTTAAGTATGTTCTTAACAGCCATCCAATGACTATTTCCAGGATTTTGCTTGTATCGGCTTGTCATGCTCAAGGCGCATGACACGTCCGGTCGAGTGCATATCATCGCATACATGATGGATCCAATAGCAGATGCGTATGGGATTGCCTTCATTTTATCTTGCTCATCCTTAGCTAGGATATTGAGTCGTACTCAATATCGTTCCTCTTTGAATAGGTACGGTACCTTTCTTAGAGTTCTCCATCTTGAACCTTTTCAAGATTTTATCAATGTATGCACTTTGGTTTAAACCAATCAACCGCCTTGATCTATCCCTATAGATCTTTATTCCCAGAATATAGGCGGCTTCACCAAGATCCTTAATGGAAAAACAACTTCCAAGCCAGGTTTTTACACCTTCTAAGGTTGGAATGTTATTTCCAAATAGTAGTATGTCATCAACATACAATACTAAGAAAGTTATTATGCTCCCACTAGCCTTCTTATACACACAAACCTTATCAGTGTTTTTGATGAAGCCAAATTTCTTTACCTCCTCATCAAAATAATGATTCCAGCTTCTCGATACTTGTTTCAATCCATAGATTGATTTCTTTAACTTGCATACTTTATTAGGATGTTTTGGATCGACAAAACCTTCAGGCTGAACCATATAGACATCTTCCTCAAGATATCCATTTAGGAAAGCAGTTTTGACATCCATTTGCCAAATCTCATAATCATAATGAGCAGCTATGGCAAACAATATCCTTATAGACTTTAGCATCGCAACAGGTGAGAAGGTTTCATCATAATCAACCCCTTGAGTTTGAGTGAAACCCTTTGCTACAAGTCTAGCCTTATAAGTATCCAAGTTTCCATGCATATCGATTTTCTTCTTGAAAACCCACTTACTTCGAACTACCTTGGAATTAAGAGGTGGTACATAAAGTTCCCAAACTTGATTGTCATACATGGATTGCATCTCAACATTCATGGCTTCAAGCCATTTGTCACAATCCGAATTGGACACTGCATTATGGTATGTGGTTGGTTCATCTGAATCTATCACATAGCATCCATCCATGAAAAATCCTTATCTTTCAGGTGGATTACTAGTTCTACTACTTCTGTGAACGTCTTGTGTGTATTGATCAACCTTTTGATCAACCTCAACATCCTTAAGTTGAGTGCTATTTTCAACCAAACGTGCATCGGGTTGTGGTTCTTGATCCTCTTTAAGATCCACTGTTCTATTGCTAGCTCCTTCCATAAGGAACTTTGCTTCTAAGAACTCACCCTTTCTGGCAACAAACACCTTTTGTTCCAGTGGATCATAGAAATAATATCCCATAGAATCTCTAGGATATCCAATAAAGATACACTTGGTGGATCGGACTTCCAATTTGTTTGGGTTGGGAGTCTTAACGTAAGCCTCACAACCCCAGACCCTTAAGTATGATAGGGATGGAACTCTTCCATGCCATATCTCAAAAGGTGTCCTTTCCACCTTTTTGGTTGGGGCCATATTTAGAATACGGGCCGCAGAGTGCAAAGGGAAACCCTAAAATTATAGAGGCATTGTGTTTCTAGCCATCATAGATAGAATCATATCCAATAAGGTTCGATTCCTCCTTTCAACACACCATTATGTTGTGGTGTTCCAGGTGAAGTGAGTTGTGAGACAATCCCACAACTCCTAAGATGATCTTGAAAAGCATCACTTAGGTATTCACCTCCTCTATCGGTACGAAGAACTTTGATTGACTTGTTAAGTTGATTTTCTACTTCATTCTTGAAGATTTTGAACATTTCAAATGCTTCATCTTTGTGTCTTAATAAGTACACATACCCATAGCGACTATAATCGTCAGTAAAGGTAATGAAGTATCTTTCACCATTCCTAGTCATTGGCTTAAAAGGACCACACACATCTGAATGTATGATTCCTAATAAATCTTTTGCCCTTTCATTAGTTCCACTAAAGGGTGCCTTAGTCATTTTTCCTTGTAAACAAGATTCACATACATCAAATGAATCACATTCATTTGTTTTTAAAAGACCATTCTTTTGAAGTGTTTGTATACATTTCTTGTTTATATGACCAAGACGACAATGCCAAACATAGGTGTCACTCAAATCCAACTTGAGTTTCTTGGTATCAGTATGGTACAATGATCTATTTAAAGCATTTTCATGAACCAATTCATAAATACCATTAATGGGAATGGTTTTAAAATAGAGCATATCATTTAAAGAAACATGAATATTATTTTCAACAAAAGATAATACATAATCATAGTGTCTTAATTAGGATACAGAAATAATGTTCCTAGTCAAACTAGGAGCATACAAAACATTCTTCAAAATAACATCCAAGCCACTTGGAAGTTTTTGGATGTAGTCCCCACGAGCTTCAACTAAGACTTTAGTTCCATTGCCCATGAAGAGGCTAACATCCCCTTGATTGAAGTCCCTACTTCTTGTGAACCCCTACAGCAAATTGCAAATATGAGTTCCACATCCGGTATCCAATACCCATGTGTTAGAAGATGTAACATTAAGATCAATATGAATCATGTATATTGTACCTGAGGTCTGCCCAACATCCCTCTTTCCTTTCAACTCTTGGAGATGGATAGGACAATTCCTTGCCCAATGTCCAATCTCGCTACACTTGAAGCATGGGTCATTAGTAGCAACCTTTTGCTTCTTCTCTTGAGGTTTGGGTGGCACCCTTGCCACCCCTTTCCCCTTTCCCCAAATGGGTCCCTTACCCTTCGCAACTTTTGCCTTGGGTGCGGGATGAGGCCTTTTATTATTCCCACCTTCATTGATGGTGAGAACGGGTAAAACCCTTTTACCCATGGCCGCCTCGGCCGTTTTAAGCATTGAGTGAAGCTCACCAATGCTCTTGTCCCATGCATTCATGTTGTAATTCAACACAAATGTCTCGAACCTTTTGGTAAGGCCATTTAGGATCAAATCCATGGCCAATTCCTTCGAGACGGGACAATTAAGCCTCTCAAGGCGGTCAATATGACTTTTCATCTTAAGTACATAAGATGAAACAGATTGGTTGTCGTCCATACGACATGCATGGAGTGCTCGAACCGTTTCGAAGCGCTCAACCCTTGCTTGGTGTTGGAACGTTTCCTTCAGCTGGGTTATCATGTCATAAGCTCCGTGATGTTCATACTCCTTTTAGAGATCCGGAGTCATGCTCGCTAGCATGAGACAAGACACTTGGACGGAGTCCTCAGTGTATTTCAGCCAATCGTTGTAGGCCTCCTCATCATCCCCAGTAGGTTGATCGGGGATAGGGTCGTCTAAAACATATGATCTTCTCTCTTGCTTGAGAACGATTCTCAAGTTTTGATACCAATCAATGAAATTTTTATGATTTAGACGTTCCTTTTGGAGGATCGCTCGTAATGATTGGGTGGACGCGGATGAGTTACCATGATTTTCATTATTGGTGGCCATCTATAAAATTTAACAAAGATCTATTTTAGTATTTTTGATATTGCAATTTTTAATAATTAATGCCTTTTAAGGTCATTTTTATATTAAAATCTAGAACCCAACATTACATTTAAATTGTGGTTAGGTGACCTTTATGCCACGATTTAAATTAATAAGGTGGTCAACGATTGACGGTTGCAACCATTTGCAACTTCTAGAGGTATGGGATCAACTTAAAACATCATATGTGAAGTCGGAAAGTTAATCCCATCAACACCATTTAGAAACCATATTGTAGGTGATCCATTTAACATGGTTTGCAAATCAAGACATCCTACTTACACACATGTGTGAGTTTGCCAAAATAAGTGGTTAGGTGACCTTTATCCCAGGAATATGGCATTCTCACCTTAAGTCATAAGTTCCTCAAAATGGTTAGGTGACCTTTATCCCACTAAGAGTTCCCAAGTGACTTAAGTGTTGTGTAAAAGGACGGTTTTGATCTTGTTCTTCAAATTTTTAGAGATTTCATAATTCTAGTTTAGAAAACTCTATGTACTTGTATTTGCATGCTTTCAAATACAAGATATCCTATGGTCCATTTAATAAAACCCATTTTATTATAAAATCATTAATCCTTTTAATAACCATTTATTAACACTTAATAACTAAGAACCATTTTATACTATCTTGTTAAGATCATTTTTATTAAGATTGACTAACATATCTAAATATCATGCAATCATTCACATTCAAACAAGCATAATATAAACAACCACAATGTGCATAACCTTAGCTACTATTGTGACCACACTTGTCTGCCATCACAGGTGTGGTCATTTGGTATTTTCTAAGGGTTGAATACAACACACAATTGAGGTCTTCATAGACCCCCACTTGAACTTGCATCCATATGCTTCAAGTCCTTCTTTTGTGTCTTCCTCTTGTGCTTCCTTCCCGAGCATCTTCTTTTACAAAATATATATCCTAATACATATTTTCTAGTAAAAAAAATACTCCTAATCTATTATTACATCCCAATGAATAAATAGACAAATTACATTTTTAAACAAAGCACAAATTAATATACAACCCCATTGAATAAACTAAAACCAAACATTGCAAACATCCAAACAACACAAGGCCTAAAGCTAGGTTATGCACTATCATATGAACAATCATAAACATCATTCAATAAACAAAATAAACCCCATCAAACCCCAAATTTTCAGCCAACATAAACTGGAAATTTGGGTTTGTTTGTCCACACAAACCACAACCAAACATATCAACCAATTGACATTCCTATCTTTCCAAGTTTAATCATAAGCATGAAGATATAACTTTGAAAGACTTGGGGTTTATTAAATCAACAAAAATCAGCCTCTAGTTAGTTGATTAACATCCTTTAAAATGATATTTAAAGGGTAAGAACAAGCAAGCTATCCATATAACCGGCTCTAGATGCCATTGTTGGGTTTGTTAGAACACAAAAACAAGTTTAACCCATTAAACTTTCTGAAAACGCAGCGGAATGACAACTTTATAAACTTATTTATAAGCTCAAACACATGTTCTTAAGTGACCATATTTATGTAAGAAACAAACCCAAAGAACAAAGGATCATTTATGTGAATGAGCAAGCTATGAACATATGTAAATGTACATAAAATCACAGCTACATTAAGCTGTGAAAACTACCTTTCAGCAGCAGCAAAAATGACCAAAGGAAGGCTGAAATGATGTCCAAAAATCGGCCAAAACATTAAGGTTAGAAGTCCTCAAATGTTCATTCCCACAAGCCTCTAAGTAAGCATCATAGTTGCTTAGATTTGGACACCAAAACTCCAAAAGGAAAGCTGCCAAAAGACCTTCAAAACCGTGAACTTCCAGCAGCAAAATAGATGAAATGGGAGGATGAAATCGACCAAGATTCCAAGAGGAGGAACCCTCAAGCTTGTATACCCCAAGCTTACTTGCAAACAAGTCTTGTTAGGAAGATTACAACACCCAGAACAAACTAAAACTCCTTCTTTTACAGCTGCTGAAACCATGGACTGTTGAGAGAAAAAGAGAGAGAGTTTTGTGTGTTTGCACGTGATGTGAATAGATGTTGGAGAGTCTTGCACTCTTTCATAAAGAGTGTGTGTTACCAAGATAAAAGAAGGAAACCCATTGGACCATGGGGTGGCCGAAATTTTTAAATAAAATGGTTGGGATTCCCTCACATTTATGTCTTGTTGACACATTAAAAGTTCATGCACCCTCTTGGATTTTTAATGTGTGACAAGTGCAAGAATCATACTAATATGTTTTATGCACTAATCTTTAATTAAACACTTCAATTAAAGATCACTAACATTATATTACCTTATGTTATTTAAACCCTTTTAAATAACAATGTGATTAATAAAACCCATCAACAAATCATCCTTATGATTTGACCCATTTCACATATAATTGTTTAGAAAACCGATTTTCTAAATTTGGTGTGTTATTATTTAATTGCACGATCACATCATCAATTAGATAATAATTTATGTTTGCAAAGCTTGTTATTGGGTATAACCTGACTTGGATCATAACGTACTAACCACATCAATATTCTAAGTGTCTTGGGCACATAGAATCCTACATATATATATATATACATATATATATATATATACATTTCTATGAATCTTTTCATATAAAAACACGTTCATGTTATAACTTTAATAAGGTAACTTTTATGATAAAATTTTATATGTATATAAGTTTAGTATATTAATATATATGTATATAGTG
Organism: Flaveria linearis; assembly: GCA_024085815.1. Taxonomy (NCBI): domain Eukaryota; kingdom Viridiplantae; phylum Streptophyta; class Magnoliopsida; order Asterales; family Asteraceae; genus Flaveria; species Flaveria linearis. The sequence continues at coordinate 28,950,760 of CM044015.1, forward strand.
TGCATGCATGATCATTTACGTATGCATGTATGTATATATCTATAAATTGTGATACACACACACACACATATATATATACACTAAGTTTAATCAAACGTTATCAGAACAATATTTCATCAACCTTGAACCAAAACAAAAACAAATCACAATATCTAATCATCAAAACAAAACCATTGTGTAACCTGATTAACAAATCTTAGTTTAGATAGTAAACATATCATTAACTTGGACACCAAACCACTCCTCTCCATTCTCTCGGCCTACAAGCATGTATCATCATCACCACATGACACAAATCTTGTTCTCCATTTGCCAACTTGCATCCCTAACATCCTAGTGCCCAAGTCATCGGCCTATTTGCAAGACACTATCATTTCCTTACACTAAGCTCACATCTAGCATGGACACTTCATCTAAGAGCCATCACTACAAAGGGATTAGGTGTCCAACTTTTAAACCGCCACCACCACACGCACTTATCCAAAGGTCTTGGCTATTTGAAGCTTCCAAAACATTGAGACAAATTTTCTTCTTACACTATCAAATCCATCACAAACCGCCACCTCCAAATCTCTCTCGGTTGTAGTGGCGGAGGATAGTGGAGACCGGGGGGGCCACCGCCCCCCTCTATTTTTCATCGGTAGTGTTAAACTTTAGTCCGGTAGTGTAAATTTTTTGTCCGCTAGTGTAAATTTTTATATAAATATCGAGTTCGTCCCCCTAAAAAATAAATTTCGCCCCCGCCCCCTACGGGAATGTTCAAGCTCCGCCCCTGCTCGGTTGTTAACCAAAATCGCGACCACCACCTCACAACACAACCATTACCAGCACTTTATCAATTCTCTCTATCTCTCTCTACAACATCATCCACAACCACGATCACCACCCTCACTAACTCTCTCTTCCTCTCGGGTTCATACCATTCCAAACCACCACAACCGTAAGCCACGATATCCACCATCCTCACACTTTCTCTCGGTTTTACTTCACCACCACACATCATCATCATTATTCATCTAAGTGTTCACATTCAAGGATCAAAGAACTTTCATCTCAAGGCTTAAAATATCAAAAATTCAAAAGCTATTAGCAACCATCCTTCACCATCTTCTCAAATTAAACAAGGTAAATCATGATAAAGTGATCAAATAAAGTATGTGTTTTAACAAACACATACATGATCATCATCGAAGAATAACCCAAAACCACGTGTTATTTGTTTCTAAATTCAGTAAGAAGCAAGTAAAAAGAATTGAAAAAAATAAAGGTGTTAAAAGAAGGATAAAACAAGAAAAATTTCTTAAAGCCTTAAGTATTTTACAAAAATTAGATTAAATATTCAAAAGATGATGACTGTCGGAATAAAATGAGAAGTATGATTAGTGATACTAGTATTATCTATCTAGAAATTTTGGTGTATTAAAATTGAGTAAATTAGTTTATATGATTTAAATATAGGAAAACTAAGAAAAATGCTATATGTGAGAACTAAACTTGGTAAAAATCTGGAAAAACTATATAATGATTATAGTGTGTTCTAGAAGCTCTATAATAAATTTTATGATTTAATTCCTTCATATGACTGAAATCTATATTTTACTATAATGGAAAAATTAGAAGAAATACGTACGCTATTGAATAAATTATGGAAAATTCACATAAGTCATGAGGTTTTGAGACTAACAATATGTGTAAATTTAGTAATCTGTTGAGACACGTAACTATTTTTCTTGAATTTTGGTAATTTTGGAAAAAATACAGTAAATTATTTGCTATAAATTAATAATCAGAGAATTTATGGGATGTAGTAAACCATAAAATAAATGTTATGGAAAAATTTTAGAATTAATCAAGTAAAGTAGCTATGTCTGCTAATTTATGTTATGTTTGTATTTATTCTAGAAAAATGTCTGAAATTAATTAATGGTTGAAAATTTTGATATGAGAACTAATATTTCAGATGATGTTGCTATTAAACTTTTGAAAATTTTGAGTAATCATAATTACTATTTTAAAATTCCTAACTAAGGTGCTGAAAATTTTAAAGAAAGTTATTTTTTCTTTCTAACTTATAATTAATTTTTATAGGTTATCGCTGGAATTAAGGTGAGATTCATATTCCCGTTTTATATTATAAACTTTGGGGGAAAAACCATAATTTTCTTGTGTATTGGATGCAAATAAATAAGATTTTTGAGATAAGACTGTCATATTGCCATAAGTGATAACCATTAATTCGGATGAGTAACCGTCTGATAATATAGGTAGCGGTACTTAGGAAAAATATTTCCGGCACCAAGAGGATGAGTGTTGTGATGCTATATTATCTGATTTCTGTGATTTATATTTGTCATAGTTATCAATCACCTGGCATATAAGTAGGTTTGCTTGTAATCTTATTTACCCCAGACCCTGCTCTTGAGTGAGACTTACTGCGTATGTTTGTTTGTTTGCTTGTAATCTTATTTATGTTGCATTAATGTGTTTTATTTGAGTTATTAAACTTATGTTTCTTACCAACATTATCTTGACAGTTTTTAGTATGCTTTTTCAGGAGAACACAATAACTGTTAGGACCGTGTACGTACGGTGTACTAACAGATTCTGCACGTATACCAACTCAAATAATGCGGAATCCTATTTGATTGGCAATCCAATCAGTGAGATCGACAATCTGATCAATCCTAACGATGAAACAAACATTAAGAATGAACTAGAATTGATCAGAGACGAACTATAAAGTTGGAACAGGTTTTCTTGAGCCTCTGGACGACTAGGGTACGAGTAACTGCGTAGGTATTCGAATTTTTTGTGTTTTTCCACGAATTAAGTAGTATTTATAGGTTTGGAGTCTTCATTCGTGCGACTGAACCATCAGCATGGTTCAGTCATGCGACTGAAGCATACGGTTGATCCATCCGCACGACTGAAGGTCCAGTCGTGCGACTGAGTCAATCACTTGAGACAATCGTGTGACTGATCCAGTCTCCTGGTTCAGTCGTGCGACTGGTCCATTAGCATGAATTGTTCATGCGTGTGGCCCATTAGCATGGTCCATTCGCATGAGAACTTCATACACTTCACAAACCTATATAGTTAGTTCAATATGCCTTATCAGATAATAAACAATGAAACATTAAACATTATAAGCATCAATCACATATTGTATTTCATTCATACCCATTCAATTACAAATATGTAAGACATGAAAGAAATTTTACATTAAGCTCCTAAACTAGGTACATATGTATCAACAAACTCCCCCTTAGACCTAGTTTACATCATTGTCTAACCTTCTTCATCAGCTCATTAAACTTCTCGTACTTCTCCTCTCTTGTCACTCCGGTGTTTATCTCAAATGCAAAATAGAGTCGTATAAAATTCTTGAACTGGAGGGTTGTACAATGTCTTGTGTATCAAAAAACAGTGGCCATTTGTATAATGTGTAGACATCATCTGCAGACAAGTTGGTCAGCCACATAGGGTCAAATACCCTCATAGTATCCATTTGGCCCTCCTTCTGCAAGACAATAACTGCTTCACCTATTCTCCAATCATAGTACCACCACTTGAAGTGTGGAGTGAAGTCCTGTGGCATTTCCCTTAGAGGAATTCTCGACATAGTGCGCGGAGGACTCCACTTTGACGTAACCTTTGGCTTTCTAGTAATGGGATCAACTTCAGACCTTCTGATGTACCTCGTTGGTTGTTGAGGTCTAAAGTTAACCCACCTGGTGTGGTACTCTCTTCTCAAAGCAGCCTCAAACCAGCCTGACATCTTCTTCGGGTCAGCATACAACAACTTTAGGCGTGCCAGCTGGTTAAGCTCAAAACCGGGAAGAGTCTTTAGATCATGTGGAAATCTAAAGTACTCTATTTCCTTCATACACTCTCAGATCCTCAAAGTATGCCCACGCTATAATCGTGCCAGACACCCTGTGATGCTTCTTCACTTTATAGAGCTTGGTGTAGGCACTCGGCTTTTGGTGCAGTGTGCTGGGCTCGGATCTCTACAAAACAAGCCGCCCATTCAGCCTTTCTGATGTCCACATCGGAACCCGAGGCTTGGACTTGGCTTGTTGATGTCTCTGCCTCCTTTTCCATCTGATTCAGCTTCTCAAATGTATCACTACTGAGAGCACTACCCAAATTGGGAACCATATTTCCCTCTCGGTCAGTGTATTCTGGATAATGCTGGGCTTTGACGTCTTCAATATCTATTTCATCCACATCGTTAAGCTCATCGTCACTAGCCACATCAATGGTAGGAGCGTCCTTGACAATCTCATCCGGGTTCAGCCGAAACATCTTAGCAAGTTGCTCATCAGTAAGGTCGTGAATTATTTCTCCTTATTCGGGAGTATAACTCATAGACCTCCTAACAATCCCTTGCAAATCAAGTATCATAGTTAATTGAGACTTGATTTGCTGTAGGGGAGCAACATCATATTCATCTTGCTGAGATGTTTGATCTGCTTGAATTAAACATGTAAACACATCAATAGTTAGTAAGTAATCAAGACAATCAAACATTTGATAACGAAATATAAACATTAATTTACATAACATTAATACATTATTCAAGTACAAAGCTTTCATAAATACATAGACATCTAAACTTTACTTTTGTCCTGAATCATGCTGGGATCTTCTGCAGTCGGGGAAGTAGGTGGGGCAGAGGATGATGCTCCTTGGTCTTGCCTTTTCTTCGTTCTTCTTTCTTGACCCTGAGCTAAGGCAGATGCCATTGCATCGCCTACTTCTTCATCATCATCATCCTGCCTCCCTCTGGGCTCTCCATCATCAGTTGCCTCATCATCATCACTGTCATCATCTTCACCATCATCATCATCATCATCATCTCCTTCTCTGATCTTCAGAGGCTCATCTTTTGTTCCCTTTAGCTTGAGCATGATCGTGTTGTTGGAAGCCTATAACTCCTCTATCTTCTTGGCTGATTGGACGTTATGCTCCTAGAGTTGGGCAATCTGCTGAGCTTGCTGAGAGATCTGCTGTGCTTGGGTAGCATTGAGCTCCACAAGCTAACGTATCTGTGCAGTCTTCTCCTCATCAGCAGCCAACAACATTAGCAAGATACAGTTCAGTGCTGAAAGCTGTTCCTCCACTGCAATAGGAGGACGGGATGATCCTGTAGGGAATATGGGATGGGATGTGTAGAATTCTATATGCCCAAGACATGTAGAATATTGATGCGGTTAGTACGTTATGATCCAAGTCGGGTTATACCCAATAACAAGCTTAGCAAACACCAATTAAATATTTAATTGATGATATGATCGTACAATTAAATATTTACACCAATTTAGAAATTGGGTTTTCTAAATAAGTTGCATATGTAAAAGAACAACATTATATGGATAATTTATTCATGAGATATTATTAGTTTGTAATTTAAATTGGTTAAATAAAAACAAACAAAAGTGTGTTGATGTTATAAAATTAAAATTTGTTTTAATTTTATAAACTATGGAAAAAGGAGTGTAATTTTATAAAAATTTTTAAAAAGGGGGAACCTTTTGAACAAGGGAGTCGGCTGCCCACTTGGGCATTGGGACTCTCCTTATTAGTCTTGGTCTTGGAAAGACATTGACTATCCTTGCACTCTTCCATCTATCCTCACTCTCCCCATACATGCAAAGATAGAATTCTCTCAAAATACCTTGGCATTTTCGGATGAACAAGAAGAAAAAGTGGCTGAAAAATTGTTTTTCTTGGTTGCTCATCAACATCTTCTTGGTTGATTTGGATTGTGCAAGAGGGAGCTCGTTTTGGTGTCTTGCTACCTAACAAGTAGGTGTTTGCTGAAGTGCTTGGGGTATACAAGCTTGAGAGGACCTTCTCTTGGTACCTTGGTCATTCTTCTTGGTCAATATCATCCTCTACTTTGCCACATTTGCCGCTGAAAGGTAGTCTATGGCAGCCCTCTTTGTGGCTGTCCATAGTGTGTTGTTTGCATTATGATAGCTAGCATAATTCACATATTAAGGATCCTTTTCTTCTCGGGTTTGTTTAAAACTTATAACATCAAATACAACTTGAAATTTTCAGCTTATAAACAAGGTTATAAAGCTATTATTTTGCTGTGTTTTTACAAAGTTTAAATGGTTAAACTATGTATCTTGTTCTAACAAACCCCAACAATGGCATCTAGTGCCGGTTATGTGGAAACTAGCATCATTATCCTTGTAGAATTGGTTTTAAAGGATGTTTATCAACTCATTAGAGGCTTATTTTGGTTGATTTAATATACCCCATGTCATTCAAAGTTATATCTTCATGCTTATGATTAATCTTTGAAAGATAGGAATGTCAATTGGTTGATATGTTTGGTTGTTGTTTGTTTCGACAAACAAACCCTAATTTTCAGTTTATGTTGGCTAAAAAATTAGGGTTTGATGGGGTTTATTTTGTTTATTTAATGATGTTTGTGATTGTTCATTTGATAGTGCATAACCTAGCTTAGACCTTGTGTTGTTTTTGGTTTGGATTGAATGTGTTTATTTGATTATATTCATTGAATTGGGTTTTTAAGTTTTGTGCTTGTAATTATCTATTTATTCATTGGGATGTAATAATAGATTAGGAGTATTTTTATTTTTACTAGAAAATATGTATTAGGATATACATTTTGTAAAAGAAGATGCTCGGGAAGGAGGCACAAAAGGAAGACACAAAGTGGACTTGAAGCATACGGATGCGACATCAAGTGGGAGATCCATTGTAATCTCAATTTTGTGTTTTTTTTGGTAACCCATAGGAAAGACCAAATGACCACACTTGTGATGGCAAACAAGTGTGGTCACAATAGTAGTTATGGTTATGCACATGTGGTTGTTTATATTATGCTTTTTTGATTGTGATTTTGTGAATGATTGTGTGATATTTGGATATGATAAACAATCTTAATAAAATGATCTTAACAAGCTAATATAAAAATGGTTCTTAATCATTAAGTGTTAATAAATGGTTATTAAAATGATTAATGATTTCATAATAAAATGGGTTTTATTGAAAGAACCATAGGGTACCAAGTATTTGTAAGCATGAAAATACAAGTACACAGAGTTTTCTAAACTAGAATTAAGAAATCTCTAAATATTTTAAAACAAGTCTAACACCGTCCTTTTACACAACACTTGAGTCACTTGGAAACTCTCAATGGGATAAAGGTCACCTAACCACTTTGAGGGAACTTGTGATTTGAGGTGGAGATACCACATTTATGGGATAAAGATCACCTAACAACCTATGTTGGAAAACTCACATGTGTGTGCAAGTAGGGTAACTTGATTTGCAAACCATGTTAAATGGATCACCTACAATATGGTTTCCAAATGGTGTTGATGGGATTAACATGCCGACTTTACATATGATGTTTCAAGTCGATCCCATACCTCTAGAAGTTGCAAATGGTTGCAACCATCAATCGTTGACAACCTTATTAATTAAAATCATGGGATAAAGGTCACCTAACCACTATTTAAATGTAATGTTGGGTTCTAGGTTTTAATATGAAAATGACCTTAAAAGGCATTAATCAATTATTAAAAATAGTAATGTCGAAAATTCTAAAATCAATCTTTGTTAAAATTTTGTAGATGGCCACCAACAATGATAATCATGATAACTCATCCACGTCCACCCAATCTTTACGAGCGATTCTCCAAAAGGAACGTCTAAATCATAACAATTTCGTTAATTGCTATCGAAACTTGAGAATCGTTCTCAAGCAAGAGAGATGATCATATGTTTTAGACGACCCTATCCCCGATCAACCTACTCAGGATGATGAGAAGGCCTATAACGATTGGCTGAAGTACACTGAGGACTCCGTCCAAGTGTCTTGTCTCATGCTAGCGAGCATGACTCCGGATCTCCAAAAGGAGTATAAACATCACGGAGCTTATGACATGATAACCCAGCTGAAGGAAACGTTCCAACAGCAAGCAAGGGTTGAGCGCTTCGAAACGGTTCGAGCACTCCATGCATGTCATATGGACGATAACCAATCGGTTTCATCTTATGTACCTAAGATGAAAAGCCACATTAACCGCCTTGAAAGGCTTAATTGTCCCGTCTCGATGGAATTGGCCACGGATTTAATCCTCAATGGCCTTACCAAGAAGTTCGAGACATTCGTGTTGAATTACAACATGAATGCTTGGGACAAAAGCATTGGTGAGCTTCACTCAATGCTCAAAATGGCCGAGGTGGCCATGGGTAAAAGGGTTTTACCCGTTCTCACCATCAATGAAGGTGGGAACAAGAAAAGGCCTCATCCCGCACCCAAGGCAAAAGTTGCCAAGGGTAAGGGACCCGTATGGAGAAAAGGGAAAGGGGTGGCAAGGGTGCCACCCAAACCACAAGAGAAGAAGAAAAAGGTTACTACTAATGACCCATGCTTCAAGTGTGGGGAGATTGGACATTGGGCAAGGAATTGTCCTGTCCATCTCCAAGAGTTGAAAGCAAAGAGGGTTGCCGAGCAGACCTTAGGTACAATATACATGATTCATATTGATCTTAATGTTACATCTTCTAACACATGGGTATTGGATACCTGATGTGGAACTCATATTTGCAATTTGTTACAGGGGTCCAAAAGAAGTAAGACTTCAATCAAGGGGATGTTAGCCTCTTCATGGGCAATGGTCCTAAAACTTCCAAGTGGCTTGGATGTTATTTCGAAGAATGTTTTGTATGCTCCTAGTTTGACTAGGAACATTATTTCTATATCCCAATTAAGACATTATGATTATGTATTATCTTTTGTTGAAAATGATATTCATGTTTCTTTAAATGATATGTTCTATTTTAAAGTTATTCCCATTAATGGTATTTATGAATTGGTTCATGAAAATACTTTAAATAGTTCATTGTACCAAACTAACACCAAGAAACTCAAGTTGGATTTGAGAGATACCTATCTTTGGCATTGTCATCTTGGTCATATAAACAAGAAAGGTATACAAACACTTCAAAAGAGTGGTCTTTTAAAAACAAACGAATGTGATTCATTTGATGTATGTAAATCTTGTTTACAAGGAAAAATGACTAAGGCACCCTTTAGTGGAACTAATGAAAGGGCAAAAGATTTATTAGGAATCATACATTCGGATGTATGTGGTCCTTTTAAGCCAATGACTAGGAATGGTGAAAGATACTTCATTACCTTTACCGACGATTATAGTCGCTATGGGTATGTGTACTTATTAAGGAACAAAGATGAAGCTTTTGAAACGTTCAAAATCTTCATGAATGAAGTGGAAAATCAACTCAACAAGTCGATTAAAGTTCTCCGCACCGATAGAAGAGGTGAATACCTAAGTGATGCTTTTCAAGATCATCTTAGGAGTTGTGGGATTGTCTCACAACTCACTCCACTTGGAACACCACAAAATAATGGTGTGTCTGATAGGAGGAATCGAACCTTATTGGATATGGTCCACTCCACGATGGCTAAAAGCACATTACCTCTATCATTTTGGGGTTTCACTTTGCTCTTCGCAGCCTGTATTCTAAATATGGCCCCAACCAAAAGGATGGAAAGAAAACCCTTTGAAATATGGCATGGAAGAGTTCCATCCCTATCATACATAAGGGTCTGGGGTTGTGAGGCTTATGTTAAGACTCCCACCCCAAACAAATTAGAAGTCCGATCCACCAAGTGTATCTTTGTTAGATATCCTAGAGATTCTATGGGATATTATTTCTATGATCCACTGGAACAAAAGGTGTTTGTTGGCAGAAAGGGTGAGTTCTTAGAAGCAAAGTTCCTTATGGAAGAAACTAGCAGTAGAACAGTGGATCTTGAGGAGGATCAAGAACCACAACCCGATACACGTTTGGTTGAAACTAGCACTCAACATGAGGATGTTGAGGATGATCAAGCGGTTGATCAATACACACAAAATGTTCGCAGAAGTGGTAGAACTAGTAATCCACCTGAAAAATATGGATTTTTCATGGATAGATGTTATGTGGTAGATTCAGATGAACCAACCACATACCATAATGCAGTGTCCAATTCGAATTGTGACAAATGGCTTGAAGCCATGAACGTTGAGATGCAATCCATGT